>CM068318.1:35060955-35100955 GCA_034766995.1 Acanthacorydalis orientalis | reverse complement strand
TTCAAAAATAATTAAAATCCTATGCTGTTATTAATTCAGTCAGGAATATGATAAACGATTCCGATTTATATCTATAAATGTGATTTTATAAATAGAGAGATATGCACTCTGTTATAACACTTGAATAGATACAAATATGTATGTATGTCGTTGACGTCAGTAAATTAATTATACTACGGGGTCATAAATATGTCAAATGAAATTAAAGAGTACAAATAATTTAAAAATGATATTAATCATTTATATTGGATTATACATACAAGTTTGTTATTAACTGTAAAATAATTAAAACATTATGAATATTATTATAAGGGAAGAAAAATAAACGAGTTTATGTAAGAAAGTCAATAAAAACAAGTAATAAATTCTCATAGTATTTATTCGTTCCAATGTACGAATATATATATATATATATATATATATATATATATATGTATATATATATATATATATATGTATATATGTCAATAAATTGCGTTTTAATCAATCACGTAAAAAATGTTAATTACTTTGTTTGTTTCACCATTAAATGATATGGAGTAATGTTAAAAGGATTACATTATGTTTACCCAATGCACCATATAATCTGCTTCCATTCTCGGTCATTATATAGATGCATTATTATGCACACTGACGCGTTTGTGTCGAATTGAACGAATAAAACTGTTCAGAAACGTACGTGTGCAGTTATACCTCAATTTGATTTAATTATATATAAATATATATATATATATATATTATATACACACACACACACACATATATATATATATATATATATATATATATATATATATATATATATTTATATATATACATAACTATTTGGAGTTCTATGTTTCATTCAATAAAAAAATCAAGTTTTTTATTTTTAAATAAAATTGCATATTATTTCATGATAAGATAATTCTGCAGAAAAAATCACAGTTGTGATTGTTTTTATGTGCTTTACTGTTCTAATAAATCCTTTTTTTTAAAAAAAATATGAGGATATTATGTATGTGTATATATATATATATATATATATATATATATATATATATATATATATATATGTATAACTATCTGAAGTTATATTTTTCATTCATTAAAAAAATCAAGTTTTGTATTTTAAAATAAAATTCATATTATTTTATGATAAAATAATTCTTTAGAAATAAATCACAGTTGTGAAAACGTTTTATAGACTTTACTATTCCAATAAATCGTTTTTTTTAAAAAAAATATAAGTATATGTTATATTTAAGGTGTATGAATCAGTTCCGTAATTTTAAATTAAATGAATCACAACTCTGTTATAAATTAAAATATTTTCTAATCGTTTTAGGAAATTGAAGTCCCAACCTTAAAATTTAAAAATATTATGTATCTTGGCCAACCAGTTGGCATAACCTCACAAAACAGTATTAGACACGATGGCGTCGGAAAAGCACCATATTAGGTCTTGTAAGGTTCTCGCATTCAAGCTGAAAAAAAATGCTGTGAAGCCGCGCGTTTATTGATTTGTTAACTCATTAAACAAATAATAAATATAATATTCTATTATATAACATTATTTTTATCATAATTTTTTATTGATTTATTAACTCATTAAACGCCGCTACTCAAAATTACCACAAGTTTTTGAAAACGCTTTCATTGTTTTGGTTCTAGGTTCCTTGTTAGTAATTTGGCGTTAAAAAGAAAAAAAAAGAAAATTTTGGTTTTCCACAGTGAGATATTTTGTATGCGTAACAAAGGCGAATAATTTTATCATTATCAAAACAAAAATATTTCAAAAGTTAATAAAAACTAGTCTGTTTTAAATTTTTAATTCGTTTATTTTATTAAAATCTGAGTCAAATGTCGTGATAGTTGCTAAAACACTACGGGTGGAGAAAACGATGCACTTTTTACATACATATATGTATGTGTGTATATATATATATATATATATATATATATAAAATGTGATCTCTCTTGCAACGTCAACATCTATTATGTTTTTTTCTCACTTTCATAAAAATCTAAAAATGCTATCGAATCAGTGTTTACTGTCAGACAAAAAAGTTTAAAAAAATATATTTTTAGCAGAGAAAAAAATTCAAAAATTAATCTTTCGTGTACGCAACAGCAGCACTCGATGGGTTAAGCTTTGTGGATATAAGGTGTTCTAACAAATAAAATATAATATGATAATTAAAAAATGCTAAAGCAATGGAAGAGGTCTGGAAATACATTAAGACTTCATCGCCTCAAAGACCCCATATTTTTTTTCAAAAAAGAATTTGTCAGTTACCCTACAGATGGAGCAGAATTATATAAATTAATGGTGTATATTTTGATGTTTGAAATGTGTTTCATTTTTTTTCGTAAACATTCATTTTCTATAACAAAAGGCATTGAATTAATTTGTACATCTAAATATTTACCAACTTTCCTTAGTCCTTCGAAGGCGCTGTATCCCGAAGTTAGGCTAACGAAGCTCCAGAGTACCCACAAGGGAAACCACTTATTGGTCTGTTTGCACTGATTCTGATACCATAATCTGAAATATCACAAAAAGCATTGATTTAAAATGAAATCCGATAAAATATATAAGAAAAAAATTATACTGACAGTAAAAACTACTACTGATTGGAAAATAATATTATTTGTCGGTCTTCGTCTTTTCAGCACAAGTGGCATTTTCAGCTATATGTGAAATAATATGAGAATTCAAGCAAACTAATGCTGCAAATTAAAAGATGAAGGAGAAGATTTGGTCAAAGCGTCGCCATTGATGATTACACTTTCGAGGTTGTAAACAATTTCGCATACCTTGGCTCAAACTTCACAGGTGAAAATGAGGAATCTCGAGAAGTTAAAAAATGAATATCAGCAGTAAATAGAACATAATTCGCATTCTTGTCAATAATGAAATCCAAAAATGTGCATTGGAAGACCAAAGTCCGACTGTATGAAAAACCCTCATCCGTACTGTCATATCTTATGGAGGTGAAGCGTGGATCATGTCAGCTAAGACCGCAGAAATGTATGAGACCGTCGAAAGATGAATGTTGAGAAGGAGATTTAGGATAGTAAACGATGGAGGTATATGAAGAATACGCTACAACTTCGAATTATATAAAGTTTATGAGGAAGAAAAATTGTCGGTCTTTATAAGAATTCTCCGTTTGCGATGGGCAGGTCAGACTAAGCGGATGCCGGACTCAAGAATACCAAAAATGACTTCGGATAGACAATCAGGCGGGAAAAAACCAAATCAAGGCTCATAAATATACAGTGTAGAGAAGGATTCCGTAGAACTATTGGGAGTAAGGAACTGGAGAAAGACTGCCAGGCACAGCGATTTATGGAGGCAGAAAATTAAGGATGCCATTATTTGATTTGGACTGTAGCGCCATCGAAGAAGAAGATGTTAAATAGTAATTTTCAAATCGATAAATAGAACATAAATCGATTTTATAATTAAGCTTCAAAATCTATTTGAAATTCCCACCCGTGCTGAAACAACTAATGAAGAAAACAGACACTTGGCTGATTTACAAAGATCAAGGCAGATAGGACAGTCTATTAATGGGATCATAGATATAAAAACGTACATTTATTAATAATAAAACGTGAGAAATATAAACATGCTTCAAAAGAAACCAATTAAGAAATGCGATAAAGATATAACAACATTTATAGAAAATGTGTGAATAAATCTGGTGATAGGTTAACTTTTAATTTCAAAAAATCTTTATCCATTAGTGCTTTGACAAAGGTACAGAATTATATATATATATATATATATATATATATATATATTATTTATATATATATATATATATATATATGTGTGTGTGTGTGTATACACAACATACTAGTAAAATTTTCATAAGAACACCTAGTTTCTATTTTAAATATCATGTAAATAATGATTTATTGTAAAGTATTAAAGCACTCATGTTTTTAAATTACTACCTAACTGTATAAAAACATTGAAATTACACAATTACTCTAGTAAAATATTACTTTACGTACTGTTTTAATACTTGTAGACCCTCAGTTTTATTTTGAAAGTACGGTATATATATATATATATATATATATATATATATATATATTTACGTTCGTATTTGATGTATTCATCGAAGCAGATGTAATAATTACGCTCCATTTCCCAATGTTATTTAAAGAAACGGTTCATTTTTATTGCTTGTTCGAAAGATTTGGGGAGCGAAAAAACACCATTTAGACACTATAAACTTTTTAAGATTAGAAGTTGTAACAATACGTGTCAATGGATACGCTGAGTCACACACTGTGGACTATGGCTCTGAAATTCAGACAATATATTCGTTTTTATTGCTTGAGATTTGTGTAAATGTCAAACATATTCAAAACATTTTAATAATTCGTAGAAAAGAATATGACGTTGTCGCTGCTGCCGTGTCCATTTATTCATTGTGTATTGAAAAGCGGCTTCCTGTCCGATCATTTTAAGACTTTTTAGTTAAGTGGATTCGTTTTTATGTTTGTAGTCAAATAATACTTTATTGTTTAAATTTTTTTTTATATACACATGGTACACTCGCATACACATATCTACACACACCTACACACATACCTACACACACACATATACACACACATACGCACACTTAGCCACACACACACACTTGTGTGTATTTATATATATATATATATATGTATATATGTATGTGTGTTTGTGAGTGATAATTAAATTTTAATTTGTCTTATTTTCAGGAAAGTAGCTATAATTAGTTCCACACACGTACACACACATACACGCATACACACACATTGCCACACATACACAAACATACACTCATATAAACAAACACACACATAGCCACACATACACACACACACACACACACATATATATATATATATATATATATGTGTGTGTGTGTGTGTGTGAGTGATGATTAAATCTTATTTTCAGGGAAGTACCATGTAATTAGTTCTATACACACACTTGTGTAGACACATATGTGTGTAAACCCACACGTATATACACACATATATGTGTATACAAATTCGTGCACACTATATGCACAATATATATATATATATATATATATATATATATATATATATATATATGTATATTGTAAATCAACAATCCCACTCTGTTTAAAGAAAAAAGTGTTCGATCAGTGTATACTACCGGTCCTTACCTACGGCAGCGAAACATGGGTGCTTAACGCCAAAATATTTCAGAGTCCAAACAACACAACGAAGTATGGAACGATGCATGTTGGGAATAACAAGAAGAGATAGAAAGAGAATAGAATGGTTACGAAAACAAACAAGAGTCACAGATATAATAAGAAGAGTAAAGAGTCTGAAATGGAAATGGGCAGGACATATCGCAAGAAGAGAAGACAACCGATGGACAAGAGAAATTATTGATTGGGAACCAAGGAATATGAAAAGACCGAGAAAGAGACCAATGAACAGATGGGATAAGGATATTAAAAACTTTCTTGGAAAATTGTGGAAAAGAGAGGCACTGAATCGAACAAAATGGAAAATCATGGAAGAGGCCTTTATCCAGCAGTGGATTAACAGGGGCTAAAGATGATGATGATGATGATGTATATTGTGTGTGTATGGAACTAATTATATGCTACTTTCCTTAAAATAAGACAAATTAAAATTTAATCATACCGATGCTTGTATGTGTTAGTATGTGCAATTTATATTCAATGAAAATATGATAGCATTTAAGTCATAATAAGAATAATTAATAAATTTTTACAAAAAATTGACCCAAAATATTTAATAGATGTTTAGTAATATAGATTGGTAAAAAAATCATTGCGATTATTGTTTTCTGAATTCTTACATTAATTTTTTTCAATGAAAGTGTCATTTTATCTTGTTCATGTTAAAATTATTTTGAAGTGTACTTTTCGGTCTGTATTTTGGTAACATCGACTTGGGTTTTATTATTAATTTTGCTTCAAAAATTGGGCTATTTAATTAAAGATAAAAAATTAACAAATAACAGTTTTTTTTTGTACGATTTCAAAATGAGTGGTAAAGCAAGAGAAACTGCTCGTAAACTATACGATGCTTCTTTGTGAGTACTGTTAAGGAACGTACAGTGCAATGTTGGTTCCAAAAATTTCGTACTAGGAACGAGAGCCTCGAAGATGAAGAAGGCCGTTGGCATCCTTCATTTCATAACGACCAAGTGAAGACGTTAGTTGAAATCAGAATCACGGACAATGAGTCGAGAGCTTGCACAAAAGTTAGGCGTTAGTCATACAACAGTTCTGGACCACTTAAATTAAAAAATGTATATGAATGTGAAGGTCATAAACAGCAGTCATTTTTCTACCAACCTAATAGTTTTATGACTAACTAAATTCATGTTTATAAATGATTTCCATTTCACCTCACATACCACAAAAATTTTTTCTGATCAAAAATATTCGATAAATGATAATTGATCGTTTTTGATTGTTGCTTATCAACATTTCGTTGGTATCATTCTCAGAACACCAAAGTACAAAAATCTAACTTTTAAAATTTAAACCTCTCTCTCTCTTTCTCTCTCTCTCTCTCTCTCTCTCTCTCTCTCTCTCTATATATATATATATATATATATATATATATATATATATATGTCATTAACTCATATATCTAAATGTCTTTAACACTATATTTACGGGCATTTATTATATACCTACTTTTAACTGAAATCTGTCATTTTGACGGATACATTAAAATACATTTTTGTGATAATAACAATTAATTTTATTTTATATCACTACATATTTATTAATAGAGATATTAACAGTACATTTTTTACATGTAAATTCTATTTTGAGGGTACGTTTTCCGTACACAAACTTTTTGCACTCACAGCAAATATTATTGCATGTATTTTTTTACGAAATCTGATTTGGCAGGACTTCAGATTGTTATTTTGCAATTTTCTATATTGCACGATTATTTCGAAGTAGTTTTACGATCATCTCTGTAATCCCTCTCTAATTAATCTCTGTAGTCTCTCGATAATTCATCAGACAATTGAAAAATAATTTTTTTTTCTCGATATATCTACTCTAATAGTGTCCTTTTACAATATACACGCATTGATAGTTGCTAATTCTAAGATGTTATAAAATACTACGGCCATCTACAGGACCCTGCTTTGACATGACATTTTCGTGCCATTTGATTTACCATATCAACCCCAAAATTGGTCTTGTAGAATGTAATTGTTTCCGGGACACGTTTATTATCGATCCCTACCTTTATAAATTTATATCATGAACTGAGTAATAGTAGCTTTTTCTTTAACTGTTTTTTTTTAAATTGTTAGAATATAATTTTCTGATTTATAAAGTCGTGTGGAAAACCGGACCTTATTATCTTCCTTAGATTTTGCAGTTTTTGGTATTCCTTTTTTATTTGCACTTATAGTCCCAATTAGAGTAGTTTTTTGTGCAAGTAACTTTTTCACAAGTAAATTGCAATTGTATGTAAAAATAGAATTCCAATTCTAAATAACTAGAAGGACGAAGAAAAGTCTGTGAGCTCAATTCTTCCCATTCGACCGAAAATTGTATGGCATATACGCTATTTCATTTCTCGAGGGAATGAATACGGCATTCGCTTTCACATTTTCATTTTCTTTATCCTCTACAGTATCAGATCACTTCGTGGTTTTAGTTATAATTTGATATATAGAGACTCTTAAGACTCTTAACACAAAATTTGTTAACCCGTCAATTTGACGGGTGTTCGGATAAATAGGTGTACTATATACAATTACACGAAAGTAGAAAGCTGGTGGATAAATTGAATTGAGATACTTATTCGTATCATTGTACCAATAAAAGTCAATATAATGTTTCAAAAAGTAACATTTATGTTTTCTTTATTTTTAAGCATGAAATCTGAAATCCGTCAAATTGACGTGTTCCGTAAATCTAATGTTAACAGATCTTCAATAGTTCTGTGTTTCTTTTTGCTTATGTTCCAAATTACTGTTGTATTAATTTTCAGTAGAAAATGCATTAAGTAGACATTTAGAAATTTATATATATATATATATAGATATTTATATATATATATATATATATATATATATATATATATACATACATATATATATATATATATATACTCGTATGTATATATATATATACTCGTATGTATATATATATATATATATATATATATATATATATAAATAGTGGAAGTACAGTAATTAAGAGATCATAAAATTTTCATATAAAATTTCATTAAGTGAAATTTGTTTCATATTTATTGAAAATGTGTATATAAGTTGTTTTTTACGGAAATATGTAACATAAAACTCAACAAACTTCAGTAAAATATGCAGCCGTTCATGTTGCACATCCATCGGGACCACTGTTTATTCTTTTACTACACATATTTCTCGTCGTATCTTTAAGTATTATCTTTTATATACTGCAAGATATTGTTATTTCATCGACTTCGAACACAACTTTTATGACAGGTGTTTGAATTTTTCATTTATTACTTTTTTTAAAAGTAGTACATATATATATATATATATATATATATATATATATATATATATATATATATATATATATATATATATATATATATATATATATATGTATACATATATGTATATTGAAATTATTTATTTCATTTAATGTTATAATTAATAACTGTGATAATGCTTATATAAGTTATTTTTAAAACTGCAGGTTTTGTTATTTAATGCATATTTTTAATTTTAATTTTATTTATCTTAAAATTAAATATGATTCTGAAGCAAATAGAATCTTAACGATTATATATGTATATATATATATATATATATATATATATAAAATTTATACTTAGAAAGTAAGTAACGTTTGTGAACAGATAAAAACGAACCAATAAGTTTTTCCATTCGTCAGTGCGCCGGAGTTCCAATGCTCGATAACATGAAATGACCCCACTGGGAATTTTAAAATTTCTCTAATCTAAGTAATAAATTCACTGAATCGTTTTATATCCAATAAGATTTGTACAACTTAAAATTCTAGAACTCGGCACCCAAATAAATGTTTGCTCCGTTTCATCTTACATGAATGGCATGAGAGAAAATTCCTATTGCAATATACATTTGTATTATATTCCCATACATAAAGACAATAATTCAGTTAAATATCATGATTAAGAATGAGATAAAACATTCGTTTATATTGAAAAAAGTAGTTATATGGTAGTTATATCTCAATAATAAAGCAGTTCATTATAATTATGAAATTTCACACATTTCAAAGAATAATAAAAGTCACTTATTTTTATCTCTTTATATATACGTTATTTATCACTTTCTCATTTAAAGTATTTATACATCACTTGTATTCAAAGTATTTAAGAATTCATATGTGCGATAATTAAAAAAAAACAATTTTCACGGATGATTTTTTCATTCAGTTTTTCAAACAAAAATATTTTCTGATCAAATATGTTCAGTAAGTATTGTTGATCAATTCTCTGAGCATTAAGGTACATAAAAAAGTATATATGTGTATATATATATATATATATATATGTATATGTATATATACATATATATGTATATATATACATATAATATATATATATATATATATATATATATGTATATATATATATATATATATATATATATGTATATGTATATATACATATATATGTATATATATACATATAATATATATATATATATATATATATATATACACACACACATATATGCATATAAATATATACAGATGGGTTAAAGATATTAAAAACTTTATTAGAAAGCTGTGGAAAAGAGAGGCACTGAATCGAACAAAATGGAAAATCATGGAAGAGGCCTTTATCCAGCAGTGGATTAACAGGGGCTGAAGATGATGATGATATAAATATATAAGTATACATACATACATATATATATATATGTACACACATACATACATATATATATATAAACATTGTATTTATATTTTTTTTTGTGAGGTTATGCCAACTGCTTAGCCAAGAAATATAGTGTTTTGAAATGTTAAGGTTGGCACTACAAAATTCTAAAATGAGAAAATATTTTCGTTATCATTGATTCAATTTAATGGCACCGAATTCATTTTACTTCTCTCACTTCAAATTTTATATCAAATGAATTCGATCATTATGCTTGATCATCCAACTTTTATATTAATGAGATTTTTATCTTAATATTCGAAAACAGATCATAATAATGTTGCCAACAGTTTAATATCAACTTTTCACTTTTAATCATTGTAATGATCATTCATTTGGCTTCATAATTGTCTTAGGTTAGTAACAATTCATGTTTTAATGCTTTATGTATAATATTTGCAATTTGTTATTATGGTGTGTATGGATCAGTTCTAAAGTTAATCTACATTCTAGTTCCAAATCTCCATGTATGGAGATTACACGAATTGAAAATTTTGTCTGAAAATGATTGAATTTTTCATTTTCTTAACCTCTTAAGCGTTTTGTTTTATTTTAAGAATCTGCACTAGTATGATTAATTATTTCTTGGCGATGACGAGTATACTCGACGAAAATACAGTAAATTCACTTGCTGTAAGATTGAGTTAAATTATAAGAAAAAATATTTCTACGGTAAAAAAATATTTCATTTGTTAAGGTAATCTCTTATGGTATTTTATTAAATATTTATCATTGAAAATTTTTAATTAGAATTTTTTTGAGTTTTACGAGGAAAAAAAATAATTTATCAAAAAAAAAAAAAATACAAATTTTTATTCATAAGTTATTTTAGCTATTAATTTTTCAAATTTATTTAATGAAATAAACGAAATTTTGCTAAATATTTAACAATTTCGAGTAAATTTAATGTAAAGAATGGGAATTTTTTAATTGAAAATTATTTTATTATTAATTATTCACTTGATAATTTTTTATTGTACAGGGGGTCGCGAAAAGAACGAACAGGTGTAAAAAATCAATATTGTTTTTGTTTTATAACATTTTCAGCTTTTTTTGTTTCTCAACATGTATTACAAGAATGGGGATTTTTTCATGATTACACATGCAAAATGACATCATGTAAGTGATGCTTGTTTTCGGTTTCATGAAGTTGAGCTCCTTTCTAAACCATTTTCCATCACTTTTCTCAGGATTTCTGAACATAAAAAATATTCTATATTAACCCCTTAAGGGTTTTATTTTATTTTGGAATGTGCACTCGAATGCTTAGTAATTTCTAGGGGATGAGTATACTCAACGAAAACACAGTAAATACTCTTGCTGTAAGATTGAGTTAAATTAGAACAAAATGATACAATTTTTTTGGTTGTTTCTTTGGAAAATTTTTAGTTTTACTGATAAGTAATTCACAAATCATATTTCATTACTGTTTGTTGGCATCCATTATTTTAATCTTGAATGTTGTTTCAAATTCAGGCGACTTTCCAAATATTGCTCAGCATATAAATTAGTTCGCTGCACTATGATGTTTAGTAAGTCATGATTTAAATTTTTTTCCATATATATATAACACACATTTGATTTTTGATAAATGGTGAATAATGAAATTTGGGTCAGGATGAGCAGTAAATTTAATTGGTGGTCACTCTTCACTTCTAATAGTTCATTGTAGATTTAATTTTTTATTTTCTTTATCGTGTTCATTACCTTCTTTATCCTCATCACTACTTTTATCAGAAGACATTACAATTACTGATATTCTTTTCTGTATCCTTGTATGTAAAACCGCATCTTCATTATCTTCTTCAACATCATCACTACTTTCACCAGAAGACGTTAGAGGTGTTATCTCTCTTCCGTTTTCTTGGATGTAAAGATATATTTTCATCACTATCAGTAAAACTCATCTGAGTGGATAAATAAAAACATTATTCACTTCACAAGTGTTTTTATTACACCCAATAATACCTTCTGTAGATAGCAGACATCAGATTCACGATTAAATAAAAAACTGCTTAAAATATTCTTAAATCTGCTAAAATTACAAATATGTATAATTTTTACTTAAATTTTACAATATATAGCAAAAGCGAGTTTTTTTGTACATGACGAGTATACTCGACATTAAACAAAAAAAATCATCTTTTCATGACGAGCATTCTCGACATAAACGCTTAAGTGGTTAAGTAACACGAAAAATGTTTGATATTTATTCAAAGTAATCTGTTTATTTTAATACATTTTCAAGACGTCAGAGGTGTTATCTCTCTTTTCCGTTTTTTTGAATGTAAGGATATATTTTCATCACTATCAGTAAAACTCATCTGGGAGGATAAATAAAAACATTATTCACTTCACAAGTTTTTCTATTCCACCCTATAATACCTTCTCTAGATAGCAGACGTAAAATTCACGAAGCAAAGAGAAAACTGCTTAGAAATATTCTAAAGTGTGCTAAAATTACACACACACACACATATATACATATATATATATATATATATATATATATATATATATATATTTATGTAAATTTTATAGTAAATACTAAAAGCGATTTTTTTCTACATGACGAGTATACTCGATATTAAAGAAAAAAATTCCATCTTTTCATCTTTTCACTCGACATAAACGATGAAGAGGTTAAGATAGCTTAAGCATCACAGTACTATTCTGTCCGAGTCACATTTTATGCAGAAAAACCTACTTCTATATACAAAAGAAAATATTAAATCATTGTGTTATAGCGATCACCGTTTATATTAATGGCGTTAACTTCTTAATCTTCGAAACTATACACCATAATAATATCTATAAATATTATCTCATACCAACCCTTCGTTCTTCGTAAGTGTAATGATCATCTGTTATACCTTCGAAACTCTCTTAAAGTAATAATGTTTCAAGTTTTATTTCACCATACATTATGATTGTAGATCATGATTATGGTGTGTATGGATGGTTCAGTCATTCTAAAATTATTTGAGACGATCGTTTACATTCAGCAAAAAGGATATAAAAAAGTCACTTCAAATATAATGATGACTTTTGAAAAATTTATATATATATATATATATATATATGTATATATGCATATATATATGTATATATGTATATATATATATATATATATATATATATATATATGTATATATATATATATGCATATATATATATATATATATGCATATATATATATATATGCATATATATATATATATATATATATATATATGTGTGTGTATGTATATGTAATAGAAGATATAATCCTGTAGTATCAAAAATATAGCTCACAAAATATACATACAGCGTTTATAATAAGAGGGTCCATGATTCTACAGCAGGTATACACACACATTTATAAACAGCATGTGTATAGAAATGGTATGTATATATATTTCTACAACGTCGAGAAACGTAATGTGCGACTGTAAATAAATAAAAATATTTTATATTTTGTCTGAGAAGTATAAATTTTACGATATTTTAATAACAAACTAACTGAATGACGTTTGGCATGTATTTGTGAAAGCCATAACGAATGCGCGGACTTTTTTTTGTTGCGTCCATATGAAACGCGTCGTTTTGTTTAGTTGCCAGTTAACTGCAACAAAAAATATATAAACTCATTTGTATATATATACATATATATATATATATATATATATATATATATATATATATATATATATATATATATGTATTTATGTATTTGTTTGTGCATATGTATGTGGGTTTATAAACTTGACTTGTGTAGTACAGTTTGGTAATAAAACTTATTATCAAAACTTGTGTATACTTTTCTTTCTAATAAACTAATTATTACTTGTAACTCTTTCCATGATATTTAAGTAACATAAACCTGATTTTACATACATGCATTTCCATATTTTATATATATTCGTATAAATGACTCTGTGCCTTATCTACTTTTGCATATATTTGAATAAAATAGATTTTTTGTATTGCAAAAACTAGTCAACTTGTGTTATAAGGTATATCGTTTTTAACTGTTTTATTCTGTAAATGTGTTAATATTTTTTTTAATAAATTGTTATATTGTATGCGATAAGAAAAAGAGCATTTACTGTTTAATGTAATCTGAAGAAAAATCTGATAAAATGTATAAATAATATATCAGGGATGAAATATTTTTTCACCCGACAAACCACAAAGACAAAAAAACAAAAATGTTTAATAAATCATTTTGGTTTGTTGCTAATTCGCATGTCGATGAGAAAGCCGCTATGTTCAGAACAAAAATACAGAAAAATCTGATGAACGTAAATATTTTTCTAGTTTTGTGACTTTACAAATGATGCAATCGCTATCTAAATACGCATAAACAAGAATCAAAAAGGATTAATAATGATTTTTAGAACATTTTAGAAATAATTTTTTTTGTGAATTATGGAATAAAAAAAGGTTCATTTGTAAACATGAATTTAGCGACAATTTCAGTGAATGAATCATAATTTGAAAATTTAAATCATAGTTTAAAAATTGAAAATAGTAAAGACAAAGTAAAAAATGAGTTAGTTTAGTGTTACTTGTCCATTTTATTAATTTAAAAATGTATTTGTTAATAAAATTTATGAATTATATATATACATATATATATATATATATATATATATATATATTTGTGTGTATATATATATATATATATAATTTGTAAATTTTATTAATAAATACATTTTTAATATAATAAAATGGACAAGTATGTATGTATATGTATATATATATATATAATTTATATAATTTATATAAATGTTAATTTACTTTGTTAAAATTTACAAATTTTAACGAAGCAAAAATAATTGGATATTTTTTCATATTATTTTATTTTCATAACCTCTTTTGCACAGTTAAATGTACATTAATTAAAACTTGATAAACCTTATGATATAAGTTACATAAAAGTCATATTCTTACACATTTTCAAAGAAAATTTCAAATTGTGTATGCGTGGATTCAAAAAAATTGTATATTTGTTATTTTGTCATGTTTTATTCAAATTTGAAATATATACTTGTTGCATTCACTAGTGCCTAATGTTTTTAGTATGATGCTCATTTAAATATTGTTTCTAATGAAGGACACCAAACAGAATTTACAAATGTACCGCGTTTTAAATTTTTTTCATCTTAAAACTTTTCTGAAATGAAACTTCGTATAAAAATGGAAATATTTGAATGATAACACGAGCTATAAGTTGTGAGATTTTTCGCTCATGACACCATGGCTTTTGGTGTGTATTGATATTAAAACTTTTATTTTAGATTGTAATGAAGAGCTTCTTTGGTACTTAAAATATTTGTTTTTGTTAACATTTGTCAAATTTTATTGAATTTTACGTATTGAAATGTAAAACTTTCATTTCAGATTATAGTAATGAGCTACCTTAGTACTAATTTATATTTACTATTATTAAGTTTTGTCAAATTTTATTAAATTTTACTTATTGATATCTAATACCTTCATTTTAGATTATAATAATGAGCCTCTTTAATATTAATTTATATTAGGTTGGTACAAAAATAATTACGGTTTTTATCGTTTAAAGATTGATACCGATTTTCCAAGTTACCGTGGTCTTTTGTTATAGTCATGTGATACATCATTGTAAATAATGAAATTATTACTACTGATTTCAGCTTATGTCTATTGTTTTTATTCTTTAGTATTGTTGGATGTAACCTTTTAAATTAGTCATTGAAGAAAAGCAGATTCGCGCGATTTTGTCACGAGTTTAAATTGGGACGTAAAGCAACAAAAACTGCTTGAAATATTAAATTTGTTTTTGGTGAAGAGTCAATTAGTGAACGTGCGGCTCAACACTTGTTCCAAAAATTTCGTAATGGAATCGAAAGCCTTGATGATTACAAGGGTCATGGACACCCTTCAGCAATAGACAATAATAATTTAAGAATCATTATTGAAGTAGATTCACGTAAAATAATTCGAGAGTTGGCAGAAGAACTCAATGTTGATCATTCAACGACATTTCAACCTAATTGGGAAAACAAAAATGCTGGATAAATGGGTGCCATGTGAACTAAACGAACATTAAGCGATTCGGCTATACGAAGACGGCACTATACTTCTTTTGTGTAACAAAAATGATCCCTTTCTTGATTGCATTGTCACATGTGATGAAAAATAAATTCTCTGCAACAATCGGAAACGTTCCTCTCCAGTGGTTAGACAGAGTAGAAGCACCAAAACAGTTTCCTAAACTGAAGTTTCATGAAAAAAAGATTATGGTCACTGTTGGTATGTGGTATCATCCAATACAACTTCTTAAATCCTGGTGAAACAATAACAGCAGAATAATATTGTCAGTAAATTGAAAAAATGCATGAGAATTTGCATCGTTTATGGTCAGTATTAATCAGTCGAAAAGGATCAATTCTTCTTCATAACAGCGCCCGACCACACGTCTCACAAATGACTTTATAAAAATTGAATGGACTGGTTTATGAAACCTTACCTCACCCACATTATTCTCAGGATCTGTTTCCGATAAATTATCGGTTTTTAAACTAAATGCACATCTAACTAAATGAACATCAGGCAATTCAGCGATACTAAGTCTGCTCTGCGCTTCTTTTATGTAACAAAAATAATCTCTTTCTTGATTGTATTGTCACATGTGATAAAAAATGGATTATCTACAACAATCGGAAACGTTCATCACAGTGGCTAGACCTAGCACAAGCACCAAAACCGTTACCTAAATCAAAGCTAGATGAAAAAAAGATTATGGGCTATGTTTGATGGTCGGCAAGTGGCATCAATTCACTACAACTTCTTCAATTCTGGTGAAACAATAATAGCAGCAAAATATTGTCAAGAAGTTGAAAAAATGCATGAGAATTTGTATTGTTTTCGGCCAGTCAATCGAAGAGGAACAATTCTTCTTCATGACAACGCCCGACCACACACGTCTCATAAATGACTTTCAGAAAATGAAATGAACTGACTAATTGCTACTGGAAACCATACCTCATCCACCTTATTCTCCGGACCTGTCTCCGACAGATTATCATTTTTTTAAACAATTGAGTACTCTACCACGATAGAAGGTTTTCAAATGTCAAGTATCAGCTCAAAGCACTTTCGATGAATTCGTTAATTCTATAACTCCAGAATTCTATCTTGTAGGAATAAAAAAAACTTGTTTCCTGTTGGGATAAATGTGTACTGGCCAATGGTCTTTGTTTTAATTAATAAATATAATTTTATCTAATATATGCGTCTTTATACTCGATACACAAAACGCGCAATTATTTTTGCACCAACCTAATATTTACTTTTATTAAATTGTGTCCGAAAAGATTCTTTTTCTAATTTTCTGATTATAATTGAGTATAATTACAATTGTATTTTGTTCGGTAATCGGTCTTTTCGATTTGAAGTATGAACGTCTTTTGAATCCATATATTTTTTATATTTTAAATTATTTATAAGACTAACGTATTAAAAAAATTCACAGTACAATTATTCTTCGGGTTATATAGATTTTTTGCAATGTTTTCTTCATTTAATTTTAATATAGTATTTTTTTATCAAGTCTTTTTTTTACAGTTAATGGGTATTATTGATATTAAGTGTACAAATTAATTCTGTGTCCTTTTTTTATAGAAAAATGAATGTTTACGAAAAAATGGAATACATTTCAATCCTCAAAATATCTCCCATTAGTTTGTATAATTCTGCTCCATCTGTAGGGTAACTGACAATTTTTTTGGGATGCATTTCAATCCATAAAATATCTCCTATTATTTTGTACAAGTTTACTCCATCTGTCGAGTAATTGACAGATCCCTTGTCGGAAAAAAGATGACAACCTTGCGTCGATGAAGTCATAATGCATTTTCAACATCTCTTCTACTACTTTAACATTTTGTGCATGTTTAAATCGTCACGACACCTTCTTCCAAAACTGAACAAGTCAATCTTCCAGCTTTGTCAGCATTTTTTTTCAACTGGAATGCGAAAAGTATGAAATACCTAATATAGTGCTTTTCAGACGCCATCACGTTCACTAATATTTTGGCCAAGCTAACTGCTTGGTCAAAATATTTTGTATTTTTAAACGTGAAGGTCGACATTTCAAAATTCTAAAACGACAAG
The DNA here is from genome assembly GCA_034766995.1 of Acanthacorydalis orientalis. Classification (NCBI taxonomy): domain Eukaryota; kingdom Metazoa; phylum Arthropoda; class Insecta; order Megaloptera; family Corydalidae; genus Acanthacorydalis; species Acanthacorydalis orientalis. The sequence continues at coordinate 35,082,871 of CM068318.1, read as the reverse complement.
GAAATATTTTAATTTAAAACATAGTTATTGTTTTAATTTAAAGGCACTGAATTAACTTTTACACCCAATACTTGGTGTTTTATATATGAAATACCAAATAAGTGACGATTCAAAACCAAAAATATTTGAATGTCTGAGAATACTGTGGCTCTTCTGTATATTAATAACTGTTTAGAGGTGTCATAAAAGTGTATACGTTTTTTGACTCCGGATATATATATATATATATATATATATATACATACATTTCTGTAAGGATAAACAGATCAATATGTAATATTGCTAATCGATTAGCAATATTACATATCGATGGATATAGAAAAGGGTTAAAATAAACGAGTGATACGAAAAAATCAATAAACTGCAAATATAATACTAAAGATTGTGGGTGGACATATCGATTTCAAAGTTATTAAGACGTGTTTATGTGAATAACTTAGTAGACATGTATAGATTCGAAATTTAAAATTCATTGCGGTTATACCAGCCTATAAACATAGCTATAAAACAGCCAGTGTTCAGGTTTTACATTTAATAGTTTTCGTTGCATCTTTAATACGGAGAGAAAACACAGAACTGAAATGAAAACAGAGGCGATTTATAACTATGCTTTTACAATATTGAATCTTTGTTATTTTTACTCATATATATATATATATATATATATATATATATTTCTGACATAAGGTTAAATGATTTTAAATACTGAAATATTTTATTACTTAGTTTATATTATAATTTAATTACTAAGTTTATATAGACAATATTATTTATAATTAATAGGTAATGTCTTTCCATTTGTCCTTAACATGTCAATAAATTGTTTTATTACTTTTAAATAATTTATTTTAGTTTTCAATATGTTTTCTAACAGTTAATAATTAACTGTTAAAGATGTTTTACACAAAATGAAATAACTCATTGATTTTATATATATATATATATATATATATATATATATATATATATATATAATTATTATACATCTCTGCGTATACGGCGACACCTAAAACCCAAAAAAATCTTCAAAAAATAGGAGGTAGTCTTACACGGTAGTCATATTGTTCTTTAAATATATAAATTATATCAAAATAAAATATTCTGATTTATTTTTCAGAAAAATAAACGAAAACTATCAACTCTGCAAAACTGTAACTGAAATCTTACATTTCAGTTGGAGTGACGAAATATTAAATGAACTACTTTTCTAATTTTTGTCGAGCAATCTCATCAATCATTTTCAAAGTATCGATATTATTTCTTTTTATATATACAAGACTGTATATATACTGTATATTTCTGTTATATATATACTATTTAGCCTTTTCTCTGGCATTGTATTTCAAAGATAGTTTTTTTACTCTTTCTATCAATGTAAACGAACATTTTTGAAATAGGAATAGTAAAAAAAAAATCAAAATCATTTCAACCTTTGGAAATGTTGAAGACATTTCATTTGCTTTCTGGTATATTTTTGTGTCAGATTTGAATTTGTTTTTATCTTCACACATAAAGACATAAAGAGGACGAATTGTCCCAATTCATCATCAGAATGCATAATATAAATATCACTCTTGTAGGTATCTTCTTTTTTTGAATTAGGCAATTTTTAAATCAAAGAATATTTTATCCTCATATATTTTATTTCTTCGAGCAAGTTCTGCAATCATACTGTCACGAACAACATTAAAATAATTAAAAATGAAATTTCCTCAAATGCGTTTCATTTTTATTTTTCAATGGCGTTCGTATTTCATTCATCCTGTTCATCAAAAGTGAAAGATTTAATGTTTATTGCTTCTTTTTCTACATTAATAAATTCATCATGGAATTTTCTAATGATTTAACAATGATTTAATGATTTGAAATTTTCTAATGATTTAACAAATCAGCACTTTTAATTCGTTTTAAGACGTTGAAGTGTAAGCTCCGTTTCTTTATGTAATGTTTAATTTTTTTTCTCCGAACCCGAGACCTTGGCGGCCTTCAGGTCCGACATCCGCTTGACTCGCCACTGGCTGTAAGCTTGATATTTTTAAACAAATTTTATCCTTGTCTCAACAATAGAAGCCTGCGTGAACCCTCAGTTGTCTTTAGAGCCCCAATAACCAACCAACCCACTTACGGGAACCAACTTCAGAATTATTTTATTTTATAAAAAAGTACTGCGTGCAAAAATATTAATTATATTCGATGGTTACTTTTTTCCTCAATGTCAAAGTGTACTATATGCAATATAAAAACAACACCGCTGATTATAAATAGAGTGACGAAACCATATTCCAAAAAGAGCATATGTTCAGTATCATATTTTTGCAGTGATTGATTAAAGAAAGAAGAAAATGTATTTTAATTAATGTATTTTGTTGGTAGGTGAGAGTGGGGATGGTTGTTATAAGGTGTGTGGAAGAATAATCCAGTTGGGTTTAAATAAATAATATACTATTGGTTATTAACACCACACGATTGAGTTTATAAAGACAAAATATTAATAAATCATGTGCTTATAATAATTAAAATACATAATTAAGACAAATATAGTATAGATTTAAAACAATATGTCGAATGTAGTGTACTGTGTGTGTGTGTTTGTGTGTGTATATATATATATATATATATATATATACAAACAATATATCACTTCTAGTTTAATAAGTAAATACAAAGTAATATAATTACAAAGGAGAAAGTCACACTTACAATAGACATTTAAAATAGTTAATAAAATCACAGTAGAAATTTAGCAAAAAGTATTATGGACTCTCTCTGTTGTATTTATTGTCATTGCTTCTTCGGATCCAGGGACGACAGTTTCTTCTGGCTGATATTGTCTTTGCTGATTGACTTGTCTTTGCCTTTATTCTGTATAAATCTATGTTGTATATAAAACACTATTCGGTTTCTCAAATGAATTATTTTTTCATGCTAAAAAGCTCGGAAAAAAGTAATAAACAAAAAAATTTGGATCTTGTCTAATAAATGATTTTTGCAAATTTTTGTTTGTTGCTAATGAATATTTCAATGGCGATGCCATCATCATTCTCAATCTTACCAAGCCACAGAAAAATCTTGTGCCTTAACGCTATCAGGAAGATAAAAAATGTTTTGTAGCTTGATGAAAAAAATATCATTTTGTACATCATATCATTTTGTATCATACAGAAAAATCAGATCAAATTTTTCTACACTTTAGCCCTTTGAAGGTAATGAAATCACAATTAAAATCCACATAAGAAATAAAAACTTATCAGTAATGCTTTATTTAGCTTTAAGCAAAGATCCAAAAGTTTCCTTTTTTTTCTCTTTCTTCACTAACAATATGAGGGATTATTCCAAATCCTGGGAGAATTAAAATATAAACTTCTGGGTGGCCAAAAAATCAAAATAAATGTTGATATAAGAGAGGGTCTCCCCTTCCAGACGGGTCAAAGAAAGATGTATTTAAATTTAGATCAGTTAAAAGTATAGTAATAGTTCCTGCTAATGCAGGTAGGGATTTGAGTAAATAATAATAATTGTTTTTATATTTGAAATTAATAAAAAAAGTAGTTTTCATGTCAACTTTATTTAACTTTACTAAAAGTAAAAAAATAGGCACACATCATATTTTTATACTGATTTGAAGAAATTTTTCGTTTGTATTAAAATAATTGTTTTAATTCATTTTATATGCTTAGATGTACATTTTTGAAATAATGTTTCAACTCAAGTATTTCAATTCTCTTAATAATAAAATAAAGTATAATTTATATAAGAAAGAGCGTTTGTTAAATATTAAGACTTGTAAGAAAAAAATGATAATTGTAAACTGTTTGAAAGGCGATGATAATATAACTTTTTTTATGAAAAGTGTTAACCTTATTTTCATAACAATTGGATCTATTTTAAAATATTATATTATTTTATCGTAAATAAAATTTTAAAAATATAATACAACAATAGCATATTGTATTAATATTTACTTATTATCAAAAATTACTTATATATTTTTTCCATTTAGAATAATTTACGGTATATAATTTTATCTGTTATTCATAAATATTTTACGACTCCATTAAAGTAAAGTAAATAAAGTAATAAAATTATTTTATTAATGCCATTATAGGTCTTTATATATATATATATATATATATATATATATATTTATATTTATTTTCCAATAGAAAATCAAATTGTCAATATAAGAATTAATCATTTAAAAAATAAAACGAAACTTCTCATAAAGAGCAGGTTTATTTGTTGAGATATAACAACATACTTGGCAAAAAATTCTTCAATGTAATAAAATGTTTAGTACTGAATATGACGATTAAATATAAATAAATACATTCATTAAAATATTTAACATTTCAGGAAACTAAAGTGTACTTTGTTTTAAGTACAATAAATAATACGAATTTACGACCATAAGTACATAATTGATATGTAAAATGTTTCAAATTTGAAATAAGAAAAAAAATAAAAATAAATATATTGTCTGTTTATAAAAAATACATTAAAAATTCAATGTAAATACGTAATTACTGTTTAAAAAATTTGTATTTCTTTTATACATTATAATATTTTTATAATGAAACACTGACAACCTCTTACCTTATGATTTATTTTGGAGCGGGCGTGTCTGTCCAAACTATTTAATTTTACCGTAGTGCTGTGCGCGCAGTTTTTACAAGAAAAACTAAAATATTTCAGTTTCTTACTTCATGTTGAGAACTGTTATACATAGTAAGAAAATGATTTGCAAAGTATTGTGAGGGTGTAGCCCGTCAAAGTTGAATTTAAGACAGAGACCTGATGCAGGCGATACCCGTCATTTCCACACAAGGGATTAATTGTGCATCGAGGACAGAAAGAAAATATTTGTATAATAAATCTTGTACTTATCGTAAAAAATTAATTTAAATTTTAAAGCAGTATTTATTTTGTTCTTGTATGTTTCTAAAAATATTTAAATTTTTAAATTATAATTTAAATTTTAAATAAGATTATGATCTTTGAAAATAATCAAATCTGTCAAAAGACAGTCATTAATAATATTTTATGGTTCATTTTTTTTATTCAGCACATTTTGACATAAATATGTAAACAATTTATATTTTTATAACGATTAGAAAAGTAAAAAAAAAACACATTTTTGAGATTTCAGCCTTTGCATAGACGTGAAAAGAATATGCTTTTAATTTTATTAAAATCAAAAATCATATTGAAAATTAAAAACATATTGAAATATTAAGTGTACAAATTAATTTGATGCCCTTTCAATAGGACACGCATGTTAAAAGAAAAATTGAACACATTTTAATCCTAAGAATATTCCCAATTAATTTATATAACTGTTCTCCATCTGTCTGGTGACTGACGAGTCACTTGTTAAAAATGGTGGTGACTTTGTGTCATGAAGTTGTAATTCATTTTTGGACCTATTCCACTTTTTGAGCATATTTTTTTATGTTTTATGCATCACAACACCTTCTCTCAAAGTTGAACAAACTTTTCTCGTTACTTCGGCAGCATTTTTTCAACTGGAATGTGAAAAGTATACGATGCTTAATGTGTTGTTTGTCAGACTCCATCTTGTTCACTATTGTTTTCTGTGGTTATGCGAAATTTTTGGCCAAGATATATAACAAAGGTGGGCAAACTGCGACTCCCAAAGCTACTCTGTATGCCTCCCAAGACAATATTTGGTTTTGTTGCCATTTTTCCTAAACTTTTATATTAATAATCTGTATTAGTAATCTATAGCCAGATTTTAAGCTGTTAACTGCAAAAATGAAGACACAACAAAGTCTTTAACGAGTAGAGATTAAACATATTCTGTTTTAGTGAGTAGGACCACTATATAATTACATTTTTTTTATTATTTATAAATACAATTTTAAAATAATATTTTCTGTGCCTCTTGAACATTCAAAAATGTATGAAAAGTATTATATGTAGCTCTTATTATCGAAGAAGTTACCCACTTATATATATATATATATATATATATATATATATATATATATATATATATATATATTTATTTCAATTGTCTCAAGAATTAGCGAGATACTACAGTGATGAATTAGACAGAGATTACAGAGATGATCGTAAGACTACTTCCAAACAGTCGTCGTATATAGAAAATTGCAAAATAATAAACTGAAATCCTGCCAAATCAGATTTTGTAAAATATGTTGTAAAATGTTCTGTGAGTGCAAAAAGTTTGTGTACGGAAAATGTAGCCTCAAAATAGAATTTACATGTAAAAATGTACTATTAATCTCTGTTAATAAAAGTGTAGTGATATAAAATAAAATTAATTATTATTACCAAAAAATGTATTTTAATGTATCCGTCAAAATGAGGGATTTCAGTAAAAATTGGTATATAATAAATGCCCGTAAATCTAGTGTTAAATTTTAAGGTTGGCACTACAAAATTCTAAAACGACAAGAAAATGTTTTAACTAAAATCTAGATTATGATCGAATCAATTTAAAGGCATCGAATTATTTTTTATTTTTAATAGTTGGACTAAATTTAAGATATATTAAGTAATGAACTGTTTAATATCTAAATTAGCAGTAAAATATAATTTAGATATTATATAAATAAATTTTTAGAAAAATTACCAAAAAATCATGTTTCATTTCCATTTGGTACGGGTATTAGCAAAAAAGAAATTAAGAAAAAAATAATTAACACAATTCAGTTTTGGCACTCTGGGTAATATATATAATATAATATAACGGATTGTCTACGGCTGTCGCCGTCTCTCCGTCCCCAGTTTCCAATTCCTTCTGTCATAGCACATTTCTTCATCTAGGTTTCTTGTTTCCATTGCCTCGTCCACGTCGTCTCTCCAACTTCTTCTTGGTCGTCCTCTCTTTCTCTTTTCTGGTGGTATCCACTCTAATATCCTCCTTGGCCATCTCACTTCGTCCATTCTTTTTGTGTATCCGAACCATGTCAGTTGTTTCTTCTCAATATCGTCAATGATATCTCCTGCAGTATTCATTTCCCTTCTAATATCTGCATTTCTGACTCTTTCAAGTCTTGATCTTCTGCAGCTTCTTCTCAGAAAGTCCATCTCTGTGGCTAGTAGTTTCTTTCTATGTGATTTATTTAGATCCCATACTTCTGAGCCATATATTACGATACTTTGAACAATTGTTTTGTATAGTTGAAGCTTTGTTGTTTTTCTAATATTTCTTTCCCATAGTAGTGGGTTGAGTGCGCCTATGGTCTTTCTGCCTTTGGTAATTCTTTCTTGGATTTCGTCTCTACTCGTTCCTTGTTTATTAAAGATCACTGATAAGTACTTGGCTTTATCGACGTCTTTTATTATATCGTTTTCCAGTGGTAGGTTTCCGCAGTCATTATTTCCAACTACTAGATATTCGCATTTATTAAGATTTAAAATCATGACCGATGATTAAAATAGGTATTGTATGGTAAATCTAAGTATCTGATATGATGGATTACGCCTGGTGGACCATCGACATCGACTCAAATACCAAATATTCATCCCAAAAAAACGTTATTGGGTATTTAGTGGGACATTAAGGATGTGATGTATTATGAGTTGTTCGTAGCTGGCCAGAATGTAAATTCAGAACGTTAACAACAACAGATCATTCTTTGAATGATGTATTCAAGAGAAAAAGCCCATTCATAGACGAGGGAACGAGGCAAGTCATTTTGCAGCATGACAACGCTTGAACGCACTTCCCGAAAAGAACCAAATTTTAACCAAACGTTATTTATTCGTTTGGCTAGGACGTTCCTCTCTCATGAGGTGTATTCACTGGACCTAATCGTGTCAAATTATTACCTGTCGCTCCGTCATTATCTGGGCTGATACCTGTTTTAAAATAGCGAAAGAAATCCGAAAATACATTGATGAATTCATCAACTCAAAAGCACCATCTTTTTTCGACAAGAGATTTGTTAATTACCCGAAAGATAAGGCAAACTTATACAAAATAATGGGGGATATTCTGAGGATTGAAATGTGTTTCTTTTTTGTGTGAATAAACATTCATTTTCTATAAAAAAAAGTACCTAATTAATTTGTATAACATATATATATATATATATATATATATATATGTATATATATATATGAGAAAATTTTTTGGAAAATTGCATCCAGAAAGCTGTAAGTCACCCTCAAAGCCTAATGATTTGGGAATGTTTTTTTCTTATTATGGGTTTGGACAATGGGTATTTCTCAATGGTTTATTAACGGAGAAGAGTCTAAAAAAAAATCTAAATAATAGATTCTTACCTTCGATGAATAATCACCTTTCACATTAGATTCCATAATCTTCCAACATGATTCCACACCATGCCATAAGTCACATAAGGTAACTTTTAGTTTTTATTTATAATTTAGTTCACTGTTAATTAGAACTTGCATTAAAAAATTGAAATACCCGTTACTTTGACATAGGTAACCACTTACAGGAACTTGGAGCTATGACATTGTCTTGACTAGGAATAGTCCTAATTTCAACTCAATCGAAAATATCCGGGGTGTAATAAAATAAAGAATAATTAAAATGAACATAAGTACTTTAAATAAGTTGATATCCGAATTAAATAAAGAGTGGAACGAAGGATTGATGAAAGATTTCATTGAAGAATCAGTGAATTCCGTGCCGAAACGCATTTAAGCTGCAATAAAATCAAAAGGAGTGTCAACCAAATACTAATTTTATGCGTGAATTAAATCTTTATGTATATATTCATATAATAAAATTAAAATTGTTGTTTGAATATTATTTTCTTTTTGTTTTAAAAAAAAGCATTGATTCATTGATCGCAAAACTGACTATAAGAATCCTTTTATGTTAAAATCTTCTAAATCATTTTTTTGCACCATTCCTTGCACTACCATGACTTAATGAATCATATCAAATTCTAAATAATTAATTGCATTGAGTCTTTGAATTATAAGAAATACAATCTTTACAATAACATTTAAAATATTTTTGGAGTGAACCATTTTCGATGAATATATATATATATATATATATATATATATATATATATACTTATATATATATATATATATATATATACTTATATATACACATACATACATGTATATATATATATATATGTATTCTAAAGTTTGGTATCAGCGTAACAACAGCAACAGTAAATCGATAAGTACATAACAAATGGACGCGTTTATCCACAATTTTAACTGAAGACATTACTTTCCTCGTAAGAAATGTATTTACCTGCCATTAGTTCATAGCGTGGCCTAATTGAATAACACAATAACGGTAATGATAACAATTACAAAAGACAAATAAAAACATATTAAGTAATTTGAATACGCCTGCTTTTGCAATCATAATGTAATAATTATAAATGTTGTCACAGTCTGTAGCGTGTCGATCGATTCAAGTAAAACAAGTCCCGTGACAGAGTGTGTTTATTTATATAAAATATACATTATGATAATATTGTTAATATTCATAATTATTTCTACTTTATGCTATTGTGTTCGATGTATGTGTGTGCGCAGAGGTCGTAAAACGAATTTGCACCGATGCTTAGTAAATTGTTAAAAGTGTTTATGTAATAATTTAAAAATTATTCCTAATCGAATAAGGCTTATACATGCGTACACGTGAAACTGGTAACAGTGATTGTGAATTGACAATCAGTAACAGATTCAATTTTATGTTTTATTATTCTTTATTGCATATTCCAAACACAGGGATGTACAATTTTATTTCTCGATATTGTTTTGACAGTGTCTCAATTTTTTTCCACAAATTAATTCTCTTTTCATCCTACAAAACACACTTTTTTTCTTGTCAAAAATGTTAAATAAATCGCAACTGATAGTTGTTCATTTCTTATGTACATTTTAAAGGTGTAAAAAAATCTGATTTCATTTTTCTGTATCTTGTATGATTTCACCTTTAGAGCTTCTGAAGATGATGCATCAAAATGCCCATAAGGAACACTTGAAAAATAACAACAATGGTGTATTGATCATTTTCGACTGACATATATTATTGTGGAGTAAAGAAAGAATTCATTTGTCACCGAGAATTTTATTTGTTCCCTTTCTAGTGATTCGGATATTTTACTAAAGTTATACTTTTGTAAAAAAATCTAAATTTGACAGTTAAGATAACCTTTTTGACTTATTTTTACAATATTCATTTTGTAATAATCTTGATACAACCATATACATATATATATATATATATATATATATATATATATATATATATACAAATTCAAATATTCAGAATAGTAAAATATCTAAAATTTGAAATATTCGCAGATAAATTAACTATGAAATGATATATATAATATATATATATATATATATATACATTATATATATAATGTATATATGTATATATAATTAAAGTTTAAACAACACTTTTTAAATTTAAGCATCATTATTTATTGATTAAACTGAGTAAATAAAGTTTAATTAAAATATTATATAATGTATATAATAATATTTAAATCATAATTTGATTAAATATCATATTAGGTTAGTAGTAAAATAATTGCGGTGTATGACCTTCAAATTCATATACAATTTTTAATTTAAGTGGTTTAGAACTGTTGGATGACTAACGGCTATTTCAATTGTCTTTTGTGTAAGTTTTCGAATTGCTGTGCGTGGTTCTGATATTACTAACGCCTTCAGTTGATCGTTATGAACTGAAGAAGGACGCAATCTTCTTCATATTCATGGGTTTCGTCCCAAGTACGAATTTTTTAGAACCACCATTGTGCCGTACGTTCCTTAACAGTACGCACACGAACAGCATCTTTTAGTTTACGAGCAGTTTCTCTTGCTTTACTACCCGTTTTGCACTGGTAAGTGGGCACAGTTACTTGCCTAATGACTGAAACTTTGCTAGTATGGAGTCACATGCGAAAGAAATCCAAAACATTTTCCCATCAGGTGATTAGTCTGATATAATCAGAAGTAATAAAAAGAAAATATTGTTTCATGTGGTTTAAATGACTCATCAAGATTTTTTCTCGACAAAGCAATTAGAAAATTCTATCAGTAACAGAAAGGTAACATTTCTAGAATTACCAGTAAATTGTCAGTAAAATGCATTAAATTATAAATGTCAAAAACCAATGTCATACAATTCGAATATGATTTTAAGGAAGATGTAGATTTCAGTGCCATTAGTATTCAAAAATCTGCAGTTGGTAGATCTATAGTCCTGGAAAATGTGGACCAGTCTCTTTGTGATATCCTACAGGCAAAACCGTGTCAAGAGAAAAGAAGAGAGATATGATGGACCTGTTGAAATTCATTCATCTTATTAAAATGGTTAAATATGGTTAATGGTTAAATATGGTTAGTATAAAAACATACGGACAAATCGACATGACGCGTTTTTGAATAATCGAATATCGAAGAAGATTTGATTTATGTTGATGGTGTCGATATCAATAATTAAAACCTAACCACAGTAATAATAATAATAGTTGTAATAGTAACAGAAAATTTATCGTTGATTTCTTCTAAAACTCTAATAAACAATATATGTGAATGAATCTTTTCTGTAATAAAAAAAAAATTTGAAGATGAATGCAATAGTATTATTTTCTTTTTATTTTCACTTACCAAATCGATTAACTCTCTTAGTCATAAAGAAATTGTAAAAATAATAACGATTATTCCAAAGATATACTGTTTTATACATTTTATGTCGTTGGATAAAAGCTACGCCTGTAGTAATATATTCTGCAATGTTTATTTGAATTTAAATTTGAAAAAAAATTTATAAAAAAATGTATATTACTTGATCAATTACTCTATTTTTCGTTTTTTGAAGTTAATCGATTTGGTAAATGAGCGGCTCATATAATAATAGTAAAAATAATAATCTTATAAACAACACTGATGAAATGTATGTACTTTTACCAAAAGACATTTAGGTATAAAAGAATATAGTAGATTATTGAATTTATAAACTCGTAGTTGTTCTTTATGGTCCCCGAATATTTTCTTGTTTTACTGTAGAAACAGTATTATATATATATATATATATATATATATATATATATATATATATGTATTATATATATATATATATATTATATATATATATATATATATATATATATATATATATATGTACAGCCACAGAAAATATTATTTTCAAATTGTATTAATTAGATGGGTAGAAAAATAATTGCGGTGTATGACTTTCAAATTCATATACAAAACAGCAATTATTTTCCTACCCACCTAATAAATTCAATTTGAAAATAATATTTTCTGTGGTTGTTGATAATTCTAAAATGTATGAAAAGTATTATATTATGTAGGCTCTTATTAACGAAGAAGTTACCCACTTATATATATATATATATATATATATATATATATATATATATATATATATATATATATATATATATATAAAACACTGTTTTTTGAGTAAAGCAAGAAAATATTCGGGGACCATAAAGAACAACTACAGATTTACAAATTCAGTGGTCTACTATATTCTTCTATACCTAAATGTCTTTTGGCAAAAGTAGATACATTTCATCAATGTTGTTTATAAGATTATAATTTATTATTATTTTATGAGCCGCTCATTTATCAAATCATTAATTTCACAAAACGAAAAATAGAGTAATTGATAAAGTAATATACATTTTTTAAAAATGGTTTTTGATATATGAGTGGGTAACTTCTTCATTAAGAAGAGCCTCCATAATATAATACTTTTCATACATTTTTGAATGTTCAACAGCCACAGAAAATATTATTTTCAAATTAAATTTATTAGGTGGGTAGAAAAATAATTGCAGTTTATGAATTTCAAATTCATATACAAAACCGTAATTATTTTCCTACCGATCTTATATAAATAATAAATACAAGTATATAGTAGTCCTAGTCAGTAAAGCAGCAGCATATGTTTAATCTCTGCTCGTTAAAGACTTTAAGTCTTTATTTTTGCAGTTAAAAGTTACATTTTTAAAGACATATTTCTCAAAAATGTACACAGTAATCCGTCTCGAATGTGATTTTATTGCATTCATCAAGTCTTAAGGGGACCCGGTGGTCTAGCGGCCCAAAATTTAAGCTATTTTAAAAAAAATTTTTCTATATGAGGGTAATGAATAATGCTTTCAAATTTTTTTACACTTATTTTATTATTAATAAACTACACAAAAATGAAAATAAAGACAAAAAAATTATTTTTTTTAAATTAGAAAAATGATGCTGAAGTCTCCCTCTCTAAAAAAATGGAATTGCGTGGTGAATGATGATTTATCTCTCCCTCTGATTTGAAATAAAACAATTGACGAATTTTTAATTAGTATAAGTATAGCTATCGCAGGAAGTAGAATAAAAAAAAAATTGACAAAATGGCGCGTAGTCAAAAGTACAAGTTTGAAAACGACCAGTATTTTTGAATGTTTTGTTAATAAAAAAAATATAAATATTTTACGGAAACTATTAGTTCCGTAAAATATTTATTGTAGAACTATTCAGAATAACATATTAAAATTTCAGACAAATCGGAAGACGAAAAAAAGTAGTTTCGAGATAAACGCGTTTAAAGTTTCAACTGCTCCACTTATTCTTCTACCTACCTGACCTTCTAATGGGCTGTAGATCCTGAAATACTCTGAATTTTGTCATCAAATTTTAACAGTATATTTTTAAGATACTATACTTTCGAAAAAAAAATCGATTTTTCGAAAATTCTAGACCACCGGGTCCCCTTAAATTACAAAATTGTTCAGTTTCATATCTTTTTAAAGGATTGTCCATAACCGTACAGACATCTTAAACAGCAGTTTGGACACATAATCCATATGGATGTTTGAAGGTTAATGTGAATTAACCGTTTATATATAAAATCTTCTATATAATAAGAACGCACATTTCTTGTCAGTTTGCCAGCAGGACAAAGTCAATGCTGACGAGAATGATTATGGTGACGAGAAATGTTTGCTTTGTTAGCTCATAGGTTTCATGTTTAATTCATTAAGTTTCGTTCTTAGGGTTTTTTTTATATTTAAATATATTATGTTGTAAAAATCAATAAACAGTTTTTTCTTTATTCTTATTTTCCCGTCAATTTTGACTGGTTATATAGTAGTATTCTAATATTGGTACATATAATACTACTATAGATTATTAACCCTTAAACTACACGTGGGATCAAAGTAACCTCAACAATTTGTGTGGTTCGTATGTTTCATACAGATATTGTATAGTTTAAGGGTTAATATAAAAGTTTAGAAAAAATGGTAATCAAACCCAATATTGTCTCGGGAGCTGTATAGAATAGCTTTGGGAACTGCAATTTGCCTATCCATGTTATATACTATTTGAAAAAGGAGAACATTAACTAACTCAGACAATATTATTTTTGTTCATCTAAATCATGTCCCATTTGTTTACAATAGATTGTCTAGTTGTGTCCTCCGATCCGGACTTTACTTATCATGAGTCCATATTTCTCTCTCTCACTTATAAGTGTGTATATAAACTTCACAATTATCTCAAGTAATTTTTAACGGTTCTAGAAAATATTAAATCAGTTAAGATTAACTTCTCTATCCACCAAATACGACATATGAATACATTTATAAAAAAACATCTTCGCCTTAAATTTTATTGAATTGTTTTTTATTTTACTAATTATGATGTAACTTGAGACATTAATAAGTTGTAATATTAATGAAGTTTAATGTATTCATTATACTGTTATTTGTACACCTGTTTTTCTTATACAATTTTAAGAACATAGTACATGTGTGTAAATTATAATTAATTTCCTAATAAGTTACAAATGAATTTTTGTTGAAATTTCAATTTAAACACGCAGTTTGTCACGCAAATCATTAATTAATTATATATTCTCAGGTAAATAAAACAACAATGCTCGTTATATGCGTGAATATTAAAATATAAAAAAAACAGCACTTTTATTAACCTTGCAATACCAGTTATAATTATTGAATACTTTATCTATAAATTTTATAAACTAATATTATTCAAGGAAATGTACATATTATATGTTTATTCAGTTTTATGTATATGTTTAGTTATTTATGAATATTGTAGAAATTAAAAGTTTTAAACGTCTACACAATAGGACATATGTTATAATTCAAACACTTGTGTGGGAAGAAATGTTCGTAGTACTATAATAAATAATCATTGTATTTTTTTTTGTTATTTAATGTGTTGTTTTAATACGGTTTAATATAGTATCTAAACAACAGTTTAAAATTGATTTATATATAGTTACGCCCAGTCATTTTCGTACATAAGAAATATTAGGTTGGTATGAAAATAATTGCGGTTTTCACGGAACGAGTATAAAGACACATGTATCAGTTAAAAATTATATTTATTCATATAGAGACCGATAAAAATTAATCAAAATAGAGACCATTGGCCTGCAGACATCTCTCCCCACTCAGTTATAACGAAAAAATTAGAAAAAGAATCTTTTCGGACACAATTTAATAAAAGTAAATATTAGGTTGGTGCAAAAATAATTGCGCGTTTTGTATATCGAGTATACAGACGCACATATTAGAGAAAATTATATTTATTAATTAAAGTAAAGACCATTGGCCTGCACACATTTATCCAAACAGGAAACAAGTTTTTTTATTCCTACAAGATAGAATCCTGGAGTCTTGGAATTCACGAATTCATCGAAAGCGCTTTGATCTGATACTTGATCTTTGAAAACCTTCTCTTCGTAAGAAATTATTCAAATGTTTATAAAAAATGATAATCTGTTGGAAGAGGTCTGGAGAATAAGATGGGTGAGGTAAGATTTATTCCGTGGACCGATTATTCCGTGAGCTGACATAGCGACCCAAATTATCACTTTTGGACTGTGTAAGAGCTTCTGGTGCTTGAGTTTTTTTTATTCCTACAAGATAGAATTTTGGAGTCTTGGAATTCACGAATTCATCGAAAGCGCTTTGAGTTGATACTTGATCTTTGAAAACCTTCTCTTGTGGGAGATTACTCAATTGTTTAAAAAAATGATAATCTGTCGGAGACAGGTCTAGAAAATAAGGTGGGTGAGGTATGGTTTCCAGTAGCCATTAGTCAGTTCATTTCATTTTCTAAAAGTCATTTATGAGACGTGTGGTCGGGCGTTGACATAAAGAAGAATTGGTCCTCTTCGATTGACTGGCCGAAAACAATACAAATTCTCATGCATTTTTTCAATTTCTTGACAATTTTTTTTCTGGTGTTATTGTTTCACCAGGATTGAAGAAGTTGTAATGAATGATGCCACTTGCCGACCACCGAACAGAGGCCATAATCTTTTTTCATCAAGCTTCGTTTTAGGAAACTGTTTTGGTGCTTGTCCTAGATCTAACCACTGGAATAAACGTTTCCGGTTGTTATAGAGAATCCATTTTTTATCACATGTGACCGTGCAATCAAGAAAGAGATTATTTTTGTTACACAAAAGAAGCGCAGAGCAGACTTCGTATCGCCGAATTGCCTGATGTTCGTTTAGTTCATATGGCACCCACTTATCCAGTTTTTTCGTTTTTCCAATTAGGCTCAAATGTCGACCAACTGTTGAATGATCAACATTGAGTTTTTCTACCACTTCTCGAATTGTTTTACGTGGTTCCGCTTCAATAATAGTTTCCTAAATTGTTATTGTCTATAGCTGAATAATGGCCACGACTCTCCTCATCATCATGGGTTTCGTTTCCATTACAACATTTTGGAACGAGTGTTGACCTGTACGTTTACAATTGACTCTTCGCCAAAAACAGATTTAATATTTCGAGCAGTTTTTGTTGCTTTACGTCCCAATTTAAACTCATAGAACAAAATCATGCGAACTTGTTTTTTTTTCTCCATGACTAATTTAAGAGGTTATATCCAACAATACCAAAGAATAAAAACTATGAACATAAGTTGAAATCAGTAGTGCTGATTTCGTTGTTACAATTATGTATCACATGACTATAAAAAAAGATAACCGTAACTAGAAAAGTCGTCGCGAAGAAGAAACTTAAATTATCTGCTTCAGTTTTTGTATTGTTTTTTAATTCGCTTTATTCTATTCATTTTATGAAGAAGTACTTTCTGACTATTCCGTCATGGTATCCATTTTTTATGATCGATTCTTGTTCACATGACTCGATATTGGTTTGATTTCAGGTGATTGAGAAAGTGGCCGATTTATTATTTTAGAACAATTGTATAAAAGCTATCTTCGGATTATATAGGTTTTATTTTTGAGCTAGTTATCTTAATAAGATATGTAATTGTATGGAATTACCAGAAGAGTGATATTAGATTTCAAGTTCCGATTTAAAATATAGATGTGCATAAATTTGTCTATAATTCCGTCAATAAAATAATGGTCCCCAACGCCAGAAACGGAAACACCCGCGTACTATAATTGATCCAGGGTCGTATTTCATGACAGGTTGAAGATTTCGAATTAAAACTAAACTTTGATAATGAATTTCGAATTAAATTTTGAATTAAAACGAAATCTACAATAATTAGTTGTAATATGTAATTATTATGAAAAAGAAACGAATAAAAACGTCAATATATCATAGAATGTATTTTTTTTTAATTTTTAATTTTCAAGTGTGTACGAATATGACGATATATATTAAATGCTCGTGACAGAGATTTAATAAAAAATTATTTATAATCAAAATTTTAAGTGCGACAGTAGTGCTTATAACTAATTGTAGTTACAAGTTCAGATGTCACAATAGTTTATTTATAATAAATAATAAAGCTTAAATAATATATAGTGCTAGCACCGCTGCTAGAAGGCGCGATGTACCTAATTTACAATTATAGATTTCAATGTATATTATATATTAGTCATGTTAAATTAATATGTAAGTATGCTTAACATTGTAGTAAATAACTGTATTTGATATTTGTATACACCAAAACATTATAAATTTCTCATTAATTCATAGAAATGAAATCGAGAAGTGTAAATTTCAAAAAATATACATAATAATTTTTTCTATTAACCCTTTACATTCGACTGCCCCCTCTGAAGTGACATCGTAAATCTAACAATAATATTATTTTTTTTATAAAACATGAATTAATGTATTTTTGAAGCTTCATTTGAATAAACAAATTATATTTACAGTGTTATATCATTTTATATGTTATTTGTGACTTACTATTTTGTTAAAAAATATGTGGGAGTAAGGTGAGGTGAAAAATCTTCGAGTTCAAAGGATTAATTATTCTGTACAAATGTAACTATTTTATGTTGTATTAATGCAACTGTTTGCTATTTGTGTTGGTGTATTTGGATTTTGAATCGTTTTTATACTAAGTCCTGTGTAATAAATTATGTTATTTTTTTCAAGTATGTGACTAGTAAAGGGATTGAGAAAGTAATGCGAGAAACAAGTCATTAATATTTTCTGTAAAATACGGTTCGACTCCGGGTTTAATATTTCTGTGAGTCCATTGTTTAGAAATTACAGATTCAATTATAAAGTACTAGTTTTATGAATTATGATTAAGTCTTTATTAGCGGTCAGCACATAACTTATATATATATATATATATATATATAAGTTATGTATATATATGTATATATATATGAATACATATATACACACACACACTCTCTGCAGTGTTATATATTATAGTATTCTCATTTGATAATGTCGATGTCTATTATCATAATGACACTTTTTTGATTCTGTTATAAAGAAATATCGGAAACAATAAATTAATCTAAAACAATATAATTGCCTTTATTTACAAAAGAAAAAAAAACAAAAGGTATGTAGTACTGAGTAGTACTATAAAAAGGTATCCATTGTGATTAAGCCGAATGAAAATAGTCATGGCCATGTGTTCAGTACAACAGCACCGCTTGTATACACTAACATTACATCAATTACAGATGTCCGATGTGTGTAATAACCAATCGCATTGTAACTATTGAGTACAAACTCCGCCCTAAACAGTTTCGCCTCAATGTTCATTGGTTGTGCACAAGATAATATTTTGTTTTTGTAGGTAGGTACAGTGGTTACAATTTGATATTAACTCACCTGGAGGGATACTGATAAAACATTATAACTTATATGTTTGAGTATATTTCCAGGTGATTATTTCCTGATATGAATATCAGGAAATAGTCGTTTTAAATGCATATAAATGTTCAAGAATATATTATATGGGCCTGCACTTCTTTTACAATTTGGATATTGCATTCTTTTATAATTTGAATATTGCATTTAGTTGAAAATTAATACATATTTTAAATTATAAATCACTTATGTATCTTTATGTCTTTTATGAAGATATTACGTACACACACACACACACACATATATATATATATATATATATATATATATATATATATATATATATATATATATATATATTTATTCAGAAAAGTCTCATTTTGCGCTGAGGATGAATTCCTTAAATCATAGTGTTAATTGAAACAGCGTTAAATAAGACTTCCTATAATACGCCATGTATATTTTATATTGTGTTGGTAGATAGAATTTTCGATACAACATTAATGAAATTTGAATCACGATTGAAAATTAAAAAAATCATTGTTTTGTACAATTCTTGGCTGTAATTTCCTATACATTTGTTCCTTTATGTAATACAGTCAAATCTATTTTTATGAGGTAGATACGTTCCACAGAAAACCGTATATAACAAAATCACACGAAAAATTACGTTTTTATAAAAACTTGAGTGGAAAAATTAGCAATACATTTCATAATTGTCTAAAATCACATAAAACCAAAGTAATAAGTTAAAATACATTCAAATATTCCAAAGAAACATCCAAATATCCATATCCAACAGAAATTGATATAAAACATACAACATGTTTGTTTTAAAACTTTAAAAATTTAATTTTATTGAAAAGTAACAATTCTTTTTACATTTTTTCATCAGAATTATTGTCACTATTTGATGATAATGTTCGGTACTATTTGCGAACTGGTACGCACGTTCATTTCTAGAAGAGATAAGTCAATGCATCAGGTTTGCATGGTGAAGACAGTGGTTTCTCACAAACAGAATTAGCGTCAACTTCACCCTCGTTCTGTGTTGATTTTTTTTTCTCTAACAATGTAATCAGTGATTCAGTTTTGCGATGATGATTTTACTAATTTTTTATGCAGTTCACGATATCCAGACATGTAATTCTTCAGCTCACGTTGAAATTTAAAGGCTCGTTCATAATTTGTGTCGTTAACAAGAAAATGATTTTCCAATTTATTGCAGAGTTGAAGACCTTCTTGAATTATCTTTTAATTGAAGGGGGCAGGCTTTTTTTCCGCTGCACTATCGTTTTTTGGATCTTCGACCATATTTAAAATTATACCAATAATATTGTCATCACTTAAGGTATTATCTACAAGCAATTCATTGACATCATTCTGGCTGGAAGGTATCAAAACCTTCTCCACCTATTTCTTGTTCCAAAGTAGTGATTTCAGCTGATAATGTCGGTTGCACTGTTCACACACATCCAAGCCAAGCTGCTTTCTAGCAGACATTTTAAGTTTGTGGTTTATTTCAGCGATAGCAGATACATGATTTAAACAGTCCAAAGTAGACAGTTTTAAATTAAAAAAAACATACTAATTTAAATTTGTTAAACAACGTGCAGCTCTTATATGTATATACAACGAGGAAACCCCAAATTTGCATGAAATATGCACCGCATAGTTTCAAAACCGCATCAAAAGGATACGCATAAAAACACACTCGACTGTGTATTATTTCATATTTGATATAATTTTAATAGTATGTGTGTATTTTTTTCCAGAACGCATTATTAGCTTCTATGAAACTTCTATTAGTTCCTGCGAAGATATATTTACAAAAAAATACACTTTAAAAATTTTAAATAACTTTAATTGAGATAATGCTAGGCCAAGTTTGCCATAATAAATATATATATATATATATATATATATATATATATATATATATATATATAAATGAAATGTAGCATAGGAAAGTACATACTTATTAGTTGTTTAATTATAAATTAAAATGATTCCAATGTAGATTCATAATTAATGGCCGAATAGGTTAGATTAGTTAAAAACATTAATTTATAACACACATACAGTGGTCCGCAAGAATATTCAACCCGTTACCAATTTTAAACAAAATATTAATTTTCTCTTTAAATTAAAGACGTTGTTTTAGAGTTTTCACTATTTTGTTTTACTTAAACCTATTCTGTTTCACCTATAATTACAAATTTAATTTTCATTAATACACTTTTCCAGGAAATTAAAAAATATGCAACGCAAAAGTATTCAAATAATTGATAAATAACCATCATAATGTAATGTAATTTTGAAATTAATATTTTGTAGGGTTTCTATTAGTTTTAAGTACAGCTAAAAGTCGTTTTGGTATATATTTAACTAAATTTTGTGTTTGTTCAGGCGTTATTTTGCTCCATTCTTCAAAAAGTATACTTTTTACCAGTTCTTTTTATTGGAAATGTTATGTTTTCCTGCTCTTTCATAAGGGCCCAAAGATTTCTTATTAAGTTTATGTCTGGCGATTGTGGAGGAGTTTGCAATACATTCGTGCAATTATAAATTATCCACTGGCGTACATTGTACTCGGTGTGCTTTAGATGGAAATAATTCTACGATCTATTCCCATCTTTATTGCTCTTTCTTTCAAATTATTTTTTAATATATTGAAATACATCATCGAATCCATTACCCCATGAATTTTTTACACAAATCAAACTCGAATCACACCGAAAATTGATAAACTCTACGGTCCTTGTAGCTGATTTACAATGTATTAATTACAACATAATGATCGAGAACATATCTTATATTGTCAAATAAATTGATTAAATAGAGACACGTTTACATAATTT
>CM068318.1:35030955-35058455 GCA_034766995.1 Acanthacorydalis orientalis | reverse complement strand
AATCATCAACCTCTGTTAATCCATTGCTGGATACAGGCCTCTTCCATGATTTTCCATTTATTTGTGCTCGTCATGTAAGGTTTGGGATCATGACTCGCCACGCTGATCCCACTTGCGTGTTGGCGAGTATTCGACGACGACACCCGGCATTCCAGGGACAGTCGCCCGCTCGAGTACTAACCGGGCCCGGCACTGCTTAACTGCGGTGATCGGACGGGAACCGGTGTTGCATGTACATATACGAGGTCAGACAATTAAGTAATGCGACAAAATTCAAAAATCGAGTATATTTAAAAATTAAGGTACATCGCTGCGATCCCCTTCAAAGTAGTCCCCTCCCGCATCTATACACTTATTCCAGCGAGTTTTCCAGTTTTCGTAACAATTCTGGAACACTTCTTGTGGGACCTCTCCGAGTACCCTCGTCACAGATTCTTGGATATCTTCAACGGAGTCAAAATGTCGACCTTTGACGAATTTTTTCATATGGGGGAATAGGAAAAAGTCGCAGGGTGACATGTCCGGTGAATAGGGCGGTTGTGGTAACGTTGCGATGCCTTTAGACGCCAAAAACTGAGAGACACTGAACGCACTGTGACAGGGAGCATTGTCGTGATGCAGAACCCAAGTCTTCGCGATCTCTGGACGCACTCTGAGCACCCTTTTTCGTAATTTTTCGAGCACATTGCGGTAGAATACTTGATTTACGGTTTGTCCAGGTGGTACGAACTCTTTGTGAACCACCCCTTTGCTGTCGAAGAAGCAAATCAACATGGTTTTCACTTTGGACTTGCTCATTCTCGCCTTCTTTGGCCTTGGTGCTCCAGGGGACAGCCACTGTTGGCTTTGTCGTTTAGTTTCGGGGTCATATTGAAAGAACCAACTTTCATCACCAGTAATAACTCGATCGAGAAGAGTAGGATCACTTTCAACCTGCTCGAGACAATCTTGAGCGATGTTCATTCGGTGGGCCTACTAATATTTTCGTGACATGCACTACTCGCGCGTTGTTACAAAACACTAAACAGCTGGCGAAGAAATGGTCGTACGAGGGTGGTCAACGTCTCAATCGAGAGAGTAGGGATCTGCTATTACGGTGGCGGAGTTACAGGTTCGCAGTGTTACCACAGGAGAAAAAAAATCGGTCGCATTACTTAATTGTCTGACCTCGTATATATATGTATATTTATATATATATATATATATGTATATTTATATATATATGTTTATATATATATATTTATGTATATTTATATATATATATATATATATAAATATATACATATATATGTATATATATAAATATATACATATATATGTATATATATAAATATATACATATATATGTATATATATATATATATATATATATATATATATATATATATACATACACACACACACACACACACACACTGTATTACCCCGAATATAATACAGTGTTTTAGTCCACAGATTTTCATTTTAAAACAAGGTCGTTTTATATTCGGTTGTTCAGAAGTTCAAGCTGGCACACTTTTAGGTGTTTTAAACAAAAAATTGAGTATTTGTATAATTTTTGTAAATATTACTTTCTATTAAAACGTAAATCAACATTTTTTTGATCGTTTTTTTTTTGTTCTTATTAATAATCATTTATTGAACATTTTTGCTTAGGAAAAGTAGTATTGGCTTGCAGCTTGCAGGACACATACTCGTATAATTCATTTGTGAATGCGGAGAGTGATTTAATTGTGAAAAATATTTTCAATTATTATTAGTCAAAGTAAATTTGGACACTATGCTTTTTTAATCTTTGTTTTATGTTATCACATGTAATCCTTCCAGAAATTTGCTTTTCTTATCAAATAAAGAACATAATTTATTAAAAAATGGTGCTTTTTTATTACTCGTATTTAATTTTTAAATATATTTTTCACTTAATATTTTCCTAATATTATCCGTATATACAAATTTAAGAAGTATCTTTTTGATTCCAGGTAATAATATCGAATTAATATTGGAATGCTGCCATCGACTACTCGACACTTTCCTGTACCCTTGGGAGCTGATGCCACTCATGTACGTGATTTTAAAATACGCCGGTGGGAATTTGGACGAAGCCATTAGAAGTATAAGAGAAGGTAATTTATAATTTTCTATTTCATTCCTATTATTTAATCACATATTTTTAAAATAAATTTATTTGAAAATATCTATTTCGATTGACGAAATTATTGAATAATTGATTGTATTCTGTATAATAAATACTTTTAAAAGCTGATTATTTTTTTAATTGTTTTTCTGTTTATATCAATTTTTTTCTATATGCTTCATAGTTAGTTAAAGTATATGAAATAAATTAGAAAAGCATTGATATGACAAAAAATCATTATGTTTGTAATTTAATTGAAAATGGTAATAAAATCTGATAAAAAATGTAGAAACTAGAGGTAGTTATAATTATTTTATAATGTCATTTATATTAATGTAAAAGTTACATTTGATGCAAAGTTATAGTGTACTTAAAAATATAGTTGATTGTAATTTTATTATAAAAATATTTTTTATGTTCAGTGCCAGTATGCCAGTAAAATGTTTTTATCGGCCGGTGACATCATATACGTTAGTATTTTATCGACAAATAAATATAGACTCTCAAAAATTTCCTAATAGAATTGTTTTTTTTTTGGAAAAAGTTTAATAGGCTATTTAATTTTTATGATCAATTTGTAGAAATTACAAATTAAGTCATAAATGAATCACAGAATAACTATTATTTATAATACTCATTGTATTCTTTAAATGTTTTTAATGTAACCACTTTTATTTTCTGGCGTGAATTTGCAATAAGTCTTATGCAAGGAACCGCGTTTATTTAATCATTTTAACGTTTATCACTATTTTCTCAAATGCATTAATATATTGAAAACTATAAAGTTTTCTTTATCAAAATGTCCTATAATTGATTATTATATAGATCGGTGGTTAAATACTTTTTTTTAAATGGAAATGCCAAAGGATCAAGAATATAAGATTTTATTTGCTATCAAAATGTGTTTAGTCTATGGAAATAAACAATGTTTTGATAGATTTCTTTGCATTGTTTGAGGTGTTTGTTTGTTTGTCAACAAGAATTTAGTTATAGTGACAAAATTTACCTTGAATTTTCAATAAATTCATACGTTTTTTTAATGTGTATATATATGTATATATATATATATATATATATATATATATTTATATATATATATATATATATGTACATATATATATATATATATATATATATATATATATATATATATATATGTATGTATAAATTTATGTGTATATATATATATATATATATATGTGTGTATATATATATATATATATATATATATATATATATATATATATATATGTATGTACCTTTCTTACGACGGAATACTTTACAAATCTTGAAATTTTAATGTAACACCTTGGTTATTTTGTAGGATAGGTAGATATAAATAATAGGATAAATAGTAGGATAGGTAGATATAAATAATATACAAAGTAAATGAGTAAATCTAAGCGTTAAGAAAAAACAAATATTTATTGTCAAATGTTATAATTATTTCAAACAAAACACATATAAGAATAGTAAAATAAATTAGCGTATATATACCTTGTAAAATTGCGTTCTTAATGATTGATGTTTTTGGTTCTTTGAATTATGAATTCTTTTGATATCAGGCACAATATTAGAAAGTTGAATTTTCATGTCTCGTGTAGCGTCGAATCTGTTTCTGGACTTTGATTGGAGCATAATATGAAAATCCTGCCTTGCATAAGTATGTCATTGTAAAAAAATAAAACAAGAATAGCTAGTTCTAACACTATAGGGCACTCTTCTGTTAAATTTATCCAGAAATCATTAAATGGAAGTTCCTTGTATTTTTGTTTTAAATCAGAATCATTAATTAAGCCGATTAGATTTTCATAATCACTTGCACTGAAGCTTGCTGGCTTGTCAGTAACTCTAAATGAATTCGGAACCCATGAATTTTCCTCACTGTATTATAAAAAATATTGCAGAAGAGTTGATTATGTCATGAAAGTCTTATAAAATTACATTAGAAACTTCTTCATTTAATTTAGAATTTATTTCAGTCAAAAATTCATGCAAGGCAATAAAACAATCAATATTATTCTGTTTAACTCTATAATTCCAGAATTGTAATTTTCTATCAAAAGATCCAATTTTATCTCTTGTATTAAAAATTGTAATATTCTTTCCTTGTGATGATAAATTAATTCCACTGCACTTTGTAAAAATATTTGCCGGATACGCAAGACTCGTCAACCATTAAGAATTCGTTAAAAATTCAATAAAATTTTATCCTAAAATATGTGATGTCAAGAAGACCAATAATTCACTACTCAAAGTGAGCTGCATCTCATTTTCAAACATGTTTGAAACTGTCGCAGCATTTAAAACCATTCCAGGTTTATTCATTTTGTCAATTTTTCATGGAACATATTCACTTTCTGCAAAACTTTGGTGGCCCTTTGAACATAGTTTGAGAAACGCTGCCATACGGCATAGTTGAGACTCAGAATTTAACCTTTAAAGATGTTTGTGTGTCCTATTTATGAAATTTGTAATCTTTGTATTGAGGGGGAACGGATTCTTGTAACGTTTATCAACTTCATCAAATGTTTTGAATTAAAGATCGTCAGTTTTAATATTAACCCTTTACAGTTGAATGTCGCCATACAAGCAGCATCACACTTTTACTCACTAGTTCGAATAAAATGGCAAAAAATAATTTCGTTATTTGTATCATCATTGGATACATTTCCTCATTTGTCAATAATTTGTTTTTACTATTAAATCACAAATTTTGTAAACTGTTATTTTTTCTGTTATAAATCTAAAATTCTATTACATAATATTTTTTACTTTATATTTTATATTTAACTCTTCAGCACATAATTTCACTTTATACAAAAAGAATATTCGATCCAGAGAAAAATATACAGTTGAGAAAGTTCTCGTCCGCAAACTTTTATTTAAAAGTTAAAACCGTTATTGAACAAGATATATCGACAGTTCTCAGGCTAAATATTCCTCTTTATATATCAAATACTGTATTACTCAGAAGATCACAAACTTCTTGCTGGACAGTTGAAATAATATCTCTTGTTTTTGAAAAACAACTGCGGTGTAAGGAAATCACTTCTCATTATTTGTGTCATACAATAGGAAATATATTTTGTGTAGCTGCGATTTCTAATTGTTTCATTTCTTCATTCAAATCTTTGTGCAATTAAATAGAAACAAGAGAGTTTCGCAAGTTAGATTCAGTTCCAGTGATTTTTAGATAGCCTATACGTACAATAAATCATCACTCTTTTATGAACAAATAGATTTAAAATTATATTTTTTTCCTTATATACTCATTGATATTTCTGTTGATTTTACTAGTTTACATTATTACTGTAGTGTAGTTATGCTTGAGTTTGATGATAAAAACTTATTTGAATTTGATTTGCGTATCAAGGTAACGAGCCCTGCATGTAATCTTTTACTCAATTACTTTGCAGTTAGGCCTTACTCGTTAATGTTTAGTGTATCATTAATAGCCATGCTAATTAAATTCATTAAGAATAAATTTAATATCTAATGATACAATCTATGATACATCAGTATTTTAAATATCTTTTTTACATATCTGTAATACATCAGTATTTTAAAGTGGGTTCACTATGTAAAGTATTTCTCTGATAGAAATTTTTGAAAATCAATGAGACATATTTATTCCGTTAGTAACGAAAAGGTTAACGTGTATTAAACATTTCGTTACCGATGAAATAAATATGCCTCAAAAATTTCTATCAGAGAAATACTTTACATAGTGAATCCACTTTAAAATACTGATGCATTATAGATATGTAAAAAAGATATTTAAAATACTGATGTATCGTAGATTGTATCATTAGATATTAAATTTATTCTGAATGAATTTAATTAGCATGGCTATTAATGGTACACTAAACATTAACTAGTAGGGCCTAATTGCAAAGTAATTGAGTAAAAGATTACAAGCAGGACTCATTACCTTGATACACAAATCAAATTCAAATAAGTTTTTATCATCAAACTCAGGCATACTACACTACAGTGACAATGAAAACTAGTAAAATTAACAGAAATAGTAATGAGTGTATACAAGGAAAAAATATAATTTTAAATTTAGTTGTTCGTAAAAGAGTGATGATTTATTATACGTATAGGCTATCTAAAAATCACTATGTAAAAATACTTTACATAGGGAACCCACTTTAAAGTATTTATGGAACAAAAATGTCCAAGGACTTTTATACCTTTTATCCAAGATGTCGGAAAAATCTTCGACAATGATTTCGGCCATTTTTAACTACCCCTTAATGTAATTAATTATCATTTACCTAAATTAATCAAAATAAAAAAGTCGTATTGAAAGGGTTAAGAATTATTAATTAGTAGTTGTAATATTTAGTGAAATATTATGAGTATAGCTCATAGTTTTTATTATAAATAGGAATTGTAAAATATAAAAGATAGGTTTTGTAAATTTACTTTTAGATTTATCTTCTTTGGAATGAATACCAAAAATAACATTTCGACAAATTTGTACGATTTTGGATTGTTAAGTCGATTTTTGTGAGAGTCGTTGTAATATCTTTAAAGATATAAATTTTAGTGTGTAATTATTCTGAAATATTTCGGATTTTTGAACCGGTTATTCTGGTACAAGTTTATTTTTAATCGCAGTACATGCACTTTGCACAAATGTATCTTATTTATTTGGTTATAAAATGTATAAAAATGCTACAAATATGTTTTAAATGACTCTATATCTTTAGGAAAACGTGTTGTGAACGAATACTCTCGAACGCACAACCTTAATATGTACGACGGAGTGGAATTACGCAATTCAACGCGCAAGTGCGGATGATCATAAATTGATTTATTGTTTTTTTTTTCTATATTTTGCTTGCACATAAACTTACATTTCAAATACAATAATCGATTTCTTTAAATGATTAATCAATTTGCATACATTTTTTCTTTTTTTCAATCTAGATACACGCAAGAATGAAGTATTTAATAAAGAACATTTTCAATTTGCAATTGATTTAAAAGTAATATTCAAGATAAATATTGATTTTTCAAAACATCACAGAAATATTCAATTTAGATTTTAGTTTTTGATTAATTTTGTTTTATGTTATTTTATTCGATTTTTTTTATAGAGCATTCGAAGAATGAAGAGAAGTAAATTTAATTTTTTCTGTTTATTTATTTGAGTAATGCATGATATTTTCAAATTCATTTTATAGATTGCTTTGAAGTTTAAAGTTTAACAGTTATTTTTTTTAATTTGAAAACGATAATGGACTTTACTGTTTATTGATAATTATTCATATTGTACGGAAATATCGTTGTTTTTCTGTTGAATGGACAACGAAGAATCAATTCATCTTTTGTACTACTGAGGATCATCGTTTCTTAAAATGGTACCTAGTTGACATCGTTTGGAGTCGCATGACGAAAAATACATTCAAATTAATATTTTTAAATAAAACAATGTTTAAAATTATTTGTGACATACGTTATGGATTTTCATAATTTTTATTTGTAACTATTTTTAACACATTTTCCAGTTTTATTCTGACTGAAAACTTACTTGATTCAACATGTTTCTGTTTGAAGTAAAATGTTTCAAAAATGAATTATTTTTTCACCGCACAAGCACAGAATGTGTAGTCAAAAAAGTTCAACAAATCATTATCGAACATTTTTACTTGTTTCTTATTCGCATTCTAATAGCGATGCCTTCATTTTCAGAAAGCCAAGGTTCAGAAAAATCTGAAAGAGAATTCGTTTGTGAAAGTGAATTTAGCCACAGTATCAGAACTGTATTTTGATCAAATTTTTACTGTATCTAATGACAATTTCGATATATTTTTATTTAGATAGTATAAAGTTACCCAAATAAAAATACAAGTTGAGATTAAAAAGTGTAGATCTTTTTTTCTGTTTAGACCAGTGGTGTTAAACTCATATATAAAAACGGGCCACCAAATTCAATTTAAGAGTTTGCAAAAAAGTCACCCTAAAAAAATTTAGCGATTAAGGAAAAGTCTCTTATTGATATTCGCAAATAACTCATTCAAATTTTACATTTATTTCTCCTTTAACGAATTTATAAAAATTAAAAAAAATACATTAATTTTAGGTATTATTCTCAAATGTTAGAACGAAATTTTAAATTAGAGAAATAAAAAAAAATAATATTTTTTACTGGAAACTTAGCATTTTGACAGAAACAATTTTATCAATATTGGGTGTATTTTTTTGTGATAATGATATTTTTACTATGGAAGTTAAATGTTCGTTTGTCAATCTTGACCTGTGTGAAGTCTTATTAGTCTTTAAAAGAGAAAATAAGTGTTCACGGAAGTATGTACTATAAAACATTACCAAAATTCTTGCTGAAAACGTACATATTTTAATAAAATGTTCTGGAAAGTACAAATAATAATCTGGAATACCAACTTCATTATACTTTTCTTTAGCACCGTGTACTTCTATTTCCAATGTTTTGAAAATGTATTTTATATTTTTTTAAATTAAATTTTATTATTTTAATAAAATCAATTTCGACCTTTGAGCCGCATGATGATTTGGACGAACGATCAAGTAGGAATTGCAAAGTGCGTCATCATTTTGGAATTACAATTCAAACTTTTATAAATTCTATTTTAACAATCGAGTTTGACTTGTGTTTTTTTACTTACTTTTTTAGTAGATATGGCAAAAATTTAGTATATACCGATATAATTTCATTTGATGTATGAAACTATACTTTTAGATTTTTGAAAAATTATGAAAAATATTTATATTCTGAAAGTGTCTAGTTTGATAAAAAAAGTACTTTTTTTTGCAATTAAAATATTACAAATAACACACTGAATATTGTTTGAATAAAGAAGTTTCATTTTCAAGACAAGGATCCAAATTCTATTTCTACTTTGACGCTCTGGGGATGGCATCATCATCAAAATATGCATTCATGTCATGATCGATAAATAATTAATTGAACATTTTTGATCAGAAAATTTTTTGTGATTTGTGGCGTGAAAAAAATCATTTGTCAATATCTCATTTTATAGATGATGTATGATAAATTAGTTTTTAACCCTTTGTCTGCTGGGGAGGGGGAAAGGTTGTTAAATTTTTTTAACAAATATTTTCAATTAATGGACATTCGTTTATCGTAAACAAAATAAAAATTTGCAAATTTGTCGGTTACAAAAAAAATATATTAATTCAGATGAGCTATTAGAAATTTCACATCTATCTGATATATCGTGATAATATTCGGGAAAACATTAATCTCTTGATTGGAAACATATAAATGGAAGCGGAAAAATTGATTACAATTGAAAATTTGCAAAAATAACGTTATTAATGTGTGTGAAAAATTTTGAAACAATCAAATGTGTAGAACGGTTTCACATCGGTCACATCTTGTACCTGTTTTTATACGCTTTCTTCCAATGATAAATTTTTGGAAAAAAATATTATTCAACCCAATTCTCAAGTTCACAATTTCTATAGGGTTTCAAATGAAAAAAAACTGGCTTTCTTCTGATTTCTGAACGACCTTTATTTTTTTAATGAAAAAAAGAGTTATAAATTTAGTCTCATTAGAAAGAGATTAGTGACCTTCAAATATATTATCCAAAAGATACCATTCTGAGACAATGGTTTCTTTGGAAAACATCAGTGGATTTCTAGATCCATGCCTGGCTTCAAAGGGTTAATTAAAATGCAGTTTTCAATGACTGGTGAAAGATAATTGAAAGAAAATATTATTAATTCTTTCGGTGCCCGCTAGCATAACACGAAATTACTTTTTAATAAAATATTTTTCTTATTATAAATAAGTACAAAATAAATAATTTCATGTGGAATTACTTTAAAATATTTTATGTGACGTTTTGTACCTTGAAAATAAATATTATAAGCTAAGAAGTAATGATCATAACGTAAGAACAATTCTGTTATGCTTTACTCATTCAAATTTTATTCCGCTTTACTGAGAATGCATGATGTTAATTAGCGACTCACTGAGTTCAGTAAGTAATGTTCTGTTACAGTTTTATAATCTTTAATTTCATTATTATAATAATAACAATTTAGAGATTTACTTCAGATCCAAACCCAGGTTTTCTAAAAAATAAAGTTTAGTTTTTTTCTTCCCTCTATATTCTTAAATATTATACTATCCACTGAAAAGACAGTAGTTTTATCATGAAGTAATATGCGCAAACGCTTTTATAAGAAATAGAATATTCACCAATTAATTTCTTATTATTTAATTTTTACTGCTTGATAATTTTTTTTATAAAAATAATAAATTATTCGTTTATTAATCCTCCAATGTTTTAAGTATGAAAAGTTACAATTTTTTTCCTTTTAAACTTTTTAGCTATACTTTTTTTAACTTTTCACTCAGATTATTCAATTTTAACTATTTATTCAAGACTTAGCGTATTTTTTCCGCCAAATTTTATCTATTATCGTAATAAATAATTGCTGCTCTTAGTTTCAACGGTACTTAAAAAAGATCTTTACTACATATTATAAATCTCTTTCTTTTAACTATTTAATTACACTTTTTAATTGTTCTCATTATACTGTTTAAACTTAATAGTGTTCTATTAACAATATGAATAGTTGTGTCCGTAATAGAAATAATTGTGATATGATGATAATGTATTTTATGAATCAATGATTACTAGTTCTATACTACCGACATAGTAGATGGACAAGAAAAAAGGTCTGTCATAATTATGATTAGGTGCAATTTACTTTTTATATGTTTATATATTTTTCTATTGATCCAAACGTATGTCACAAAATAAAATGAAAAAAAACGGGTTCGGTTAATATAAAAAATAAAGTATATTTTTGGTATTAATAACATAGTTGTGTGGCCGTTATACAAAAAGGATATAAATATGAATGCAGTTATATTCCATGATATTCATTTTAAATAATACAGTACACTTTTAAATTATTCTGTATTATTTATTTATTTCTATAAATGACTAAAAAAACACTTAGAAATATTATGTTATTGTTAAATCAGTAAATAAAAAAATGAATGTTTCAAATCATTGTGACTGTCGTTTAAAATTATACATTCTTTTTTATAATACTTTTTCTGCTGTAAGATATACTTAAAGAACAGACGAGTTACTAAATCTACTGATTGAAAGTCAAATAAGAAATATTCTTAGTTATCAGAAAAAATATTTTCTAAATTGTATACAAAAATATAAAGGTAAAAAACCATTTATGCAATAAAAAAAAGCTCTATGTAATAAGGAATGTTTGACTGTACCAAGTGTTTCAAATGCTTTTACGTTAAATTGTATAGTATATATTATATAATATATATATATATATACAATTTATTATATAATATATATATATATATATATATATATAATAAATTTCTATCTAGTATTATTTTATACATATATAGGTGATTCAACTTAGGCTTCCGCACGAAATTATTAAAAAAAACCTGTTATTTCTCATGTAGTATCTTAGTTCAATTGCATTTTAGCATTGAATTGAACCAAAATACTAAATAAAAAATAACTTGACGTCTTAACCACTGCGCCCCCGTTTAATACTTCCATGTGGAAGTATAATTTGAATCACCTGTATATGAACATGTATAAACTTCTAGCAGAGTATACATGTTCATTTATTTTTTACTTTTCACACTATCGTGCATTATTTCAATACATCTTTTTGATATAAAAGCGAGATAAGTAGTCAATGAACACGCATCTTCTTTTCTTACTGGCATAAGAAAATAATTAGAGTATAATTTATGTGTTATTGTCGATAGTAAAGTTAAAAAGAAATATAAACCATTAAAAATCAAAATGTCTGAACACAATCCAATACACACACACACACACACATATATATATATATGTATGTATGTATGTATGTATGCATGTATGTATATGTATGTACATAAACGTGCTTCATTTAAATTGATTAAAATTACTGCATTCTATCGATTTTCTGATTACATAACACAAAACTACTTAAAACAATTGGTAAATTTAGTCAAATAGGTTTAGTAAAGTTGCGAATAATTATTTTAATCTTTCTTTACACAAGTCTATAAATTGCTAGATTATAGTTTTTGATACTGTAATTAATGGACTTATCATTTTTGTTAATTCAGATTAGAAAATATATATTTTTTGTACTTAAACATATATATATATATATATATATATATATATATATATATATATATGTATATATATATATATATATATGTGTATATGTATTATGTATATATATATATATATATATATATATATATATATATATATATACACATTCATACGCACACACAACACACATACACATGCATATAAGTACACGTACACATATACACAATGGTAGTCAAAAAACGCATCACCTAAATGTACTTAGAATTGTTCCAAAATCGATGATTTCAAATTATCATTCAGCATATTTATATAGACATCTATACATTCTATATTTTTCTTCCCACTAGTATTAAACGTCTTAGACTTCTACTGCTACAAGTAAAACAGCCCTAGACAAATACAGTTTCAGATTTTACCCAGTATTTTTATGTAAGTCAGATTCCATTTCAAGCGGTTTGATTTCATTAATAGCGTTAAACATGGCTTCTTCAATGATCGACATGCATGAATCTTATAATCCAGCAACCTTCATCACACAGTCTTCTTTTGTGGAAATATCTTCATTACAAGCATGTAGGTCTGTTCGTAGTACACTCAAAATTCTAAGACGATGTTTTAAACGCTCTCCAGTAACTTCTTTCTCTCAACAGTTGTTTTTCGAAGTCTTTCTGAACTTTTTTGTCACTTCTATCAACCTGTTGAATTACTTTTTTTTTAAAAAAAAACAAAGTATAGATTGGTTATATCTTATCCTTTAACTTAAGACCAGAGTAGAGACATTTTCTTCATAAAGAGCTAATATAACAGCTGTACTTTTCGTTTTCAGTTATGGTATTTCTCATGCACTTTGCAATATTCTTACTTTCGTTTGAACTTTCTTAAAAGGAATAATTTGCCAATTGATTATAAAACCGTCATACGTGTATATCAAGAATATGATTTATATTATTTAATCCTACTATCTAAAGTTCAGTTACCTACCTAGAATTTTTTTTTAAAAAACGTTTTCAGTTATGGTATTTTTTATGCACTTTGCAATATTCTTACTTTCGCTTGAACTTTCTTAAAACGAATGAATTGCCAATTTATAATAAAATCTTCATACCTGTATATCAAGAATATGATTTACGGTATTTAATCCTACTATCAAAAGTTCATTCACCTACCCGGATTTTTTTAAAACAACCGTTTTCCCAACAAATTCGAAGGTGATGTGCTTTATTTTGGTTAATATTTATATAATTATATATATATATATATATATATATATATATATATATATGTATATGTATATATATATGTATACACACACACACACACATATATATATATATATATATATATATATATATATATATATATATATATTTATACGCAGATATGTAGAAAAATTGATACACTTTAAATGGAATAGACAAAATATAAAGTATATTTGTTTCTTTTTCGATCTTCTATTCTTTAAAATATTGTAGTATTATCAGTTTTTAGATATTATGTTTGTGTGAAAAGAAAAGGATATTAATTTATCATGTTTTTGTTCTTAAGGACATACAAAGTTCGTTCTAATCCTGAATTAAATAAAAAAAATACGAATGTACTCTTACTTAATTTATTTCCTAACTTTTCATGCATATACAGTCACTAAAAAAAGTATCCGGCCACATCTTATACTCAGTATGTTTTATGTAATAAATTAAGTTTGCGGCAGAGAAGAAATTGTTTAATAATATGTTTGATATCGCTTAGTACTGTACTTCAAAATATTAATATTTACATATAATAATAATATATATATATATATATATATATATATATATATATATATATATATATATATATATATATATATATATATATATAAACAATGTGGTGAAGAAAAGTGTGTTTTCAATTCAACATGATTTATTTATAGACACAAAAGTATCCGACCACTCACAATGTTATTTGAAAAAGAGTTAAGATGGTTGGAAATTAGTATTTAGTAATATATCCTTTTGATTTTACAATTGCTTTTAATCGATTAGGCATATGATATTCAAGTTTTTCATTATAGCTGGTCTGATTTGGTCCCATTCTTGTTGGAGAAAGGTTTTCAATGATTCTTTACTGGTTATGGAATGATTAGTCAAAAAAGATTTCTTCAAAACTCCCCATAAATGTTATATGAAATTCATGTCCGTTGATTGAGGAATTGTTCCGAGTTGTTTCCGTTCATTATATAAAAATCCATTCTTTCGATTTTCTGACACAGTGCTTAGGATCGTTGTCTTGTCAGAATATAAATTTGTTGTCCTATCTTCTCTGCACTGATCTTAAACATTTGCTTCAAAATATCGATATAAACTAGCTGATCACTTTGCCTTCAATAAAATGAAAGTTTTCAACCCCAGCTGCCGACATGCAACCCCACACCATTATGGAACCACCTGGATATTTTACAGTTGGTTGAAGATTTTCTTCACTGAATTCAGTTTCAGGTTTTCTCCATACAATGTTTTGTTTCAAACTAAATATTTCATATTTATTCTCATCACTGAAAATAACAGTATATCCCAAAAGTATTATGATTTATTCACAAGTTTTTTTTAGCGAATTCAATTCGTTTTTCTATTTTGTTTACTTATCTATGGCTTCTTTCGCGAAACTCGTCCATGATAGCCATTTTTTCTGATGATTATACGAACTGGTTCAGAACTTAAATTCTTCCCTGTACTTTTTTTGTATATCCATGAATATTTTTGCAGCACTAGTACTTTGATTAATTCATAATATCCTTAAAATTATTTTTTTCCTCCCGTTTACTTAATATTTTGTCTTTCTGATCGCTCTTTATTCATTAATATACTACCAGTTTTGAATTTTTCGATAACATCTAGGACTGTACTACGTAGAATACCAATCTCTCGCACGATTTTGCGTTGTGAATAGCCTTTTTCGTTTAGAGAAATAATAAGTTTTCTCTTTGATAAATTTGTTTCACGTTTTTTCTTCATTATTCGAATATTAAAATACTGTAAGACGGCAAAGGAGCATAACCGATACTATCGAAGAATTTTAAGATAATGATGAGGTTTCACATTAGTGTTTCAAGCGATAATATTCTGGGCTTTATCGATTTCTATGTCCATGAGTTTTAATTATTGTGCATGGCTGGGTTCTTATGTCTGTATAAATATGGCGCGTTGAATTCAAAACACACCGTTTTTCAACATATTATTGTATTTCTATTTTTGTAAATATTATATTTTGAAGTACAGTAATAAACGATATCAAACATATTTTTAAACAATTTCTTCTTTATCTTAAACTTAATTTGTTACATAAAACGTACTGAGTATAAAAGGTGGCCAGATACTTTTGTAACTGGTTGTACTTCTCTTCACCAAAAATACTAAATAATGTAGTGTATGATTTTAATTGACAGTTACATCTTATTTAAAATATCTTCATTTATTATTTATTAATCATCTTTGCTTTAACAAAAATTCAAATATACTATTCAGTAGGTATAATATACACCAATAGAGTCATGCAAATACTTTTCTATTATTATACTTTCAACGACATATGGTTGGCAGCTTGTTTTCTATCTAAGGCCAAAAAAAATGTATATTTGTAATAATCATATATATAATTGCACATTATTTATACTTTATTGTATAATGAATCAATTCTATGTTAAAGAAACCAAATTTGATACTAAATAAAAACACTAAATAATACTATATGTTTTTACAGAAGTGCTAGAGAAAACACATAATATTTTAAATAACATTTAACTAAAACTTTTAAATAAAGTATGTTTTTAAAAACAATACAAAATATAATAAATCGATACCGTCTAATTAGAAACCGTCAAGATGAAAATAAAATTAATAGTATTTAATACTTATTTTAATAAATTGAAGACTTTTAAATGATATATTTAAACTGAGTGTAAGCAAGTTTATATTATAAGAATTTTTAATAACAATTTTAAATTCGTTATAAACAGAAGATAAATTTAACAAATAGTGTTTGTACAGTGCTTCATAAAATGTTATAGTATAAATAATAAGAAAGAGTGCTTTGTGTTTTGAAACTAATTCACATATAATCACAAATATTTAATGTGTGAGTGTCAATTTTTTTCAGACAATCTGGTAAGTTTTCAATATAAGTACGTTTATATGTTGTTATTTATAAATTATTATGTTTATATTGAATTTTATATGTTTATATTGTATTTGTACCAAATGATTTCCCTTTTTAATATATATATATATATATAGTATGTATATATATATATATATATATATATATATATATATATATATATCCATATATCCATAAAAAGCCGGTTATGTGTACTGCGGAATCAAATATATTGTAATCCATACTCCTTATATCAATGACTGATTGTTCATATAAAGATATGTACAAATTAAAATTTATAACTTTCTACATTTGTACCGAAAACTTTGTCACTTTATTATGAACTCATTCTATCCGTGCGTGATGTGACAAATTTAAACAAAAAGATATAATGAGTTCATAACTAGATATACAGACATTATATATATATATATAGTATTTATATATATATATATATATATATATATATATATATATATATATATATATATAGTATATATATATATATATATATCCATAAAAAGCCGGTTATGTGTACTGCGGAATCAAATATATTGTAATCCATACTCCTTATATAAATGGCTGATTGTTCATATAAAGATATTTACAAATTAAAATTCATAACTTTCGACATTTGTACCGAAAACTGTGTCACTTTATTATGAACTCATTCTATCTGTGCGTGATGTGACAAATTTAAACAAAAAGATATAATGAGTTCATAAGTAGATATACAGACTATATATATATATATATATATATATGTGTATATATATACATATATATATATATATATATATATATATATAATTTGTTGTAATAGTAAAAATAAATTAAACTACTTGCTTAAAAAGAACAGAAATTGGAAAATTACATTTCAAAAGCTATTTGAATAACAACTTGTGAGCTTACATTGTTCATCAAGCAAATTTTAAAACGATATACTTATAGAGAACATAGGGGTTGCAAAATACCAAAAGCACTTAATAATGTAGAAGAACTACGAATATTGACTACAATAAATATTATATACATGAAAATCTACGCTTTAGTGCAAGTACTAAAACTATATCTGAATTAAATGAACTGTGATAAAAGAGAGTGAATGAATTCAAAATCTTCAATGCTTAACTAAAAGAGGTTATCATGGCTAAACGGAAAAAATATAGATAGGCAATCATCCGAAAAATGCAATATAAAAATACTTGACAGTCGTCTGATTTTTGAAATGATTTTATTTTTCAACAATGTCAATACCCGGAGCATACAGCTAGAGTTGTAAAATAATCGATTGTTTATAACAATCCTAATACATGACTGATTGACTATAAAACAACTGCTCCAGTATCTTGACTTATTAGTCCATAAAAATGTATGGATGCGTATTAGCAAATGGAGTTTTTAGTCATTTTCAAAAACACACATTTGTTTCTAATCAAAATTGTTTGATACTTGATTATTAATCATTCTTTGATTGTTTCTTAGCTACATTTTTAACGCGAAGCTGTCATTTGTAGAACGTCTAAGTACACAAAAATCTACTTATTCAAAAAAAATGTTTTTATGTATCTTAGTACTAGCATTGAAATGAATGGATAAACAGCAATCAAAAATGATCAATAGTCAATTATCGAATACTTTTTAATACAACTTTTCTAGTGGTAGTAGTAAAATTTGTGCAGTAGTGAAAAGTTAATTTGTGAAACTGATTTTAGCCATTGATAGACTCATACTTTGATGTAAGAACGCACCTAAAGTTAAAAAAGGGGAATGACGCTTTCAAATAAACAATATTTAAAAATTAAGTTTTTTGAGGAATGAAATTAGGTAATATCACAAGTGATAATTCACAAATACAAATTATACCAAAAGACACGTAAAGGTCTTGTTAACGCTAATAAAACCCTGAACAAATATCGAGTTATTTGTTTGTTATATAAATTACTAAACATGATTCTATTAACCGAAGTAGATGAAGAGTCATGGTTAGTAATTGAAAATATATATATATATATATATATATATATATATATATATATATACATACATATATATTTATATATACATGCATACATTTATATATTTATGTCTGTACTCCGGGAGCATAGGACACCATCTTACAAAATATTAATTTTGTAAGACAAGCAGGATAAGAATCTCTTACACTGTATTTTTTCTTATATTTAATTTTTTTCTTCGTCATTTCTTTCATTTGTTTGGTATATAATTGTTTATTTCGATTCATTTACAAACTTATATTTTAAAATCTATTTTATTTTATTATTATCATTATTGGCTCGCCAATCAAGATGTCTTAAAGAAAGAGAATAAGTCTAAATATGCATAATTTTGTCTCAATACAGTTCCTGATAGTGTCACTAAATACACCTTTTTCAAACAAATTCTTTTTTCACCTCACAAACGGTTTTTTTTTATAAATCATCATTTGTCGTTTTTTTTCTGACATTTCTTCTTAAATTGACCTCTCTGAAGGACTCGTCCCTGAACGATATTTTGAAGTAAAAAGAGCTCAAATTACCTTCCGTCATTTAGAAATTCACACAAGGTAAAATACACTGGGATGTTGATGACTATCTATCTTTCTCAATAACAGAGGCCATGAATGTCAATTATCATATAGCCATTTAAAATTTTTGTTTTCATAATGCTATTTGTAGATAGGTATATTTTGCACATATCTAGCTCCTAAAGAAAAGGGCTTTCCGCATAGAGCTGTGTGCGCCGTGAAAAAGAAGAAAAATTAATGAACACAAAGTAATTTCGAGTAAAACTTGGTGAAGGTGTCGTATGCCTATGAGGTGCAGGTGTGTGTGTGTGTGTGTATATATATATATATATATATACACATATCTATACATATATTTATATATACACGTATCTATACATATATATATATATATATATATATATATATATATATACACTTTAAATTATTAAGTAGGAGTCCTCATCCGTTAAAAGAATGTTTAGCAATTTATATTAAAAAACAAAGGTCGATATTTAGGAGTTTCTTTAGCGTTAACAACACCTTAATGTTTCTTTTGGTATAATTTAATACATATATATGTATATATATATATATATATGTATATATGTATGTATATATGTATGTATATATACATACATATATACATATACATACATACATATATACATATATACATACATATACATATATATATATATATATATATATGTATATATATGTATATACATATATGTATATACATATATATATATATATGTATATACTTATATATATATATATACACACACACATACATAAATATATACATATATATGTATGTACTACATCATTTTTATAAATCCTTACTTAGGTTAGTTTAGTGTTCCATATAAAATAACTTTGTATTAAAAATACATTTTGAGTATACCTTTAATGTTTATTATGACAGTGTTCTTATGTTTGGTCAGTTTTATTAAATTGGGTCATTTTTTTTTGAAAATGATTATAAAAATTATGACATTCTTAGTTCATATAAAAACCTCAAATTTTAATTAATAACCATATGACTCTTATTGATTTGTTATAAATTGCGAATCGCACAGTGTATATATATATATATATATATATATATATATATATATGTATATATGCGGGTATATATATATATACCCTTTAAATTATTAAATCTTCTTATTAATAGATCTTCTTCGGTTAATAGAATAATGTTAAATAATTTATATTAAAAAACAAATAGCTCGATGTTTAGTTGGATTTTTTTTAACGTTGACAACACTATGATGTATCTTTTGCTATAATTTAATACATATATATATATATATATATATATATATATATATATATATACATACACACACACTACAATATTGTCATAAATCCCTATTTTGGTTGATTTAATATTCCACATAAAATAATTTTCCATTTAGAATAAATTTTAAGTACACCTTTCATCTTTATTATGACAGTGTTCTTATTTTTTGGTCAATATTATTAAATTGGTTTATTTTTTTTGAAAGTGATTATAAAAATTGTGCTGTTCTTAGCTTATATAAAAGCATCCAATTTCAACTAATAATCATGTATTATTAATTTGTTGTAAATTGCAAAACGTACAGTATATATATATATATATATATATATATATATATATATATATATATATATATATGTATATATACAAAAGAGCATATAAATTGTCCGCTCGTATAAGGTATAAAATTACACGTATTTTTTTGCAAATAGAATTTTGGCGATTTTCCGAGTATTTCTCTCGAATAAAACATTTTTATTGAACAGAAAATAGTTCTTGTCATATACAGATACTTGTTTTATATAAGAATTTATTTATTAATACATTATTATGTAAGTTCGTGTCCTTTTGACATTTTAAAAACGTAAAATACGAAAACGGATTATAAAATTACACTGTAGTTCACTTAAATCAGCCAACGTGTGACGACTGGTTGGGTTGAACGCTTGTACAAGCTTGTTTGTAGTAATTTAAAAACGAACTGTTATTATTGGTTTTATAAAATATATACATTGATTTTTTTAAGGAATGTTGTGTAGTTAATGACATTATTGTAATTAGTAAAAGTAATAACCTTCTAATAAAATATAACAAACTATCCATTTCGTACTATTAAAGAACGCTGAACCGGTTTCGATATTGACATTGATTAAATAATAATGTGTTGTTTCATTTATTTGCATTTAGGTTATAACGACTTGTGGTGTATTCAGTAGCACAAGTGTAATTGAAACTGTGTAGGATTCTGGTTTTTGTAAAAAGGCATGTAGTGTTTGCTGTGTTAGTGAAATAAGTTATTGTGAAAAAGGTATATGTAAGATATGTTGGATAAAGTGAAGACATGACAGTAACAATTATATATTTATTCGCACACAATAAAAAAGAACATAATTTGACTAAAATGTAGGACGGTAAGCGCCACTAAACATATGTATTTATTATCGTTTTTTTTTTAAACGTGAAAGTCGGTATTTAGTACAATATTATGTATGTTTAATAATCATTTGAAATCTTCTACGTATCTATATTAACCAGTTATTGGTAAGTTCTGAAGTTATTGTATTTTTAATGTTTACTCGAAATGTTTTTTTTTCGAAACGAATCGAAAAAAGTCTAATTCATAGACTTTTTTCGATGTCTATAGGTTTATATTTAGTGAAGGTGAAAGTTTATAAAATACATGGTTTGTGTCACGCGGGAAAGAAAAAAGTATAGGTACGTTTAAGAAGTAACGAATTCTTTTGTATATGAAGAATTTTTATTCATGTTTTTTTTCTACATAATCCTCCCTAATTTTTATACGCCTTGCTCAACGTTTAATGAATTCTTTCTAATGATGATTCTGTCCTGGAAGAAAATGATTATTGTCCATCCGCTGTGAGTAATATTAATGATGTCCTTATCAAAAAGAAACTATTGTACTCCTAACTCTTCTTTTGATTACTGAAGAAGGTAAAAATTAATTACAAAGTCATTTTGTAATAAACCGAGACTTTGTAGTAGGTGGTTTAGAGCTCAAAACGTAGATGTTGGTGCACTTTCAAGTCCAGCGTTGTCGTGAAAGAGAATCACACACCTTCGGAAATTTTTACACGCCTAGTTATTCTTTCATTTTGTGGAATGAAATGAATTAGAATTTCACGTATACTCTATATCTCTACAAAAATCATCAATTTTCCTGCAGAAATTTCGAAAATAAGACTTAAAATGACGAAATCTCTTTCCTGATGATAAGATTACTGACACATTGACTGCCATAGCTATTATTTTTGATACCCAGTGATGTTTCCCTGGGGGATATGGCTATAAAATATTATAGCCGCGTATTTTCACCCCTTCAAGTTATGATTATTAAAAATGATATCTGCTCATATATAGCTTTTTGTGGAAATAAATACAAATTACGAAAAAAATATTTTGACCTGTTGGCGAACATCTGCAAAATTCGCTGGGCAATCAATGTGTTAATATGATGCAAGAATGGCTGCGGAATAGACTGAAAATATTCTTCAAGAATATAATTCAGAAGTTCATTAAGCATTAGAATAAGTGCATGTAAGTTACGGAGGGTTATGTAGAAAAATTAGTATAATAAAAATAAATCCTCTATGTAAAATAAGTTTTTTTTTATACTTCTTAAATCACTCTTTACTTTTTGTATTACTTTCATTATATGTGAATCACTTTTCTGGATGAATGTGTAATTATATTTTTTACCATGCTATTTTTGTAATATATATATATAAATATATATATATAGATATATATATCTATATATATATATATATACATAAATATATATATATATATATATATATATATATACATACATATATATATATATATATATATATATATATATATATATATATATACATATATATATATATATATATATATATATATATACATATATATATATATATATATACATATACATATACATATATATATACATATACATATACATATACATATATATATATATATATATATAAAGGCTGCGTCATAGAAATGGGATTTGTATTTATATAAACGAAATATTTTTATTATTGT
This sequence comes from Acanthacorydalis orientalis, assembly GCA_034766995.1. Taxonomy (NCBI): domain Eukaryota; kingdom Metazoa; phylum Arthropoda; class Insecta; order Megaloptera; family Corydalidae; genus Acanthacorydalis; species Acanthacorydalis orientalis. The sequence continues at coordinate 35,035,458 of CM068318.1, read as the reverse complement.
AGATTTTTATTCATTCTTTTTATAACCCAGATAAAATAAAGAATACTTATAAACCTGTGCTGAATGATAGAACCTTTTAATAATATTTGTTAATAAAAAGAATTATTTAAAATGAGGCATGTATACATAAGTAGTACATAAATTCATTTACTTCATATTTCACTGTTTTGTAGGATTTAAAATTTTATGTAATATATATATATATATATATATATATATATATATATATATATATATATATATAAAATAAAGGGGTGCGCCAAAGGAACGAGAAAATTTCGAAACGCAATAATTAAACGAATCTTTATTTTTATATAATTGTGTTTACATATTCTTGTAAGTTATAACGGTCTCTTTTATTTTTTTAAAAAAAAATAACGCAAGATAGATGAACACTATTTCGGCGCACGCATTCCTGTAATCTTATTCAGAATTTTTCCATTATGCGTCTTAACATGTCTAATGGAATCCACGCATTGCTTCTCGAATTTTTAATTTAAGTTCAGTGATATTGTGGGAGACATTTAGATAGCACCAAAGAAAATAATCACACGCCGTCAAATCTGGACATCTTGCGGGTAGAACATCATCTCAATTTTTAGAAATGATATGATTCAGAAAGAGCGCTCTTAAAGTAGTAATGGACATTTGAGCGTTATAACTTATTGCCTCATCTTGGTGGGACCATATAATTTGTATAAATCGAATTCATTCTTGCGTCAGAAATGTTGTATTCGTGTAAGTGGAACGGGTTGCATTAGCGTTTATGGCATTTTCTTTGTCGTCTTCGAAGAAGAATGGCCCTATAATGCCGAAAAAAGAAAATCCACACCGTACTATAACTTTTGGACTATGCAGCGTTTTTTCATGTGATTCAAGTAGGTTCTCCACTATCGTAGGTAATACTCCTATATCGGCTGTTCTATTTGTTCACATAGTCGTTTAAATGAAAATGCACTTTATCCGACATTAACAAATTGTGAATCATGTTTTTATCTTCATCCAAACACGCCAGCATATCTTGACAAAAATTCATGCGAATAGGCAAGTCAATATCTTTTAACTCATGAACAATTTGAATTGTGTTCAGATAGATGAAAATTTAATTCTTTGCACTCCAATCTTTTTTCCTATGGGAAACCATCGACTCAATATTTTTAAAGAAAAAATGAAAAAATCATTTATACTCAAATTAAAGCTAACTTTTTTTGGAACGTTTCATAAATTTTTATATTTTATCAATATAATATTTAAATCTCAAAATTTATAATTTTCTTTGGTGTGATATTTTACAAAGCACTCACCCAAGGTGCATTCCAGGTTTCTCGGGACAAGTGTCACAAAAATATCCTGTTTGACGCCTCTTGCCTTCTTCTGTTCTTCCAGAGTAGACTTTACAATCTTTGATCCTCTCTGTAAGTAGCACATGAAGCTTTCCATTTAATCGGACACTTCTATTGGGTTGAATCACAACCAGGCTCCATGGTCTCTTCGAAAATCTTCTGTAGATGTGGAAAATTTGCAGTAACATGTGGTCCTGTTGCTTTTTCATCACTTCTAAATGTTATTCTGCTTTTAAGTTCTCAGATTTTATCACAGCTTCCCATTCAGAACTGTCTTCTTCTTCTATGTCATCAGAATCAGATTCACTTTGTTTTACTCTAATTCTTCTTATACCAATTATTTCATCACTATCTTTACTACTGTTGTCGTTAATGACTATATTCGTTTGTCTTTCATAACAAAAAAATGACAAAAGTTTGATCTTTTCATGACAAGAAATATTCTCTTCATAACGTTACATAAAATTCATCTTCGCTGCTATTAATATCGTCAATTGACTCCATTTTTCTGACCCACAGAAAAGATCAAACTTTTAATAAAACAGGAATTATAAAACATAGATACTTCTAAATATTACACACAAAAAATAATTGTAAAATACACTTATGGATGTTTACTCTATCAGTGCTGTATAGATAGTCATATGCGGCTCTTAGACACCGTCCGAGTTGATGTAAAGAATAGGATGGTGAGTGAAATTCGCCGTTAGAGTGCAAAGGATTAAATGTTTTTGTACCTAATGTGTTACTAATGTTTCCACAGTGCAAAGAGTGTTTACGGGCTGAACATTGTGGGCTATGCGTTACAGCAATTATTACATGGTCAATGTTTTCTGGTATTATTACTGTTCTTCTGAACCCTTAATGCTTGAAATTTGTAAAACGATTTCACAGCGATAGTTTGATGTGCACGGACACTGCTTCATGTTTACTAACTGATCATGAATAACTAACAATGTATCACTTAATTTTACCCTCACACTCCAACAGTAAATGAATAAGTCTGCTTTTAATATATATATATATATATATATATATATATATATATATATATATATATATATATATATATATACATTAAAAATAATCGATTGATTTGAATGGATTAATGTATTGGTTTCTCTAGAAAGAATACTAACAAATAAATATATTCCAAATTTTTCATTCAAGTCTGTTTCAATTTTTGGTACATTTTTAATTAACTCCAATTTTATATCTAGAAGTATTCCCCGTTTTAAAATATTCAGATTTAATTTTTATTGTAATTTATTAATAATCAGTTTAATTGAAATGTATTAACTTTTATATATATATATATATATATATATATATATATATATATATATATATATATATATATTAATTATTATTTCATAATGAAGTTTCGTAGCTTGTTAATTGTTTCTTGAAGTATTAAAATTCGTCTTGTTAGATAAGATATGTATATATAATTTATGTGTTTATTATTATTATCATGTCATTATTAGTGTATCTCTACACTTATATACGTACTTTGTTGACGAACAGAATATAAAAATTGTCACAATATTCAGTGCATTATATATATATATATATATATATATATATATATATATATATATATATATATATATATGTACGATTTATATAGTTATATCATATATACAAATTATACTTTTTTTATTCAAATTTATATTAATTTATCGACATGTTTTGTATATTAATATAGAATTCAATATTGACACTAAAGGTCAGTTATACTGATGGCCTGTTAATTATCTTTGAACTCAATTAATAATTTTAATTCATTGTATTTAATTTGATAAGTGATTGAACTTTCATTATATTTTACAGATATGAAAGTATGGAAAATATAAATAGATTGTGTTGTAATTGAAACGTTTTAGCTACGAAATATAAACATGTGTTGTATCTCTCAGTATAAATCTAGTGATATGGGTAAATTCACATTCAGAAATTATTTTTTTCTCACAAGAAACACACCACAAAATCTTTTTCTAATCAAACATCTTTAATAATTAATTAATAGTTTTAGTGGTCTGATAATTATTGTATTACAATTGAAATGTGTGTAAGAAACAATTAAAAAATTATTTGTAATCAAATATTAAAAATATTTCGAAAAAAAGAGTTTTTGTGAGTTGAAGAATTCGTTTATGAAATTCTACTTTTGATTTTTTTTGAGCATCAAGTTTATGTTGAGCGTTATTTGAATTAAAATTTTCTTATTGTGAAAAAAAACAACTCTTCTATTTGCCTTGAACTGAATTTTATTTAAAAAAAATTGAATCAATATAAAAAAAAATTTCCATCACTGGTGTCTATCATATTTTATTTTTATAAAAAAATTTGAGAAAGGATGTACAATTTGATTTAAAATTAATAATTATCGAACATAATTAAAATGGATTATTTTATTGACCAGAAATTGATTTTGTAATAATAAATTGCATTATTCAATTTTCGAAGAAACTTCTTTTAAATGAAAATTCAAAATCCAGGGAAAAATTCAGTAATGTAGATAAAATGTAATCGGTGGACTATTTGATTCGGTGCATTTTTTACAGAAAAATTGAATACATATTAATCCTGAAAATATTCTTCATTATTTGTATAACTTTGTTCCATCTGACGGGTAGCTGACGATTCTCTTATCGAAAAAAGATAGTAGTTTTGAGTCGATGAAGTCGTCAATGTATTTTCGGGGCTCTTCCATTTTTTAGCATTTTTAAAATTTTAATGCATCATAACATCTTTCCCTAAAGCTGAACAATTTATTACTGCGGCTACGGTAGCATTTTTTTCAATTGGAATGTTAAAAGTATGCAGTGCCTAATATATTGCTTCTTGGACACAATCTCGTTCACTTTTGATTTTAAATGTTATGCAAACTACTTGGTCAATATATATAGCAGAGGGTGGGAAACTTCTTCGATAATAAGAGCCATATATAATACTTTTCATAAATTTTTCCGCATTCAGGAGCCGCAGAAAATATAATTTTAAAATTGTATTTATAGATAATAAAAAATACAACTATATAAGTAGTCCTACTCATCAAAGCAGAATATGTTTAATCTCCTTTCGTTGAAAATTTTGATTTGAGTTAATAGTTTGATTTGAAAATTTTGATTTGAGTTAGTAGTTAATGCATTAATAA
>CM068318.1:35023455-35028455 GCA_034766995.1 Acanthacorydalis orientalis | reverse complement strand
AATGACGAAATACGACCATCAAATATACCTTTAAGCGAATTCGTCATGCTCAAGCTTGCTGAACCATATTTAGGCCGTGGAAAATACATTTATACAGACAACTTTTTCACAAGCATTCCCCTTGAAAAAAGTTGCTTACAAAAAAAACAACTCTTCTGGGGACTATACGTGCAAACAGAAGAGAATTGTTAAAAATTGCAAATGCTAAGAAGGATAATATGATCAGATTTTCCACAATACTTTATAAATGAGATAAATACGTTCTCACAGTTTACAAATCCAAACCAAACAAAAACGTATTATTGCTCAGTTCTAAAAATGAAAATGTCGAAATAGAAGGTAATGCTAAACGTGTCCCTGAAACAATCACATTTTGCAACAAAATCAAATTTGGGGTGGATGTTGTAGATCAAAAGGCTAGAAAATATGGCGTGAAAGCAGGGTTCCGTAGATGGTCCCTTCAAGTGTTTTATAACATTTTAGATTGGGCAGCCATCAATGCCTGGATATTGTATAAAGAGACCACTGGAGTAAACATATCCAGAAAGAATTTTATTTTTCAACTGGCTGAAGAACTAGGCAGTGATCTTCGTGACGAACAAAATACTAATTCCAATTCAGTTATACAAAATCATAATGTACGAAAGTCTTGCCAAATCGTATTATCTAATAAAAATAGGTCTAATAATATTTGTATAGAGTATGACATGTATGCGAAAAATTTACATTAAAAATGGAGTTTATATGTCAAAAATGTACTGAATAAAACTGTTAATAAAAATCTATTGATTTAAGATAAAAAAGATTTACAAAAAATTGCATTTTAATTTACCCGTTAGAAAGACGGATTTCAGTAAAAATAAGTATACAGTCGATACCCATAAATCTAGTGTTAAGAAAAATTAAGCAATTTTGTTGAAAATTTTGCTACAACAAAACTTAAGCCTTTAAGAGTTGTTTAACCCTTCGAGAGCCAGTGGAAATCTTCGTACATTTAGAAAAAATGTCAGACAATTTTAAGAAAAAATGCACGGTTAAAAAAATATTTCGGTCAATTTTGAGTTAAAGTTAATTAAATTTTTACATTTTACTAATTATATCTTGGACTTCCTTTATTGATAATAAAATCAAAAATAATTCGAATGGTTGTATAAAAGAAAAATTAAAAATAAAGGAAATATTTTCAGAAACACTTTAAAATGAAAATTTTTTTGTAAGAAACTGCATTTATTACCGTTTGGAATGAGTAGTTTCAATGATTTTTGTTAATCGTAACTGTTATAAGTAAATATACGTAATCAAAAGAATCTTTCATATACATTTGTGTTCTTTCGGACACAATCCGTGAAGGCCTTTCTTGCACATCAAACAGATAAGACAGGACCTTTTTTGGGCCGTCATCCTTATTGCATACAGCACAACACCTCTTATTACGTCTTGATAGTTTTTCAGGACCGATGCAATGGTGAATTTTCACTGATACTTGTTTTTTTTTCTAGTAACCATTCCATCTTTATAGCCATCCATCTCTATATTATTATATTCGATGTGAATTCTAGACGGGACTAAATTGATTTCAGGTTTTTACGCTGACACTGTTTGCTCTATTCTGAAAAAAAATAACGTACTAGGGAATTCTTTTGTGAACATCAATACTGTGGAAATAAAGATAGATAAATGGATAAAATAAAATTTAATTTAGTCACGGCAACTTTTTGCCACAGTTTGAACTGTAACATCGACACAAAATGCAACAATTTAGTCTAATCAGCAATTTAGTCAGTTTTCGCACACGGCCTTAGAATAAAATGGATAGAATACATCATTTTTTCATGAAGACAATTTTTGGAGTGTGAGTGTCTTGTTATCGTGTACTGTCGTGTTATTTGTGTTTTTGTACTTCGGGGTGTGTTGCTCCGAAATCTACCAGTGTCATGTTATTATATAGTACCCTGTATTGTGTCAAGTGTGGACCTGGTTCGTGGATTATGTGAGAAAACTATAACAACTACTATGAAATGTGCGACTTTATAAAACCACACGTTGCAATATTACTGTAAGAATGATTATTTAGGTATACCAATATATATATATATATATACACATTTATATATATATTTATATATATATATATATATATTTATATATATATATATATATATATATATATATATGTGTGTGTGTGTGTGTGTATTACAATATTGATCGAATATATGCAATATGAGTGAATTGAGCGGGGTCAGAGTCCCTCAGGGGTCGGCGAGCGTAACGAGAGTGGGCAGAGTCCCGTGGTATAATACAAGATTATTTTCATGTACTCTTCTGGATGTTAAACATTACTTTTTAATATTGCATTAACGTAACGTTACATAAAAGTGGATTAAGACACACAATCGAACATAATAATTTAACTGAAACTACAAAGTAAAAATATTAATAGTATTCGATAATTAATATAACATGTTAAGAAAGAATCATATTTTAAACTTAATATTAATTTTTTTCAACTATTTTCCAATTTAAGTTTGGAAGTTTGTAATTTAATTCAGTAATAAATAAATAAACTATGAGGTACGCTTCATTATTTTATTTCTTTTCAAAATCTGTCATTTACTTTTAATTAAATAGACTTATATGTTTAATATAATAAAATATACAATTGTAAGTAACAGTCACCGAGTATATTCTTCTGTGTGTAAATGTAAAATGGATACATGTAACAATTAATAACTGCATACAAATACTTTATCGTTAAGAACAGAATTGTTAACAATATCTCAGTACTGTGGACAATAATGTACAATTTAACACTTAGTAAGTCCCGCCTACCTATTGCCATATAAATGAGCAATCATTGTTTCTGCCATCGACAATTATAGATGTTAATTTAACCTGCATTCAATTTCATCGTCGATATCGAATACTATGTCTGTCGCAGTCGTTTGTATTCAATGTTTTCTGTTCCTCGTTTCGCGTATCGAAACATATAACATCTAACATTTGTATTTTTCAATTTGATTTGATTGAATTATATGTTCGGTATTGTTTTAGAAAATATAATCATAGTGGATTATAGTATAGTACATTACAGAAGTGATATCATAACTGAACAATCTTGAAAAGCAGTTGCGGCACGTCGTTTTTTTTTAGAGCAAAACATTGATTTTATGTATGTTTCCACAGAAGAAAAATATTAAAATAAAAATTAGTACATATTAATTTTCTGAATCCTTTAATTATAAGTATTTTTATAATCCTGTTTATATATATATATATATATATATATATATATATAATTAAAATTATCCACAAAAAATAAAAATAATTATAGACACTTTGTATGAAATTATTATTAGCGGTAACGCCCGAAGTTACACGAACTTTTCATAAATAATTTATGATATTGGTATCATAATAACTGCAACGAAATGTGTGACTGAAACAACTACGTTACAATATATCTGCGAGAGGTACACACTCGCTAATATTTAACAGCGAGAATGATTATATAGATATACAAACATATATATATATATATATATATATAATCAAAATTATCGACAAAAAATTAAAAAAATGTAGAGATTTTGTATCAATGGCGGTTGGCGAACGCATTGATCAAGGGGCGAAGCCCCTTAGTAATAATACATAAACAGGATTACAAAAATTATAAATATATGTTATTATTTGGATTTTTAATACATTAGCCATTTGTTGGAATGAACATACAACTAATATTTGTATTTTTTAATTTGATTTGATTGAATTATATATTCGGTATTGTTTTAGAAAATACAATCATAATAGATTATAGTATAGTACACTGCATATGTGATATCATAATTGAACAATCTTGAAAAGAAGTGGCGGCACGTAGGTTTTTTTATAGCAAAATATTGGTTTTATACTTGTTTGCGCAGGAGACAAAATTTTAAAATAACAATTATTAGATATTAATTTTCTGAATCCTTTTATTATAAGTATTTTTATAATCCTGTATATATATATATATATATATATATATATACATGTATATACATATATATATATATGTATATATATATATATATATAAATGTGTATATATATATGTATGTATATATATATATATATATATATATATACAAATATATAATTAAAATTACCCACAGAAAATAAAAGAAATTGTAGAGATTTTGTATCAATTGGGGTCGGCGAACGCATTGAGCATGGGGCGAATCCCCCTAGTAATAATACATAAATAGGATTCTAAAAATTATAATATATATGGCATTACTTGGATTTTTAATACATTAGCCATTTATTGGAAAAAAAACAACCAAAGTGACAAAATGACAGCTTAAATATGTTTTCACAAATTAAAAAAAAATTGAAAGCACTGAGTTAGGAAAAATAAAATGTTGATTTAATGCTATGTAAGTGAAATGTACAAATTTAAGTTTTGTATCGTGAAATATTTTCATTTGTGATAAAAATTTAACAGGATTGTGGCTTGTAGGATGTTTACATTTTTTACAATAATATAATATTTTACTTGAACCTAATTTTTATTTTCAGTATATTATCAGTTTTATATACAATGTTGGCGAACATAATGTCATATAATCGATCTATGAGTAGTCATCAGAGTATTGTTTTTTTGTTCTACGTTCCCTTCTTTTTAATTTTATTTGGGTAAAATTATTTTTTTATATATTCATTCTACAGTCAATGATTCAATTTTTAAGTAAATCCATATATTATGTAAAAGCTCTGTAGATATAAAATTAAGTTATAATATTTTATAAATATTCGGGTTTTCGTCTCCGCCATATTTTAATATTAACAATCAGTTCAGAAGTTTGAAATTTGTTTCCAGAATAAGTATAGAATTATCATATCAACGAATTCAAAAAAAAAATATTTTCAACCATTAATTTCGGAAGCAAAAATTCAAAAATGAATTATTTTTTCACCCCTCAAACAACTCTAAGCTTTTTCGATCAAAAATGTCCAGGAAAT
>CM068318.1:34993455-35018455 GCA_034766995.1 Acanthacorydalis orientalis | reverse complement strand
GCTAATAGCAACAGTGAATCGCTATTTTAGCACTGGAGCATCGCCGGATGAAGTGCATTGAAGTTCATGGGAACCATATTGTAAATTAAAAGTCATTTAAAAACGCAAGTCATATTCTTTCATACATAGGCTGCGAACTTTTCAAACCGTCCTTGTATATTTATTTTATTTTTAATCGAGAGTGAATTTGCAATTGTTTGAACAAGCTTTTAAGTAATGTGTATCATGCAAATTTCTTTTGATTGTGAAAATATGAAAACCTATGTATCTCTTGTTTATAAGTTTGGTTTCCAGTATTTTATTTAGCTAGTTTCTTGTCTGATTGGTAATAATAAAATGGTTAATTGTAGATTTCTCATTTAAGTCAGACAACTTGTTTGATAGATTATTATAGAAATATTTCAGTATAGTGAAAACTAGTTTTTTTGGAATTATTTTTGATAGCATTTGGTGCATAGTTTTCATAAATTTAGTATTTGTATTAATTTTAAATGAGATATAGATAATTATTACAATTTTTTAGTTTTAAAAAATAAATCGGAATAATTTAACCCTTAACGGTCGAGACCTTTTTTTTATAATACTCGCCCATAAGACAACAGAAAATTAGGTGAAATCGTATAAAACGTCGTTTATAAGAATGAAAACTTAAATAATCCATTTAAACTGGTATATTCAGATAGAAATTCATGATATTTAGTTGATTTGTAGCTTTATAAATAAAATTAATTTTTATAATTTTTGGGAGTATGATATTTTTCAAAACAGTCACCAATATCTAAGGATGGATTCGCGGGATTTGTTAAACAATATATGTGGATGTTTGTTAACGCCTGCCTTTAATCTTTCTATAAATAACAAAATTACACTGAATATTTTGGCGACAAAACTGTTGTGCAAATGCCATAATAATAATATATAATAATATTCACATCTTAAAACGTTATATAACTGTAAATATTTCTTGTCGGTGCATGATCAACTAACTATCCAATATAATAAGTTACAATATTTGATAAAAAAAAAACTACAGTAATGATAAGTAAATGAAATGAAAACTAAATTCTTTACATTTCCCCGTATTGGGTCCTTTCGGTCCCTATGACATAAGTGTGATGTCCCCGTAACGGGGTATTTCGACCGTTAAGTGTTAAGAAAAAATTTTAAAATTTAATAAATTAATTTCAAAATATAGAATGAAATCAGTACTTCAGTATTATCAAAAAAACTGAAATTTCTGATCTGCAAAAGTTAATAATTTTAAAATGAAATTTATGATTATTGATTTTCATTTTATCATATACTGTCGTCTGTAAAAATGTATCTCTCAATTCTGAGACTGTAGATAAAAACACTTACGAGTATATAAGTGGAATTATTGTTGATTTTTTGCATCATGAAAGTATAGAAAAGGTGTTTTTATGTCCTTGACGCTTTGAAGATGATTATATTTCTATTGAAATGCTCATAATCAACAATAAAAAAGATCAGCAATAATTTATTGAACGTTTTTAACCTGAATAATTGTTTTTTTTAAAGAATTCATGTGTGGAAGTATTATCTTTTTTGATTTAAACAAATCAAGTGTAATTTTAATTCTCAGTTATGATTAATTACTTCTAGCATTCACGTTTGTACCGTCGTGTGCACTTAAGTCTGATAATCATAAAAATGAAAAGTAAACAGTCATTCATTTAAAATGGTGTATATGAATAATTTTTAATAATATTTTCACTACATTACTGTATCTAACAACTCTCCGATTACGTTAAAAGCATTAAGAAAAAAAAATTAAAAACTTATGATTACATAAACGCGAGTTCATAACACGCATATCAGAGAAATAAAATGTCAATATGTGAACGCGTTTGCGTGCGGATGTGTGTATGCGGACATATTTTACAGAAACGCTGTTTCAAAAGTGCCAATTAAATAACCTAATTTAAAAACCGTACGTAAACAGTACGAGCGCTCCGACATAAAATAAATCAACAACAACACGTCATATCAAACAGTTTAATTCCAGAATTGAATGTGAAATGTATATAAGTGACGCAAATTACTTTTGAACTGTATTATTACATGTGACGGTGTGTTATTCAAAATGGTAAAATCAATCGAACATCAAGAATGTACACGGCTTGGTAAGTCGTAAAGACATTGCATCAAACTTTTATGACATACTTAAAATGTGTACCATGTGTCACAATCGATTAACTGTAGAGACTTTTGTGTGTATGTAAATACACGTTTTTATTTTTATATCGTATCCTTAATTTACAGAAGGAGCAATTAGAAATCTTCATTTTTCACAAACGAAACGATTTCTTAAACGCGGATTTTTCTATACAAGATGATTGATTGAAAAGTATCCAGCTTATGCGCTTAAAGCTCAGTGTTTAATGTGAAGAGAAATTAGTGATAAGATACAGTCATCAGATGTGAGCTGACTGCCTTTGAGTTGGTATCGAAAAGTGTTTTCTTTCAAGAGTCATAGTAGTTTTTCTAATTAGATTTTCTTTACCCCAACGATTATTAAGATGTTATTTTAACACATTGTTGACCGGTCACGAGTTCACACACAACATGACTAGAATAAAGTTTGAGTAAATCGTTACATTTTTTCATCTTAACGATAATTCACAAATTATAATATTATGTTAGTCAAAAATAATTGCGGGTTTTCTCATTTCAAGTTCGGCGCCGATTTTTCTAGTTACTGTTAACTTTTGTTATAGTCAAGTGATTACATCATTGTAAACAATGAAATTGGTACTACTGACTTCAGTTTATGTCTATTGTTTACATTATTTAGTATTGTTGGATGTAACTTCTTAAATTAATCGTGGAAAAAAACGAATTCGCACGATTTTGTTGTATGAGTTTAAATTGGGACGTGAAGCAACAGAAACTGTTCAAAATATCTAATTTGTTTTTCGTAAAGTCAGTTAGTGAACCTAGAGCTCAACACTGGTTCCAAACATTTCTTAACGGAAACAAAAGTTTTGATGATGAGGAGGGTCGTGAACATCTTTTAGCTATAGACAATAATGATTTAGGAACCATTAATGAAGCGCGGACCCACATAAAACAACTCGAGAGGAGTAGATGAACTCAATGTTAATCGTTCAACAGTTGTTCGACATTTGAACCTAATTAGAAAAACAAAAAAGTTGGATAAATGGGTTCCGTATGAACTAAACGAACATCAAGCAATTTGGCGATACGAAATCTGCTCTACGCTTCTTTTGCGTAACAAAAATAATCCCTTTCTTGTCACATGTGATAAAAAATGGATTCTCTACAACAACCGGGAACGTTCATCACAGTGGCTAGAAGAAGCACCAAAACAGTTTTCTAGAAATGCAAGTGGCATCATTCACTACAACTTCTTAAATTCTTGATGAAACAATAACAGCAGAAAAATATTATCAGGAAATTAAAAAAATCAATGAAAAGTTGCATCGTTAACGGTCAGCATTAGTCAATCGAAGAGGATCAATTCTTCGTGACAGCACCCGGCTATCTGACAAATGATTTAAAAAAAAATAAGTGTTCTGGGTTATGAAACCTTACTTCACCTACTTTATTCTTCGGACCTGTCCCCGACAGATTATTATTTGGGTAAACATTTGAGTAATTTCCTACGAGAGAATGTTTTCAAAGATCGAACATCAGCTCAAAACACTTTCGATGAATTCATTAATTTCAGGACTCCAGAATTCTATCTTGGAGGAATGAACAAACTTGTTTCCCGTTGTGAGAAGTATGTGCAGGTCAATGGTCTTTATTTTGATTAATAAATATATATTTAACTGATATATGTTTATACTTGATACGTAAAAACCGCAGTTATTTTTGCACCAACCTAAGACATCCAATCAAGACAGATTTTACAAAGTTAGACCTCTTTTGGATTACTTTATTGAAAAATTTCAGTGTATATATATATATATATATATACACACCTAAAATAGACGTTATCACTTGATGAAGCAGTGATACCATGAAGAAGACGTATCAGCTTTAGAACATATAATCCAGCAAAGATAACAAAATATGGGATTTTGATGAGGATGTTTTGTGAAAGTGAGACTGGATACATTTGCAACATCGAGATCTATTTGGGTGAAGGCAAACAGCTACAAAAAACTATATTATCCATCTTACGGCCTTAACTTGATTCTTGGCATCATGTTTAGTAGGATAATTACTACAACAGAATGTCTACTGCTGAGATCTTGTTTGAAAACAGAACAGTGGTCTGTGTTACTATAAGGAAAAACCGCGACTTGCCAAAACCACTAAAAGAAAAATCAAAGAATTTTCGGAGAGGAGAAATGACGTTTTTACGGAAAGGACCGACTTTTCTTATCATATGAAAAAACAAAAGGCTAGTGCGTGTGGTATCTACTATTCATCGTGCCTCTATGAAGTCTTCCGGAAAGTTAAAGAGGAATTCTACGGATGACAGTAAAACCTATGCGCTTACAAGATAATAACACATACATGAAAGTAGTCGATCGATCAGACCAGTATTTGGTGAACAGATTTGAAAAAGATTAAAGTGGTATAAAAACGTAGCCTTCTTTTTCATTAATTTTACTTGATTCAATGCATTTGAAATTCACTGCAACTATAATTTACAAAATAAAATGAAATACAAACAATTTCTACTAGAAATAGCAAAAGAATGGAGAACTGATGATTCATATGAATGCAGTACAAAATCTGGCAGTTATTCTGGTATCTCTAAAAGAGCTTTTCCCAAAAAGTCACCTTTTAAGCTTTCAAGAAACCTAAAAGTTCATATTTTAGAAAAAAAATGTCATTGGCGTACAAACATTTCACTCGAACATGTAGAATATGCTCTTCTAAAGGAAAACAGAGCAAAACTAGATATATTTGCAAAACTTGTTATGTACCATTGTGTACCATTGGTACACCGTCCATTATACGGAAAAATAGCCGGTGACAGAATAATTTTTGCATAAAATTGCGAGTCAACAATGTGTTAAAATGGGAAATACAGTAACACTTCTACTTTTGGAAATAGCCATTGAGAAGATGAGTTGAATCGAAAAACACCGCAATGGAGAACTCGAAATTCTCTAAAAGCGAAAAAACTTTGATAAGTCAGAAAGAAGCGGTCTGAAAATTGGAAAAATGAATTATGCATATTACATCAAAACAATTCATTCTTTCATGCTTCCCACTTCGTACTTTTAAGCGAAAAACAGAGTAATTCTAATCCCCTACTCACCATTAATCGCCTGACCTGACTTCTCCAGACTTCTTTTTGTTTCTAAAACTGAAGAGCACGTTAAAAAGACACCGATTGCAAAGATTGAAGAAATAAAAGAAAATGTGAAAGTTGTTCTAAAAATGATTACCAAAAGTGGCTACAAAAAAATTCATCTAAAAATGGAAAAGGCATTGAAAACTGTATATAGCTCCAAATTTAGCACAAATGGATTTATGCACATGCTAATCAAAATTGTTTCTGTAGTTTCCGAACTGAAAAAGTCATTAAATTAAATACATATCGAATCGTAAATTCTCATTGAAACAAAGAATAAATTTTAAATCCAATATGAGAGAACAAATTCATATGATTTAAGTACAAAGCTAATTATAAGATCATGGATTTTCGATACGCAATAAGTCAATTAACTTTATTTGCCTACCACATTCCAACACTCTTGTACATTTGCATTTTATACAAATACCAAACAAACATTAACGAATAAGTTATAATAATGATTCAATATTCTAATTAGAAAATCTTGAAAAACGATTATTAATGTTTATTGAAGTTTTATAATATTAATAACCAGGAAATGGTTAGATTGTAAACAAATTAACTACATGTATTGTATTCCGCATCATAAAATGCTGTATGCCAGTTTATACAAATATTGTACAGACGTAAAGTTATTTCATGTTGGTGTAAATACACACAATTCATTTGTATGCATTTATAAGTATACAAACGTGTGTTTATATATATATATATATATATGTACACATAAGTATATATAGATATGTACGTGAATATTTAAATTAAACTTTTCTGTATATGATTATTTGTCTTTTACTTCTGTAATGTAATGTCTTTGGAAGCTAACTATAAATATATTATTGAATTCATATTTTATTTAAACGTTATATGTACAGTCGAGCCTGTTTTTATGCGTATCTTTTTAACGCGGTTTTCAAGTTATACGGTGCATATTTTATGCAAATTCGGGGTTTCCTCGTTATATATACATATATGAGCTGCACGTTGTATAACAAATTTTAAATTTAATCATATTTTTTAAAATTTGTGCGTTTTAATTTAAAATTTTCTGTTTTGAACTGTTTAAATCATGTTGTATCTGCTGTAGCTGAAATAAGACTACAAACTTTAAATGCCGGCTGGAAAACAACTTGGCCTGGAGGCAACCGAAAGTCATCCACCTTAAGCTGCAGGCTCGCCTGTTTGAGCTTGAAACGTACTACCGTACGTGGAGAGTGAGGGTGAACACGCAGAAGACAGTGACGGTCTTGTTTCACCAACTCAGTTGCAGAAAGTCCGAACCCGGGTCTCTCGTGTTCTGTGGCTTCCGGATTGGGTGGTCGAGCGAGGCCAAGTACCTAGGTATCATGCTCGACAGGCACCTGACTTTTGACTGTCACGTCAAGTACGTGCTGTCGAAGGCTCAGGGTCAGCTGTGCAGGCTGTACCCGCTGCTGAACAGGAAGTCGAAACTGTCGCTGTGAAGTAAGTGTATGCTCTACCTCAGCTGTATTCGGCCGATTGTGACGTATGCGAGTTCGGCCTGGGCTTATAACCCCAAGGGAATTAAGCGACTCCAGGTGTTTCAAAACCGGGTGATGCGCCTCATCACTGACGCGCACTATCTGGTGAGGAACACCACTCTCCACCGGGACTTCCGCATCCCTACGATCAATGAGTTTGTCCGCCGACAGGCTCGTCGGTTGTACAAGCGTGCGGGGTCGAGTGACAACGCCCTGATACGACAACTAGGACTCGACGACCTTGTCGCTGAGTACTGCTCCTATTGGAGGCCTAGCATTCTATTGGAGTAGTGATCGGTGACAATGGTCACGACTCGGCAATTGCCGTCCCAAAACTCAGTAAGAAGTCTGCCTTCACTGGCAGACCTAGAGCTTCGCTGGCTAACACCTCAAGACGACCCCCTGGAAAGGGGGCCTGGAAAATGCTCCTACAAGAGATGACATCCGTATCAAGCAGCAAACCAGAGCTATGAGCTTCCCGAGTCGTGAGCGTACAAGCTCGGTACTCAAGAAGAGCATGGGCCCTCGGCCTGCGCTGCAAATATTCGCTTGGCCTGGATGTGTTACGAACAGTGCAACCATTCAAACGTCGACATTATCAGCTGAAATCATTACTTTGGCACATGAAATTGGTGGAGAAGGTTTTGATACCTTCGGCCAGAATGATGTCCATGAATTCATTATGGACAGTGACTTAAATGATGATGATATTATTATTATAAATTTAGGTATCGTCGAAAATCCAGACAACGATAGTAAAACGGAAGACAAAACCTACCCTCCACACTACAAATATTATTCGAGAAGGTCTTCAACTTTGCAATAAATTAGAAAATCATTTTCTTGTTCATGACACAAATTCTGAACGAGCCTCCAAATTCCAACGTGAGTTGAAGAATTGTATATCTGGATACTGCAAACTGCATAAAAAAATAATAAAATCATCATCGTCAATTTTAAGCACTGATTACATAGTCATAGGAAAAAAATCGACACAGAACTAAGGCGAAGTTAACGTTAATTCTGTTACTGAAGAACCATTGTTTTTACCATACAGATCTGATGCGCTGATTATCTCTTCTAGTGATGAAAGTGATTTCAGACCATTTCACAAATAGTGATTAACGTTGTCAAATAGTGACGATAATTCTGGTGAAAAAATGTAAAAACGATCGTTACTCTTCAATAAAATTAAATGACTAAAGTTTGAAAACAAACGTATTTTAAGTTTCAATATCAATTTATTTCAGACTTTCAAAGGAATTTTTTTATGAATTCTTATTTTCCTGAATTTTCATAACTCATTTTTTATTTCATAATTTTCATTAACTTTTTTTTATTGATTTTGGATATATTTTAACTCATGGCTTAGGTTTTATTCGATTTAAGAAAATTCTGGAACATATCTCTAATTTTTCAACGTAAGTTATGTATTTTTTATGCGATTTTTTTATATGCAATTATCTGTGGAAACTATCTACCGCATAAAAAGAGACTTAACTATACGTGTATATATATATATATATATATATATATATATATATATATATATATATATATATATATATATATATATATATATATAGCACTTTATTAAATACACTGATTTGTTTTTATTAACCATCTGAGAAACGTGGTGTAATAGTGGCTATACAACAAAACCAGAAATATTTTTTCATAAGGGAATCAGACCCTTATGAAACGATGGACTAAGTGCATTATTTTGGGGTTATTGTGTAGAAAAACGAATAATCCTATATAGAATATATATTGCAATTATGTGTGGAATATAATGTCTTCCAAATGACGATCTCTTTCTGCTACACATATGCGAGCTTTTTCGATTGCATTTTTTATTACGTTTTCACACATTTCCGGCGATATTCAGTTTAGAAATTCTCTGATATTATGCTTAGCTGTTCAATAGTCGTTGACTTGTTGGCATAGTCACGTCATGTAAGGTAGCCCCACAGAAATATTTGGTAGTTGTCAGATCAGAAGATCTTGGCGGTCAATCAATATCATTTCTGGAGATTAATTGACCTGGAAATATCCTCTTTAACATTGCGATTGTGTGCCGTGCTGCATGATATGTAGCTTCGTCTTGTTAAAAAAACATGTTTTCCAAGCCCAACTCATTCATTTGATATAATAAAAAATTGTTGGTCATGTCACGGTACCTATCACTATTCACAGTTAATAACTTCTGTTGTCCATCGGTTGTCTTCTCGTCTTGAAACATGCGCCACCTTCCATTTCAGACTCGTTACTCTTCTTATTACATTTGTGAATCATGTCTATTTCGTATCCATTTTATTCTTTTACTATCTGTTCTTGTTATTCCTAGAATACATCTTTCCATACTTCTCTGTATTGTATGGAGTCTGAATGATTTTGACGTTAAGCACCCATATTTTGCTGCCGTAGGTAAAGACTGGTAGTATATATTGATCAAATACTTTTTTCTTTTAATAGGGTGGGATTGTTAATTTAAATATCAAAATTTTTCGTCCAAATGCGTTCATCCCATTTTGTTTACTTTTTCAATGAATGATTTATCGTTACTGATAAGCTGGTCTAAATAGATGTATTCCTTTTATTTAAATTTTTTCGTGCAGATAAACGGCTTGAATAATATTTTTGTTTTGGTGTGGTTCAGGGCAATTTTTTAACTGGCCTCATCTAATTCTTCTGTCCTCTTTTGTACCTCTTCTGTTTTTGTGAAGATAACGATATCTTCAGCAAATTTAATTTTTCGCTTTTTATTTCAATTCCATTGTCCACCCAGTCGAGTAACTTGAATACTTCTTCTAAGACTGCAGTAAATAATTTCAGAGAAATTGCATCGCACTGCCTTATACTTTTCTCGTTTTTTATCTTTTTCGTTTTTTCATCTAGCTTCGCCGTCAAGATTACTTTCTTGTAGATGTTTCCTAGCAACTCGATATATGTGTCTTCTATGCCCAGATTCTTCAATGCAGATATGATAGATGATGTGGTGATAGTCAAAAGCCTATTCATAGTCTTTAAATGAAAGATACACTAGTATTTGGTATTCATTTGACCGGCTAATTAGTTCCCTCACTACCTGAATGTGATCCATTGCACTAAATACACTTCGAAATCCTACTTGTTCCCTTGACCGAGTAAAATCTAGCTGCTTTTGTAGACTTTTTGAAATTATTTTTGTAGAGATATATGTGTATATATATATATATATATATATATATATATATATATATATATATATATATATATATATACATGTATATATATATATACATATGCATGTATATATATGTCTATATATATATATATACATATATATATATACATATATATATATATATATATATATATATGTGTGTACATACATATATATATATATATATATATATATATATATATATACACATATATATATATATATATATATATATATATATATATATATATATATATATATATATATATATATATATATACATATATATATATATATATATATATATATACATATATATATATATATATATATATATATATATATATATATATATATGTGTATGTATATAGATATATAAATATCCAAGTTTCATTTTGATCCAGTATAATATGTGATAACTTAATTTTTTCATTTAATTTACTTTTGTAATTTTATACGATATTTTTTTAAAAAATGTTTACTGCATAACATTTATTTGTTTATAAAAAGTTCATATTTTACAAGTATTCTTTTGAACCTTCGTACATAGGTTTGTGTGCATGTGTAAATATGTGTATATGGCTCTCGTCGACTCGTTTAATGCGAAATGTTTTTATAAACGCGGTACGTAGCTTCGTTTATTTGTAAAAGTGTTGTGTTCCAATGAATGCGCGTACCGGGGCAATAAGAAGTTGAATTTACAACAAAGAAACGTTACTGATGAAGCGGATCGCGTCCACTCGAAGCACGTACCGTACAACAACTACGTGAGAACATAATAAATTTCACGTTTTAATGAGTCTTCCTCCATCATTTTCGTTTTGCGTTTATTCAATTTGCCGGTTTATGACATCTCATTCTTAAAAACTGTTTTTGTCTATAAAGTCAAATGTAATAAAATGTTAAATTTATGCGAAACTGAAATAATTTTTCTATAAGAAGAAACAATCGTATATAAACTTTGACGGTTTGTATTTACATATTTATTCATTATTTTTATCTTGATAATGATGCCTCACTACTGTAAAATATCTTGAAAACTATTGATTGAAATAAATCTATTTTAATTAAAATTTCTCAAATGTTTTCTCACTGCCTAGAATTGTGACTATAGTTCGAAGCACGTAGATTTTTTTTTCTTCTTTTCTGTATCATAATTCAAAAATATTGTAGATTTTCCTTAATATCCACATATTTGTAATTTTTTATTACAGAGATAGGTTATAAACAAGTCAATCGTTTTTAATACAACGTTCGCTTTCATTTCATTCTAATCTGAATTCAATTCCCAACGGGGACCAAATCAATTTTGGTTTCATATTTTTAAGTATATATATATATATATATATATATATATATATATATATATATATATATACACACACACACACACACACACACACACACACACACACACACACATATATATATATATATATATATATATACAAACGAGTGTAGAGTGAGTAGTAGTACCAATGTTTGGCAGTTTTTTTGAGCACATTCCTTTTTTTTAAGGTAATCTTCTTTTAGCTCGATGCACTATGTCTAACGCATTTCCAATTTTTCTTATCCCATTCGAATAGCACGGTTTGTTAAACTCTTCAAAATAGGTATTTACAACAGCGATGAATTTCGAATTTGATGCAAATCTTTTACGTTCGAGCCATTTCTTCAAATTAGGAATTAGGGAAGAGTCACACGTACCAAATCTGAAGAGTATTGTGGATGCGGAAGTAATTCTTAGCGCAATTCATGCACTTTTGCCATCACAATTGTTGATTTGTGTGCCGGTACTTTGTCGTGTCGGAAGAGCACTTTTTTCATTACCAAATGAGGAAGTTTTTTTCTTGATTTCATTAATCAGCTGGTCCAATAACGATGTATAGTATGGTTCTGTTATTGTATTCCCTTTTTCAAGATAGTCGATTAGCAGTATTCCATGAGCATCCTAGAAAGCTGTCGCCACAACCTTTCCAGCTGATGCAATGACTTTTGTCTTCTTTAGTGAAGGTTCGCCAGAAGTCATTTGTTTTGACTGTTCTTTCGTTTCAGGTGTATAGCGATGGATCTATGTTTCATCAACGGTTATGTATCGATACAAAAATTCATATCAATTATAGTTAAACATCGTTAAATACTCCTTTGAAATGTTCATTCGTATGCGTTTTTGGTCTGTTATGTACAAACGCGGCACCTAGCTATTGTGGATAGCTATTTAATATGCAAATGTTCGTACACGTTCATATGAAATCCCTGCTATCTCATTCTCTTTGATTCTACGATCATTTAAAACAATGTCATTGATTTCTCCAATCATCTCTTCAGTAGTTACTTCAGTTGGACGACCTGGACGTTCTTCATCAGAAACGCTTGTACGACCACGTTTAAATTCATTGAACCAATATCTGACTGTTGTCATCGAATGTACAGAGTTCCCGTATACAGCGTGTAACTTTTCATTAATTTCTCCACATGTTTTCCCATCCAATAACAGAAATCTAATCACTGACCGATACTGAATTTTTTCCATAGTTAAAAAGAGCAATAGTTGTTTACTTTCAATTATTGTCGAAAATAAGCTTATGAACGTATTATGTTGGAACTTTGTCAGCAGAAATTTGAATGATAATCCTGTTAAAAGTAATTGCAGTGTGATATCAGTGCTTCCGGCTCTTATCAAACACAGGTAATTATTACTCTACTCTCGTGTGTATATATATATATATATATATATATATATATATGTATGTATATATGTATTATATATATATATATGTAGATATTATATATATATGTATTATATATATATATATATATATATATATACATATGTATTATATATATGTATATATATGTGTGTATATATATATATATATATATATATATATATATATATATGCATTGAGTCAGTGCAAAATTTCATATACCATTTAAAATTGAAACTCAGGCGATTATTTTTCTCAGAAAATACTTATCAATTGTGTATTCACCATCCTTTTGTGCAGTCATTTTTCAACGCTAAGGCAGCTGCTGGATTCCTCGTTCTTAAAAGCAGCATTGTTTTTCGGCAAAAAGGCGATGAGGTGGGTTTTGACGGCCTCCACTGTATCCATTTTTTACCATTTAAACAGTTCTGCAGCGACCGAAACAAATGATAATCCGAAGGTGCAATGTCCCGAGAATACGGTGGATGTGATATGATTTCTCAATTTCAACTGCGTCAGTTTTGCAGTCACTTTTACTGTATGTGGTTTTGCGTTCTCGTGGTGGTAGATGACTCCCTTGCGATTGGTCAAAATCGGACGCTTTCTTTAATTGCTGTATTCACTTTGGTTAGTTGTTGACAGTACTTCTCCTTAGTAATCGTTTCGCCTCATGGGAGCAGCTCAAAATAAACAACACCTTTGCAATCACACCAAACACACAGCAACATCTTCATTGGATACAAACCAGCTTTGATGACTGGTTCTGTCCCTTCATTCGCTTATTTCCACGTTTGTCTGCATCGGTTGTTATACAGGATCCATTTCTTATCACCAATCACAAATCGATCCAAAAAACGCTCTCTGCTGGGGCGTCCAACCAAAGAAACTGCCGAAGAGATGCGATCGAAGTAGTTTTTTTCAGACAACGAGTGTGGCACCCACGTATCAAGCTTTAACGTGTATCCCAACTTCTTTAAATTCCGAAATGAACTCGATATGTGAACGTTGAGTGTCTCGGCAACCTCTTCCGTCGAAATTGGTGAGTTGTTGTCAAGTAGCCGAGTTAAACCGTTCAGAGCGGGGTTGGTCTCCGAGGTTAAAATCACCAAGTCGAAATTTAGCAAATCATTTCTTCACAGTTGGATGTGATGGTGCGTTGTCCAAATAGTCCTCCTGAAATGTTTCATTGCCGCGCCAACGGTTACTCTTTTCTAAGTTACTCTTTTCTAAGTTACTCCTTTCTGAGTTACTCCTTTCTGATACTCGAACGTACCGTAACGAAAGCGTATCTTTTTGTTCATTTTTAAAAAAATATTCTTACACACAAATCGAATCGAAACGAATGCGTCAGATGCTCAAATGACAAGTGTGACTGTCACCTTTCAAATGATATATAAAGCCAGGGCCACACATGCGTCCATTCGCCGAACACCGAGCGAAATTTAGCCGAACGCCGAATGTGTAGGTGGACCTGCGACAACGAATACTTAAGCGAATGCTCGGTGTTTGCTGTTCCCGTCTGGTGTCAGTCTTTTGTCACGAATCAAAAGGGAAGGGACGTCTGCATATTGTGAAAGATGCACGTCATCTTCACTTTAGGCGTATTTGTTCAATGCAGAAATGCACATCTGTGCCGTTTATTATCGGTCGGCAAACAACATTCGGCGAATAGCCACATGTGTGGTCCCGGCTAACATGAATCACATTTTAATCAGGAGCGTCGCCCATATGGCACTCTTAACACGACCTATTGAATCGTATACGAACTTTTGCACTGATACAATATATATGTATATATATATATATATATATATATATATATATATATATATATATGTATGTATATATATATATATATATATATATATATATATATATATATATATATATATATACAAGTGAGGGTGTATTTGTGTTATGATTATGTATGCACGATTATGATCATTTGTAAATATTTAAATCGTTCATAAACGCATACATCTAACGTGCAAGAATGCATTTATTAAATATAATTAAAACTATAAATACAATATTTTCCATGATAAATATTAGAAAAAGAATACTTCAGAAATCAGCATTCCATCAATTTAAAAGTAATTGTCAAATAGTAATGAAGTTACTTATGTAAAAAATACCTGCATTCACGTATTTTTTGTACTTAAAAACATTCATAGAAAGCAATGATTAAAATACATTTAATGGAACCTGTGTACAAGAATGGTTAAATATAAACGATAAAAATAGAGTATGTATAATTATTTGTATTTTTCCACTGGCACTGTTGCAGTCATTCTCCATATTTTTAGTGTTCGATTTTTCTTTCTTTCTTTTTTTTTAATAATCGATCAGCGTTATACTTTGTACTTCCACAAGGTGCAAGGTAACAGCGTCTCCAAGGTCGTACACAGTTCTCAACATTGTTTTCTTTTACGGATATTTATACTCATGTCGAATGCACACTTTGTTCGAGTGCATTTCGAATCGGTATAAAGTGCATATGTATTAGCGGTGGCGTCATGCTAACCTCTCGCGGTCAAAAATTATTTTATTGTGTATAATACGACTAATATATATATATATATATATATATATATATATATATATATATATATATATATATATATATATATATATATATATAATATATATATATACATATATATATATATAATATATATATATACATATATATATATATATAATGTACATATTATATATATATATATAATATATATATATATATATATATATATATATATATATATATATATATATATATATATATATATATATATATATATATATATATATTCTTGAATATGTATTATGCAGCACGTTTCATTTATCTTTGCCTTATATAAATTAAAAAAGAAACAACTTTGAATTGAAATAAATTGGATTCATTTATTAATTTTGTCAGTCGTCATTGTACTTAATCTTCTGGATTTCCTTTTATTTCTATCCAACCTCTTTATTGTTGATGATACATAAATGACATTGTAAACATTTTGTAAGGATATGAGATGCACTTTCAATCGTTTACTTTCTCTGTCTTATATTTATAAATTAGTACTAAAGTGATTTGCTCTCTGCTTGCTGCGCTTGGCAGCTCCTGAGGTGGGCTTGATAATCCATGTTTCCCTTATATCAGATAATAGAACTTAACAAATTGTACACACAAATAATCCGCGTGAAATGTAAATATCTGAATTTTTATCGGAAAAGTTTATAAAAATTGACATAACAAAAATAATTCGACCAACCTCCACAATTTTAACAGATTCAACCCGGCGTTGATCACCGGTGGTCCACAAACTGTGCTTTTATCTGGCGGCATAATCCATCGGTGGTCCACACATAATTTGCACCATCATGTGGCGTGATCCACCGATGGTTCATGTATGTCTCCAATTGTATTCATAAAAGCATAATTTAAGGAAAACTGCATCTAAATGTAAAATTATAGGAGGATGTGTTAATCACTTGTAACTGGAATTCAGCCCTGCTGATTTGATATGGACTGAGAAGCGTGTCTTATCTTATAAACAAGCAAACAAGTGCAGCTTGTAGAATAAACAACATTTAATTACGCGCTAAGCCATTATTCAGAATAAGACAACGCGCGCCGGGTCGGGCTGAACGTGTTAAACATAATTTTATAAGAAGGAAGTTGCAGTGTTAAAATGTGTAACAATTTTTGTTGTATTGAGAAAATTTAGTGATTATAATATTTTGAATAAATTTCTTACCAGTTTTAAACTGAAATCGTATACCCACTTTTGTTGTTCATCATTAAACAGAACACTGATTATGTACTGATATTAACCAATTAGAACGTGAATAAAAATCAGGGTAGAGGGGAAGGACCAATTTTTATGTATAGAAATTTATATGTTTACATATGCGTATATATATATATATGTATGTATATATATATATATATGTATATATATATATATATATATATACACTTTGTTATATAAATAAATGTTATATGAACAAATTCTAATAAAAACAGTATTTTTTATATATTTCTAATTGAAGATAAAAGTATAAAATTAGAGTATTCGAGAAAACCTAGAAATGTATAAAAATACAAATAATATTTTAAAAGAATAAATAAACACAAACAGCAACTAATTATTTTATACACCAAAATTATAATCTCCATAAACATATATATATATATATATATATATATATATATATATATATATATATATATATATATGTGTGTGTGTATATATATATATGTATATATATATATATATATATATATGTGTGTATATTATATATATATGTATATATATATGTGTGTATATTATATATATATGTATACATATATATATATATATATATATATATATATATATATATTTGTACACATATGTATGTATGTATATATATATATGTATATGTACATATGTATATATATATACTATATGTATATAACATATGTATATATATATATGTATATATATGTATATATAATATGTATATATATATATATATATATATATATATAACATAAATCTATTTTAAAATTAGTCTCGTGCCGAAACTTGTAGTGAAGAACAGACTTAACCGGTTCAACAGGACAACTATATATGTCATTTGTATTCATTTGTTACATAAATTATTTTTTTTTATTATTTGAAGTTAATTAAAACTTGTGGCGTTAATGTACTGCATATCAATTAGATGAGGTTTAAAAAAGTCACTACACGTGAACGTCTTCTGTTTTCAAATGTATCGCACAAAAATAATTCGCCCAACCTCCACAATGTTCAACATAAATTGTCAGCAGACGAGATAATTTCATAAGAAGGTAGTTGATTGTACAAATTAATTTAGATTCGATCTATGTGGAAAATCTGATCGAAATTGGGAGAATTAAAAATATGTCGCACCACAAATTTTTGAAAAAAAATGATGTTTTTTTTTAAAATGAAATCCTTAAGTAATGGTAAATTTGGCTTCAAGTATAGTTTATTTCTCTCATATAATAATAATCCACTGTATAAAATATTCGTGATGAAATCATTTTACCAAAACATTGTTCATATATATATATATATATATATATATATATATATATATATATATATATATATATATATATATATATATAGGGAGAGTAGTTTGAAGAGCAACTTGATTCGTATACTCGTTATGGAAGAAGGAAAGACAGCTGTATATGTTTTCATAAAATTCTATCCTTTTTAGTAAAGCATGAAAAATAACAAATCATTCCGCCTTAATTCTTCGTTTGGTAGTTGTTTCAATTCAAGCTTTTTCTGTGAAAATACAAAATGGATAAAATTGAATTGGAGATGTGATTGAGTTATTTTTTTGGAAGAGAAAACAGCGAAAGAAATCCATGAAACGATATTTCTTACTTTGGGCAAAGCTTGCTCTTATTTCGAAATCGTTCGACTTTGGGCTAATGAATTTAAACATGTCGGGATGAGCATCGAAGATGCACCATATTTAGGAAGCCTTAAAACAACTGTCACGTCAGAAATCATCAGTAAAGTGCAGAATGTGATTTTGCCCGAAGGGCGAGTGAAACTGAATGAGATATCAGAAGTCATAGACATTTCAACTGAACGAACGCAACCATGGATGAAACATAGATTCGCCATTACACACCAGAATCGTTATTGTTATTTGGGATTTTAGGGCACTTCGATAACCAGAAACGAAAACGCAATCAAAACAAACAGTGGACTGAACGTGGTGAAGCGGCTCCGAAGAAGGGAAACACTTTTTACTTGGCTAAAAAGATGATGGTATGAGTTTCCTGGGATGCGAAAGAAATTCTCTTGATCGTCTATCTTCAGAAGGGAAAAACAGTTACCGATTGATATAACGTAGTACTTTCAGAAAAATTAAAGGCAGCGATCGTGGAAAAACGTCTCGGAGTGGTCAGGAAAAAAGTGTTGTTTCACCATGACAATACACCGGTTTATTCAAGCATTATCACTCAAAATTGACCAAATTGAAGTTTAAAACCCTTCGGAATCTACCGTATGCACCTAATATGGCTCCCTTGGACTTCCATATGTTTCCGAAACTCAATATTTTCTTGACTGGAAAGCGATTTGTGGAGAGTGAAGAGGGGACAGAGGCCGAAAACGGCTGTTTTTTGGACCTAGAATAATTCCACTTATGCGAGGAAACCGCAAAGCTGGGAAACGTTGAGGCAAGTACGTTTAGCTTCGAGATTATGTCAAAAAATAAAGTAGACTTTAAAACTGAAACTTTTGTCTCGAATATCGAACCAAGTTATTCTTCAGACCGCCTTCATGTGTATACATTGATATATATATATATATATATATATATATATATATATATATATCAATCAATGAAATCGTTATAGAAAAATTTATAGGCAACTTTCGATAATTTTTGTGTTCCTGTTCCTTTTAGACATGTTATTCAGTGTCGTTGTTTTATAACATTTGTGTGGTTTTGAATTCTTCTATTTTATGTGTAAATTTATAGAAAATTCATGGGCAACTTTCGATAATTTTTGTATTCCTGTTCGTTTTAGACATATGTTATTCAGTGTCATTATTTTATAAGATTTGTGTGGTGTTGAATCCTTCTATTTTATGTGTAAATTTGTTAAAAATATAATTTGTTATATTAAATATAACGTAAAAATACTTGAAACTACTCGGCGTGAATGCAGGTTAATATGCAATTAGTTAAAAAACAAAAATACGTACCACTGTAAGTTCAGCCGTAATCTGATCTCCAACTAGTCCGAATTTAATTCCATGTGACTATGCGACATTCTGTAAAAATAATATACATCTATATATATATATATATATACATTTATACATATATATATATATATATATATATATTTATATATATATATATATATATATTTATATATTTATACATATATACACACACATATATTTTTCATAGCTATCATTAAAAATAAGGAAATGAATGTTTGAAAAAGACAACAATAGTAATGGAAATTAGGCTTCCTGTAATTACGAATTTTATATGTATTAAACGCGTGCAGCAATACTAATAATGAAAACATTGAAATTTATTATGAATGATCATTAATATTATGTAAAAAAAATGTTGTAGAAGATAAATAAAACTGAACTGTTCTTTCTTGTTTAAGTAATATTTAAGAATGGATGAGATGATTGTAAAAATATTGTTGGCAAGGTAATGAAATTTTATAAAGTTCTTTTTCAAGCTGTGTGTAAAATTTGAAATCGATTCCGTGCTCTTTAAGAGAAATTAAAATTATAATTTTCTATATTTTATATATACTATTATAGGAAACGGTGTTTAATCGAATATAATAGTAAAAAATAATCAAGAATTACTGAGAATTGTTTAAACAAATTGTATGTATAATTTATAAAAAAGATAAGTTTGTATAAAATTTCATGAAGATTATCTCCATTGTTTAATAAAAATCAATTATGTTCATTAAATTTGACCTGTTTCGCAGTTTTCAAGTTGAAATAATAATAATCAAAAGACAGATAATTTTTACTGTTGATATTTATTCAATAAGCATTATTGTTCATTAAAATATTTGCTTATCTCGATATTATAACTCCGTATAATGAGTTTATAACTGAAATTTATGCACTTCACATAATATCTTTATCGTTCTGTTAGAAAATCAACATTTCATTAAAAGTACTTATCTTTCAGGGTTATATTGTTTCTTATATACATATGTTTGTTTATATTTGAAATTCCATTACATATATGTATTAAGCAATATATAATATAGATTTATTAACTTATTACTTTCCTTGTACATAACGTTTAATCGAGAATTGTTGTCTTTAATTGCATTGTTTCGTTCAAATTAAGTTGTTAATTTTGTTGTATTTTTAGAACTAGTATAAAATGGTAGAAGTCAATTACAAAAGTTTTAATTGAAAATGAATAATCGGCCATATTGTTATTCTAAAATGTTTCATACTGATTCTTGTTAGTTTTTATGGAACATATTAGGTTGGTGCAAAAATATTTGCACTTTTTACGTGTCTAGTATAAAAACGCATATATCAGTTAAAAATTACATTTATTAATTAAAATAAAGACCATTGGCCTGCACACATTTCTCCCAACGGGAAACAAGTTTGTTTATTCCTACAAGATAGAATTTCGGAGTCCTGAAATTAATGAATTCATCGAAAGCGCTTTTAGCTGATGCTTGATCTTTGAAAACCTTCTCTCGTAGGAAATTATTCAAATGTTTAAAAAAAATGATAATCTGTCGGAAACAGGTCCGGAGAATAAGGTGGGTGAGGTAAGATTTATTCCGTGAGCCAATATAACGGCCCAAATTGTCACTTTTGGACTGTGTAAGAGCTTTTGGTGCTCGAACTTTCGATTTGCCTCACTCCAGTAACGATAATTTTTTTTATTGGCCGGCTCATTAAGAAGGTAGGCATATGCCTCATCAGAGAACAAAACTTTGTTAAATGTTAAATGTAAAATTTAATCTTTGTGCCGCATCAGTATCCTTTAATTCTTGCACCAGCTGTATCTTATAAGGGTACAAATGCAAATCTCTGTGAAGAATGCGTTGCAATGATTTCCAGGGCACATTTAACACACTAGATCGCTACGTGTTGACAGTTGGATTCTCTTGAAACGACATTGAAACGCACTCGACGTTTATTTCACTTCTTGATGACCTTGTTCGTCCTATCCGAATTTGATTTAATATTGAACTGTTTTCCGCGAATTTTTTCACCCATTTCTTGGTAAGTCGCGCACTCGGAGCTTTATTTGTGCCGTCCAAATCATAATTTTCTCGAAATCTACACCGTACAATAATCGCCGAATTATTGTTTTGGTAAAACACTTGGACGCAACGCGCTGTCTGTTCCGGTGAAACTTATTCGTCACGACTAAATTTCCAAGGACCAAACTAACTTTTAAGACCTCCGCCACGCCGCCCCAACCACTAACATTTACGCTGTAACTGAATCATAATAACTTATTTATGGGCCACCTATATATACAATATATATATATATATATATATATACATTATATATATATATATATATATATATATATATACATTATATATATATATATATATATATACATTATATATATATATATATATATATACATTATATATATATACACATTATATATATATATATATATATATATATATATATATATACACAGAATTGGCCCTCCACACTGGCCTGGGTTAGGGGCGCAGGACCCCCTCGAAAGTGGAAAAACCGAAATATCTCTAGGGCCTCCCAAACCTTTATTATATGTAGGCTTTATGATAAGATTTATCATTTTCCCAGCTACATTTGCACAAAAAAGCATTTTTAGTCTATCCTTTTCTATCTTAAAATCTGGTGCTCGCTTCCCTTCTTTTCCTTTTTTAAATGTGACCCTTTTTATACTTTCTATTTTCTTTTTTTCCCAGTTTATGTACAAATATATGTTGCAGTATCAAAACCCTTGCTACTAAATGCTGTGACAAATTATATAGAAAGATCCATAAAGAATAATGCTATTATAAACTACTTTATTTCTCATTCTAGATGTTAAATCAAATTTTGTACCGTTTTTTCATTAGTGTGCAAAGGTTAAATACTTTTTTTTTATTTTTTTCTTGGTAAATCAGAACGTTTCTTGTGTGTTTATTGATACGAATTGTGTATACATTTGTGGTATTAAATGATAAAATAGATTAATAATACTAGATGTACAAATTAATTCCGTGCCATTTTTTTCATATAAAATGAATGTTCACAGAAAAACGGAATACATTTCAATCCTGAAAATATGTTCCAAATATTTTATATAATTTTGGTCCATCTGTCTGGTAACTGACGAATCACTTGCCGAATAAAAAATGACAGCATTGAATGTTATTTATATGAAATAAAATTGTTAAAATATTTTAATTGCTAGAAATGAGAGAAAGCTCGAGTCGCTTGGAAACAGCCAACCAATTAATTTTTTTAAAAACAATACTAAAATATAAAATTCATTAGTCCTTTTTTTAATTTACGTTACTTAAAAGTGTTGTATAACACAAATATTTATTTGCAACAGTTACAAAGTAAGTCTATATAATTATAAACTATGTTGTTGCTTGTGACATTAGTGATTTTAATTTTTTTTAAAAAAGTTGCATACGATATTTATTCATAAAAGTTGTTATATACAACATATATATATATATATATATATATATATATATATATATATATAAATATCAATATCAATAATAAAATCTTTACTGTACAAAACATACACATATAATGACTCTAAATGTATATTAGATTTATATCAAACTCATTCATGTAGAAAAAACTGCAGTAAATATATTGTATTATAGAAAATACGTAACGATAAATTCAATGCAACTGACTTTAAGTATAATATGTGTTACTATAACTACATTTGCGTTTTGAACAACCTTGACTTATGAATAATTCGAGTCCTGTTTTTTTATAAAAACTGAATATATATACATACAATTACTTTGTAATTAATTAGTCATGTATAATACTATTTATGTCTTTATAAACAGGTATTAAATTAGGTCCACGTGTAGAATATCATTACATCTGATTATAAACTATATTAACTTCAAACGTGGAAAAATGTCAACTGCAATTACGAAATGTATACAAATATGAATAATGTGGTAACACTCTCTCCGTCTCTCAATCTCTGTACATATCCTGTATGTGTATGTATGCATTATATATATATATATATATATATATATATATATATGTGTATATATATATATATATATATATACACGAGGGTGGTCCCAGAAGTACCCGACCCAACAAAGAAAACACAAAAATTTTGGAAAAAATATATTTATTTTTCAACATAATCTCCTTTCAGCTCTATACACTTTTCCCAGCGATGTTCAATAAGTTCGATATAATTAGTCTTTTAGTCTTTTTCTCCTTTTTATAATAAGTCTTGCTCCTCAAAATACCCATTAACTGCCGACATCACTTCTTCATCGTTGGGAAATCTTTGACCACTGAGCCATTTTTTCAAGTTTGGGAACAGAAAATAATCCGAGGGGGCTAAATCTGGCGAATAGGGTGCATGAGGTAGCAATTCAAACTTTAATTCATTAATTTTGGCCATTGCAATAACGGATTTGTGAGCTGGTGCATTGTCTTGATGAAACAACACTTTCTTCTTAGCCAAATGCGGCCGTTTTTGCTTGATTTCTTCGCTCAAACGTTGCAATAAGTTCGCATAATACTCGTCGTTGATAGTTATTCCTTTTTCAAGATAGTCAATGAATATTATCCCACGCGCATCCCAAAAAACCGACGCCATGACCTTGCCTGCAGATGAAACGGTCTTCGCCTTCTTTGGAGCCGGTTCTCCCTTTTCAGTCCATTATTTCGATTGTTCTTTTGTCTGGGGTGTGAAGAGATGGACCCATGTTTCATCCATGGTTATGAAACGGCGCAAAAATTCTGCTTTGTTGCTGTGAAACTTCGCTAAACACTCAATTGAAACATCTTCACGACACTGTTTTTGCTCGAGTGTGAGCAAACGCGGCACCCATCTTGCACACAGCTTTTTTATGTCCAAATTTTCAGATAATATGCGATGTACCGCACTTTTTGAAATGCCTACTATGTCTGCTAGCTCGCGCACTTTCAGTCGACGATCGTCCAGTACCGCTTTGTGGATTTTCTTCACCATTTCTGGAGTCAACTCATTTGGTCGACCACTGCGATGTTCGTCTTGGCAGCTCGTACGGCCTCGTTTAAACTCTGCTACCCAATATTTCACTGTTGTAAACGAAGGAGCAGACTCACCCAGAGTAAAATCCAATTCAGCTTTTATATTGGTTGGGCTGAGGCATTTCAAATAAAAGTATTGTATCACGTAACGATGACCAATTTTCTCCATTTTCACAAATTCACTGAAAACGTTCAATATTGATGGCTGCCAAACAAATACTAAACAACGTGGCGTCCTCAAACTTGAAACATATGCTTTATAGATTGTGTACTTTCTAATACAGTGATATTTTTCAAACAACTACCGCCATCTCTAGGTCAGGCCGGGTACTTCTGGGACCACCCTCGTGTATATATATATATATATATATATATATATGAGGGTCGTTTGATAAATTTATATGATATGGTACTATCATTCATTTGTTAACGTCACGGCTATCAAATGTTACTTTCCAAACTAGCATAGGCGATATTTTATCCAGAGGCGGATGCGTTGT
>CM068318.1:34985955-34988455 GCA_034766995.1 Acanthacorydalis orientalis | reverse complement strand
TTCTGCTCTATCTAGCCATTGTGATGAACGTTTTCGATTGTTGTAGATAATCTACTTTTCATCACATGTGACAATGCGATGAAGAAAGGGATCATTTTTGTTACGCAAAAGAAACGCAGAGAAGACTTCGTATCGACGAATTACTTGGTTCATTTAGTTCATACGGCACCCATTTACCCAGATTTTTTTCTTTTCCAATTAGGCTCAAATGTCGAACAACTATTAAATGATTAGTTCTTCTACCGCCTCTCGATTTGTTTTATGTAAGTCTGCTCCAATAATCGTTCTTAAATCATTATTATTTGTAGCTGAAAGACGATCACTACTCTCCTCATTATCAACGATTTCGTTTTCACTACAAAATTTTTCAGAATCAGTGTTGAGCCTGTATCTTCACTGATTGACTCTTCGGCAAAAACAAATTTAATATTTCGAACAGTTTCTGTTGCTTAGCGTCGCAATTTAAACTCGTAGTACAAAATCACACGAATTTTATTTTTTCCAATGACTATTATAAGGTATCCAACAATACTAAAGAATGAAAACAATAGACATAAGCGGAAATCAGTAATGCTAATTTCATTGTTTACAATGATGTATCACATGTCTATAACAAAAGATAATGGAACTAATTAAAAAAATTGGCGCCAAACTAAAAATGATACCACCACAATTATTTTTGAACCAACCTAATATGTATTTTTAAATTATTTAATCAATTATATATATATATATATATATATATATATATATATATATATATATATATATATATACAAATATATGTATATATATATAAATATATATGTGTGTGTGAATATATATATATATATATATATATATATATATATATGTAAATATATATATATATATATATATATATATATATATATGTAAATATATATATATATATATATATATATATATATATATGTGTGTGTGTGTGTTACGTGCTCACCACTAACAGACATCATAATCATAATTCATAAAACTAATATTTTATAATTGAATCCGTAAATTCTAAACAATGAGCTCACAGAAATACTAACCCCCAAGTCGAACCTTATTTTACAGAAAGTACTAATGACTTGTTTCTCACATTCCTATCGTAATCCCTCTGGTCATATACTTAAAATAAAATAACATAATTCATTACACAGGACTTAGTGTATATATACGCTTGAAAATCCAAATACACCAATTATTGTGATATCTTAACTGGTAGCATTAAGCGCATATTATACTATTGTTGTACTTAAAGTTTTGCTTAATAAATTTTTTAAATATTTTTTATTATATCTGTCATAAACATTTAATCTATATATACTATAAGCCTTCCATTTACGCGAGTAGTTGGTTCACGAAAACAGCGCGTAAATAAAAACCGCATAAATCGAGCCATAGCTGTCTAAAATGGAGATCTGTTCCATATTCTCAAATATTTTACTTTTACTGGGGTAGAAGAGTTTGAACCAAAGTTTTTATTAAATATGTCTGTATAGGACTCTACTGGTAACAAAAAAATACACTTTTTGATGTAGCTATCATTTATTTCCATAAAGATCATTTATTTGCAAAACATTACAGTCACCTCTATTCAAAATCACTCTCGCTAAACGAATATTCTACTGTTTCGGCTGTCGTCATTACGGTTGTACCTGTTAGCATTGTCGATGTTGATGGCATAAAGGATCTATCCAGAGTCTGCTTCTTGCCCAATCGTTTTCTTCTAGAATGAGTTCGTACGGTGCGATCTGAGCTTTAACCCCTTGCTGATTGAACCACCCCTTTCGCTATCAGGATCTATGCCTGTAATAAAATCAATAGATTTTTGAATCATAGGAATGGAATCTTTAATGTTCGAAGTTGTAAACAGGTAAGGTACTCCCTTTTCATCATCTTTTTGCTTTCCTACTTCGTTGTACTTTTCTTGGTTTAATTCAATGAGATCATTAGTTGTCAATTCAGAATCGTCTGATTTTAGAAGTTCTTCAATATTCGAAGCATTCAAATCACTAAATCCGTCACCTTGTAATGACCTAGTGCCATTACCTGAGCAACGTCGTTGTTAAACGAATCGTTTATTAAACTGGAAACACAATCTAGCCACACATTTTTCCAGACAGCATTCATGGTTGTGCTCTTTAATCTTCCCATCCTTTTTTAATATTGTCGATGGAATCAGCGATATTTTAATTGCGCCAAAAGTTGGGGAATGTTATTCATTTGTCAGCCTCAGCTTATCAAATATATGTTTAAAAGTGTATTTCTGGTAATGTTTTTTTAAAACTATTTATTTTTATTTCACTACAAATGTTTACTACACAAGTGTAGGAATAGGAATAATGAATAAATTAAATCGAGGAAATCTCGAATTTGTATAATTACAATGTGAATAATATATGATAAATTTATGCATTGTGCTGACTAGTTGATCATTTAAGAAAATGTCAACTGCGTTAAAGTGCATTCGTATAAATGGAGAGAATGTAGTATATAT
>CM068318.1:34975955-34980955 GCA_034766995.1 Acanthacorydalis orientalis | reverse complement strand
CCAAAATTAATGCCGAATTTATCTAGCTTATTTGGCATGTACTGTGTAAATCGGCATCTAGCTTTACTTGTGACCAATTGGTCATCGATTGTAATGTTCATGGCAGGCTTATAACAAGCCCGACTATTTTGGATAAATCTGTCCCATAGTACAGGAATCAACGTTAGTTCGGTAACATGCATCAGAATCCGATCCAGATAGGTGTTCATCTATACTGGTTAGTTTTTTTTATCAATTCCAATATCTTTTCGAGACTTATCCATAATACCTAGCCAAGTAGGCAGAACATAAATATAAACAAATATTTCTTTATGGATAGATTTTCAAACTACCTTGAAAAATTCAAATCTTTGTTTAATAAATAAACTCCACTTCCTTTTCTGCAAAATTCACTTTTGAAATAATCACTCGCTTTACTCTAATTGTATTATAAATAACAAGTTCAGTCTCACTAAATTTCCAAATATCACATCGTTTCTCTGCAAACTCCTCAGTTGAGATGATCATTTGTGATATGTTAAGGTTTGCTCTTTTTGTAAACAAATAGTTGAAAGCTGTTCGTTTACGTGCTCGCTGCTAAACAGCCGTTATTTATTTTGTTTTTCCTTACTCATTCTCATTTTTATTTTTGTTATTCCGCAAAAATTGAAACGATTGATTGTAAATTAAGTAATCCGTCAATTTGACGTATTTTGGTAAAGATAGGTATACCACATATAGAAATAAGAAAATATAGGTGTTTCGGATAAAATGAGTGGGGATATATATATTCACTACAATATATCATTAAAAACCAATATATAATAACTAAAAAATAATATTTACATGTTCGGAATTTCTAAGCACGAAATCAGAAACCCCTCAGATTGACGGGTTCCGTAAATCTAGTGTTAAGAATGCAGTTTTCAAGTGTATAGTCATTGCAAATTTATTTCTACATTTTTTTTCTCTTTTTATAACAATTGTTTTCTTGTTAGTTTAATATCGCATTCCGATCTTTTATATAATTTGCTATACATAGCAATGATAATAATAAATAGACAGCATCATATTATTAAAATTCAGTTAGCATGTTCAGTGTGAAACAGTAAAATAATTATCGTTGCTAATTACGCACACAACCTGTTTAATTCGCAATTTTCTGGCTGTTATTTTTAATATTCATGCAAATATGTGTTTTTACACAGTAATTCACAAATGGATATTATGTAAAGAATAATTAGAGAATGTTAATTCTTTATGCTTTTATGACACCGTGAATTATTATTAACTACCAGCACATATTATATATATATATATTCATATAAACGATTTTCTAATACGGGCGCAATTTTTTAAGAGGTTATGTTTCACAGATGTCAGACTGACAGCTGTATTTTTTTGACATTTGTTGAGTTTTAACATTGCCATTTTTAATTATTGCTTCGTATACAACGCATTGAAATAATACAATTGTATTATGAAAATGGTCGTTCTCTAAAAATTACATTTCGTATATTACTCAATATTTTTTTCTCGACACACTCGTCCATTTGAGTCAGTAATTTTTCGATTAGTGAGTAGAACTTGAAGAGACTGAATCGGTTAAAGATAAAGAAACACCGACATTTGTTCGTAGTGCTCGTTCTGAAGAAAATGTTGACTTGGTTCATGAAAATGTATCAGAAGAGTCAGGAATGAAAATTCCACGACGTTCACGGGAACTGGGGATTTCACAGACGACCACATGGGGTATTTTGCATAAGGATTTATTGATGAAGGCATATAAGGTTCAATTAGCACAAGAATTGAAGTCAGAAGACCATTTACTGCGTCGGAAATGTGTTAATTGGATACTAGAACAACACAGTTTATCTGAAAAAGTCATCTTTAGTGATGAGGATCGTTTCGAACTCTCTAGCTACGTTAAGAAGCAAAACTGCCGAATCTGGGGTGAAGAAAATCCGAGAGTCATCGTAAAGAAGCCACTACATAGAGAGAGTGACTGTTTGGCACGTACTTTGATCTAATGGAGTCATTGGTCGTTACTTTTTCGAGAATCAAGTTGGTAAAGGAATTACTGTAAAAAGGAGAAAGATACCGAAACATAACAATCATTTTTTTGTGAGCATAATTGGATGATATTGATCGGGAGGACATGTGGTTCCAGCAGGACGGCGCAAGAAGCCACACTACTGGTAAAACAATCGATTTTTTGACGATGAAATTTCCTGGTGGTGTTATTTCCAGAAATTTGGTACACATTAATTGGCCACCGAGATTCTGCGATTTAATACCGTTGGATTACTTTTATTGGGGCTAAGTTAAAGAACAGGTGTACTCCAATAATCCTAAAATAATTTTTCGACTTTGAGTAATTGGTGAGATAAAACCCCAGTTGTGTAGAGATGTTATTGAACATTTTAACAAAAGAGTGGTTACTTGTAAGGTAGGCGCTCACTTACACGATATTATTTTTCATGTTTAAATGGTGTACTCCCAACTACTATTTACATTAAAAGAACTTTAAATTTCAGCGCAAATTCTATGTTTTATTTCAAACTAAAAAATTGCATGCTTATCTGAAAACCCTGCATATCGCTTTATTTTACGTTTAAGAAAGATTCCTTGCTAGAATATATTCTGTAATTCAGTTCTATTGCTGGCAACAGAAACTCACGATAAAAGAATTGTATAAAAGTTCGAATTTCATGAGATAACTAGAAATATTAAATGAGAAAAAAATTGAGAATATATTAGGCTGGGAGGAAAATAATTGCGGTTTTTGTTTTTTGAAATCTAACCTTATTTTTTAATGAAAGAGTAATTTCATCGTGTTTATGTTAATGTCATTTTAAAGTGCATTTTTCAGTCTGTATTTTGGTAATGTCGACTTTGGTTTTTATTATTCATTTTGCCTCAAATTGGGCTATTGAATTAAAGATTGAAAAGAAGAAAGCATTTTTTTTGTATGAATTCAAAACAAGTAGTAAAGCAGCAGAAACTGCTCGTAAACTAAACGATCGTTTTGATGTGGCTACTGTTAGGGAACATACTGTGCAATGATTGTTCCAAAAAAATTTAGTGCTTGGGGTTGAGTGGCTTGAGGTTGAAGAAGGTTGCGAACGTCTTTCTTCAGTTCATAACAACCAAATAAAGGCGTTAGTTGAATCAGAATCACGCACAACAATTCGAGAGCTTGCACAAAAGTTAAGCGTTAGTCATCCGACAGTTCTGGAACACTTATATTAAAATATGTATATGTATTTGAACGTCATAAACCGTAATTATTTTTCTAGTAGCCTACTATTAAAATTGACTTAGAACAGTACTGATACTGAGATTAAATTCATTTTCATAACAGAATTTTCTTTTCGCCCTAAACAAAGTTCTTTTTTTATCAAATATGTTCAATAAATGACATTTTACCATTTACCATAACTGTTACTTATACTCATTCAATGGCGAAGCTATTATCCTCAGAGTGAAACCAGTAACCTGACGTTAATAATGATGAAAATGACAGAAATCTATATAAGTAACAATCAGAAATGATCAATCATTATTAATTACACATTATTGACTAAGAAAAGAATGATGTGAAAATATTCGTTTGAAAATGGCATATGTTAAACGAATATTTTAGGTAGAAATTTGAATTTAATACTATTAAGAATAAATTCATGAAAATAAAAAACCAACGATCGAATTTTTTTGAATTGTCTGTCTTAAATATTCAAGAATTTTTGCTTAACTATGACCGTGCGCCAATGATCTTAATTGTCGACGTGCACTTAAACCTCAAATAA
The DNA here is from genome assembly GCA_034766995.1 of Acanthacorydalis orientalis. Taxonomy (NCBI): domain Eukaryota; kingdom Metazoa; phylum Arthropoda; class Insecta; order Megaloptera; family Corydalidae; genus Acanthacorydalis; species Acanthacorydalis orientalis. The sequence continues at coordinate 34,977,167 of CM068318.1, read as the reverse complement.
CCAACTTAACCATAATGCTTCTCTCGTGAACGGAGAATTGAAACAACAATAAATGATACAAGAAAATACAAACTCCTACAGTCATAAAAAGAACGTACAGACAGATAATTAAAAAGAATTCTAACAACATAACTTTTCCAATTGTTTCTGGCAAGTAATTCATTCGTTAAAAATTTTATCAGAAAGTGATCCCAGTTTTGAGCTGAGCTTTGTAAAAAAAATTTTTTTTAATGATTCTAACGTTGCAGTGAGATATTACATAATAACGAAATTACTATTTTATCATTTCAATGTTAAACCTAAAATTATAAATATGAATGAATAACATCTTATTCGACTCATTCGCATTTCAGCTGTTATACCTCTTCTTCTATTATTATACACCAAGTTGTTAATTAAAAATATTTGAGGATATTTTGTTTATTGTTATAAATTATATGTGTGAATGTGACATAAGATTAACAGAAATTGTTGTATTGTTGGTTGTTTATTGGGGTTATTTAGGGCGCTTCGATTTTTGTTACATTAAATCTACTTGTAACGAAATATATATATATATATATATATATATATATATTATATATCTATATATATATATATATATTATATATCTTCTATATATATATATATATATATATATATATATATATATATATATATATATTATATATATTATTGTATATATCTATATATATATCTATCTATTATATATATATATATATATATATATACATATATATATATATATATACATATATATACATATATATATATATACATATATATATATATATATATATATATATATCTATATATATCTATATATATCTATATATATCTATCTATATATATATATATATATATATATATATATATATATATATATATATATATATATATATGTACATATATATATATATATATATATATATATATATATATATAAAATACAATAAGTAATGATTAATAATTTTAAATTGTATTATTCTTTTCAAACACATGTGATATTATATTTCATTCTAATATAATTCAAAATAAATTAAGAGAAGGAAATATATAGGAAAATTTTGCTATAGCCTGCCTACATATTATATGCTAATTTCACTGAGAAAGAATTGTTTCGAATATTTTTTCTTTTGGAGTGTAAATTTTACCTCATATCGTATTAATCACTAGCCGAATATATTTCAATGCATTGATCGTTTCAAATTA
>CM068318.1:34940955-34970955 GCA_034766995.1 Acanthacorydalis orientalis | reverse complement strand
ACTGAGAACCCGTTTGAATCACATCAAAAGCTGTACCATAGTCCAAAAGTTACTGCTACTAGTATGGTGTGCACTTTCATCTTTCAGCATTGTAGGGCCATTCTTCTTCGAAGACAACTACAATGCCATATAAACGTTAATGCACCCCGCTACACAATATTTTTGACAAAAAAATTAATTCGATTTCCGCAAATTACATGGTTTCATCAAGATAGGGCAACAAGTCATAACGCTAGACTGTCAATATCATTTCCAAAAATGGAGATGTTCTTTGCTAGCAAGATCCCGAGTTCTGACTGAGTATGATTATTTTCTTTAGGGCTATCTAAAGAGCGAGGTGTATAGTGATCGCCGACACACTATCACTGAACTTAAATTAAAATCCAAGAAACAATTGCGAGCATTCCATTAAACATGCTAAGATGGGTAATAGAAAGTTTCCGAATAAAATTATAGAAATGACTGCGCCAAAATGGTACTCATCTATTAAACATTTTTTTTTTTAAATATATAAATAAAATAAATAAAATGGTCCGAAATATCTAACAAGAATATGTATTCAAAATTATGTAAAAATAAAAATTCATTTAATTATTACGTTTTGCAATTTTTTCATTCCTCTGGCACACCGATCACAAGTTCTTAAAATAATAATTCACTAACCGCACAATACATAATACAAAAAACAACATTATTTTTAACTACATAATGTTATTTACAATTCGAACATAAAATCCATAAAAACTCAATTACTGGATTTATTCTCTTTATTGCCCAAATATATCATCATAGTTAAGTTTTTGGAATTATTTTGATTCCTTTTTATTCTCAATAACATTCCCAAATCGGATTTTAATATATATATATATATATATATATATATATATATATATATATATATATATATATATATCTTCAAATTAGTAGGAGAAAAAACAGAAAAAATTCTCGCTGATATATTCACTGCTTGTATACAAAAAAAACTTCCCAGATGAATCGAACGAAGCCACCGTAATTATTCTACACAAGAAAGGAGATAAGGAGGATTTGAAAAATTATCGGCCGATTAGTTTACTACCTACGATATATAAGGTCTTTACAAAAATAATTTCGAAACGTCTACAAGTGCAACTAGATTTCGCCCAACCAAGAGAACAAGCAGGATTTAGAACCGGATTTAGTACAATGGATCATATTCACGTAGTGAGAGAAGTAACCCGGTCAAATGAATACCAAATACCAGTATGTCTTGGATTTATAGACGACGAGAAGAATTTCGACTCCATCACCACCTTGTCGGTAATATCTACATTGAAGAACCAGGGAATAGAGAGCACATATATCAAGCTGCTAGATAGCATCTATAAAAAAGAAACGATGTCGCTGAAGCTACATGAAGAAACAAGAAAGATAAAAATCGAGAAAGGTGTAAGACAGGGAGATGCAATTTCTCCGGAATTGTTTACTGCGGCCTTGGAAGAAGTATTCAAATCGCTCGACTGGGAGGACAAACGAATCGAAATAAAGGGCTAAAGATTAAGCCATTTCCGGTTTGACGATGATATAGTTATTTTCGCAAATACTCCGGAAGAGTTACAAAAGAGGATAGAAGAACTAAACGATGCCAGTCAAAAAATCGGCCTCAACATGAATCATACAAAGACAAAAGTACTGTTCAATGCGTTTGTCTGTCTGAAGAAAATTGAAATAAACGAACGAACGGAACGGAAATAGAAGAAGTTACGAAATATGTCTATCTAGGCTAGCTTATCAACAGAGATGGGGATCATTCACTGAAGAAGTAAACAGGAGAATAAAAATGGGATGGAGCTCCTTTGGACGAAACGCCTCGATATTTAAATCAACAATCCCACTCTGTTTAAAGAAACAAGTATTTGATCAGTGTATACTACCGGTCCTTACCTACGGCAGCGAAACATGGGTGCTTAACGCCAAAATAGTTCAGACTCCAAACAACACAACGAGGTATGGAAATATGCATGTTGGGAATAGCAAGAAGAGATAGAAAGAGAATAGAATGGATACGAAAACAAACAGGAGTCACAGATATAATAAAAAGAGTAGAGAGTCTGAAATGGAAATGGGTGGGATATGTCGCAAGAAGAGAAGATAACCGATGGACAAGAGAAATTATTGACTGGGAACCAAGGAAAATGAAAAGACCCAGAAAGAGACCAATAAACAGATGGGATAAGGATATTAAAAACTTTATTGAAAAACTGTGAAAAAGAGAGGCACTGAATCGAACAAAATGGAAAATCATGGAAGAGGCCTTTATCTAGCAGTAGATTAACAGAGGCTGAGGATGATATATGATATATATATATATATATATAAAATATATTTATATATACATATATATTTATATAAATATTTATATATATATATATATATATATTTATATAAATATTTATATATATATATATATATATATATATATATATATAAATATTATATATATATATAATATTTATATAAATATTTATATATATATATATATATATATTTATATAAATATTTATATATATATATATATATATATATATATATATATATATATATATATATATATATACATTCAAAACAAATGTCATCGAAGAGAGCTATTTTACAGCGACTTTAAAATTTTTAACTCTAAAAATATATTAAAATAGGCGCGGAGCCCCCCACGAAAATGATTATGAGAAATGGCGAGGTTTGGGTTTCTTTAAAACAACTTCAATTATTTGAGAAAAAAAGAAAAAAGCGTATTAAATTCATATACATTTTTATTTATTCGTTGTTTTCTACTTAAGTAGCTTTCTGGTACATAACTCAAGTGCTTATATGGCAATCATGTACGTTGCCTGTTTTTTGCTTGTCAGGTCTCGTTCAACACCGGATACTTACGTTCGTTCATAACAGTACTCAGAACTAATTGAAGGTTTATTATGTAATTTTTTTAAAAATTCCCATATAGTTGTTTTACATAGTCACGGGGAAAAAATATTTATTTACATTTTCTTAATAATTTATTTACATTTATATTGCAGTGAACTTGACAATGATTATTAGGTTTATTAAGTAGGTTTTTTATTATTTTCTATATAATAAAAAAACCTACATTTGTCGTCACTTTGTCCTGTGGACAAAGTGTCTAGTATCTATGGTGACGAGAAATGTTTGCTTTGACATCTCACAGTTTTCAAGTTTAATTTATTAAATTTCGTTCTTTGGTATTTTTTATGTTTAAATAGATTATGTTGTAAAAAACAAATAAACAGTGTTTTCTTTCTATTTTCCCGTCAATTTTGACGGATTATATACTAGTTTCACTGTAAACAAACATGAATATACGTGTAAAAGTGCAATTTATGATTTTTATGTAGGTATTATTCTCATTTTACAAATTTCTTATGGTCCAAAGTAATTTTACAATTCACAGATTAATACGTATAAATAAAAATATTATAATTATATTTTTCATAAATTAATTGTTTTCCCATCCTACACACTACAAAAAGATTTTTGTTTAGGACGATGGTATTTCTATTGAAATGTGTATAAGTAACAATCAAAATGAAAGTTATCATTTATCATAGGTCAATAGACATTTATTGAATATTTTGGATACAAAATTTTTTGTGGCGTTTAATGTATGGCGTTTAATGTATGGCGTTTAATTAATGTGGCGAATGAAAGAAAAATTATTTTTTGAAAGTGAATTTATACTCACAGTGCTAGAATATTATTGTATTGTAGTATTAATATTTTTAAATAATTTCCCCATCTAAAATCTTTTATATAAAGGTGATTTATATATATATATATATATATATATATATATATATATATATATATATATATATATATGTACATTAAATTATTTGCTTAAGAATAAAGTTTTCGTTTAATAATTGTTCTAAAATCATTTTTGAAAGTGAATTTAGAGGCACGGTGCCAGAATCTTATTGTATTTTGTATAATATTCGTCGAAAATACATTGCATATTTATTAAAATAATTTATCTATTAGGTTGGTAGGAAAATAATTCCGGTTTTTTTTTGAATTGTAACCTTATTTTTTTATTAAATATGTCATTTCATCGTGTCCATGTTAGTATCATTTTAAAGTGCATTTTTCGGTCTATATTTTGGTAATATCGACTTTGATTTTAATATTAATTTTGTTTCAAATTGGCTATTGAATTAAAGACAGAAAGAAGCAAATAAGAGCGATTTTTGTATGAGTTCGAAATGGGTGGTAAATTAGCAGAAACTGCTCGTAAAGTAAACAACGCTTTTGTTGTTGGTACTGTCAAGGAACGTACGGTATAATGGTGGTTCTAAAAATGTTGTAATAGAGACGAGTACCTTGAAGATGAAGAAGGTCGCGGTCGTCCTTCTTCAGTTCATAACGACGAACTGATGGCGTTAGTTGAATCAGAACCACACACAACAAACAATTCGAGAGCACAAAAGTTAGGCGTTAGTCATCTAACAATTCTGGACCACTTAGAACAGATAGCAGAGAAAAATGTATATGAATTTAAAGATCATAAACGGCAATTATTTTTCTACCAACCCAATACATTCTTTTAATTAAAGGTGTTTTTATATACATTCATATTTTTTCAATTTATCGGTTAAGAATTATGTTTTCACTCAATGATTGTAAAGTCAGTACGCTTGTAAAAATATATGTGTTATTTTATGCGTTTTCAAATTCTATCATAAGTATGCATACTAAAAGAAAATATGTAAAGTTTGAAAATATATCATATTTGATAAGTCTAAAATTAATATTATATTTTAGATTTAATTTTACATCTACCAATTGCATTCCATCTTTAAATTTATAAACACATTCTTTATTAAGTATAAAGGAATACTCCGATTTAAGACGATTCGTTTAAAGTCGTTTCACACTTTAGTCGTAAAAAAATTCCCACCTTGACTCAGTATTATTTCACCTCGATATTTATTATCGCCTACCACCATCACTTCAGATGAAAACATGAATTAATTAAGAACTCAAATTATCAAATACATATGTACAGTATTCTTGCGAAATATATTTCTGTATATATATATATATATATATATATATATATATATATATGCATATATATATATATATATATATATATATATAATGCATATATATATATATATGCATATATATATATATATATATATATATATATATATATATATGCATATATATATATATGAATATATATATATATGCATATATATATATATATATATTAATGAATATATATATATATATATATATATATATATGCATATATATATATATGAATATATATATATATATATATATGAATATATACATATATATATATATATATGTATATATATATGTATATATATATGTATATATATATGTATATATATATATATATATATATATATATATATATAAATATATGTGTATATTTATATATATATATATATATATATATATATATATACATATGTATATATATATGTATGTATATACATATAAAAGTATCTATTAATTTGTAAATAAATTCCATTATGTCTGTATTATTTCAAATTATGTTACTTACATTTAGCTTGGTATATTCCTATGTACAATTTGGTTTGATTGAAGTAGTTTCAAGTTGAGTCGCAATTTTGCAGAATGTAACCTCGTCATAAATCGGAGTATCCTGTATATCTAATATATATATATTGAACAATAATTAATATTCTCAAATTATAATTCTCTATTCTCTTATTAATATTCTCTTGTAATTAAAAATGATGAAATAATGTATGAGATTTTTAAAGATTATTAATTTTTGAAAAAAAAATCGTTTCTATCTACTTTTCTATAAACAGACAATTTATTTTCAGTATGTGATATCGTAAATCACTAATAAAAACGTATTTAAATTAATACGTGCAGAAATAGAGCAAAAAATATGTATATAAAATCGTCATTATCGAACATTTTTTTATTAAACAAATTTTCTCTACTGTTGCGTTAAGATAACATTAAAATAATCTTTTTTATTACATTTATCATTAAAAAAAGTGTATGTGAAAATATTTTTTTATTATAAATAAAACATCAATCGGTGATTATAAAATACGAGTATAGAGTGCGCCGGCGGAGCGGGACATTTTAAAAGCAGGCTTATTCGCTTACCGTTGGTATGAGAGGGTTAAATTAAATGATATTCTGTTATTATATACATATATATATATATATATATATATATATATATATATATATATATATATATATATATATATATACAATTGTACAACGGCTATTTCGAAATCATTGTAACATTCTGCGTCGTGGTTAGGTACTGACCGTTCATACCATTGGCTTATGGGTTCAGACGTTTGAGGAATTAGTTCTACATTAAATTTGAAACAGAGTCAAGGTCATGGGTCAAGAAGCTCACGACGTGATTACAATTACATATTTACAAAATTTTTAACGCAACAATTAATTCGATTTCCACAAATTATATGGTTTCAGTAAGATGGGGCAACGAGTCGCACCACAAGAGTGTCAGTAGCTGCTTTAAAAGCGCTCTTTCTGTATCATATCATTTTTAAAAATGGTGATGTTGTTTGGCCAGCAAGGTCTCCAATTGAACGGTGTGTGATTGTTTTGTTTGCGGTTATTTGAGAAGAAAGATGAACATTGATCGTCTATACACTACCACTGAACTTAAGTTAATAATAATTGTGAGGATTCTGACAAACATGTTGGACTGGTAATGGAAAATGTCCGAATAAGAGTCGATACGAATGCATGCGTTGAAATGGTGCTCATGTATTAAGCGTTATTTTTAAAAAATAAAATAGCCCGTTATAACTAACAAGATTATGTAAACAAAATTATGTAAAAATAAAAATTCATTTAATTATTTCATTTTGAAATTTTCCCGTTCTTCTGGCGTGTAATTATATATATATATATAAATATTATCAAAGTCTGACGACCAGACAAAGACCGACTCTGACTAGTCAATATATATTCTGAGTTATAAAATTAAAATTAGATCACCTTCACCCACACCTTCTCTCTCATCTTCTCCTTCAAAACTCATAATGACTTCAAATATTTTTTTTACTTGATAGGAAACCTTTAACCATCATATTTTAAGGTATGCATAAACCATAAGTACAACATTTCTAGAGATAAACATTAATAAGTAAAAAATTAGATCACCCTCGCCAATTTTGACCCGGTCAAGCGCAGGTATACAGCCTCGAGTAGAGCTTCTACTTCGGACTGACTGACACCGGCTGGGCAAAGTTGGACTTTGCCTACGACATATGTATGTGTGTGTGTGTGTGTGTATATATATATATATATATATATATATATATAATAAATCATAATAATGATATAGTTTCAATCAAAACTGTTAATATTTAACTTCAAATATTTTTTCTTGAATTAACAGACAACCTTTAATCATCATATTTCGAGGTGTCCAAATACCTTAACTACGAAATTTCCACAGATAAAACCTGATAATAAAATTAAATTGTTAACATCTCTTCAAACCTATACTTTAATTAACAATCTTATTTTATTTTAATTATGTTTTGATCAAGGTATATTTTGGGAACTGCAGACAAAAAAGCAATGATTCGTATTATTATATTTTCATATCAATTTAAGATCTTGTTACGCAGTAAAAAAGTCTAATAAAATAATGGAAAAAGATCCAATAATAAATGTTAAAGTTATCCGCAACACACAATGTGTCAGACGTAGTTCAAACATCACAACGACGACTGTAATATTTGCGACTGGCGGGACTGACTCTGCTGATAATATATAAAAAAAAGTTGAAATAGATAACCTCTCGGCGCTAGTTAAAAACATTTTTATAGCTATTTTATGAGACAACTTTGCCGATTCGAACAGAAACAAATAAAATCTTAACCTATATCAATGAATTTAGACTGAACATAGACACACACACACATACATATATATATATATATATATATATATATATATATATTGTATGTTTGTGTGATATAGAAAACTTTTCACCAACGACACAAAATATGCAGAATGCACTTAAAATAAAACGTGCAATGAGATTTATACTATGAAATCTTTTATACGTTTTTACGTTTTTCGTTTTAGTTTTATGGCCTGTATGTGTCACGTTTAGAATTTTATCGTCGAATTTTTGTTTTACATAATGCATTTTATGATCTTCTCTGTTTGAAAATTACATTTCGTTCAAATATTAAAATCAATTTTAATTTATATCTGTACACGACCACTCTCATTCTTTCTCTCATATTCTCTCATTTCGCACATACACACACATATGTAAGTGTATATATATATATATATATATATATATATATATATATATATATATATATATATATATTTTGCCCACACACATTGATATATAGGTAGTAAACTTCGTTTAGTACAATCTCAATTAGTTCTGGTTGGTAGAGCACTCTATAAACTGGATGTGAAACATGGAAACAAATATTATCTGCAAATTTTAATACGTATTGTCTAGATTTAAATATTATTTTGACCAAATACATGAATAAAAATGAACTGATTGGATTATTATGTGTAAATGTCGTAGGCAAAGTCCGACGATCCGACAAAGTCCAACTTTGATTAGTCACTATATATCCTGATTCATAAAATTAAAATAAGATCATCTTCACCCACATCTTCACCCTCACCTTCATCCTCACCCACACTTTTTTTTGACCCGGCCAAGCGCAGGTATACAGCCCTGAGTAGAGGTTCTTCTACTTCGGACTTGAATTTTGACGGCGGCCGAGCAAAATCAGACTTTTCCGGAAATATAAACATGAATTCAGTTCCTCTAAATGTAAACATAGTTCGGTTATAAATTAAAATATTTCCTCATTGTTTTAAGATTTCGAATTGTCAACCATAACATTGAAAAACACTATATATCTTGTCCAAGCAGTTATCACATCCTCACAAGTCAGTATTGAATACGATGTCGTCCGAAAAACAGTATATTAGGCTTTACATACTTTTCGCTTTCCAGTTAAAAAAATGGGGGTTGTATATGTACACAGCCGCAGGAGTGTACATATAAAACCATATCACCTTTTCAGATGGGATGAAAGCAATTTTTTTCGAACTCTCTGGCCTTCGCTCTTTCACAGCTTTACGTTTTCTGTGGTTTCTTACAGTTTTTCTTGGACATTTTGAATTTTGGAGATGTTGTCAAATTTGATATCTTAATTTTTGAATTTTTTTAAAAATTAAAAAAAATGATTGTGGGCTCTTAGAATTTTGAAAGCTTTATCCGCAAATATTTTAGTTTCTATCATATGGTAAAAAAATCGAGATATTCTCTTTTTAATGCTGACATAATCTAAAAATCGATGTTTAAATTTGCAGGATCATAACTTTTAATCTAATTAACGGATTTTAACAAATGAAGCATTTTTAGATTCCGAAGTCCTTTAGCTGTTAAACATTTTTGAATCGTTATGAATCGGTTGATCGGTTGTGCGACGTACTGAGCGCGAATCTGCGTTACAGAATTGTGACTCCAAATGCTAACATGATAGCCCGCTTAATGAAACTGTAGACATAATTCTACATCAAAAAATGATATCGGAGTCGGGGATGATCTATTCAGCTTTGGGGAAAGGTGTTGTAATGCATAAGACATGCAAAAAATAGTAAGAGCACAAGAAAAATGCATTACGATATCATGGACTCAAAGTAGTTATCCTTTTTTTTCGATAAGGGATTCGTTAGTTACCCGAGAGATGAGCAAAGTTATATAAAATAAAGGGGAATATTTTGAAGATTGAAATGTATTCTTTTTTCATTAACATATATTTTCTATAAAAAAATGCACCGAATTAAATTGTAATATAAAAACACCTAATATAAAAAAATATTACTTTTAAATAAACAGATAATTTTATCAAAATAAGAACAGTTTATCTATAACTGTCTTTGTAGTTCATGAATGTTCTACTGAAAATTTGATATACTTATTTATAGGAGGACTGAATAAATCCATTCGAGACGACATATTTTTTATATGATGATCCGCAGGAGCGAAAATAATTTTTTTTTGTTTCTGTTGAAAATTTAGAAAAGTGAAAATTTATGGAAAGTGAGAAATTAACATTGTAGACATTTTTAGTACAAATCAGGTGATGGCACACCGCGTATGTCATTGATTCTTTAGAATTGTTATATTAATAAGGACCGATGACACACGATGATGTGTTGTACATATAAAAATTAAAAAAAAAAACATTTATTTCCATACATTTATAGATATGGTTGCACAGTTCATATATAAACTGAGCTTGAACTTTTATAAACATAAGCCGTTCGGTAATCATGCCATCGAGCGGTTCCGCCAACCTAAATATATTCCTATGGCGAACAGGGTGGGCAAACACAGGCATAAAAACAGGTTCGTGCAACCGTACTATTTCATGTAAGAATATTGCACAAGTAGAAAATGACTGTGACGACAAGAAATCTGTTTTTTTTTTTGCATTTTTTTCCAGATAATGACAAAAAAAGCAAATCCTAATAATTTAGTTCCAATAAAATGAAAATAGTAGTATTCGAAGACATACTGGATCGGGTCTTCTATACTCCCGGAACTATAGTTACAATATGGGTATTTTCAACATATCATGAAGAGAGCAACAGCAAAAATGTCACAAAAAAAATATTTCCCAAATACTAAATACACATTTTTTTCTAAATCACTGTCACATGTCCATCTTGCAATATCTTCATTATGTTTCAAAGATTCATCTGTGTTTTGAATTTCAAGTCCGTTTTCACTTTCATCATCACTTGCGTAATCAGTTTCTTCACTTCTTTCACTAAATTCATTATCGCTTATTTCGAAATTTATATTTTTATCAACCTCACATTCGATATCACTATCCTATTTATAATTATTTTTCGACTTTCTTTCCTGTTACTTTGAAACAAAAAATCATCACTTTCATCGTCGTCGTTCATTTTTTGAAGTCCCGACGGTCCTGATCGTGGATCACTCATTTTTGGGTCAGCTTGAAACCAGTACAAGTTTTATTTTTTTACACACCTCTAACTTTTACTTTATTTAAAAACGATCTTATATCTACGGCTAGTTCTTTATTACTAACTGATAATGTAGAGCATGACACATATCATGTGTCATTCGTCTTTTTGGCTAGGTGCTGCATTACACACCTTGTGTGTAACGTGTCTCGAATGAGTTAAGGAAGTTTTATTTAACACTAATATTTGTGGAATGCATCCTGAGTGCTAAAGGAAACTTGCACCTCTTTCTATATATATATATATATATATATATATATATACATATATATATACATATATATATACATATATATATATATATATACATATATATATATACATATATATATACATATATATATATATACATATATATATATATACATATATATATACATATATATATATATACATATATATATATATACATATATATATATACATATATATATACATATATATATATATATATACACACATACATACATACATACATACACACACATACACACGTGTGTTATGTATGTGCGTGTATGCATGTGTGTTAGTGTGTGTGTGTGTGGCTAATTTATAGCATTCTTCTCCATGGAACTATATTTTTCTATACTCATTTGCCAACATTACTTGAAATAAACAAGATGATTAAGTATCTAAAAAGATTCCAGTTATGTTCTGTTTATTATTTTTACTTTTATTGTCATTCTTCTTAATATGTTTGGATGGTTTTAATTTTATTATAGTATTTTTTTTTGTCAAATGATGCACATTTCCTGTTTTTCTTTCGAATATATAAACAAGCTTGAAAGTAATTGAATCTTACATTTCATAATTAAATTTTCAGTTACATTACATTTTACAAAAAAATTCTGATAAAAAATGTTCAATAACTGATTATTGATTATTATTGATTGCTACTTAAAATCTTATCCTCAGAGCGGTAAGGAACTCTTATACTTAACCGCTCTGAGAATAATGGCATCGCCATTGAAATGTGCATAAGTACAGTCAAAAATTATCTATAGCCATTTATTAATCATTTTTGATCATAATTTCTTTCATGATTTGTTGGGCGTGTGAGAAAATAATTTGTAGAAGCGAATTTCCTCAGAATGACATAACGCAATCTTAAGAATGCAGTCGTTTAATTGATAAGTATATAGAGAATCCTATATATGTTCATATCTGTATCTGTTTATTAATCTATATCTGCTTATGTTTAGTGAAACAACTTCATTCTTTTACCAATCACATTCGAATATCTCAATATTTAAAACTGATCATAAGACAATCATAACGCTGTATTTTTGTTCATCTGTTTGAAATATAAATTGTGAACAGGGTACATACACACTATTTACATATGCTCTGGATTTACAGTGCTTCTCAAAAGTCATCGGAAACGTGCAGTTAAGAAGAAAGCATATAAAATACACTTAATTGATAAAAAATATTGAAATTCTTTTTTTAACTTAAACAGTTGTAAATGCTATTAAAATTAATTTTTATACTCTTTTTTTAGAATTTTTATTGCTTTAATTACACATAAATTTAATTTAACAAATAAAAGTCAACAAGTCATCCCATAAAAGTCATCGGATAAAAATAAATTTAAGGAATTCCGAGAGTATTGACAAAATGTTAATAACGAGAGGTGCATTTATTAGTCTAGTAATATTCATAACGTAAGAACACGTCTCTTCTTTTTTATTGTTTAGGTCACGCTATTTAAAAAAAATGAGTCGAAAGAAAACTTGAACGGAAGTAATTAATTATTTTTAATTATAATGAAAATAAACCACTGCGGGAAATTGCACAAATAGTAGAAATAAGTCGTTCTACTGTTTTCGATATAGTTAAAAGATTTAAAATTGAAGACCGAATAAAAAATTAGGCTCGTTGTGGTCGGCCAGAATCATTAAATCAAGGTAGTGACCGACCTGTTCTACAAGATATTAGGAAAAATCGTAGAACAAGTGCAGCAAAAATTACTGACAACTTGGAAGTGGCAACAGGAATAGGCGTGAGACCTGTAACAGTGAGAAGAAATATCAGAAGCTTCGGTTATCAGGGAAGAACCGCAAGAAAGGAATTCTTCGTCGGTGAAGCAAATCGAAAGAAACGATTGCAATTCGCTGAAATCGATAAAAATTCATATCTAGAGTATTAGAATAAAGTAGTATTTGATGACGAAAGTAAATTTATCATTTTTGAAAATAGGGGTCGTCTAATTGTATGGCGAAAATCTAATAAAGAATTGACAAAAGAAAATTTTAAACCGACAATGAAGCATGGCGTTGGCAGGGTTATGGTTTTGGGGTGTATGTCGGCGGCTGGAGTTGGAGATTTAGTTTTTATTGATGAAACAATGGATCAGAATGTTTATTTAAATATTTTGAAAAATCACTTAAAACAAAGTGCAGAGAAATTGGGTCTAGGTAACAATTTTAAATACTATCAAGATAATGACCTGAAGCACAAAGCCCATATGGATCGTCTCTGATTGCTTTATAATTGCCCAATAGTTATAGAAACGCCGCTCTATCTCCGGAGTTGAACCCAATTGAACATATTTGGGTTGTACTGGAAAAAAGACTGAGAACGCACACCGTGACATCAAAAGAGAGACTAAAAACAATTTGAACGGATGAATGAAAAAAATATTTCGATGCAAGTGACCACAGACTTGGTACAGTCAATGCCAAGAAGATTAATCAAAGTACTGGAAGCAAAGTGTAACCCCGCCAAATATTAAAATAATCCCCAGAAAAAATTATCATTGATATTGCGTATTTATTATTTCACTGTCCGATGACTTTTGTGAGATCATTGTTTTACTTTTGTTTGTTAAAATGAATTTATGTGTAATTAAAGCAATAAAAATTCAAAAAAGAATATAAAATTTAATTTTAATGTCATTTACAAATGTTTATGTTAAAATATGATTTAAATATTATTTACCAATTAAGTGCATTTTATAATTTGTCTTCTAAACTGCATGTATGCGATGACTTTTGAGACACACTGTATATGTAAAGCTTTTTAATAAATTTCGTGTGTTTTAACTTTTTGTGGATGAGAACTTTTTCAACTGTATTTTTCACTCGGTCGAATATACTTTTTGTATATAATGAAATTATGTAATGCAAAGTTAAATATAAGATGTTAAGTAAAAAAATATCGTGTTTAATGGAATTTTAGATTTTATTGGAGAATAAAAATGTGGTTTAGTTTTTATATGGTGCAGATAACGAAATTATTTTTTTGCCGCTTAGACCTAGCGACATTCGACCTAGTAAGTAGAAGTGTGATGTCGCTTGTACGGCAACATTCGACCGCGAAGGGTTAAACTAATCAGAATTTAAAAAAAAAACGCCTTATGAAAGTAACATTTTTCATTCTTATTTTCACCGAATATTTTTATTGGCGATGTACCTGTATAAGTACTCATTTTCTTTTTGTTTGTGTAACGAATCGTTCGTTATCGATCAGTTCCATAAAACGAATATGAAATAATATATAAGTTCAGAATCAAAATTATCGGAGAACTAATAAACTGTACGTTTTGTAAAATATTGTAAAATAAAATCAATTCTTTTAATTCTGATCCGTAACCTTATGTAGAAATGAACCGATAAAACAAATCTACAATTTGCTGACGGGAAACTATGACTACGTTGGCGGCAGTCGCATATCCGATAATAGGATTAGTTCTTAGAAAATCTATAATATCGTTGGCGTAAAGGTTGCTTTACACGTGTACACGCTTTTGTTGATACGGATCATTGTAGTTTTAGTTCGTGTTATTTGATATTGTGTGAAAACAACGTACACATTTTAAATCAAAGCTGTTGTTATTCCACTTCGAATATATTTCATTTAGTAGCTATTATGAAATTAAGTGAAAAGTTGTTTAAGTGTTCAGCTTGAAAATGACATGTAGGACACTAAACTAACTGGATTATATACATATAAGGAACATAGATTTAAAGTACCGTATATAATTTCGTATACTTTTCTCTGAGTAAAAGTCTAGCAAGAGCAAAATATATTTTAAATTTCATCTATTCCATTTAAAGCGAAAATGGTTATCAATAAATATAATACATTTATATATATATATATATATATATATATATATATAAATTTAGTTTACATCATCCATGTTTACTAAAATTAAAAAAAAACTAAATTAAACCGAAAATTTATATCTAAAATAATAAAAATCCAATGTCTAGAAGATTTAATTGAAAACCAGTTAAAAAGAGAAGCATTCAATCGTACAAAATGGAAAATCATAGAAAAATCCTTTATACAACAGTAAATTGACAGAGGCTACTGCTGCTGATTTGCTGCCATTTTTGACAATTGTTATTTATTTACGAACTGGTACGAAATCACTTTCATCATTAGAAGAGATAGTCAGTGCATCAGATCTGGATGATAAAGACAATGGCTCTTCATAAACAGAATTAGCGTAAACTTCACCTTCGTTCTGTGTTGATTTTTTTCTTTTGACAATGTAATCAGTGATTAAACTTTTGCGATGTTGATTTTACTAATTTTTTATGCAGTTCACGATATACAATTCTTCAGCTCACGTTGGAATTTGAAGGCTCGTTCAGAATTTGTGTCATTAACAAGAAAATGATTTCCCAATTTATTGCAAAGTTGACGACCTTCTAGTAAGGGGTATAGGTTTTTCTTCCGTTTCACTATCGTTTTCTGGGTCTTCGACAATATCTGAAGTTATACCAATAATATCATTCTCACTTAAAGCATTATCCACAAGCAATTCGTCAGTATCGTTCTTGCTGAAGGTATCAAAACCTTCTCCACCAATTTCATGTGCCAAAATAATGATTTCAGCTGACGATCTCGATGTTTGAATGGTTGCACTGTTTGCAATACATCCAGGCCATGCTGATTTCCAGCTAACATTTAAAGTTTATGGTCAGATAGCAGATACAACATGACTTAAAAAATAGTTTTTTTTTCCAACTTTCAGTTACTGTTAATAACTCACTTTTTCTTCAAATTGGGCTGGTGAATTAAAATGAAAAAGAAGTAAATAAGAACATTTTTTTGTATGAGTTCAAAACGGGTGGTAAATCAGCAGAACTGCTTGTAAACTAAACGATGCTTTTGCTGTGGATATTATTAAGGAACGTACGGTGCAATAGTGGTTCCAAAAGTTTCGTACTGGGGACGAGAGATCTGAAGATAAAAAAGGTCGCGGGCGTCCTTCTTCAGTTCATAACGATCAAGTGAAGGCGTTAGTTGAATCAGAACCAAGCACAATAATCCGAGAGCTTTTACAAAAATTAGTTGTTAGTCATTCAACAGTTCTGGACCACTTAGAACAGATAGCATAGAAAAATGTATATGAATTTGAAGATCATAAACTTACATATTTTAACATTATTTTTCTACTGACCAAATATTATGTCTATGGTATTAGATAGTGAATTTTAATACTTTTTTGACTTAACACGAAATATTTAGCTTTCTAATTTTAACACAAAACAGCCTATCTGATAAAACTGTACGAGTACATTGATTTAGAATGTATATGATATCTAAATGGAAGATAAGATTCATCAATATATCGTAATACATTTTTCTAATAAATAACTCACGATAATTGAACAACTTTCATCAACAAAGTCTTAAAATAAATATAAAATGTAATAATTAATTTATTCATTAAATAGAAAAAATTTCGATAATTTTCAATTATGTTTTTCATTGGCGTATTGATGATTTTGATATTTTAAATTAAAAATAATACTACCAATATATAATATTAAATAATTTTATACTTTCAATTACTCGTAATTACGATCTAAATATATGTAGATTAAGGCATTTCAAACTTGAATGCTGTGTCAACAGTTTGTTTTAACCAGTTCAGTGGGTGTTTATTTTAAAAGTTCAACAAGGGAAGAGAAAATTTCATAATAAAGTTTTAGCATCGACACTATATTCACTTTCAGAAGTGAATTATTCTCTCACACCACGAAACCACATTTTTTTCTCTCCTCTGAGAATAATGACATCGCCATCCGCCACTAGCTGTGCCACTTTTGTCCGATACATATGTTCTTTCTGCGATACAAAAACATTTATTGACATTTCACTAGGGATAACCACGTTTATATTTATTCATGTATGAATAAATATATGTAATATTCATTTTCTGTTGAATTTAAAACATTTATTTTTTTTTATATAATAACAACGATATGAATATTTTGTATACATATATATATATATATATATATATATATATATATATATATATATATATATATATATATATTTCCCTGATGTTCACTATGTGAGAAGATTATCAACAAATGATAATAAAGACACAGATTAACACACGGAAAAGACTTTATCGAGGTTTTGTACCCCTAGGTACGCCCAATAATAACACAATTTACAAAAGATGTTCAAATACCTCAAATACGTTAAAAAAAAAAAAAATCATTCGATGCATCACTTTTTAGTTAGGCAGCGCTTTCGAGATGGGGCTGAGATATGAAAATGATTTCATTGCTTCTAAGTTAATGTTTTTTCGTGAAGGAATATGAAACTTACCCGAGAGATGACAGAAATTCATAGAAAATGAAGGAAACAATTTTGATAATTTAATTGTACTTTATATGTAATGAGAATAAAGCAAAATCTTTCCAAAAAAGATTAAAACTTTTGCACACGCGTAATATAATCGATGTTTTTAAGAGACAGTTTACCAAACACACACACACACACACACATATATATATATATATATATATATATATATAAATATATATATATGTATATATATATATATATATATATATATATATATATATATATATATATATATATATATATATATATATACATATATATATTGTACAGGTAAAATTCTCTGGGAAAAAAAACAATTGAATTTAATAATTTGGTGCAAAAATTTCAAAAGTTATCACTAAGTATTGCAATGAAAGAAAATCGTTATACTCGAATTAATAATATTCGTTAATAATGTTTATAATCAATTAAGACCAGATTGCGTCAGGTCGTGTTCAGGTCAA
The DNA here is from genome assembly GCA_034766995.1 of Acanthacorydalis orientalis. Classification (NCBI taxonomy): domain Eukaryota; kingdom Metazoa; phylum Arthropoda; class Insecta; order Megaloptera; family Corydalidae; genus Acanthacorydalis; species Acanthacorydalis orientalis. Next base: position 34,952,776 of record CM068318.1, on the reverse strand, counting down.
GTCATGCCGTGTCATGGTCAAGTTATGTTATTTATTTTAAATGTAAAAGTAAAAAATAAAACAAACTAGAATAAAACTCATGGCACGGTTTTATTACAGCGTAAGCGGTCAGATGTACACTGCGCTTCTCTTTTCAACTCGTATGTTTTCTTTCTTTTTTTAATAGAGATAAATGTTCTATAAGTTACACACGTTTTATATTTTTCAATCTTTTTATATATAAAAACTTATGTGTGAAAAAAACTTGTACGTAGCTAAAAACGTGGTATATTTGGATTTAGTCATTCTCGAATTTTTGAAATGTGTCGCAAATGGAATCGATTTTTCGTTTTATATAATAGTTTGTCAGTGGTGTTAAACCCATATATAAACACGGACAATCAAATTGAGTTTAGGAGAGTCTGCGGGTCACGGATAAGAAAGTCGCCTAAAATAATTTAGCAAGCGAAAAAGGTCACTTATTTATATTCGAAAATAACTTGCTATCTTTTTTCTATGTAGACCAGTGGTGTCAAACTCATATATAAAAACGGACCATCGAATCCAATTTAAGAGAGTTTGCGGGCTGCAGACAAAACGTCACCGCAAAACAAATTTAGTGAACAAGAAAAGGTCTCTAATTGATATTCGAAAAAAGCTCATTTAAATTTTATATCTATTTTTTCTTTAATGAATTTGTCAAAAATTAAAAAAAAATATTAATTTTAGGTATTGTAATCAAATGTTACAATAAAAGTTTAAATTAGAGAAAGTAAAAAAAAATAATATTTTTACTAGAAACTTGACACCTTTTGGCAGAAACTATTTTATCAATATCGGGTGAATTTTTTTGTGATAATTATATTTTTATTATAAATGTTAAATGTTCATTTGTCAATCTTGACCTGTCTGAAGTCTTATTAGTCTTTAAAGGAGAAAATAATTGTTCACATAGGTGTTATGTACTTCCAAACATTGCCAGGATTCTTGCTGCGAAGATACACATTTCATTGAAATGTTCTGGCAAGTAAAAATAGAAAAATCTAGAATACACACTTTATTATACTTCTCTTTTAGTACCGTGTTGCGCTGGATTCCAATCAATTCCATTTGAATGTTACTTTTTGCTTCTTCGGTGTTAAAAGAAAGCGGAACATTAAATAGTAAAAAAATCATTTTCACATGTCTTCAAATCGGTTTTCAAATTCAAATAATAATTCTTGAATATTTGAAACATATTTGCTAAAATCGCAACCGTAATATAATTCTTGATAATTTTTGCAAGTAGGAAAATGAACTAAATCGGAATTGACCTTAAAACGGTGTTCCTTATAAGACACTTTTATAATTTGCAATGTTTTAAAAAAGTATTTTATATTTTTTTAAATTGTATTTTATTTTTTTAATAAAATCAACTTCAAGTTTCGGGTCACGGGTCGTATTTTAGAGTCTTGCGGGCCGCATGTGGCCAGAGTTCCGTGTGTTTGACACCACTGGTTTACGTGAATTAATTAAGGTGGTTTCCTCAGTGAGTCAAAGTATAGAAGAACAAATGTTGCTGTTCCTATATTACAGATGATATACTGGATCAGTGCAAAAGTTCGTATATGATTCAGTAAGTGGTGTTAAGAGTGCCACATGGCGGCGCTCGTGATTGAAATGTATTCATGTTATATATCGTCTGAAAGGGAGACAGTCACAGCAGTCATTTGAGCATCAGACACATTTGTTTCGATTCGATTTGTGTGTAAGAAAAAATGTTTGAAAACGGACAACGAAAAGATAAGCTTTCGTCACGTTATGTTGTACGAGTTTCGGAAAGGAATAACCGTCGACACGACAAAGAAAAATATTCGTGAGGTTTATCTGGACCGTCCACCATCGCTTCCAACTGTAAAGAAATGGTTTACTAAATTTCGACTTGATGATTTTAACCTCGAAGATCAATCCCGCTCGACGATGTTGTGCGCGCTTTAGTTAACAACAACTCACGAATTTCGACGGAAGAAGTTGCCGAGACACTCAACGTTGACAGACTAACTGCATTTCGGCATTTAAAGAAGTTAGGGTTCACGTTGAAGTTCGATACGTGGGTGTCGCATTCGTTATCTGAAAAAATTAAATTTGATCGCATCTCTTCGGCAGTCTCTTTGTTTATACGTCTCAACAGAAAGCCTTTTTTTGGATCGGTTGATGACTGGCGATGTGAAATGGATCTTGTACAACAACCGATTCAGACAAACGATAATACAAGGGGCAGAACCAATCGTGAACCATGTATGAAGGGGCAGAACCAATCGCCAAAGCTGGCTTGCATCCGATGAAGGCGTTGCTGTGTGTGTTTGGTGGGATTGCAAACGTGTTATTTTGAGCTAGTCCCACCGGTTGAAATGATTATTAAGGAAAAGTACTGTCAACAATTCAAGAAAATTTTCCGCTTTTCACCAATCGCAAAGGGGTTATCTTCCACCACAACAACGCAAAACCACATACAGAAAAATAGACTATGTAAAAACTGAAGCAATTGAAATTAGAAATCATATCGCATCCATCGTATTCTCTGGACATTGCACCTTCAGATTATCATTTATTCCGGTCGCTGCAGATCAGTTTAACGGTAAAAAATGTGACACCGTGAAGGCCATCGAAAACCACCTCATCGCCCTTTTTCCCGAAAAACCGCGCAGCTTTTATGAGCTTTTGCCTGATCGTTGGAAAATGATTGCAGAAAACGACGGTGGATAACATAATTGATTGATAAAAGCGTTTTCTGGAAGAAAATAATCGCCTGAGTTTCAGTTTCAAATCGTGTACGAACTTTTGCACCGATCCAATATAATTCCTGTAATATTTTGTTTTACTGAATAAATATACATTTTGTTTAACCGAATCGTCCATATCTCTCTTATTGTTCACGAAATCCTAATAGCGAATAAGTGTACTGGAGCATCCTGTATTCTCTTACTATATATAAAATCATAGCCAAAGGTAAAATTGCACTGTAAATTTTCCAACTTAGAGAACAACCTACCACATCGACTTGCGGAACAGTGTTTTTACGATATAACGCTATGGATCTAGTACGGCGAATAGATAAAGACTTCGCTATTCTTCCTACCTAGCAGTACTTCCGTCTCTCGTTTCTCTGTCCTTCGTGTATCTAAATGCCAGTCGCTCGCTTGTCGTCGCCGCTGACGTTGCACGATCGTATAAAAGTTACAGCTTTTCGCAAGAGAAAACCAATCCTCATTGTCTTCAATATCGGGTCACTATTTTAAAATTGTTACGTAAATAGACACACGGTGTTCCAGCAATGGCGAGCACTGAATATAAATGTTACATTCATTAACATGCTTACGTATTTGTATTGGAAATCGTTAAAATTAATAACATTATTGTATCGATAGGTTCGTCGGGAATGTTTTATTAATATAGCAAGGTTAAATGTGCATCTGAAATGCGTTTAACAGTTTAATGTATAAGAATAGCTGCAAGTGTATGTTAATTAAACAAACTACTATTATCGTGAAACAATTCAGCAAGTTCTTTCGCAACAATAATGTTATAATGTATATATACATTTTAATTATTCGTTATTTTATTAATGTCATTTTGTTTACGACATTCTATAACAGTAATCATTGGAAACCGATATATGATAATGAACGAGCTAATGTATTTATGATGTAATTGTTTATCTGTTGCAGTAATAATAATTATAATACGCAAATTGTATTACTTAAATGTTAAATAAATATAAACAATAGTAGAGTTGCATAATGTGTAAATTCGTTTTTTTTTACATTTATCAGTCTAAAAGAAAAATAAAGTGTAAAAAAATATTGAGATTTATATCGATAATGTGGAAATTAAATTAAAAAAAAAGATTGTTGCATGTAATAGACATGGACTCGTTATTTAACTATAAAAATTCAGAATAACAGATTACAAGAAATTCATATACGAGGGTCGTTTGATAAGTATGGTAGAAAAGCAAGTTAAAAACCGTTTTTTTTTTTGAAAAAATCGATTCTATTTCTCAGCATAGTCTCCATTGAAGGCTGTACACTTGGTCCAGCGAGTGTCTAATTTTTTTCATCCCGTCGGAAAAGTAGCTTTTCTCAAAGTATTGCAAAAGATGCATTTGACGGCGGCGATGACATCCTCATTAGACGAGAATTTATTTCTTTGTAAAGGCTTACACAAATGTTAAGCTGAAAAATAGATAGTGTTTTTCGGTTGCATCGAATTTCAATTAATTCGTATGTCAACGAGCTAAGTTTGATCGTATTTCGCAATTAGATGTTATTGGAGTTAAATTGATTAAAGCATATGTTAATTAAACAAACGACTATTATCGCGAAACAGTTCAGCAATTCAGCATGACATCCTCATTCGACGAGAATTTCTTCGCACCGAGCCGAATTTTCAAGTTTAGGAAGTGGAAGAAGTCGCGCGAGGCCAAGTTCGAAGAATAGGGTGAATGAGGAATCAGTTCGAACCCTATTCGTGCAATTTTGCCATTGCGGCGATCGATTTGTTGGACGGCGTGTTAAAGACCACTTTTTTATGTGACAATCTTGGTCGTTTCTGTTTCAGCTCTTCTTTCAAACAATCCAATAATTTTCCATAATAGTTTTTCCCTTTGTTAAGTAATCAATCAGGATGATTCTTTGTGAATTCCAAAAAACAGTGGCCATCACCTTCCCAGCCGACAGAACGGTCTTCTTCGGCGCACTTTATCCCAGTCATTGTCCACTGCTTTGATTTAAGTGTGTGGTGATGGATCCATGTTTCATCCACGAATAACGAATTGACGCAAAAATGTCTGGTCGTTTTTTTTCTATTTTTGCAGCAACTGCTACAATGATCGTCGTTGTCCACTGCTTTGACCGCTGCTTCGACTCAAGTGTGTAGTATAGTGGATTCACGTTTCATCTACGGTGACGAATCGACGCAAAAAGGTCTGCGGATTGTGATTAAACGTCGCCAAACACTGGGTTGAAATGTCCTTTTATATGCGTTTTTGGTCGATAGTCAACAATCATGGCATCCATCTTTTACATGTGTAAATTTTCGTGCAAGATATTGTCCACACGTTCAGTTGAGATGCCTACAGTCTCAGCAATATCGCGCATTTTCACTTGGCGGACTTCCATAACTGATTTTTTCAACGATATCCGTCGTGGTGACCTCAGTTAGACGTCCAGAGCGCGCTTCATCTTTAGTACATGTTCGGTTACGTTTAAACTTATTCATCCAGAAATAAACAGTCTTCAACGCCGGTACAGAGTACCCATGAACTTCATCCAACTCCGCTTTAATCTGGGCGTCCGTTCACTTTTTCAAATGAAAATGTTTTATCACTGCACGGAACTCGTTTTTTTTCAATTTTGCGGCAATTGCTACAATGCTCACTTCAAACACCTGTAGAACGTGAACGACACGTCGCTTCTGGCTGAAATTTTGTCTGAGCTAGTTTGAAAAGTGACACTTAATAGCCATAACGTTACCAAATGAATGGTGGCGCTGTATCATAGAAATTTACCAAACTTTACAAACGACCCTCGTATATATATATATATATATATATATATATATATATATATATATATATATATATACATATTTATGTGTATGTGTGTGCATGGTTGTGTTTATGTATGTATGTAAAATTAAATAGGTGTTGCAATTTTTTTTTCGAAATGTATGATATTCGTGTATGATATACTCGTATAGCTGTGACGTTACCAAATGAATAATAATGCCATCTATAGAAATCTACTACACTTATAAAACGACCTTTGTGAAAATACTATGGACTTATTATCTCCGTGAGACTCTAAAGAAGTGTAACAAAGATTGACATTATAATCTAATTTATAGATACAAAATAGATAAGAACAAATTAAATATCATTTAATGTGTTAAAGTAATTGAAAAATACAACAATGTCATGTAAGTAATATATTGTATGCTATTTAGTGAGATGAGATTTGGCATTTCTTTGAAAATCAAATCTCGTCCTCTATCTTAAGTGAACAATTTGTGTCCACAGTTCTGAATTCATTAAATTTCGATTGCTGATAAAGATATTTACATATATATTACATTAGAAAAAGATGAAATAGTACTTAATAATGAAAGCGTATAAAACTGTCCTTTACAATTAATTGTTTATATATCGACAATCTTTTACAATGAGATAAACCACAAAATGTATTTTTCTCTTACCAACTCTGTACTGAAAAAGTATATGAACTCATGTATAGTATTATCAGTTTATATTTATTACATCTATGGCTATATTTAACTCGAATATTGTTTCTCTTTCATAACATATTATTTCATATCGTCATTGTTATTTTGCTACCGAAGCGATGATGTCATAAGGCGACAATCTTAATAACGTGTTGCGGTAGGTAGAAGTTTTCGGAGCGAAACGTTCTTTTACATATGTTTACACAGGGGAAAAACATTAAAGTTAACATTAATATATTAATTTTCGTTCGCAACAAGAAGCATGAAAAGTAATAAAATGTTATAAAAATAATTAATCATTCTAGTTATTAACGTTTTGAGTGCCAGTGGAAATTTTCTATACATTTACGAAAAATTCCAGACAATTTCAAGCAAAAATGCATGATTACAGAAAAAAAATTATATTAGAGTATTGGACTTGCTCTATTGCTAATAAAATGAAAAAATAATTCGAAAGGCTTTACAAAAAAATTGAATATAAAAGAAATATTTTCAAAAAAACTTGAAAATGGAACTTTTTTTAAAAAAAATGCATTGTCATTTGGAATGAGTAGTTTCAAGGATTTTTATAAATCATTTCTGTTATAAGTAAATTTATGTAATCTTTGAAGCTTTCATACACATTTGTGCCCTTTTAGGCACAATCCGTGAAGGCTTTTCTTGCATATAGAACAGATAAAACGGGATCTTTTTATTGGGCCTTCATCATTATTGCTGCATACAGCACAATTTCTCATATTGCGGCCTGGTACTTTTCCAAAGTTAGAGTTAGGCCATGTGCGAAAACTGACTAAATTAAAATTTGCATTTATAGCATTGTCTGCTTTTCATTTGATTAAATTTTTGACAGGTAACTAAATTGATTTTAGGTCTTTACGCTGACACTGTTCGTTCTTAAAAAAATATAATCCATGGGGGATTTTTTGCGAACATCAATATTGTAGAAGTAAAAGTAGATAAATTGATAAAATAAAAAATAAAATTTAAATTCAAATTAGTCGCGGCAACTTTTCGCACAGTTTGAACTATAACATCGACGTTATATTCAACAATTTAGTTTAGTCGGTCATTTAGTCAGTTTTTGCACACGGGCTTAGAATAAAACGGATAGAACACATGAAAGTATGTGCGCACTAGCTTCTGACTTTATTTTTATGAAGCAAAGTTGATTTTTTTATGAGTTATAGCACTGAGAAAACCGAGGAGTGATTATCGCTCATGCAACTCTTCACAAATATATGAACGTGAGATTTATAGCTCCTTGTCACTCGAAGGATTAAGTATCATTTAAGTTGATGTTATAATTGTAAAAAAATCAATGACAACCTAAAATGTTTGATATCGCTATATATCCCCAGGATCATAATATTTGAATGTTTAATTAAAATTTGTTAATTGATAGAAAAATGATTTTTTTCGTCATATAAAAACCACAAAACAATTTCTGATCAAAAATGTTCAATAACTGATTATTGATCATTTCTGTTTATTGTTCTTGACATTCAAAAATTATCAATAATTTATTAAAGATTGATCAGATTTTTTTTATGGTTTGTGAGATAGAAAATAATTTATTTGTGAAAGTGAATATCGACAGTATTGCTGTGGAATGAAATGTTTAGTGAAATTGTACAAATATTACAATGTTGTAACTGGTTATAAATACAATTTTCTGAAATGATTTTGGTACAAATGAAAATAAATCCTGGGGTAGGTATTGAGAAATCCAATTTGGATGTTGGTTGTAAATTACTTCCTTGTATTAAAATAAATTCATGCAAGTTTAAGATAGATATTTGATAGATTAGTATAAATTCAAATATTAATTTCTAATCACTTTCGTTCTCTCGGCGTACGTGATTTAATTTTGATCATATGCAAGAGTTTAAAGAAAAAATACTTAAAATTAAATGTAAGTACATGAAACCTTTAAATTTACTACTATGAAAATAGATGTAAAAGTAAAATGAATAAAAAAAATGAAGATGAACTCACTGCAAAAAGATGAAAAACGGTGCCAGCTATAGTAATGTTTATCAAATTTCACTTTTAAAACAGTTCCGTGTAAAATAAAAAAACGAAATATTCACATATGGACGAGTCTATTATTAAAACTACTACTTCCTCGCCGATTTGTTAACAATTTTGACAAATCTTATTTCTGAATTCAGAAAGTAATAAAGTATAATTATCATTTTGGTTCACTTTACACACACTATACTATAAAGCAACAAAAAAATGTATTTTTGCAACAAAACGCAATGATATACTAAAATTAAACTGTTAATCGAACTCAACCTTATATTACCTGTCACCGAAAACACACTACTGATATTGGTTTTACTTTTTTCCCACCAGGTAGTGTATCTAATGACTAGGTTGTCTAATATTTAATATATTTATTTTTAGTGTTACTAATGTTTTCTGCCATTCTATGCATTTTTATTATTTTTTTATAAGTAAAGACAAGCTCTCATTTCCAATAAAATTAATACTTTTATTACGATTACTGTAAATAATAATACAAAAATTGTTAAGATAATTGATTGTTTTATATTTTAAAATAATTTAAAGTATAATTTTCTCTCTCTCTTTATATATATATATATATATATATATATATATATATATATATATATATATATAAAATTGAAAAGCATAACCTCTATTTATCTATTCATATATATATAGATAGATAAATAGAGAGGTTATGCTATTCAATTTTATATATATATATATATATATATATATATATATATATATAATTGAATAGCATAACCTCTCTATTTATTTATTCATATATATAAAGTACATTCCAAAAAAACATACGAACCAAGTTTTGATAAAATAATTTTATTAAGAATGTTCTTTTTTATAAAAAAGGAGTATATCTTTTGAAGATCGATTTGCTATTGATGAATAATTTCATTTGCATAAAAAAATTGCAAGTTTTCTTTCAAAAAAATTTAATATGAATCTTTTTTTTCATCTTTTACTTAACCCTTTAACATACAAAGACGTCTCTGATAAGTCATGTGTTTCTTATGCCATTGTAAACATTGACGTCTCTGAGACGCACACAGATTTAATTCGCTTTAGTACAACTACAAAGCAAATATTAGAAAGAAATAATTATATATATATATATATATATATATATATATATATATATATATATATATTCAGTGTTAAAGTGTGAATCATAGAAACGAACCCTGCAACATATCTGTTTTGAATTTGTACGAAAGTGATGGTGTACAAATTCAAAACAGACTGCTTAACACAAAAATTATGAGATGTTTTAAAGATTTTCTTTGTTAATATGTTTTTAGGCCTTTAATTTCCTAGTTAATTAATAGTTACTGTCCAATGAAACCTTAATATATATAAAATCAACGTACGTATGCTGTTTTTGCATGGAATAGTATTAAATGCATAATAAATTGTTTAAAACTGTTTTTATTATGATTCTTTATTAAAAACCGTTACATTATAGCACACAAATATGTATCTCGTTTGTAATCTAATATTAAGGTGCATAATCATATTCCCCATCGAATTCTAGTAGTTTCTTCCATTTCTTCGGTTGACCATTTGAATATTTCGTTGTAAAATGAATTGTGCTCCTCCACTACCTTGCACTTGTTACAAATGGTCCATTTTTTATACTTTAACGAAATTTTCGATCCATATGCTTTCGCAGAAGGAAGTGACATCACAGCTGTAGTATGTTTTAGTAGCAGGAATGTAATTCCTCAGTATTTCCTCAAATATTTTTTTCTGGTCTTTCTCTCTTGAACTATTCTCTCATAAGATTCACTTGCTAAACTGTTTTTTGTAAAACGAAGCTCACCATTTTTTAAATTCAAAAATCTCAGTTTGTACTTCTTTTACTGAAAATTTAATGCTGGATTAAGTAACCATATTAACGTTATTCTCTTTAGCACATATATACAATCATGTTTTTATACAGTTCCAAAGGCAGTCATTAGGCAAAGAATAATGACCAGATTCTCAACAACACAGGCACAACGTGGCTAATGTAATTTTTATGCTGAATATAAGGCTACCTTCAAGGATCTAATTTTGATCAAAAAAAAAACTACTTTGAAAAAAACATGACTTATTGTAGTTTTTGAAATGACCGATTCAAATATACATGCAAGTAAATGTATAATTTTAGTTTTGGAACGGAACTGAAATCATTTTATTTTAATTGGTTATCATTTTCACATTATATTTTTGTCACTGCGCCGAAATCAGTTACAGCAATTAATTTATAGTGTACTCCATAAACTATAATATCTCTTTCTGTTCAATTATATTTAATAATTAATTATTGGTCAGTTTTGATTGCTATGTTAAAAAATAAAAAAAATATTTTTTTTCTGCCTTAGAAATCTGAGGATCGATGACATCAAAATGCAGTTATCAATAATCATAAACAATCAATAATCAATTATTGAATGCTTTTGGTTAAAAAAAAATTTTAAGTTATAGAGTGAATGAGAAAAATTGATTTCTGAAAGTGAATTTTTAGCTACAGTGCTATAAAAGTATGTAAATATTATCAAATATTCGTAAATCTGTAATGTAATTCAGATATTTCGATCTTGAAACTTAGATGAAGACCTCAAGAAATGAAAAACCGACTAAAGTGTACGTTATAAGTATGGAAATTGAATTAAATGTACATCCGAGTGTTCAGAAATCAAATATACAACAAATACATAAGTTTTGTATCGAATGAATACTGCTCTAGGTAAAGAGTGAAAATAAATACAACAGAAAGTAAATATGTGAATTTCCTCAAAAATTAAAAACAAATAATCAACATCAAGTAAAAGAATGTTTCCTTGTAAGAATGAATATTAACAAATAACAAAAAAAAATACTGTAAAATAATATTTAAATAAAAAAATACGCATGGTTTTACTTTTTTTTATTGAAAAATGATACTCTGTGTGTAACCTTTTCATATTTTTCCTGATATGATAATATTTGTAGAAAGTTAACAGTCGTCCAGTTTGATTCAGTTGGAAGCAACGGCGAATAAACATCGATCTGGGAACTAGTTTAAGAATCAAAATTAAATACAATTATTTCATCTTTATTAATTCTTGTTCTCTTTTCGTACAGGTTATGTCAAGTTAAGACTGGAAGAAGTACTGCGTTCAATCGATACAACGAGAAGAGTAATAAGTGTATCAGGTCAACCGACATATATTCCAGCAGTATCGCAAGTACAACTATTTCGACGCTGAGATCATCGAAGACAGTTAGTTCAATAGTATAAGCTCATACGTCATGCTGTCATTACTAAATCGCCAAATATAAAATCACATCTATGACGACTGGCTGTCTTAACCGTTCATTACTTTTAATTCATGTGGTAAGTGTATTATTGAATTTCTATTATGTTTCTTTTATATTTACTGTATCCAAGGTTTATATTATTTTTCAAAATTTATTAAATATTTCACACTTATACTTATATATATATATATATATATATATATATATATATATATATATATATATGTGTGCAAAAAATAGCAGTGCTTTGTATATGATTTTATGG
>CM068318.1:34905955-34935955 GCA_034766995.1 Acanthacorydalis orientalis | reverse complement strand
AAGAAATGTACGTTGGTGGTACAATGGTGGTTCAAAAAATTTCGTGTTGAGGACAAGATCTTAGATAATGAAAAAGGTCGCGTGCGTCCTTCTTCAGTTCATAACGATCAACTGAAGGCGTTAGTTGAATCAGAACCACCCACACCACCCACCAACAATTCTAGAGCTTGCACAAAAGTTAGGCGTTAGTCGTTCCATAGTTTTGAACCACTTAAAACAGTTAAGAAAGTCAAAAAAGCTGTAAATGTAAATGAATTTGAAGACCATAAACCGCAATTATTTTTCTAACAACCTAATTCAAATAAACAGCAGTCAAAAATAGTTAATAATCAATTGTTTATCATTTTTGTCTGATGGGACAAGTGAAAAGCTCATTTATGAAACTGGAATAATTTATTATTTTCTTAGTTATTAATTACGAATTTTTTCAACTAACACCATAGTGAACAGAAAATATTAAAAAATCTATAGACAGAGAGAATCATAAATATACTAAGGAATAAAAACAAAGCTAATTCTTTATTTAGATAATACAATATGTTTATAACTACATGCTTATTTATTAATTTTTAAACAGAAATTTATAAAATGATTTAAAAAATAGTTAAAAATGATCAATATTTAATTATTGGTTGAAATAATCATTCATGAATATGATTTTTATCACAATACTAAAAATTGAGCGTATATACCAAGGGTGGGCAAACTGCGGCTCCCAAGTCAATACTAGATTTCATTGCCATTTTTCCTAAACTTTCATATTAATAATGTATAGTAGTAATCTATAGTCAGATTTTAAACTATTAACTGCAAAAATGAAGACTCAGTCAAAGTCGTCAACGAGTGGAGATTAAACATACTCTAATTTCTCTCTTTGGTGAGTAGAATTACTATATAGTTGTATGTTTTATTATTTATAAATACAATTTTAAAATAATATTTTCCGTGGCTCTTGAACATTAAAAAAAGTATTATATGTGGCTCTTATTATTGAAGAAGTTGTCCACCCCTGGTATATATTTTATTAATTTTATTTTGATTCATGTAATTTTTCTTCTGATGAATATAAGAAAAGTTAAATTTTCACTGAAAAAATCATTTGATATAGAAAAATGTATAATACAAAAATTTTGGAATAATTTTAAAATTTTTATTTTTAATTATTTTATCTTATAGAAATGTATAAACAGTGTTAACGTATAGGTACAAATATTAGTTGCGAAAATTAACTCTTTGTGTTTAAACTGAATCAATCATAACTCTGTTTTAAATTAAAACATTGTCTCGTCGTTTTAGAACTTTGAGTGTCAATCTTAACATTTAAAAACACTATATCTTGGTCAAGCAGTTAACATAACCTCATAAATCAGTAGAGAATACAACGTCGTCCGAAAAGCAGCATATAAAGCATTGCGTACTTTTCGAATTCCAGTTAAAAAAAAATGCTGCCGAAGCTGCAGGAATGATTTGTTCATCTTTGGGGAAAGGTGTTGTGAATCATTAAACATGCAAAAAACATTGGGAGAGGTCCGAAAATGTATAACGACTTCATCGACTCAAAGCAGACACCGTTTTTTCCGCAAATGATTTGTCAATTAACCGGCAAATTGAGTAAAGTTATATACAATAATGGGTGATATTTTAAAGATTGAAATGTATTCCATTTTTTCGCAAGCATTCATTTTCTATAAAAAAGGCACCTAATTAATATGTACATCTAATTAATATTTTTACTGAACAAAATACTATTATTCGAAACTATCTACAAACCCTAATCTATAACTACTTATTCCAAATAAATGTGTATATAATACACCGTAAAATTAAACATTCAGATTGTTAGTTTTTTCTATTAAAATTGTTTATCGAACAAATATTTCTTTTTATTTTTAATTAGAATTTTAATCCGAAATTTTCCAGTGGTACAGTATTTTTACATCATTTATTTTTCTGGACAATTAAATAATATGCTTTTAATGATAAATATTTCAAAGTTAATGATGTTATACAAAATGTTGTAAAATTGTAAAATATTTTATAGATATTTTAGTACACTATTAAACTTATACTCATAGTATACTTCTCATTTTATTACAATAATTTCAATCAGTGGTAACTAAACGCAAATATGTCTGTAATTTTAATTCAAGAATTATAAATTAAGAAACCGATAGACGTTCCATAATTATTTAATATTTGTAAGACTTTTTATTCTTATTTCGTGTTAATTTCAAAATCGATTACTTGCAAAATCATTAAATTTTAAATGGTAAACATTTTAAAATCATAAATTAATTACATAGAAATTCATGTGAAAAGTTTGTAATGCGTTTGTATCATCCCTTGCTCGTACCTCTTAAAAACTGGAAGCAGTAAAATAATCTTTTGAGAATGTATCAAAAGAATTGAACGAAACATAATTCCCAGTTCACTTTTATTGATACACCTATAGAATTTTTGAAGCGTCTATGTGTATATGCCTTATACTTCTGTGCACAATCTATAAAAATAAATTTATGCGAAGAGTTTTTAAAAGTGACCGCCGACATTATATGACGAAGTTACTGCTTTTATTACATTTTTAAACTTAAATACTTGCACTTAGATTCATAAAAATGTTTATGTATCAAGTAGTACAAGCAACGTTGCAGAAATATTGCATTTTTTATGCATATTGCATTTTTATCCATATGTATTATTCTCTATGGTATTTATATTATATATATATATATATATATATATATATATATATATATATATGTATGTATGTATGCATGTGTATGTGTGTATTTATAATATGTTTACTCGTGTATATAACGAATATAATTTATATTTTTTACAATTCATGTAAAGTTTTTAATAATATATTAATACCTTCGCTATGAAACATTGATTAATCATTTTCTCAAATGATTTATTTTCTCATTCCATATACCGCATACTTTTTTTCTGATCACAAACATTTCAGTAAGTAATTATTGATCATTTAAATTTTTTTTCTTATGAGCATTTCGATGACGATTCCAAAACTCTTAGAGAGATAAGGTACTGACAAATCTAATTTTCTATAAAAATATCTAAATAAAATTTAAAAAAATACAATTGTTATAAATATATTGTTATATACAATTTCATATCACTTGAGATATAAATAATAAATGATTATATATATATATATATATATATATATATATATATATATATATATATATATATATATATATATTAGGTATACAAATTAATTCGGTGCCTTTTTTATAGAAAATGAATGTTTTCGATAAAATAGAATACATTTCAGTTCTCAAAATATCTTCCATTATTTTGTATAACTGTGGTCCGTCTTTCGGGTAACTAACGAATTCCTTGTGGAAAAAAACGGCAGCTTTAATTCGACGAAGTCATTAATGGATTTTCGGACCTCTTTATCATTTTTTGCATATTTTATGCTTCACAACACCTTTTCACAAAGCTAAACAATCCATACAGTTGGCATAACTTCACAAAAAAGTATTGAATACGATGGCGTACGAAACGCAGCATATTATGCATGGTATAATATTTTACATCTTGCATTTCGAATTTCAGTTGAAAGAAAATGCTGCCGAAGCCTCGAGAATGCATTTGTTCAATTTTGGAGGAGGATGTGATCCATAAAACATGAAAAAAATGCTAAAAATGTGTGGAGAGGTTCAAAAATTCATTACAACTTCATAGACTTAAGGCCGCCATATTTTTATCGACAAGGGATTCGTCAGTTATCTAACAGAGGGAGCAAAGTAATATGAAATATTTTGAGGACTGAAATGTATTCCATTTTTTCGCAAACATTCATTTTCTATTAAAAAGGGCTCCGAATTAATTTGTACACTTAATACTTATTGTATTAAAAGTACGAGTTACGTTTGTTGAGCAAGAGTAATGTTCCTAAAGTCTTGATATGATGACTTCTTATTTCACTAGTTTACTTGTTACATTTGTACTGGTATCATTTCTAAAATCTGTTGCGACTTATGAACTATTTGAAGAAGTTTTTAAATGTGTATCGTGCAAACATTTGAGAATTTGTACTATTGAGAAATTATTTGTGTTAACAAATCTTATATTTTGGTTTCTCGATATCACATTTCCTGATTACTCTTCCATTATACAAACATTATCAATATCTCTAGCAATTCCTTACACTAACAACACCTAAAATATAGAATCTTATTCACCTACTTTAATTAAATCGTACACTTGTGCTCTGAATTAGCCACCGAATGAACAGAGGTTTACTCTCTCTCTCCCTCTCTCTCTCTCTCTCTCTCTATATATATATATATATATATATATATATATATATATATATATATATATATATATATATATATATATATATATATATATATTAAAACTCAGTGTTTTATTTAAAAATAATTGTATAATAAATTAACAATTTAATTTGTAAATGCAACTTTATATGTACATTATCGTAAATAATCAATTTATTTTTATTATTTTGATAAGCAGTGATTGTATATATGTAAAGTTTATTTATAGAATTAACTATAAATCAGAATCGCAATTAATGCTTCTTGAATATTAAACATCCGTAATAATTTAACTACTTCAAAAATGAATTTTATGCGTTATTTATCACATTCACTGCTGCATATGCTATTTAAATGTTTTAAACGTTTAATTTCTATTATTTGTGAAGAATAAGTGGTTTTGTACATCTCGTCGTATGAAAACAATGGGACAAGGCTTAAGAAGCGATTATTTTTTATATGAGAAAGGTTAATTTGAAGAAAAAATGTGTTTTTAAATGATTTTATTATAATAGCCTAGTACTGTTAGATATACTTTTTGACACTAATAAATAAAAGGTTGTTTTTTTATAAATATTTTCACGAATTATTTGTTCAACCCACAAGATACTAAAGAATTACTGATCATAAATATATTCCGTAAATGGTTATTGATCATCACTGATTGTTAAGATGATGATATTGTCATCGAAATGCTCATAAGTACCAATAAAAATTGATTAATAATCAATTATTACAGAAAATAATTTATTAAAAATTAATTATTTAATAATTTTACTTAGCACAATTAATTTATATTATTTAATTGCTGAACTACAGTTTTAAGACTATTGTGACAATTATATTTTTGCTATAAAATTATGAGTCAATACAAAGCAAAATATATTTTTAATAAATGGAATGGAATCTTTCCAATAGCTAATCCACATTTCTTGATCTGCTTGTGATAAATCAAAATACTGACAATTTTCCTTTTTCCTGTCATGCTATATATTTAACCACTATATTGTAGCTTGTGATAGCAATGTTTCTTCAGTAATCTAAGAAAATATAATTTGGAAAATAATTAAACACCTTGTATACTAAGGGTAATCATTTTTTTGTGTTTTTATTAATTTTTAATAGCTTCTTGTAAGGTAATGATTTTAAATTGATTTTTTTATAATTATCAAGAATTGTTATTCCAATAATATATAAGTTAAGTAGACATGAATGCTAAATGGATACATTTTTGTGTTTTATTATGGTTAGTAATAATTTTAACATAATTGTTACAAAGAGTAAAAGATAAATCTACTCATGTTGCCCCAAAATTAAATAAACTGATCTATTATAATAGAATATTCTCTATATTGTATTCCATTTTGGTAGATTAGGGAAGCGTTTCTCAACCTTTTTGCCGCGTGACCCAACATATTTGTTTGTAATGGTTCCGCGACTCAAATGTTGATAATATAAATTTTTTAAGAACCTAGTAGGATGGAGTCATGTATATTATATAAATAAATAAAATTATGCATATTTAATAATAACTTCTATGTGTGAAATGTAACACCGAATACATTTCTATTGAGAGTGGTTCAGACGAATTTCTATTTATAACAAATATTTCAGTTTTTGTTGTTGAAATTTAACTATGAAAAAAATGGAAGACTAACGATTTTAAAAATGGCGATTGAAAAAGGCAGTTTTAAAATTATAAAAGTCGCTAAAATAGTTTGAATTAATTTATTAAATTATGAATACAATAATACAAAATAATATTTAATGGCTTTGTTGTTGTTCTTTATCATCAATTAATTTATTAATTCTTACTAATAGAATTATTTAATGCAATTCTTATTATTGAACTTATGTTGAGTCGGTTTCTAAACTTATTTTTCATAACAACCATCGTTGAAAATCAACTTTCAGCCAGAAAAGTTGTTGCAAATGGAAGTAACAATTGTATTGCCATTTCACTCAGAATTCGATATTCTTCTTCAGTTAGTAACCAAAATTTTGGTACATTATTGTGATTTCCAAACTTTTGTCCGTTAAGAATTCAATTTTCTTGTTCTTATAAAGTTAAATTATTTGAATGACATTGTTGAAAAGGATTCATTACCCACATATTGTTCAAACGAATATCATCTGTATGTGGAAAATATTGAAAAAAAGTAAGGAAAAAAGTTGTTAAAAAATATACAGTACTTTACAGATCCGTCTATTATTCTTAATTTTTCAAGATTATTTCAGTAGTATAAGTATTTCTGCGGAAGGTAGCAGCTATTTTAACCCAAAATTTTAACCCGACCAAATATTGGGTCGCGATCCATAGATTGAGAAACGCTGGGTTAGACTATTCTCAATATCTTATTCCACAGGCATTTTCACTATTAAATACGCGGATTCTTAAAATTATAGTATCCAATAACAATAAAAATTAAATAAGAAGTATTTAACGAAATACTTCAAAAACTATTATGTTAGTCTATATTCTGATTTCAATTTTTTAAGATCTAATTTGACCTTTGTTTATCTAATATGTTGAAAGTCATAAGTTGTGCTTTATCAAAGTTTTTTAATACAACAGTTTTACAATAGTAGTATTATATGTATGTATGTATGTATGTATGTATGTATGTGTATATATATATATATATATATATATAGAGAGAGAGAGAGAGAGAGAGAGAAAGATTTGATGGAGAAGAATTTTTAATCGCATTTGTTTTATTAAAAAAATAACAATTTTATTTCACAGAAGTCATTGAATACCTCAGAAAAAATAGAGGTTTTTACTTTTTAACGATTTAAAATAATCTTCATTGATTGTTTTATCTCTGAAATATTGAAATTAAATAGACCATATACTCCGAGATACATGGACTATATTAATTATTATAAGAAAGAAAATAGTTTGTGAGAAATTACATTTTCGTTAAATATAAAACAATAAATTTCAAAAATGAAACTAACTTTTAATTTTCGATATAATTCACATGAAATGTCATACGTGTTCCTCATGTAACCACCGTCGCAGCTAATGCAGTTAGTCCAACTATCTGATTTAATAGTATCCTTATAATCCTTGCAGCACCCGGAGGATATATTGTCATCCATTCATCCTCGTCATTACTGTTATCATAAACCTACATCTTATCATCTGAATCTAGAGACGATAACATTACAACTTTTAGTAGTTTTGGAAGAGTTTTTCTTTTAATTTTTTGTTTATCGATTAACTGTTTGTTTTTAAATTTCGTAATGTTATTTGTGTCGTAAACTTTTTAATGTCAAGCAGTGATCCTTGCATTTTCGAGATCCGATACACATAAAAGCCCCATGTTTTCTTTTTCATTATTTGTAGTTTTGTCGCTAGTTTAATACTATTTTTGGTATTGAGTTTTTATGGGATCATTGATTTTATATCGTTTTTTATTGCATCGGTTGTTCAAATCAATTTAAATTCAGTTAATTCTGCTAAAAGTTTTTTTTTGTAATGAATTAGCATATTGTGTAACCAAAAACAGTATTAATACACAATAGAGTTCTAATACTGTGCCTAAATTCACAATGAATTTTTTACTCATTTTACAAATCACACTTTTTTTAGATCAAAAACGTTAAATAATTAATTTTTGATAAGTTTTAAGTCTTACTTGTATACAGTGCTATTTTTCACAGAGCAAGAAATCTCATAATATTATAATAATTAACATAAATACAGAAAACTCTTCAGAGAATAATGACATCGTCTTCGAAATCTGCATAAATAAGAATCAGAAGTTATCAATAAAGAATTGTTTTATGGTTTTTTTTAGAGTAAATGAAAAATTATTATGTGAAAAAAATATTGTTTTTAATAGAACATTAGTCTCTATGTACCTATATTGTCATATACATATATTCAACCAAACATGTGGATTAAGTGGACCATCTCGGTATCAGTTTGAAGCATATTAAACAAGTTTTTCAGGTTAAAATGATAAAAGTAGATTTTATTTTATAGTTCAGATAATATTTGGTTTCAAAAAACATATGCAAAAATTAAAGGATATATTTTTTCTAAAAACACTATTATCAATTATAATATTATTTTAGAAGTAATAATGAAATTATAATATGTAGTTTTCATAAACATATATAAGGTTTTATATCTGTATATAAAATGTACATTTTATACATAGTAATTTTTTATTGTAAGTTTTTATATCTGCGATTCAACTACCATGATTTTCTGTACTCCACTACTAGTTTTGTCATATGTGTCATCTTAAGATATGTTTTGAGTGTCTGATTTGATATTAGTTAGTATTAGGTTGGTAGGAAAACAATTTCGGCTTTTGTTTTCTGAATTCTGATCTTATTTCCTTCAATGAAAGTTATTTCATCGTGTTCATGTTTATATCATTTTAAAGTACATTTTTCGGTCTGTATTTTGATAACATCGACTTTTGTTTTATTATTAATTTTACTTCAAATTGGACTACTGGATCAAAGATGGACAAGAAGCAAATAAGAGAAACTTTGTGTATGAGAACAAAATGGGTGGTGAAGCAGCAGAAACTGCTCGTTAAATAAACGATGCTTTTGGTGTGAGTACTGTTAAGGAACGTACGGTGCAATGTTGGTTCCAAAAATTTCGTACTGGAGAAGAGAGCTTTGAAGATGAAGGTCTCGGGCGTCCTTTTTCAGTTCATAACGACCAACTGAAGGCGTTAGTTAACACTAGATTTAAGGGTGTCGATTATATACCTACTTTTACTGAAGACCGTCTTTCTGACGGGTAAATTAAAATGGAATTTTTTGTAAATCTTTTTATCTTATATCAATAGATTTTTATTAATAGTTTTATTCAGCACATTTTTTACATATAAACTCCATTTTGAATGTACATTTGCGGCATACATACTTGTTACACTTAATACAAATATTATTAGACCTATTTTTCTTACATAATCCGATTTGGAAAGACTTTCGTACATTAAGATTTTGTATAACTGGCAATGAATTGGAACTAGTATTTTTTTCGTCGCGAAATCACTGCCTAGTTCTTCAGCCAGTGGAAAAATAAAATTCATTCTAGATATGTTTACTCCAGTGGTCTCTTTGTACAATATCCAGGCATTGATGGCTGCCAAATCTAAAATGTTAAAAAACATTTGAAGGACCTTATACAGGACCCTACTTTCACGCTATATTTTCTAGCCATTTGGTCTACAACATCCAACACAAACTTAGTTTTGTTGTAAAATGTGATTGTTTAGGGGTACGTTTAGCATTACCTTCGTTTTTGACAATTTTATGTTTAGAACTGAGCAATAATACCTTTTTGTTTGGCTTGGATTTGTAAACTGTGAGAACGTACTCATCTGATTTATAAAGTTTTGTGGGAAATTGGATCATATCATCCTTTTTAACCTTTGCAATTGTTGGCAATTCTCTTCTGTTTGCACGTATAGTCTCCACAAGAGTTGTTTTTTTCTTGCAAGCAACTTTTTTGCAATGGAAATGCTTGGGAAAAAGTTGTCAGTAGTCATGTTTCTTCCACGGCCTAAATTCTTTGCTTCATACCCCCTCGGACATACAAAATCGCTAGAAAAGCTCGTAATTATGACTTTGTAACCACCCAATCTTTTTCCAAAACTTTATGCGCCTCCAATTTAGTACATATTTTGATGTACACAATCATACCTTCATCAATTATCAGTTCAAATGCGCTATTTACTTTGCCAAGCATAATATTTTTTTGGGTACGCAGTTGGTTCTGGCACGTCTTTGAACATACTATAAGCTGGTAATCTACCACCTATCCTCCACCTTCTTCTAATGTTTTCCATAAAGTTCTATGAAGAGAACGAATTGTTTTCATTACTGCAGGTATCAGCAGCTTCTATATCACTTTCACTCTTAGGATCTGAAATAATACGCATCTTTTTCTTTTGCGACATATGTTACGAAGATTTTCATCATCACTATCGTCTGAATCTTCAGTTTTATTGTTGACGTTGCTAATTTCTTCCTCGCTTTCGTATAGTTCGGTAACACTTGCATCAGAATCCGATCCAGATAGGTCTTCATCTATACTAGTTTGTTTTTTATCAATTCCAATATCTTTTCGAGACTTATCCATAATACCTAGCCAAGTAGCCAGAACATAAATATAAAAAGATATTTCTTTATGGATAGATTTTCAAACTACCTTGAAAAATTCAAATCTTTGTCTAGTAAACAAACTCCACTTCCTTTTCTGCAAAAATCACTTTTGAAATAATCACTAACTTTGCTCTAATTGTATTATAAATAACAAGTTCAGCCTCACTAAATTTCCAAATATCACATCGTTTCTCTGCAAACTGCACAGTTGAGATGATCATTCGAGATATGATAAGGTTTACTCTTTTTGTAAACAAATAGTTCAAATCTGTTCGTTTACGTACTCGCTGCTAAACAGTCGTTATTTGTTTTGTTTTTCCTTACTCATTTTTATTTTTGTTATTCCGCAACAATTCAAACGATTGATTATAAATTAAGTAATCCGTCAATTTGACGGATTTTCGTAAAAATAGGTATACAACATATGGAAATAAGAAAATGTAGGTCTTTCGGATAAAATGAGTGGAGATATATATTCACTACATTATATCATTAAAAACCAATATATAATAACTAGAAAATAATATTTACATGTTCGGAATTTTTAAGCACGAAATCAGAAACCCGTCAAATTGACGGGTTCCGTAAATCTAATCGGAACCATGCACAATAATTCGAGAGCTTACACAAAATTTGGGCGTTAGTCGTCCAACAGTTCTGGACCACTTAAAACAGCTAGGAAAATCAAAAAAGCTTGACAAATTGGTGCATAAACCGTAATTATTTTTCTACCAACGTAATAAAATTTAGACAGATTTTTATTACAGAAAACTTGCATAATAATATCATTATTTAAGTTATTAAATTTAAGTAAACTTTCTTCGTTCACAATAAAATTTTGGATAAAATTCAGATTTACAAATGAACTTTTAACTCACATGCGAGCTATTATACAAACATGTTCAATAATTGGTTATTTATCATTTTTTTTATTGTTACTTATTTCGGATAGTCTTGTATTATAGCGCTGATTTCATCCAAATTCATACAAGTAACAATCATGATATTAAATTAGTAAACATTTGACCAGATATTTTTTTCTGATTTGTATGGTGTGAAAAATTACGTGTAAAAATTTCTTTCCTTTCTAGACTTTTTCTTTAGGAACAATTTTCTAGTTATAACCCATCAAAGCAATAATACTAAATTTTAAACCAAACCACATTACATTTAAATCAAAAATCAATCCTAAATGCATAAATGATAATCCATTTACAATATTGAAAATAAATTAGACAATATTATATACAATAAACAGTATGACAATATTAAAAGTAATAAAAACATAATTATATGAAGAATTCAAAAAAATATGTTTAGATAAATGATCAGAATTAAAATTAATATAAAAAAAATATTTTCACATTTTACGATATTACATTAATTGATATTATCATTTACATACATTCAAATTATCATAATAAAAATTCTTAAATCTAATTTATCAACGTTTCATACAAACATTATTTATTTTTTAAAGAAATAAATTCCTGTACTCTTTCTAGTGTTTGGTGGGAATATCAATCTGAGAGTTTACAAACAGGAATTTATTTATTATTTTTATACATCATTTTAATCGTTACCAATCATTTTTTTATTTATTAAAATAATGGTGTATTAAATTCTTTTTTTTATGAACCTGTTGGGTTTTTATATATTCTGTTTGTCTTCTACTATAAGACCAAAATATAATTACATATACATTTTGAGTGAATACAAATTTGACACAATATATATTTCTTTTTATTTATTCTCCATAATTTTTTTATTCTGTTGCAGTATAATAAATTTGTGTGTCCTTTGAGATTGATTAATAAGATTTGAATGATTTTATTCAATTGGAGATGAATAGCAGAAGTTATTATTTTAAAATATACAGATTCTCAGCGTTTACAAAAATATTTTTTTCTTAAATTTCTGATTAGTAGTGCTCCAGTTAGAATATTTTAATAATTCTCAATTGTCAGAGAAATCTAAAACTTTATATCTTGTTAACTCTGTCATGGTATTTAGATTTTCAATTCTCTCTCTCTCTCTCTCTCTCTATATATATATATATATATATATATATATATATATATATGTGTGTGTGTGTGTGTATGTATGTATAAGACACAATACAAATTTCATTTGTGCTCAACAATAAGTACACGAAGCTCGTCTTTCAAATAAATAGCGGTCAGTAGTACCATCGTTCTACAAACGAAATCTAGACAGGTCAGACACAATGAATAGACAGACGGTTATAAGATTGTAATTCTTCCTCTTTATCGGCCATAAAACAGTATCGTCGAGACCGAACGAAAACAAAATAACGAAGAGAAAGACGATCTCACTGTAACAGTGTGCTTATAGTTAAAATAACTCACAAAATTTAATTTCTTTCTTTTCTGTTTGATTATTTTGAAACGCTACTAGTTTCGTAATTTAACGAGTGTTTCGAACCGGTCGATTTTTATGTATAAAATTATTTCAGAAGTGGTTGTATTTTTTTAATTTGAATAGCTATAAAAAATATAAGAATACGTTTCAGTATACAGGAATGTAATTACAGGTTTTTCAAAAATGGTTTATTGAAAAGTGGCAAGACTTTTTCTAATTTTTTTTATAGACCCTTATATGGTATATAATGAAGCTCTCAAATGTTTTTTTTTTGTAATATTCAGTGATACTTTTATTAATTTTTGTACCTTTATCTTCGAAGCTCAACTATGTAAGATTTAAACAGAAATTATTTAATGAAAGAATCAGAATTTCTGTACATTTTTTAAAAAAATGATAATATTGTTAGCAATATATACTTTAATATATCAAAATAAATCAAGATAACCATTATCTAATATTTTAAACTTTTTAATGTCCTCAATACTTTTTAATGTCCTGAATTAATATGTATAAGAAAACCCTCTACAAACTACCTAACAGGAGACTTGACATTTACCATATAAATGGGAGACTACATATATTCAGTGCTATCTATTGACTTGAGTTGATGTTTGTATAAACCTTGTAATTTTAAATTGACAGTTTCATTAAATATAATGGTAATTACTGTGCTTATATGTTTTATAATAAAGTAATAATTGATAAAAAGAACATATTTCATAATAAATATTCGTACTAAAAAAAAATTAAATGAACAAAATTACTTAAATAAATAAATAAATAAGCTAAATGCAATGGTCGAAAGACATTTGGAAATTGAAGCATATACGGAAACTATCCGAATGATCATGCGAAAATATAAATTGAATGGTAGAGTCACAAGAAAAATCCCATTCAATGGCAATCAAAATCAAATTAAACAAGTAGATTTTGTGAATTCGAATCCAGATAAGAAATTTGACTTTAAAATATGTACTGTTAGGTTGGTAGAAAAATAACGAAAATATGATCTTCAAATTTATATACATTTTTTCCATTTGTGGTCCAGAACTGTCAAGTAACTAACGCTTAACTTTTGTGCAAGCTCTTGAATTATTGTGCGTGGTTCTGAACAACTAACGATTTCAGTTGGTCGTTATGAACTTAAGAAGGGCCCCCGCGACCTTCTTCATCTTCAAGGTTCTTGTTCCCAGCACGAAACTTTCGAAACCACCATTACAACGTACGTTCCTTAACAATACCCACACTAAAAGCATCGTTTAGTTTGCTAATAGTTTCAGCTTCTTTACCATCCGTTTTGAACTCATGCAAAAAATTGCACTTATTTTTGCTTCTGTTCTATCTTTAATTCAATAGCCCATTTTGAAGCAAAATTAATAAGAAAACCAAAGTCGATTTTACCAAAGTAGAGACCGATGATGTTATTAATATGAACACAACAATTTCCTACGAACCTAATATTTACTGATGATAGTAAATATAACATTTTTGGATCTGATGGTATTGGGTTTGTATGAAAAAAATCAAATGAAAAACTGTTTGTGAAAAATCTTCGCCCAACAGTGAAATATATCGGTGGATTATTTATGGTTTAGAGTTCAGTGTCGATAGTCTTGATATTCTTCATTTCATAGATGAAAATATGGACCAAAATATGTATTTGGATATTCTAAATAAATTTGTCTCTTATTTTTGAAAAATTGGGTCTAGGGAATAATTATTATTTTTATCAAGACAACGCCCCAAAGCACAAGGCTTATAAAGTGTGGATGTGCTCGTTTTCAATTGTGCCCATGTAATAAAAAATTCATCACGTAATAAAAATTTCATCACAAAGTCCCGATCTGAACGAATCAAAAATTTATGGATTTATCTTGAAGGAAAAATCCTCAGTCAGTAGATTTCTCACAAGGATTAATGGAAGACGTTAGTGGTAGAATAGAATAATATTGATTCGACGTACTGCAAAAAAATAGTGCAAAGAATTCGTTTGAGATGGTCAAGAAAAATAATGAACTATATATTAAATTTAAATCATATATTAATTATTTTAATAAAACATGTGTCCGAGTTTCATTGTGATATTGATTTTTTTATCTTTCATTTTGTTTAAGATTATTTGCTTTATTATTATGAACTAATTACATGTTTATTTTTTGCAGTCTGATAAAAATTAGAATTCTTTTTTCATCCCAATTTCATTACATCAATTATTTTACGATCGAATTTTTTTCTTGGAAGTGTCCCAGTTTCACTGTGAGCCACTGTATATCGTCATCAACCGCTATCACTCCACGGCTGGATGAAGGCCTCTTCCATGATTTTCCATTTTGTACGATTGAATGCCACTTTTTTCCACTGATTTGTAATAAAAATTTTAATTTCTTTATTCCACCTGTTCATTGATCTCTTTCTTGGTCAGTTTATATTACTTGATTCCCAACTAATAATTTATCTTGTCCATCAGTTGTCTTCTCTTCTTGCAACATGCCACGCCCATTTCCATTTCATACTCCCACTATATATATATATATATATATATATATATATATATATATATATATATATATTTGTGACTTGTAGAATGAGAAAAATTCAACTGTAAACGTACATGACGCTTATCTAATCTTATCGAAAACGACCAATTAATGACTAATTAAAATAACTACATTTGAAATAAGCATCGAAAAATGTTTATTTACGCAAAGATGTTAAAAATTCCATTCGTATAGGATATTTTCAATTAGTTACTGTGAATAATTATATGTATGGAGTTTCAAGTTAATTTAGTAAAAGTCAGATAAAAGTATAATCCTTTTAGCTTAACTTTTAATGAATGGCGAAATTGAATCATGCTTTCAAAGTTAAACTTTCATTTTAGAAAGATAACACACACTACATTTGATGGGATTCGGATAGGATTGTTCATTTTGTGTTTTCGTAAATAATTTAAAATTAAAATATTATTAACTATTATAAATTTATCTCAAAGAGTTAAAGATGAATATTCAAAACATTATAAATATAAAACGTCTTAATTTCAATTATAGCACCTTTAGTTTTGTGTTGCACACATAATTTAATAGAAAATATAAAAAACTAGGTAAGAAATATTTACCGTTTTAATCTCGCTTAAACTGAATTAGTTTTTTTCAGTTTTTAATCACTAGACAATTATATTACAATAAGGGTAACATTAAAGAAGATATCGAAAAGTACATTATTTTCAAATGATTTTTTTTATGTTCGAGAATAACAGTCATTGGAAAGATAAAAGTAGTCATTTAAATTAATGTGCAATATGAAAAGTTAAAATATTAAATTAAATTCTCACTTTTACATTTTGCTAAAATGAAAAAAATCGGAATACATATAATATATTAAAATTATTAAAAAATACACCGGTTGTCCTTTTAAAATACTTAATCCAACAAATCAATATATATATATATATATATATATATATATATATATATATATATATATATATACATATATATATATATATATATATATATATATATATATATATATATATATATATATATACATATATATATATACGCACACACACAGACACACATATATATATATATATATATATATATATATATATATATATACATATATATATATATATATATATATTTATATATCTATATATATATATATACACATATATATATATATACACATATATATATACACATATATATATATATATATATATATATATATATATATATATATATATATATATATATATATATATATATATATATATATATATATATATACACATATATATATATATATATATATATATATAACAAAAATAATTTATTTGTGACAATCAATTTATTTTCACAAATGAACACTTTGTTCATCCGACAAAGCACAAAAATAATCTTTTCAAAAATGTTCAATAAATCAATAATTAATGTTGTTCGTGGTTAAAATTAAACTTTAAATCTCAAACATTTTACCACAATCGGTTAAATTTCAAAAGTGATACAGCATTAAATGATTTCATTCTTCTCATTAAGATTTAATAAATACGGTTCTGGCATTGTAGTTAAATTCGTCTTTACAGGTGAACTCTTTTTCCAGCTTACAAATCGTAAAGAATGTTTTCGATTAAAAATAATCAATAAAAGATCACTAGTCATTTTCGATTGTTATTAATGAACATTTGAATAATTATGACATTATCCTTAGAATACTAAGATACAAAAAATCTCTTTCAGTACCGACAATCAGAAATGATCAGTTGTTATTAATTAAACTTTGTTTTTTCAGAATTTTTTTCTGGTTCGTAAGGTGAATAAATAGTCATTTTGTCAAATTTCAAATAAAATATTAAATGTAAGAATTTTTGAAATAGTTGTTGTATATTTCTAAGTTCATTAATTGTGGTGAAAAGTCGTCGGAACTCATTTAGCACATTAAAAGAAAAAAAAATGATTTTTTTGTACTTTTCTGTTCTTAGGGTGATGTAATCATCGAAATGTGTGTAAATAATAGTTAAAAATGATCGATAATCATTTATTGGCGATTTTTGATCAAAAACATTTTTGTGATTTGCCGAAGAGAAAATGAATTCAAATATAAAAAAGAATTTAACCACAATGTCAAAACTGTATTGCGAATTCAATTGTTTTAATAATATCAATTGCGCGGATTGTAATTTTAAGTTTTATGTCCAGCTCTCAAGTACACATTTGTTCATTGTAAATATTTTTGCAGTCATATTCTTGAAACATAATTTTTTTACCTTAAATACATACTTTTAAAAATATTAACTTGCACAGAAACAGGTCTCTCCCGCCCGGTCGCTATAAATGCGAATAAATGTAATGTAAAATAATGGTACGTGTGAATATAGTCCTACAGAGTAATTAAATGTAGGTAATATTTTATTTATACGACCGATAAACGGATCTCGAGGATGTAATAAAACGTTAAAATAAGTTCACATTATTAGCAAGCAGTTCAATAAAATTACCATGCACGTGTGAGAAATTCATTTCTTATCATCGTCGCTTTATAATTGAAGGCGACAGACGATCGCAAACGAATCTTGATTGAACAGTGACGGCCATACTATATCAAATGTCTGATGGTGTAGCGTGCAGAAACTAAACATTTTCTTTTACTGTTTCTTAAAGCATTAATGCATTTGTCTCGTCATTGTACTCATATGCAAAATCATTACAATTTATTGTCGCACGGGCTCCCCATACAGTTTTTTTAATGGCGAGCAGAAAATGCCATTTTAGTTATGGTGTGCTTTGATCTTAAGAGATTAAACAGACACACGAATGTTTTTGTATACACGCAGGTACTAATTACTACCAGTCATAATATGTATATTATATATATATATATAAATATATATATATATATATATATATATATATATATATATAAGGTAACTAAGAAAGTTCTGTCGTTGTTATAACGTACACTATTCCAAGAATTGTTTACACTTGTGATCCGATAAAATTCCAAGAATTGTTTATTAGTTATATTACAATGTGTTTTACTGTTAATTGTTAAATGAATCTCTAACTGTTCACTTTAATTTAAAAAAATAATTCTATCCCTTAAAAATGTATGTGAAAAATAGTGTAATACGTGCGTCTTTACTTTATGAATTTAAGCTTGGCACTAACGCTACAGAAACTGCAAAAAAAATTTTGTACTGGGTTTGGAGAAAACACAGTTACATCAAGAACGGCCCAGAGATGGTTTAAATAATTTTCTTCCGGGGATGAATCCATTAAAGACGAGACCAGATCAGGCAGACCATCAAATTTAAATATGATGAATCGAAGACAATGATTGAAACAAATCCTAGTTTGACATGTCGACAGCTTGCATAATTGTTTAAAGCAAGTGACGAAAAAATACAGAAGCATTTACACAAAATAGGAAAGAGATGGAAATTAAGTAAATGGATACCGTCTTACAATCTGTACATTTCTTATTTCACGACTAAAATCAGGGAACTTTTTGGATCAAATTTTGACCACTGATGAAAAATGGATTATTTACTACAAACGTACTCGTCACTACTGGCTTTCATTAGGTGATCCTATCTCACAAAGTCCTAAAGAAAGTTAACATCACGAAAACTTCTTCTCTGTGTTTGGTGGATTTCAAAAGGAATTATTCATCATGAATATCTACGAAGTGGGTCAAACCCTAACGGCAAACATTTATAGTGAATAACTTCAATTAGTACACGATGCATTACAACAAAAACAGCCAGCACTTGTAAATCGTTAAAAAAGTTTTATTTTTGCAAGATAACGCACGATTTCACGTTGCACTAGAGACCAAAACAAAAATTATGAATTTAGGGTGGGAGATTCTCCCCCATCCCCTGTATTCCCCAGACATATCTCCCTCAGAGTATCATCTATTTTTATCTTTGGACAATCATATGCGTGATAAACAGATTAATAATAAAGAAGAATTAAACATGGAGGTGTCCACATTTTTTGAAAATAAAAATAATCAGTTTTATAAAAATCAAATTTACAAATTATCATCTCGCTGGAAAAGTGTTGTTCAATGCGAAGGTGAATATTTTGATGAATAAAGTTATTTTATGTAAAAATACACAAGTGTTTTTTTTTCTCAATTCAAAAACGACAGAATTTTCTTGGTTACCTGATATATATATATATATATATATATATATATATATATATATATATATATATATATATATATATATATATATATATATATATAGTGACCAGTAAAAGCATTCAAATAAATACCAAATTTTAAACAAAATGCTTTCTCTTTGAATTAAAGGTGTTTTTTTTTAGAATTTTCACTATTTGGTTCCACTTAAACCTATTGTGTTTCGCTTATAATTACAAATTTGATTTTCATTAATTCACTTTTCCAGGAAACTAAGAAATATGCAACGCAAAAGTATTCAAACATTGATATAAATTTTCCTAGAAATAGAGAGGGTTTCCCGAATTTGTAATTTGCCATTTATTGAAACAGTACTGGTTAAATGCATTTTTGTTCATTCGTGTGTTAAAGTCGCTAAAAAAAGCCGTCTATGCGAAATTTATCTAATATTATAAACAAAATATACACTATGGCTGGACGAAAAGGTTTAGAAACTAGTGTTGAAGTACGAAAATTAATTATAAAACATCACGAAGAAAATAAAACACTAAGTGAAATTGAGGAAATTGTGGGAAGGAGTCGTCATACTGTTTGTAGCATAATTAAGCGTCGTAAGACTGAAAAGAAACTAGAAAATAAAATTCGTAGCGGTCGAACAAGGAAAATAACAACGTGACAGAACGATCATCGAAGATGCACCGCGCTCAGGAGGCCCGAAAACAGCTGTCACGTTAGAAATCATCGATACACGATCGATACCACAGATACAGTCTTGTCTGAGCGGCGAGTGAAAGTGAGTGAGATAGCAGAAGTCATTGGCATCTCGACTGAAGGAACGAATTTCATTTTGTGTAATGAATTACATATGAAAAATTTTTCCACAAGGTGGGTACCGCATTTTCTCACTGCAGAGTAAAAACTAGTTCGTACATGAACATAATCGGATTTCTTGGAACTGTTGAAGAAGAATCCAAGATGTCATGCGGCGTTTTGAGGCCATGTATGAAATTTGGATTCGTCATTACACGCCAGAATCGAAAACGCAATCAAAACAGTGGACTGAACGCGGCGAAACAGCTCCGAAGAAGGCAAAGACCGTTCACTCGGCTGGAAAGGTGATGACTTCAGTTTTCCGGGATGCGAAATGATTTCTCTTGATCGACTATCATTAGTAGGGCAAAACAGTAGCCTGGCCAATTCTAAGCAGTATTTTTAGAGGAGTTGAAAGCAGCGATCGCAGAATGGCAAAGAAAAAAATATTGTTTGGCTATGACAATGCACTGGCTCATTCAACCGCTGTCGCTCAGCAAAAATTGACCGAATTGAAGTTTGAAATCCTTCCGTAATTCATTCGCTTTATTTGACTCTCTCGGACTTGAATCTGTTCCTGAAACTAAAAATTTTCCTAGCTGGAAAGCGATTTAGGTCGAATGAAGAGGCGATAGTGGTCCCAAACAGTTATTTTGTGAACCTCGAAGAAACCCATTTCTGAGAGAGAATCGCGAAGCAAGAGAAACGTTGCTGCAAGTACGTTGAGCTTTGAATGGATTATCTCAAAAAATTATACACGTTTTGAAATTGACACTGATATCTCTAATATCGAACCAAGTAACTCCCAACCTCCCACGTCTATATATACATACACAAACACACACACAGTTGTTTCTAGTATTATTCTTAAAATAGAAAAATTATGAATTAATAAGAAAACGAACTTCATAATATTTTAATACCTTTATTCTTTATTTTTTTATAATAATTATATGTAACAGTTAGTAATTTTATATAACAATATTATGAGAATCAAATTGAAGAAGGCTTAGATGCACGAAATCTTCAACTTGAGGTGAAATACGACGGTTGGCCAGTTATAGTGCGAGTTCTGATGTTTGGAACTTCCATTTTACAGACAATTTTATGGAAAAATTGAAGCACATTAATATTTTAAAGCACAACTCAAGTACAGTGCGATTTGTTTAGAATCCCATGCAATTATATATTATATTAAGATAACTATATCGTGCATAACGCTAGTATAACCTGAGAATGGCTTCTATACAATTATCACAAAGTTATTATAGAAACTCTTTCCCTTTTAATCATCTGAGATCAATCGAATTGAAAATTTATTCCCAAAACTTAAACGCAGAATCCATAAATACGAAATTTTAAGCATCAATCAATGAAAAAAGAGATTGTATACGGAGTAGGTAAATATTGAACTTAAATTACCAAAAAAGTACTGGAATCTAGTTTCGGAACAGGTTAAATGAATTAATTAGTAGCAAAGACTTCCCAACTAAGTTATAGTTACAACATTTTGTCACATTTGTCAAATGCTGTGGATTATATTCTCATGATAAACTTGTTTTGTATAAATATGAATGTTTGATAATTATTTTTAATTTTGTATTGTTTTGTCGTTTTGTCGCTGTTAATGAATTGATATTTGAAATCATGTAATGTTTAAAATAACTTATTGTTATAGAGTATTTTAAAAAAAATAAAAATATTCAAATTTAATGGTGTGTATAAGGTTTTTATTTGATATATTTCTCATGTACAAATATATAAGTAAATGTATATATATATATATATATATATATATATATATATATATATATATATATAACTAATACTGATGTATTCAAAAAATTTTCTATCGGTATGGGTGTATGCTAATTTTTTATAGATAGTTGACCATATTTGAAAGCATAATATTTCTTATGTTTATATCAAAAACTTAAATTTTAAATTTATGTAATTTATTTATTTAATATTTATTTATATATTATTTATTTTATATATATATATATATATATATATTATATATATATTATTATTTATTTATTTTTTATATTTTATTTATTTATTTAATTATTTTAAATTGTGATTGTGAATTTGATTAGTTTTCTGAATTTTCTGATTATTTATATACCTGCATTCTACTTTTTTCCAATTTCTTCGAATTCTAGATTAATAATTGGTTATTTTTCAATTATCGAGACTTTATTTATTAAACATTTGATATTAAAAATCAACTGGTAATAAAACCTACTCATCAACATTAAGACCTATAATCCAAATGATACTGCAATAAAAGAGGAATCTTTTTTGAAACTAAACATTTATCAATCAGCAAAATTAGACAAAAACTAAAAAAATACAAGGGTCGTTTGATAAGTAAGGTAAAAAACAAGTTAAACACCGTTTTTTGCAAAAAATCGATTTTATTTCTCAAAATTGTCTCCATTGAGGGCTATTCACTTGGTCCAGCGAATTTACAATTTTTTTTATCCCGTCTGCAAGGTAGCTTTTCTCCAATTCTGCAAAATACGCATTGGCGGCGGCAATGACATCTTCATTTGACGAGATTTTCTACCCACCGAGTCAAATTATACAAGTTTGGGAATAGGAAGAAGTTGCACGTGGTCAAGTCTGGAGAAAAGAGTGGATCAAGGAATCAATTAGAAGCCCAATTCTTGCAATTTTGCCATTCCGACGGTTAGTTTGTTGGACGGCCCGTTGTCCTGGTGAAAAAGCACTTTTTTGTGCACCAATCTTGTCTGTTTTTGTTTTAGCTCTTCTTTCAAACTGTCCATTAATATTGTATAATAGGATCCTGTTATCGTTTTTCCTTTCGTTAAGTAGTCGATCAGGATGATTTCTTGGGAATTCCAAAAAAAACAGTTCCCAGCTGACAAAAAGGTCTTCGCCTTCTTCAGCGCACTTTCACTAGTCGTTGTCCACTGCTTTGACTGCCGCTTCTACCCAGGTGTGTACTGGTGGATCCATGTTTTATCCACTGTGACGAATCGATGCAAAAAGGATTGGTGATTGCTATTAAACATCGCTAAACACTGTGTTAAAATGCCCTTTCGTGTGCTTTTTTGGTCGACAGTCGATAATCGCGGCACCCATCGAGTTTATATGCAATTTTTCATGCAGGATATTGTGCACTCGTTCATTTGAGATGCTTAAAATCTCAGCAGTCTTCAATTGGCGGTCTAACGATGCCATAGATTTTTTCAACGATATCTGTCGTGGTGACCTCAACTGGTCTTCCCGAGTGCGATTCATCTTCAGTGCATGTTCGCCCACGTTTAAACTTATTTATACAGAAATAAACAGTCTTCAACGCTGGTGCAAAGTCCCCATGAACTTCATCCAACTCCGCCTTGATCTGGTCGGTCGTCCACTTTTTCAAATCAAAATGTTTTGTCACTGTACGGAACTCGTTTTTTACCATTTTTACGAAAACTGCTATAATGCTCGCTTCAAACATTTGTAGAACATGAGCAACGTGTCAGTTTGGTTGAAATTTCCCCTATGCTAGTTTTAAAAGTGACATTCGATACCTGTGACGTTACTAAATGAATGGTGGCGTCATATTATAGAAATTTACCAAACTTGTAAAATGATCTTCGTATATAATGAAAACAAATAGCACTAGTATCGTCATAATGTATCCTACCTTTAATTCTGTTTTGAATTCTAAAACTATCGTATTCAAATAATTAATGCCGTCTGATTTATTTCTGGTATCAAAGTATACATTTTTAATAAATTTTCAAAAGGACAGAAGAAAAAAGAATAATTTTTTCACTTCAAAAAAATTAAGGGCTTGAAAAGAAGTATTTTGTAATCGTCCCGATAAAACGAAAATTTACACACGAATTAAGTCTACTTTCGGGTTATTTACAAAAGATAAGTTGACACTTTTTATAAGCTAATTAAAACAAATGTGTTTTTTACATATTTGTTGTTCACTAAGATAAATAATTTAACTACTTAAAGAAAATATTAAATAGATCAATTGGGCGCATTACTAATCAAATTTTTCCATTTTATGTTATTATGCACTTAAGAAGAAGTAATTGTAAATATTTTTTTAGAAATTTTTCTTTACTCTTTTTTAATTTCATTCTAAAATCTATTAGTTCATTTCATATGCACTAGAACGTCTACATTTTTCACTCGTATTGAATATTTAATAACAGTGGATTTTAATGTGCACATGAAAAGAATTTTATCTTAAAAGAAAATATTAAAACTATATAAGAATATACGTTCGATCATCTAAACCTTTTCATGTTTTAAAAATAAATGCATCAAGTTTTAAGTAAAATAACATAGTGCATTAAAATCCATAAATACATTTAATTTACATAACTTCAGTTTCAACGATAAATTAAAAATAAAATAAAAACGACTTGCGAATAAAATAATTCCTGTCTAATTGGACTATACATGCAAAAATTCGAAAACTGAAACTTTACAGCTCACTTAATTACCGTTTTATTGCATCTTCACCATGTGTTGCGTTATACAATGTTGGAAGACTATCGTTTTTTTTATAACAAACTTATAGTTTGATAATGTCGTAAAATGGACGGTTATATATATATATATATATATATATATATATATATATATATATATATAATAAACAGGAGTAACTAAACATAGAAAATAACTTATGTAGATATAAATTTCTTATTTAATTATTGTTTTTGATTTTAAAGAATGTGTAGTAAACATTTTTTATTGTCGAACAATATTTTCTGAAACTTGAAGATGTATTCACTTTATTATTTTAATAATAAAAAATAATTATTTTCTAGTTTAAAATTCCCTTCGTTCATGACTATTAAATTATAATTAGAAAATTTATTAACTTCAACATACATTTTAAATTCATTATATATATATATATATATATATATATATATATATATATATATATATATATATATATATATATATATATATATATGAAGTGTAAAAAAATAATTCGGTGCTTTTGTATTAAATCAATTGTCAACTTTGTTTTAAATTAAAATATTTTCCAGTCGTCTTAGGATTTTGAAGTGTGAATCTTAACATTTAAAATATTCACCATATATCTTGACCAAGCAGTTGGCATAACCTCACAAAACTGTAGTGAACACGATGCTGTTCGAAAAGTATCATATTAGGTATCGCATACTTTTCGCATTCCAATTGAAAAAAAATGCTGCTAAGTTGCGGCGGGAATGATTTGTTCAGTTTTGGAGAAAGGTGTCGTGATGTATAAAACATGCAAAAAATGATAAAGCAATGTAAGAGGTCCGAAAATACATTACGACTTCATCGACTCAAAGCCGCCATTTTTTTGACAAGCGATTCCTCATTTACCCGACGGATGTACAAAATAAGTGAGGGTATTTTGAGAATTGAAATGTATTCCATTTTTCCATAAACACTCGTTTTCTATGAAAGAGAGAAAGAGAGAGAAAATCAACAATACTCATAATACGGTAAAAACATAGCAACATCACTCACATAACGCGATAAATCAACTTGGTATAATGCAGTAAATAAATTTTAATAAAGCAACAACGGGAACTCATATAAAAACACTTATACGGGTATTTGCTATTTATGCAGTGGTTTCGTGTTTTTGTGGTGTCGGCTGAGATGTTTTTAATCGGTTGAATTTGCTTTTAAATATTTTCTTTGATTTAAAAAAAATCTGCACATAATATAAGCAAGTAAACTTTTTGGTGATTTTTATGGTATAAAGATTCGGTTTATATCATCCATGTTTACTGAAATTAAATTGAAAGTTTATATCTCTAAAATAATAAGAATCCTGTATGGAGATTAAAATTTTTTTACTTCTTATATGTCCTTTTACTTTTTCATTCGTTCTCGTATACATATATACACACACACACACATATATATATATATATATATATATATATATATATATATATACACAGTCAAGTCTTTTTTTATGTGGTAGATACATTCCACAGAAAACAGCATATAGAAAAATCGTGCAACGTTGAAAAATTAGGTATACCATAATTTTCTAAAACCGCATAAAACCAAAGCAGTGAGTTAAAATATACCCAAAATCGCATAGAAAAAGTTTATGAAAATTCAAGAAAATAACAGTCCCTAAATAATTCCTTCGAAAGTCTAAAAGAAATTAATAAAAAAACTTAAAATAAGGTTGTTTTAAAACTTGATTCATTTAATTTTATTGAAAAGTAACAATTCTTTTTACATTTTTTCATCAGACTTATTGTCGCTATCCGACAATATTCGGCACTATTTGTGAACTGGTGCGAAATCACTCTTCACTAGAAGATATAGTCAGCGCATCAGATCTGCACGGTAAAGACAGTGGTTCTTCACAAACAGAATTAGCGTGAACTTTACCCTCGTTTTGTATTGGGGTTTTTCCTCAAACTATGTAATCAGTGATCAGTTTTGCGATGATGATTTTACTAATTTTTGACACAGTTCCGGATATCTAGACATATAATTTTTCAGATCACGTTGGAATATGAACGCTCGTTCAGATTTTGTATTATTTACAAAAGAATGATTTTCCAATTTATTGAAAAGTTGAAGACCTTCTTGAATTATATTTGCAGTGATAGGGACAGATTTTTCTTCCGCTTCACTATCATTTTCTGGATCTTTGACGATATTTAAATTTATACCAATAATATCATCCTCATTTAAAGCATTATCCACAAGCAATTTGTCGACGTCATTCTAGCGAAAGGTATCAAAACCTTCTCCGCCAATTGCATCAACCTAAGTAATGATTTCAGCTGATAATGTATATGTTTTGAATGTTTGCAACACATCGAGGGCAAACTGCTTTCCATCACGGATTTAAATTTTGTGGTCTTATTTGAGAGATAGCAGATACAACATGATTTGAACAGTCCAAAATAAAAAAAGTTAAATTGAAATATGTAAATTTTAAAAATGTAATAATTTTAATTTAAAATATTTCAACTTACCAACGTTCAGGTCATATATGTACATACAACGGGGAAACCCCGAATTTGCATGAAATATGCACCGCATTACTTCAAAACCGTATTAAAGAATACGACTGAACTCGAAACAAACTCGACTATATATATATATATATATATATATATATATATATATATATATATATATATATATATATATATATAAAATATTGTTCCTAAAATGAGTGCAAAAAGTATATAGCGGGATTCTATGTGCAAAGATAATACGAAATGACATTATAACATTTTTTCGAAAAATGCATCTTTCTACTATTATGAGCTATTTAATAATTGTGAGTTATACAAATTTCAGAAGTAATTCACAACAGCTGCATGCAAGTAAGCATTAGACTATCTAATTATTAAATAAACTATAACGAAAGAACTGTACATTTTTGAAAATATTTTATAATATCATATTTCATATTAGTTTTGCGCATAGAATACTGCTATATACTCTTGTGTGTACTCATTTTACAAGCATCTACGTACACATTAACTGAAAAAATTTTGGAATACTGTGTATATATATATATATATATATATATATATGTATGTATGTATGTATATAACCTTTTCGTTCTATTAAATAACTACTTTTTATCTATCATCAAATAAAATGTTATCAAGTGATTTGTAAATATTTAAATATTATTTCAATGACATATTTATAGACATAAATTCAAGATAGTTTCAAATCATTACGTCTCTTATATGATTTACATTAAGTGCTATTAAAATAAGTTACACAATTCTAATAAATCGTGTGTATAATTGTTATCTCTTGATTACAATTTTTTTTCCAAACCTTCTCCATTATAACATAACTCAGACTAACTGTGTAAGTAAAATTAACATATATATATATATATATATATATATATATATATATATGTGTGTGTGTATGTATAAATAAATTATATATATATATATATATATATATATATGTATACAATACCTATCGGCCACTACAATAAAGAAAATACAGTTCATTGTGAACCGTTCTTGTGCGAGTTAAATTTATATGGCTCCAAACGTGATGCTGTTAAAAGCTGCAGTATTAAAACACGAACGTTATAAATGTCTGCGGTGCTTTCGATTGTAAATCAAACGCTTGGCATCGTAACCCACAGTGCCGTTTTGTGCATTAAAACTTTCGAACGCGCGTAGAAACACTGCACAAATACTGCAGTTGTTCACCTGTGTTCAAATATAAAAACTGACAGAAACTCGTTCCGTACAAAATATATAATTTTTCTTAATAACCATGTATATATATATATATATATATATATTAGTAGTTTAACTATGTATTTTCGTCCCTTAATTGAAGTATTCCCACTTTTGTTCATTATCCACTGAATGGTTATCCCGATTTTTTTATTTAGAAAAATATGTTAATTTCATTAACAAACTTAGTGTTCAAAATTTTACAATCTCTCCCTTACTGCAATAAATAGTACTCAGATATATAAATAACTATTAATCTGTCATAAAAAAAGAGTTGAAAAAAAACAAATGGAAAATGTTTATTGATATCGATACATTAAGTGCGTTTTTTTTTTACTTTTCATCCCTCTTTGGGCTTCGTAAAGCGTCAAGCGCTAATGTGCCAAGTTTTCGAAAAATGTGATCAGATTTTTCGGTAGCTTGGCGCTCTGAAGATGATGGCACTGTTCTCGAAATGTCCATAAGCAACAATTGAAAATAAACAAAACTGATTTATTAAATATTTTAGAACGAAAATGTTGGCGTAATTTGTGGGTTGAAAAAAAATTATTTGTGAAAGTGAATTTAGATATTTTTAGAACTGTTTTGTGATAACAATAAAACTTACACATTAATATTGAATAGAATAAAATATATTTTTCTAATGATATTACAATATTTTTAGGTCAAGAATTTAATCTTTTTTATTGTATGATTATTTCATAATCATGAGAAGCAAATATTGTTAACTTAACTAAAAATTATTGAATCAACTAAAATACACAAGCAGTTTGGCTACTCTGTTAATAGTTGCAAATAAACTTGCATTTTAATTACCTAGACAAAATCATGCGATTAAATTCCGTATATCAAAATGAAATATATTATTTGTGAGAACAAATGTCAAATGTGTAGGCTTGTTCTCATATATTTAATTTTAAATATAAACACCTTTTAAAAGGACGTACGAATAATTTCAGCAATAAAGTTTCTTGGCATTGATAGAATTTAAAATAGCCTCGAATAATTAGAGCAAATTATATAATCTACACTTGTTATTGTTAAATACTTTAGACACAACGATACAGATATATCATTTTTTTACTGAGTTAGTAAAGTAGTAAGCAGTAGTACAAAATTTTAAAATATGTTCAGTGTTTTCACCGCTAATCCTCTCGAAACATTCTAAGAACACCTATATAAACAAACAACATAATCGTATCTTATTGAATTATATTTATGAACATTTTACTGCTCTCACATGGCACAATTTGTGCACTAAATACACTACGTCGTAATTATGTTTTTTTTATTACACTTTATGTGCATGTGTGTGAGTGTATATATATATATACATACATACATACATATATATATATATATATATATATATATATATATATATATATTATACGAGTTATATAAAATCATAGATTTTAAGAATTTTTGTGTTGTAACCAGGAAAGAGATAC
>CM068318.1:34863455-34898455 GCA_034766995.1 Acanthacorydalis orientalis | reverse complement strand
GTTAAATATACATTTATGAACGCTGTTCATAATTTGTGACTGAAGTGAAATATTATATATAAATATATACATGATTGTGATACGAATCAATTATAAAATATGCAATTTGTTTTATGAATCTGCCATTCTACTTATAATGTAAATCAAATATGAAATGTTCCAGTTCTTTTCTGTTACCGAGTTCTGGTGAAATATAGTTGTCATTTATGTTCTATTAATAAAAATGCATCGATGATTGTTGTTTCATTTATATGTATGTTTGTGTATATTATATTCTTTATGCTTTTATTCCTCTTTTGAATAATAATTTCAGATGGAAGTGTATAGTTCACCTAAAAAGTTGCGTTCATATTTTGGTATTAAGTTTCTATCAGCTGAAATGTTTGTGTAAATATTTCAGTTCTGTTAAATGTTTCATTTAAATTATTACGTTACATATTTATCACTCAAATGCAAATATAACTAACAATGGATCAACTGGCTGTCTAGTAGCCAAAACTTAAAGAAGATCAATATTTAACTTTTACCATTATAACTAAGAGGAGTGATTCATTATTTGAGTTCTTCAAACAAATGTAATATTACATAACTAAAAAGAATTTAATCAGCAATATAAACCTCTGTTGATTGCCGCAGTGGATGCATAGGTAAGTTCAGTATCACAAATAAATTTGTTACTCGCCCTATAAATCACAAAAACATTTCTGATCAAAATTGTTGAATAATTTATAACTAATCATTTTCGATTTTTAATTATGATTATTTCAATTGCAACACTATTATTTCCAAAGCGTCAAGGTACAGAAAAATCTATTTTTTATGGAATTTTTGTACGAATAAGAGATTTTTCTCTACTTTAGCACTCTGAGGATGATAATATTACCATCTAAATGTGTATAAATAAATAATCAAAAATGATCACTAATCAAATATTAAATATTTTTGATCAAAAAATGTTTGTGTGGTTTATGGGTTGAGTCAAAAATTTATTTGTACAAATTTGTTACTTATGTTGATTAGTTTCTGAACTGCCTGTTTACTAATTTGCAAGATGGATCTTTTTCAGTTATTTAACATAAAAAATTATTGAAAAATAAGAACAACTATTTAATTATCTAAAAAGCAGGACTCCGAAGAAACTTTTAG
Organism: Acanthacorydalis orientalis; assembly: GCA_034766995.1. Lineage (NCBI taxonomy): Eukaryota > Metazoa > Arthropoda > Insecta > Megaloptera > Corydalidae > Acanthacorydalis > Acanthacorydalis orientalis. The sequence goes on along the minus strand of CM068318.1, from coordinate 34,897,309 downwards.
CTGTATGTGTAATGGGATAAGAGCGTAATGTGTATTATCAGGTGATGAAAATTGATGAAACTATGAATTTCAAGTAATAAAACATTAAGAACATTAAAGAAAATGGTCTAATATTAGTTAAGAGAAGCCATCGTATGCTATGATAATGTGCTGTAATTATATATCACAATGAGAATTCAACAAAAAGTAAACAATTTGGAATGGAAAGTTCTTAGTAATCACCATTCAGACAGGACCTGACACAATCGGATTATTATCTTGTTAAGTTACTACATAATTATTTCAAAAAGTTATTCAGTTCTTATGAGAATTTAAAACTGTTGTCGACTATTTCAAGTTTAGGCATATAACTTTTTACTCTAGAGTCATCGAAAAACTTAATGAAATAAATTAGAATTGAGCCCCGACTTTACGATCAAAAACGTTTTGTGAAACTGTATATGGAAATGAAACTGAAAGATGAATATTAGACGAAAAGAGCAACTTTATTTTAAATAGTACGTTTTTATGCACAATTAAAATCGATACATAACTCATATTGCTAGTTAATGTAACCAAATTCATAAAAAATCTATATTTACTATAAATCAACAAATACGTTTTATACATTGTCAAGAACTGATAATGTATAAAAATGGACATTATTTGTACAGATGGAATTTAAATATTTTTTTATAATTTTGGACAATGAAAACATATTTTTTAGATTTAATTTTTATGTTGCATTTCAAATTACCAAAATTATATAGTTTTGGTGTATTCAGTATATATATATGTATATGTATATATATAGAGAGAGAGAGAGAAAGAAAGAAAAAAAAAGGCGGAAATGTTTTGTCTAACTGTATCTGTACTTTCGTCGTAAATTATTTCATATATAACAGGGGTGGGCAACTTCTTCCATAATAAGAGCCACATATAATATACTTTACATACATTTTTGAATGTTCAAGAGCCACAAAAAATATTATTTTCAAATTGTATTTATTAGGTTGGTAGAAAAGTATTGCGGTTTATGACCTTCAAAGTCATATACAAAACCGCAATTATTTTCTTACCGACCTTATATAAATAATAAATACTACTATATAGTAGTCCTACTCAGTAAAGCAGCATATGTGTAATCTCTGCTCGTTAAAGACTTTGATTGAGTCTTCATTTTTGCAGTTAAAAGTTACATTTTAAAAGATATTTTTTGTCAAAAATGTATACGGTAATCCGTCCCGAATTTGATTTTATTGCATTCAGTAAGTCTTAATTAAGAAAATTGTTTAATTTCCTATCATTTTTAAGGATTGTCCATAACCGTAGAGCCACCTTAAACACCAGTTTGGTCAATAATGCATATGGATGTTTGAAAAGATAATGTGGATTACCCGTTTATATATAAAATATTCTGATATTGATACATACTATACTACTATAGATTATTAATATAAAAGTTTAGGAAAAATGGCAATGGAACCCAATATTGTCTCGGAAGCCGCACAGAGTAGCTTTGGGAGCCGCAGGTTGGGCAATAACTAATTTGTATAACTAATCTTCTCTTAAGAAAAACCTATATTTCTCGTCACTTTGTCCTGTGAACAAAAAATGAGAAGTATACATAGTGACGAGAAATGTTTGTGTTGTCAGTTCATAGGTTTCAAGTTTAATTCATTAAGTTTCGTTCTTAGGTATTTTTTATGTTTAAATATATTATGTTGTAAAACCCAATAAACAGTGTTTCTTTCTATTTTCCAGTCAATTTTGACTGCCTATGTACTAATTGGTTAAATAATTCTTTAGTGAGAATCTATTAATATGTATTGTTCATTGTCTCTTAAAGTTTACAAGAATACTGTAAATACAAAATGACAATTTAACTTAACACGTTTTTAATTCAAAGACAACTAATTTTAAAGAATAAGGATTATTTACCATCAACAGGTAAGTTTCTTTATTGTATATTTGTTTGTTTTTCACTAATATTTTTATTATTAATTTTAAGATCATGTAATCAACGTTAACTATTTTAAATAAAAATGTAACATATAACACTTAAAAAACCGTAAAATAAGCATTTTATAAATCTTGAATAACCCATTTTTTACTGCAAAGTCCCATAGAAACGTATAATATATAATATAAAACCTCTATTATTATCCATAATTTATCCTACATTACGAACAATTTATAACAGTTTAACCCATTAAACGCCGCTACTCAAAATCGTAGGAATTTTCGAAAACACTTAACATGGTTTGGTTCTATGTCTTTTCTAGTTAATTTGGATTAGAAAGAAAACAAAAAAAAATGGTTTTCCACAGTGAGATGTATTTTATACGCAACAGCGGCGACTAATGTTAGCATTATCAAAAGAAATATTTCAAAATTGAATAAAAACTAGTCTTTAAATAAATTTTAAATTCATTTCTTATAATAAAATTCGAATCAAATGCCGTGATAGTTGCTATAACACTGAGTGGAGGAAAAAGCACTTTTGTACATACATGGTCTGGCCCTTGCAAAGTCTACATCTATTCCGCTTTTTTCTCACTCGCAAAAATCGAAAAAAGTTAATAATGTTCTATTGCTATCGAATCAATGTTTACTATTACATAAAAAAGTTTAAAAAAAATATTTTTAGCACAGAATTTTTTTTCCAAAATTAATGCTGTGTACACGCAAAAGCGGCGCTTAATGCGTTAAAATTACGATATGTAAGACCATGGTTAAAATTCAGCAATTGTATTAGTTCAGTAGGAAAATAATTGCGGTTTTTGTCATGAATTTGAAGATCATAAACTGAAATTATTTTTCTATCGACCTAGTTTCTTTGTTGTTTGTAACCCACCGGTGAGTTTTATTTTTTATAAATAATTGTACGGACAATTTAATGTAATTGCGAATTTATTTAACAATTGAAATGACTCATTTCAAATGGAATATTTTCTACATTACCACTAAACATATTGAACTTTTCGAGTATTTTCAAATAGAGATAATTTCGACAGAAATACCAATTTCAATTTTCCTACTTTTCAATTTCTGTAATTTTTATTTTTTTTATTATTATGCTAATTGTAATATTTACATTAGACCGACTTCTTATTCTGTTCTATAGCTGTGTAATGTAAATATTAAGTTGGTGTTAAAATAATTATGGTTTTTATCATTTTATGTTTGGCGTCGATTTTTCAAGTTACCGTTATCTTTTATTATAGTCATGCAAGATACATCATCATAAACAATAAAATTAGCACTACAGATTTCAGCTTGTGTATATTGTTTTCATTCTTTAGTATTGTTGAATATAACCTCTTAAATTAGTCATGAAAGAAAGCAAATTAGCTTTGATGATGAGGACGGTCATGGACGTCTTTCAGCTATAAACAATAATGATTTAAGAACCATTATTGAAACAGACCCACGTAAAACAACTCGAGAGGTGGCAAAAGAACTTAATATTGATCATTCAACAGTTGTTCGACATTTGAGCCTCATTGGAAAAACAACAAAGCTGGATAAATGGGTGCCGAAAAAGTTAAACGGACATCAAGGAATTCTGCGATACGAAGTCTGCCCTGTGCTTCTTTTGAGTAACAAAAAGATCCCTTTCTTGATTGCATTGTCACATGTAATGAAAAGTGAATTCTTTACAACAATTGGAAACGTTCATCACAGTGGCTAGACCGAAGAAAAGCAACAAAACAGTTTCCTAAACCGAAGCTCCATGAAAAAAAGATTATGGTCACTGTTCGATGGTCGACAAATGGCATCATTCTTTACAACTTCTTAAATCCTGGTGAAACAATAACACCAGAAAAATATTGTCAGGAAATTGAAAAGGTACATGAAAGTTGCATCGTTTACGGCCAGCATTAGTCATTCGAAGAGAATCAATTCTTCTTCATGACTACGCCCGACCACACGTCTCAGAAATGACTTTAAAAAAATTAAATGAACCGGGTTATGAAACCTTACCTCATCCACCTTATTTTCCGGACCTGTTTCCGATAGATTATCATTTTTTTAAACATTTGAGTAATTTAATACGAGAGAAAGTTTTCAAAGATTAGATATCAGTTCAAAGCGCTATTGATGTGTTCGTTAGTTTCAGGTCTCCAGAATTCTATCTTGTAGGAATAAACAAACTTGTTTCTCGTCCGGAGAAATGTGTGCAGGCTAATGGTCTTTATTTTGATCAATAAATATAATTTTTAACTAATATACGGTTTTTTTTATACTCGATATGTAAAAACCGCAATTATTTTACACCAACCTAATAGTTATGTAAAAATCAAAGTACGAGGCAATTGAATGATTGTGATTCGTTTAATAACTATTTTTTATTAAGCATGATAATTTGACATTAATAAATAAATGTAGACACCGAATTAAAATTAGTTGATCATTTTGTCTCACACAAAATTTATTAAAATTAAGAAAAATAACTAATTATTAAATATATTATATTATTATATAAAATTACAACAGTAAATATAAAACGCAATACTTTTAAAATAGATGACATGATTTTATAAAACATTTTTTAGGTTTATTAATTGGAAAATACGAAATTTGTCATCAATGATTTCTTGATATCAGTGTATTTCATGTAATGGTCAATTTAAAGTTATATGTTTCGTACAAACATCAACTCAAGCTAGAGGTGACCCTGATAATATGTCTTTTTATTTATTTGATAAATATTGAGAATTACCGATATTGTAGTATATAGTATTAGGAATTATTTGCTGTAAAATTATTCACAAGGATAGATAAGAAAAGATAGAAAAGGCAAGTCTACAAACTAAACGCGGAAGTATGCAACTTCTTTTTATGAAGTGTAATTAAAAATTATGATAATAACGTAATTATTTTTTTTATTTTAATTGACTTATACTTTATTTTTTAAATAGAAAAATGATGTGCCGATTATAAGACAGAAAGGGAGGTGCAAACAGTCAACCTTTCTACTTTTTTATATTGTTTCTTGGTATGTAGACGTATATTTAAATTTATTTATTTAATATTTCTATTAATTTTCAATATACTTTACAATATAATTATTCATTTTTTTTACAAAAAAAAAAGAATATCTTCAGCCGACTTTATCTGCCCTTGTATCGAGTAATGGTTGTAACGAAGAAATATTGTTCGTTTGGCAGTGTTCGCAACAAATAATGTCATGCAATAACAAATTGTGTATACAATCTGTAGTATGTAATATATATATATATATATATATATATATATATATATATATATATATATATATATATATATATATATAACCCAAGTGGATCCTTAGCAATGGATAGAAGCTATTAATTCATATTTGATATTATCATAGATACAATCCATCTCTCTGATCATAGATAAAGTTCTCTGATACAATCAACAGTAGTTCGCATGATGGAGCCGGGTGTGGAAAAATCACATTTTTGAACAATAGACAGATGATACAAATCCATAATGACATAATTGATTCATTTGAATTAAAAAATGATAAAAAGAGGACGATTTGGTCATTTAGTAGGCTCGATAGACGAAGGAACATCTAGTGCCCGGTTTTTGGTAAGAAATACAAATTCATAACCTCAATCCATTTTTTTTTCAAATTGTAAATGTATTATTTTTTATTGTATGTATCTAGGTGCGCAATTAAATAACCGTATTAAAATTTAAGAAAATGAATGAAAATTTTATAATATTTCTCAAAAGTATTATTTTATATAGCTCATCATTTTTTTTAATATAAATGTACAAAATAGTAATAGTTAAAAAGTTATATTATTAAAATTATAAATAAGAGTAATAATATTGTATGTATCATAGGTGTTTGCAGCAAAAACATCAGAGGTTTTAACATACCATCAAGTTCCTGTTAAGCTATTAACACCTCAGGAAGGATGGGTTGAACAAAACCCTTTAGAAATATTATCAACTGTAAAAAAGTGTATCGAACAAACTGTAGACAATTTAAGAAAATTAGATATTGATCCTTCTGATATAGTGTGTATAGGAATTACAAATCAACGTGAAACTACAATAGTATGGGATCGCTTAACAGGCAAACCTTTGTACAATGCAATAGGTAAATTTCTACTCTTTAAATGTTTTATATTGTTATATATTGTATTATGATTTTTATAAAATAAATTATTATTTTAGTATGGATGGATGTGCGAACAGCATCAACTGTTGATAAATTATTGATGAAATGTAAACGAAATAAAAACTATTTAAAACCATTATGTGGATTACCAATTAGTACTTATTTCAGTGCTGTGAAATTAAGATGGATGATAGATAATGTAACTGAAGTTGAAAAAGCATTCAGAGAGAATAGACTTATGTTTGGCACAGTTGATACATGGTTGTTATGGGTAAATTTTAGAAGTATTATATTGAATTATAGTGTATATGTTTTCATGATATTAAATATTAATATACATTATATAATACATACACTGCTTCACAGTATTACATTTAATAAACAGTTAAAACACATTACATAGTGATATACATTTTATATTGAATTCTTATTTTCTAGCTCAACTTCAATTAAAATATAATTTATGTTCAATTTATATTAGAATTGTATATAGTAATATACAAAACATGCAATGTCTTTATATTAAATTTTATTTAAATATTTTACATTTTGAAAATTGTATAAACTATCCTCCATATTTATTTATACATTTTGTGCATCTAATCAAATAATAGTTGATGAATGAGACTAATCTTTAAGTATTGCTTTCAATAATGTTTGTTATTGATCATCGATGTTATATAATTTTGTTTTAAACACCTCTTTCAAGCAATATCACCACAGGAAGAAATCTGATAGGGCTAGGTTTAGAGAATTTGAGGACTAGCATAATGTATGAGAAGTTTAGGAGATGATTGTATAGTCAAATTTTTCTCTTAGTACCACCATTACATTTCTCGTGATGTGAAAAATTGTGTCATTTGTTTGAAAGTAAAATGAACTGAGTTGTATTAATTTTTTTATACAATTTTAAAAAGAAAAATTATTGTAATGTTATTAAATAATATTGTCTATTTTATAATTACAAATTAGTTTTTTTTTCATTTTCAACAAAAAAACTATATTTCATTTATATTACCCACCATATTACTTTTACCCCATCATACAGCTATACATTAAAGGTACAATTCTTTTTGAGAATATTGCAAGATTTTCATTGCTTCAAATTCTAAAATTATAATTAGTCCTATTGTCATTTAAATCAAGATGGACCTCATGGATAAAAGTACAATTTATGAAAATTTTGTTTTTTTCTAACCATCTGATCTTTTTACAAAATTCAAAATGTAATTACATTTCTACTTGTTTACTTATCTGTTAAATTTTATGTGGAAATAAATCCCAGCCTTGATTTAGAGTCTCTTCAGTAATTAATTTACTGATACTTGAATGGCTGAAGTTACAGCAACAATGGTTTCTTGTAACCAGACAATTAGATTTCTGTGGTAAAGTTTTTACTGGATTGTTTCGTGCTCATTAAACTGTCCCACTATCTGTATAATAGACCAAAAGTTTGAAAGAAAAAAGTTTGAAAGAGTCTAATTAAGTTCCCATCTTTATTCGTTTTATACAGTAATTATAATGAAGTTCATAATATGTCTCATTTAAATTTTGTTTTGTGTATTCCAGTTATTTATTTTTACACATTTAATAATTAATCTTTTTCTGGGACAAGAAAGAAATATCCTCTCTCTATATATACATACATATATATATATAAAGATCATTTTTATTCCATAGAATTTAACTGGAGGTATACATGGTGGTTTATACATAACAGATGTCACAAATGCTTCAAGAACAATGCTTATGAATATTGAAACACTACAGTGGGATCCAGAGCTGTGTAATTTTTTTGAAATCCCACTTAATATTCTACCAGAAATACGTACCTGTTCTGAAATATATGGGTATTTAACAGAAACTTGCCTGCGTGGTGTACCTGTGTCTGGCGTAAGTCATTTAAAATTATATTATTATTTTTTGTTAATCAGTATTTGCAAATTTATTAAGTGATAACACTTTTAATTTATAATTTTTATTTGCATTATGTTTATTTTATAGTGGAACTTAAATATGTGATTTACAATAATATAAATATATTTATTAATAATTGAAATTTTATTTAGAATGTAAAAAAATAGTATTTTGTTACATTATATATAGATATTTTAACAATATTCAGAATTTTTTTTAAAAATATACTTTAATTTAAAAAAATATGATCCATATAATGCATATAATTTTTTAAAAAACATAAACATAAAAAAATATTTTATTGAATACAAATCAGTACAATGTTGGTATTCAATCATAAACCATCTGCTTAGTGCCACTAATTTACAGAATGTTAAAAAAAATAAAACTTGTTTTAAAACAAAGTAATTATTTAAGTTCTAATTTTCATATATATGTATATTTATAATTTAGAGTCAATATTGATAAGATGTACTTTTAATAATGTTATTAAATTAAATGTTAAATATAATTTTAGTGCTTAGGTGATCAACAATCTGCATTAGTTGGACAAATGTGTCTACATAGAGGACAAGCAAAAAGCACTTATGGTACTGGATGTTTTTTATTGTACAATACAGGAAATGCTGTATGTGTATTGTATATTAAATAAATATGAATTGTACTTAGTTTTAAAAAATGTTTATTTTCAGGTTATTCAGTCTACGCATGGATTATTAACGACTGTTGCGTATCATTTAGGTAAAGATAAACATCCAGTTTATGCCTTGGAAGGATCTGTTGCTATTGCTGGTAAGTTAAATTACTTTTTCTGTAATTATTTTCATTGAATATTAAGTTTATATATTTTTATTATATATATATATATATGTATATATATATATATATATGTGTGTGTAAATATACATATGTGTAAATATATATATATATATATATATATATATATATACATATATATATACACATATATACATACATACACACATACATACACACACACATACAAATAAATGTGATATATGGGCTTTTAATCAATGTGAGATTTGGTTAATATGGTCACAAATATATTATTCGTTTATACATGCCCTCAAAATTTTCTAATGGTAATTCAATAACTAGTTGTAATTGTATTTTTAAAAAATTCCCTCATTCTATTTTTCTTCATATGTTAAATGATTTATGATTTTATTTTCTTTGTAGATTTTTAATCAATGGCTCAAGTATAATATTAGTATCTTTACTAGTATTAATTTATTTTTATGACATTCTTTTAAGATGTCAGAAAAAATATGTTATTTTGTGTAATGTGTTACATCTTTGTCTTATTCACAACTTTTAAAATTCTTTTTTTTTAAATTGTTAATACCGATTCAATATTTTAGGTGCTGCAATGCAGTGGTTACGAGATAATTTAGAAATATTACCTAATATTCAAGATTCTCAATCTATGGCTGAATCAGTGTCTTGCACAGGTGAAGTTTATTTTGTACCTGCATTTTCTGGTTTATATGCTCCATATTGGAGAAAAGATGCACGAAGGTAAACAAATAATGAAATTATTTATATTTCAAAATTTATTAATTCAAACTTTGAAAAGAAAAATGTTTTTTTTTTTAAAAAAAATATTTTTTTCTAAACACATTTAAATAATTCTAGTTTTCATTTGATTTTCATATTCCAATCTTTAATTATAATAATTGAAGTAATACAAAAAAAGTGTGTAAAAAGTTTCAAAATGAAAACATTTTTTGTAATTTAAAAGTACATTAAAATTTCAATATGATAACTTTTGAATAAATGTTTGAAGAAAATATATTTTGTAAAACTTATAAAATAACATTCTATTTATAATAATTATGTTATCAAGTTAATAATATGTTGTCATGAAAACTTTAAAACGTTAAAAATGTATAAAATTATTTTGTAGTGTTATTGTTGGTTTAACAGAAGAAACAAAACCCGGTCATCTAGTTCGTGCTGCTCTGGAAGCAGTTTGCTTTCAAATAAGAGACATATTTGAAGCCATGACATTGGATTGTGGATATCCTTTAACTAAACTACTAGTTGATGGTGGCATGACAACAAATAACTTATTAATGCAATTGCAAGCAGATTTATGTGGAATTCCTGTAGGTAAGATATTGGAATTATTGTAAATATAAAAAAATATTAATTTATTTATGTATTTTTTTTAGTTAGACCTTTAATGGCTGAAACAACAGCTTTAGGAGCAGCAATGGCTGCTGGATATGCAAATGGAATCAGTGTGTGGGATATTGACAATGTATTACCAGTATCTAGTGACACTTTTGTACCCTCAGTTTCAGAAGATAGTAAGTTCTTATTTAAAAATAATTAATATCTTTTTAACTCTTTATCACTAAAAGCTGTGAATAATAAGAGTATTCAGTATATTTTGAGTATTATTTAAATTGGAATTCATCTCTGAAATAATTCAACTATCGGCAGAGTTTTATTTCACAAATGAATTCTTTTTCATTCCACAAACCACAAAAAAAAGTTTAAAATGTATATATATATATATATATATATATATATATATATATATATATATATAGATATATATATATATATATATTTATTTATTAAATACTATAGCATTTCAATTATTATAATAATATTTTTTTTAGTAGTTTATTACATAGTTGTTTTTTTATAATATTTATACAATAACAAATTGAAAATACTGAAGTAAAAGGTTTACTACATTTATTTTATATTTTGTCAGTATGGAAAAGAAAATGTAATTTATAAATTTTATATTTTAATTTTCAAGTGCAAATGTGTGTGTGTGTGTGCATGTATATATATATATATATATATATATATATATATACATACATACACATATACACATACATATATATACATACAGTATGCACCTACAATGAATTTACCAAAGTATATAGCACACTTCTATATGTAAATGTTTAATTATGAATTAATATATGTTTCTGAAAAATGCATCTTTCTTCTGTTAGGACTTATTTAATAGTGTGATAATTTTATACTGCAATAGTGTGATAATTTTATACTGCCTTTCATACCTCTTTTGTGAATAAATTTAAAAATTTTTAGCTTAGTAGATTTTATGAATTATTTATACAACAGCACAAATATTTACCTTTTATCTTAATGTAAAATTGCTAGGTTGTGTTATACTATTAAATTATTAAAAAGGGCATAAAGGAAGAATGGAACATTTTTCAAATACATGTTAAAATGTCATATTTTGTATTATTTTTACACATATAATTACATTTATATATTTTAGTGCACACATTTTAAGAACCCCTGTGTGTGTGAATTTTCAGATCGTGATATCAGATATTCTAGGTGGAAAATGGCAATAGCAAGAAGTTTTGATTGGATGTCAGATGATAATGAATCTGAAGATGGTGAAGGTATTAAATTATTTATAAATAATGTACAAGTAAAGGTTGTTCTTTATTAACAGTAAAAGAAATATATTTTTCTTTTAGAATTTGGTATAAAATTATCACCAATTAATGAATCTGATGAGCGTGTTGGTGAGTTTTGATGTATTAATCTTGACAATATATGTTTTCATTAATTCTGATAAACATATAAATTAAAATAATCACTTTACGATGCATTGTTTTGCATATCATTGTTTAAATTCTTCTTTGTATATAATAATCATTAAAACATGAAAATAGAGCATATAATGTTTATTTTAAGTTATATTATAAAATTTCTTCTTCACATTAAAATCTTAGAATCAATGTAGTTAATGTGTTTTGTACAACATTCTCTCTAATAAAGTTGTATGATTTGTTTGGTATGTTTTTAATGCTATAAAAATAATGAAATTGGAACAAAAAAATCATATAACTTTTCTTGTATGAAAAGTGTTTTGTCACTGTGATTTAATTTATATTTCTAATTATGATTATTTTCTATAAATTCATCATATTTATATAAATCACCACTTGATTGTAAAACAACTTAATAATGAAAAATTGAAGTGTTAATTTTTAATTAAGAATGAGAAGATAAATTAATACATTTCTTTTACTCTAATACATTACATTTCTTTTATTTAATTTGTATATTTAGTTTTGGACTGATCTCATAAAAATTAAGGTTTTATTAGAAGAAATTTTGCCAAATTTTGATTTATTTTTTTTGGCTTAAATGTATATCCAGTATATTAAGTTATGATTTTAGATGTTTAACCTTTTAAAAATTACTAAAAAAAATAATAAATTTAATTTAATATTGTTAATATTTTCTTTAAAGCAATAAGATAAAAGTAATTACATGAAATGCTATGATTAATTATTTGAAACTAAAATATTAAATAAAATTGTATTGGTAAAAATGGTCAGAAAGCTATGCACTGATTTGTTTTTATTGTGTTTTTTCAACTATGCAATTATTAAATAACACATTAAAATTTTAATCCAAATATATTTCATAGAAAAATTTTAACATTTGATATGAAAATTAACATTGATTAAATGGCTGCCACCAACGTGAATACAAGTTTCAGCTCTTTAGTATTTGTGTCACTTTCTTCAAACGTACTAGCAATTTCCTAGATTTATTTCCATTTGAATATTATTACTGTAATCTGGCAATGTCTGTGACTTTTTCACAGAAACTCTTTTTTTCTGATAGTTTTAAAGAAAAAAGTCAGAAGCCATAAAATATGGCAATTATGGTGGTCAATTAAAATCATCAAATTTGCAGATAGTGTGGCTTGGAAAATGTTAGCTTAGAAACTGTGTATTTATGTGTTTTGTGGTGTTGGTTTATTGGAATCATATTTGTTTGTAATACTGGTTTCCTGTAGCTATCACTAATGGTAGTATTTTTGCCTTCATTGAAAAAATACAATCCAGTAATCCCTTTCATAAAAATTTCATACCAAACTGACAAGCTAGGTTTAGTGATGTTTGATTGAAGGATCTTTGATTTTGTTGTCTCAGAAATGAAAATATTGCTAGTTGAAGAAATTGCTTAGACTAAAGTGGGCTTTGTTGCTTATAATTAATTTGGCTAAAAAAAGTGCAATCATTCTCAGCCCCCATTAGAATGGCACATAAATATTCTAGGCACATATTTTCATCAGTGTTTAGTGTGGTTTTTGTATGGATACAGTTTCAATATTTTCCATAGTGAATTTCTTGATATCCAACTGAACTTATATTTTCAACGGTATGTTCATGTTGACTTTCTCACTAATGTAGTTTGTTCAAATTTTCCATTAATATGCAAATTGTTACGTTTAAACACCGAATATGAAAAAGTAACAATGTTTTTGTTGAGCCAATCGTAAACTTGTCTATATTAAATTTTCAGTGAATTATCTTTAAACAAAAAGAAATGAAAAGTCACCAGTGAAGAAAGTTACAGTAAAAACAAATTAGTGTGTGATTTTGATCATTAGCGCTATCTCAATAATTTGGTGAAGTGAAAAAATTCAGCGGTGACTGGTGAATAAATTTGACTTATACTTCAGTGAAAATGGTAATGAACGGTTTTCAATTTCATTTTTTATTTTGCTCTATTCCATGGAATTTGTATAACATGTAGTAAGTGGAACTAAACATTTTTTATAAGTGAGAATTTGTATTCAACTTTATTTCAAAAATAGTATACCGTAGGTACAAGCCGTCATTCAAATACATTTGTTAAGTCAAATTGTAAATCACATTTCATTTGAAATATAATTCTTAAATAATCTTTTTAATTTTAGAAAAAGATAACTAATTTTAAACTTTGTGCATTAAGAGGCACAGTTCAGTGTTAGTCAACTGACTCAACGCTTTTAATAAATTAATTTTTTATATAAAGAAGCAAATTCAGAGGTACTGCATAAAAAATTAAAAACGAAAATAAGAACCGCTTTAATTTATATATATATATATACACACACACACACACATATAATATATACATATACACATGGATACATATGCACATACATAGCCACACATACATTAGAAGACCAAGTTTGATCAATACTTACGTGAATCAAATTCATTATAAAAGTGAATTTATTGAAATTTACATATATCAAAATTCATATGAACATATATATTCACTAGAACTATGAATTCAGTATATCCGTGCTTTCTTTAACAATTTTTGATTGTATACATACATATATTTACACAGGCGCGCACACACACACACACACATATATATATATATATACATATGCATATACATATACAGATATACACACACATATACACATTAATTTATATCCATTTATTTACACGTTTGTAAATACAAAACGAAATGCTATGTGAAATGTTTGTTTTTGGTACTTATTATGTATTTGTTCATTCATTTATATAATCACTGTATAATTGTTAATTGCTTAAATGTTGTAATGCAAAATGCTTTTTACATTAAAAAAATGAATTGTATTTTATTCATTTATTTTCAAATCAGTATCAAGTTACTCTCATGTAACTAACAAATAAAAGTAATATTTTTCAATTCTATAACAAGAATTAAAATTGAATTATTTTCAGATAACTATGGAAGTATTTTGTCATCATTACCAGCCAGCCTATTTGTTATAAGCGGTGCTTTACTATTAATGGTTGCAGCAAAACTCAAAAAGTGATATTTGATTGCATAGATGTAGAGTATGAATTTATATGCCAGTGTTCGTTATGTACCATTATTGTAATTTATAATATGTTTTTTTTTCTCTATTAATAGTATTTTTTTCTTGATAACTTTTTTAATCATATTTTAAATGGAAAAAATGCTCTTGATATAGTCGCTATACTTAATTTTTTATACACTTATGCTACTTTTTTTATAAAAAGTAAAATTCTAATTGTGCAGGGTTGTTTTTAAATCAGTACATTTCAATAATATTTATTTTGCTCACATTGTTTAGCATTTGATGATTACAAATAATATACATGAATTACAAATTACAAGATTAAGATTAATTTTAAATGTACCAAAGTTCATGTAAATAAAGTATTTATTTGTTTATTATTTTTGTATTCATGTAATTTTTTATTTAGTTTGATAAAGTATTAATTTGTATTTTGGTTGTGCCAATAATCTTAAACTTATTTTGTAAATAGGTTAGTGTGTGTTGATGTTCCTATTTTTCATTTATAGTAATAAAGTGATTAATTGTAAATATAATTTCTTTTTATTTAAGTTCAGTAAACATGTTGAAATGTCGATTTATTTATATGTATAAAAATTATAAAATAATTGTTGGTTGTAATTCCCATGGTATATTAGCAATATTAATTTTTTATGTTTGTATCTATCTCTCTCTCTCTCTCTCTATATATATATATATAGTTATTTTCGCAAATACTCCGGAAGAGTTGCAAAAGAGAATAGAAGAACTAAACGATGCCAGTCAAAAAATCGGCCTCAACATGAATCATACGAAGACAAAAGTACTGTTCAATGCATTTGTTTGTCGGAAGAAAATTGTAATAAAAGGAACGGAAATAGAAGAAGTTACGAAATATGTCTATCTAGGCCAGCTTATCAACAGAGATGGATCATTCACTGAAGAAGTAAACAGGAGAATAAAAATGGGATGGAGCTCTTTCGGACGAAACGCCTCGATATTTAAATCAACAATCCCACTCTGTTTAAAGAAAAAAGTATTCGATCAGTGTATACTACCGGTCCTTACCTACGGCAGCGAAACATGGGTGCTTAACGTCAAAATAGTTCAAAGACTCCAAACAACACAACGAAGTATGGAACGATGCATGTTGGGAATAACAAGAAGAGATAGAAAGAGAATAGAATGGATACGAAAACAAACAGGAGTCACAGATATAATAAGAAGAGTAAAGAGTCTGAAATGGAAATGGGCAGGACATATCGCAAGAAGAGAAGACAACCGATGGACAAGAGAAATTATTGACTGGGAACCAAGGAATATGAAAAGACCGAGAAAGAGACCAATGAACAGATGGGATAAGGATATTAAAAACTTTCTTGGAAAACTGTGGAAAAGAGAGGCACTGAATCGAACAAAATGGAAAATCATGGAAGAGGCCTTTATCCAGCAGTGGATTAACAGGGGCTGATGATGATGACGATGATGATGATATATATGTATGTATGTATGTTTATATATATATATACATATACCATTATTTAACTAATAATCAACATGTTATTAACTGGGAGCTAAGAAGCAAATTTTATAAAATATGACAAATAAATAGGTGGAATAGTAATATTGGAAATGAAATTCACATATTTAAAGATTGGTTTTTTAATTTTCAGAAATTGCCACTTTCAATTGTATTCCTATAGGTATAAAAGTATTTCCGGGATAGTTTTAACTCAATTTATCAATATTTAAACATAGGAATGTTAAAAGTTTAAAAAGTCAAAATCGGGGTTTATATGACTTTTATTTAGTTATTTATTTAATAAAACTAAAAGATACAATAATATTGCAAGACAAAAAATAATATGCGATGAGCAATAAGTGCAGAAAAATTTGAAATAAATTTTAACAAAACATCAAATAATTCTAATTTAAATCACTGTAAGTATTATAAGTCGAGAGAAGGTATTAGTTTCTATGAGAAAATCATTACAGTAATCTGTGATTTCAAACTTTAAAAATAAATTTAGTTATTTATTTATATTAAATATTACAATAATAACTAGAAGCAAATTTGAATCGTATACATCGTTAGAGTTAATCATAACACAGCTCTTAGTTAACGAATGCCTACGATTTGAAAATTAAAGAATAATTTGAATATCAGAAATTAAAAAACGTGTTTTAAGTTTTAGATCTTTTATTGTTACATATATTGCAAAAAATTACATAAAAATTTCTAATGTATCTTCAATCAACTGGATGTTTTTAATTTACAATTTTTGTTTTTTGATTCATATGGTGGTATTGAATGATCTAAAATGAAAATATATTTAATGAAGTTAAGTAAAAATTAGTATTAAAAAATAAATTTACTATTATTTAGGTAAGCATGTAAAAACATTCACATGCCATTAACATTTTTAATAAACGAATATATTATATTCTCAAATAAATATTATTTAATAATCAGAAATGTATTTTTGTTACTCATAAGTAACAATCAAAAATGATCAATAACGATTTACTGATTATTTTGAAAAAAATTCTGTTCAAACATTTTTGACCAGAAAAAAATTTGTAGTTTAATAAGTAAAAAAAAAACAACAAATTATATATGAAAGTTAATTTAGTCGAAGTACATTTTCAATATTTTGAATTCATCATAGGGTAAAATAGGGTAAGCATAAATTATTATCACAAATGTTAATCACATAAATAAATCTTTCCTTTTTATTTATTTTTGTAAAAAATGTTTATACCATTACAGTAGTCGAGTATTATTACATTATCTTTAGAAATAAAATTTTGCCAAGATTTGAAAAAAGAGTGGTAATATTAAGTGGATGTGCGTCATTGACGGCGCATGAGCAGTGCTTACAGTAACACTATTTTGTTTCGGTTGATTTTGTTATCTCCTGTTTACCATTTGATTTAAAGTTATGACAAGTAACAGAAGTGAACGTTTTTAGTTTTGTTTTTCAACATTTAATACTTGTTCATGAAATTCATTCGCAAAATTTATTTGAATATGTACCAGAAAGGAGAAGGATTTGTGAATGTTTTTTTAATAAACCATCCTTTTCGAAATGATGTTTTTTCCAACATAACTAATATAGGTAATACGACTTTTATTTTGAGTAAATTTAATGTAAAATGTTTTTTACTTATATTTTAAATTTACCGAGAATGCCTAATAGTGTCGTCTGTGTATTCATACAATTGAAATACCTATCTGGCAGCCAAAATCTTGGAATGTTTATTGTTCTGTGCCTTTTTTCTGTTGACTATGTTGGCCGAACATCTTTGGCACGTCTAAACATTAGAAAGAAACTTGTACTATTTTTATTATAAATCTTTAACTGATTTAATAATTAATATTCGTATAGTGCTATTATATCTTCATATGCAAAATATAATATAAATGATACATACAAAGTAATACTTAAATTAATAAAATCTTTAATTAATGACTAACTTAAATTACTAAACGGGCTAACAAATGTCTAATAGCGGAAAGTTTTCTAGTATATAGAATAACTATAAATAAGGAGTTTTTTCCAGTTAATAGGCCAGAACCAAAACGATAATCATAAAAGGGTAGGATGGATGAATACTATAATAATAATACTATAGCAATATAAATTCTGTAAATATTATACAAATATAAAAAGTCACTGTGTCTTGGCGGTTATGTATTTATTTTCAATACATTTTTAGTAGCAAGATTCAGAAGATGATAAAGTATGTTGAATACTTGTTCTCGAAATATATATCAAAAAAGTGTATTGTCCTAGTGCTCTTCGTATTTTTAGATCACTTGATTTAAATTTATTATCAATGATTCGTTTAAAAACGTCTGACATCTTACTGTATGAGAATTTAAATTCTACGTCAAAATAGGCGAACACAGGCTTAAATTAATAGTGGAAAATAGAAACTCAAGTGATCTAAAAAGTCAAAGACCGCTAGGACAGTGCATCGACGGGATTATTAGCATAAATATGTATAATTATAATTTAAAAAAATAAAAAACTTATCATTTAAACATTATATTTATATATAATATAAAAAAAACTTCAATTATAATTGTACGATATTTAAAACATTGTAAAATAATGACTTTAATTATATATTGTATATTTTTTGAGAAAAATGTATTGTTACTTTTATGAAATATTTTTTGTGTATTTTTCTCATATTTAATAACAAATGACACACGTTATAAATAAAACGGTTTTTTTGATATGCATTAAAAAAACGATTTTAACACAGGTATATGAAATTTATTTTAAAATATAATTTATTTAAATTGTGATTTTCAGTTTTGTTGGTATACAAATTACAACATATATAAATCACAGAATATAATTATCAGATATTATAACGATGTATTATAATATTATATATAGTCTGAAATGAAAAAATATTTTTTCAACTGTTAAAGATTTTTGTACTTATATAATACTTGTGTAATCCATTCTGTACTACTGTAACTTGGTCTTCCACAAAATTCTTAGTGATATATATATATATATATATATATATATATATATATAATAATAATCTAACGTGTTCAGTTCTATACATCTCTTACCAAATATTCTCCGTTTGTTCTATTTTCAAGTAACTATAAATGACAAATTATTTAAAGCAGTCTGAAAATAATCTCACAAGCGAAAAGAACCCAGACCATCAGAAGAATATTATGTATTAAGTTTATATGCAAACACTTGAATGATTTATTTGAAGTTATTTAATTTTAGCCACTAAAACTTATATTAGGTGTAAAAATTAATTCACTGCCTGTAAATTGAGTCAGTCATAACTCTGTTTTCAACTGAAATATTTTCTTGTCGTTTTAAGATTTTAATATACCAGCCTTTATATTTAAAAACATTATACATCTTGACCAAGTAGTTGTCATAACCTCGCAAAACAGTAGTGAACACAATGGCGTCCAAACAGCAACATATTAGACATTGTATACTTTTCTCATCCCAGTTGGAAATAAATACTGACAAAGCCGCGGGAATGATATTTCCAGCTTCTGCAGAAGGATTTATCACATATAAAACATATAAAAAATGGTTTCAAAGGTATCGGAGTGGTAATTTTGATCAAGAAAATCCCGAGAAACTGCCAAAATTTGATGACGAAGAGTTTGAGGAGCTGTAAAATGAAATCTTCGCTCAGATTAAACAAGAACTCACTCAACAACTCGGTGTTATCCAGCTAGCAATTTCCTATCGTCTAAATCGTCTGGAAAAATTAAACGGTAGGCCGATGGATTCCAGATGAACTCGTCCCGGAAAACAAAGAAAGAAGATACGATATGGCTATGTTTTCGCTCGTAAGGTTCAAAAGAAAAGGTTTTTTGCATGAAATCGTAACAGGATGAAAATTGTTTTTTTATGACAATTCTAAGCACCGAAAATTTTTGATTACGTTCGTTGAATCATTGACATACTAACTATCGACTATGAAACTAAATACTCATTCCAAATAAGTATTATGTATTTGGCGGAACATGAAGAATGTAGTGTATTATGAGTTACTCGAACCTGATCTAACTGTAAATTCAAATCATTATAAATATTTCGCCCGTTTGAGTAACGAATTAGAGAGAAAAAGACCATTCATTGGTGAGGGAACAAAGCGAATCATTTTGCAACACGACAAAGCTCCATCGCACGTCGCCAATGGGATCAAAGAAGTTATTTGTTTGTTAGACTGGAAAATTCCTCCTTATACGGCGTGTTCACCAAATCTAGATTATCACCTGTTTCGGTCATTCCGTTATCACCTGGTTGATATCCATTTTAAAATAGTGGAAGAGGTTCGAAAATGTATCGACTTCATCGACTAAAGCCACTAACTTTTTTCGACAAGGAATTCGTTATTTACCCGACAGACGGAACAAAGTTATTCAAAATAATAGGAGATATTTTGAAGATTGAAATGTATCCCATTTTTTTTGTAAATAAACATTTATTTTCTATAAAAAAGGCACAGTACTAATTTATACACCTAGTATTTTAATTTTTTGGAACCTTAAAAAATATTCTTCATTCTATAAATTAAAATATCATTTTTATACTTTTCAGACTATTCGATATTAGCGATGAGATAGTATATGTTTATAAATTCCATTAAAAACTTAACTGAAATCTAACATTTTGATTTTGGTGAAATTATTGTATATGAATGCCTTTAAAATCTCCTAATCTAAAAGGTTTTATGAATTTTTATTTGAAGGGTTCGAAAGTAGTTTTTTTTTTATTATTGGATATATTAATAGGCATTTAACAAAAACTTAAAAAACAGGTTTTAACTAGTTCAGTTTTGAAATCTAACAGGGACTAATAGAATATATATATATATATATATATATATATATATATATATATATATATATATATTATATACAATTCTACATATTGAATTTCTTTTTCAGAAAATTGTCTTAAATGGTCTGAGTCGAAATTATTAGCAGCAAATGACTACAAGAGTGACTTATCGGAATCAAGCCCAGCAGGATACATACTCCAATGGGATCAAAGGTATAAAAATTGTCAGTTGCACCTTTAATATGTAAATCTATCTGCAGTGCTCCCTGTTATATTGCAAACTGCGGTCGTGTAATGATGTCTTTCCCCCCTTTTGCTCTTTTACTCTACATAGCTGACTGTAATTGAGGGGTACCGAATAACGAATGCCTGAGTGTTTTAAATGGGCGTTTCTTTTCTACAAATCGTTCCTTCCCGTTCCGCAAAAATGCTCCCAAAGTGTTTCAGTACGACAAGGAGCACTGTATATATATATATATATATATATATATATATATATATATATATTTACCAATATATCTAACTTTCTCTTTCAATATATATATATATATATATATATATATATATATATATATATATATATATATATATATATATATATATATTACTATCATCTTCAACGTTGACGATGTATGTACGTTCCAAAAATGTTCAGTCACATCATTTCACCTCACCTTGCAATAATGTTTAGTCTGGACGATTAAAACGTCTATTTTTCACTCATTTTTAGTACACATAATATTTTTAAAATGATTGTCTAGCTTAGCGTTCACAACTATCAATAAAACTGACAAATTTTATGTGTATGCATTATGACATAAAATATTTTCTTTCCATCTACCGATTATGATTATTGGTATGTACATAATTATAAAATTTTACTTTCTAATTAGTCTATCAATTAAAACTCGTATATGGTTTGAAATTCGAAAATTTGTAAATAAATACTCTCAATTGAAAAAAATTGCATGTACACAAATTACAAAATTAATACGTCTATATAAAAATGTGGTGTGTTTGTAGATAATTTCATTTTTATTTTATAAACAGGACAATTTAATAACACGATCATATGAAATATTATTTTTGAAATTAAGATTAATCTGAATTGGAAATATCTTAATTTCAAAATCTTCTAAAAGAGGCCAAAAAATGTTCTAAACATCTGTAACATTTACGTATCACAGTCCATACATTCTTGGCCTAACATGAATTTGTCTTAATGTAGAAGTGCGAGAAAGTTTTTTTAATCTATCTATATATAAAAAAATATTCCGTAAAATTTCAAGAATGAACCAAAAATTTTAAAAACACGTGTAGAGTTTTGTATTAAATTATTATTGACGATGATACCCGAAGTTACACAAAATTTTCACGAAAAATTATGGTATTGGTATCATAACAACTACAATGAAATGTGCGACTTTATAAAATAACTACATTGTAATATATCTGCGAGAATGATTATGTAGACGTACTAACATATATATATATATATATATATATATATATATATATATATATATATATATGTATATGTCTATATATATATATATATATATAAATATATTACGAATTTGAGCGAGTATATGCGATATGAGCGAAGTGAGCGGAAGCAAAGCCCCCCGGTGGTCGGTGAGCGTAGCGAGTAGGGGGCAGAGCTCTCTGGTTTTTAAATATAACTTTTTTATTTCAAAACACTTTTCAATTCCTTTAATCATCTCTTATATAGTATTATATTATAAAAATGTATAAAATTATCTGAAAAATTATCCAAAACGCCCTATCGCACTTTTTCATCAGATTTAAATTTTCCTCTTACATTTTTTTTTTTTTTTTGTTGCGTTTGGTTGTTTGAGTTATAAGGAAGCGTCGACAAGTTACATTTTGAGGATAAATAATAATCACTAAGAAAAAAATTAGGGTTTATAGGTAGATGCTTAATTTCTTTGCAATAACAGTTCTAAATAACAATTTTTGATATGATTGCTACATAGATTAATACGTTGTCATATTCAATGTAGCTTTTTGTGACGTTTTTCAGCAACAGCTTTTCTTAATTGACGATGTTAGAATAATAGTCTGCGTTCAGATTTGTATTTAATTCCTTAAAAGAAATCCTTGAAAACAATTCAGATTTTTTTTATTTATTTTATTAGAACTATAATATCTTTTTAAATAACATTTTTTGTATCTTTATCGAAATTCTTTATAACATCGACAACCATACAGCTACAACCGTAATAACGACAGCCGTAACAGTTGAAGATTCATCTAGCGAAAGTGATTTTGAATGAAGTGACTGTAAAGTCGTAAGATTTGCAATACTTTATAGAAATAAATGATAGATACATCAAAAAGTGTGTTTTTTTGTAACGTTTTATATAAACGTACGTTTTAAAAAAGACTTTACTTAAAACGTTTTTTTTTACCCCAGTAAAAGATTTGAGAATATGGAACAGATCCTCATTTTAGACATCTTTTTATGAAACCATTTACGCGGTTTTTATTTAGGTGCTGTTCTCGTGGAACGAATTACTAGCGTAAATGGAGATTATAATGTATATATATATATATATATATATATATATATATATATATATATATATATATATATATATATATATATATATATGTATGTATGTATGTATTTTAAAATATTATTTAATTAAAAAAAATGATATCATCGACTCAAGAATTAAATAGATATTTAATTTCTTATTCTCTGTATCGTTCTCTTATTACTTACGCTCTCTAAAATGTCAATAAACATTTCATTTTAGAGAGCTTAGTAAACGTGTTAAAGATAAATATACAGTATTATATAAAAGCATGTTGTTAAAATATAATTTTTGCTTTATAGATTTGTTGGTTCTATAATTTGTTCATATTAGTTAGATTGAAGTATATGGTTCGAATATTGGTTATATATATATATATATATATATATATATATATATATATATATATATATATATATGTGTGTGTGTGTGTGTACGTATAATGTATGTATGTGTATATAGATTTTATTATGATGATTTATCATTAATACAAATTAAAGAGACAAACACGAATAAGAACGGAAAATGACCAAACTTCCATTCTTGTTTATTCAACGATCCGTTAAACATACACAAAGCTCATCGCCTGATATGCACAACGCACATATATAAAACACATGAAGTGTTGCAGCATCCCGTAAAGATGTCGCTAGTTGTCATTTGATCCCAGGCATCCAGTCCGTGCAAGTTCATCTTACTCCGTTTCCGAGAAGAAAATCAATATTATTACGCGTTCTCTGTCCGACGAGGACCGTTGCAATTGTCTCATTCTATCCGATACGTTCGGGTAAAAGTTAAATCTAACAGATCGGTGCCGCTATAACACACGGGCAAGACATTGTGCGCTAAGAGAGATCAGAGACGATCCGCGGCGAACGATTTTTTTTTATTATAATACAAATAATAGCAGCGGTCAAGTGTAATTTTCAAATAAGATACGTCTAAACGAAAACGTGTCGTCCGTATTGTTATTGTTTTAGTTATTTGTAACGTGCGCGCTAATCCTTATTGTTGTTGTTAGTTTTTTTTTTATCTTTTTTCTGTCACCGTATAGTAAATAATCTCTTACCGTATAACGCCCTTTAAACGTTAAAACATTATCATAGCTAATTCAAAGAAAATGTCAATATGCTATTGCGAAAATTTATCTGTTGCCAATGACCGATCAGTGAAAGGTGTGTTTTCTATCAACTTTGTGCACATCCAGTTGTAGAAATTTGTTTTGTGTTTATTGTGATACAAATAATATATAATAGAAAGACCAACATATACTTTAAACGTACGTATATGTACATATACAAATAAATGCTTTCATACATAGATACAAACACATACCAACACAACACATACACATACACACACACAACATATATATATATATATATATATATTTATATATATATATATATATATATATATATATATATATATATATAATTGTGCGCTTGTGTATGTGTGTATATACATACAATATACGTTTGCACACAGGTACATATAGTTTTAAATATGTATGTATAGCACGTATGTATTTTTCTGTACATATATATATATATATATATATATATATATATATATATATATATATATATTTTCATATATATATATATATATATATATATATACATATATATATATATATATATATATATATATATATGCATGTACAAGGATGTGTGTGTGTGTGACATCCGCACACATTTCTTTCAAATTGAAAATATGTGAATATCATTTTCTAGGAACTATATTTCATAAATCTGTGATTAATACTGATCAACGTCAACAAAGGTTTCTATAAAAACGTTAATGTGTGTAAATTTGTTTATATATTTTTGTTACAATTAATGAATTACACTCTTTTATAATTATTTAGTCAAAGATTTGAATAGATTGCTTATTGAATATTCTGAAGCATGCGGCATGCATTTTATATTGCATAATAAATGTTTTATCTTTTTTTAGATATATAATGGAACTTTTTTGAGATATATCTTGTAAATTATATAAAATTATATATATATATATATATATATATACATATATACATATATACATATATACATATATATATATATATATATATATATATATATATATATTGCTTTTTGAAAATGGCCGTATCGAAAAATCATTGTCGATAACACAAGACTACTCCCCGGGTCATTAAAATCGTAAACGAGTTGTAGTAGTAGATTTTTGTTTTGCTGTGTGTTATTTAATATGATTGTATGTTACTACATATCTGTTGACAGTGTATTACTATACAGATTTGTTTCTCTTCAAACGAATTATAAATATATATTAAACGTATGTTTAAATAACACCATATACATTTCGTTATCAACGTTTTGAACAAAAAATATGACATTTATTTTAACAAATTCAAGAATATAATCTATAATTAAATTCGATTTTAACTGTATTCTATCGATAATTTAATTTATTATTCTAATTAAATTTGTTATGTACAATAATATGTTGTTTTTTTTTACCAATAATTCGATCGATTGAGTTATATTATGAAATATTTTTGAAATAAATAATTTTAAAAATGTATTTATTTGATCAGTCAAATAATTTTAAACGACATTTTGTTGATTAGCTATTTATGGATGACTCTATATATCTATCTATCCATATATATATATATATATATATATATATATATATATATATATATATATATATATATATATGTTTTTTATATCACATATTTGTATAAAAAGTAATGTAAGAATATTATTTTATATACGTAATTTTAAAATAAAATGGTAGTTTAGAAAGCAGATTAGAATCCAGTAATGTTGTACAATTTGCATGTATTTTCCAAATATTATATACATAGTACATTGTTTCAATTGTAGGTCAAATGAGGACAAGCACTTCCTCTGGATATATACATACATATATGTATACACACACACACATTATATATATATATATATATATACACACGCCGAAAAAAATGAATTATTCTAATAGTACTGATGAGTTGTTTACAAATACAGTATTGATTAAAAATAAGTTATAATCTAAAATCAATTTCAGTTTAAGTTTTTAAAAAATTTTTAGAAAATTTTGAACAAATATGAAATTATATATACATATATATATATATATATATATATATATATATATATATATAAATTAAAAATTTTCCACAAAAAACTTTATAAAATACTACGTTGCAAACAATAATTTATCTGCGAGAATGTTTATATAGACATCAGTACATATATATATATATATATATATATATATATATATATATATATATATATATACATAAATCCATGACGTCGACTTATTTATTTAATATATTTATTGTTTCATTCAGTTACATGTGTATACTTATAATTGCCAAGTGGGCAAGCGTAGCGAGCCCGAGGGTTGACGATCAAAGCGAGTAGGGGGCGGAGCCCCTTTGTATGTATATATATATATATATATATATGTATATTTATATATAATTTTCTTTTTGCTATACGTCCCACTCGTTACTATTTCATTTATTATTATTTTTGTTTTCACATATTCATCCACTACATGAAATCGAAATGTGATATTGAATGTGAAATTGAATACAATTATAAGTTTATTTATGAAATTCAAACACAGTAATACGATTTTTAAGTAATTGAAACTTTTAAATAATCTTTTATTTACATCTTATTTAAAATTCTTGTTGTATTTCTGTAAACGAAATGCCTTAAATTCATAAATAAATAACAATTGTATGGACTGAGTCAAATGATGTAGGCGAAATAGTATATGGTTTTATATTTAGAAATCATTCATATGTGAAAAGATATAGTTGTTTTCTACTTATAAATATTTCTAATAACGAGCGTTTTTGTGTTGATAATCAGGTCACAGTTGTTTACTGAAACAAAGCTATCATTCAAGAACATTTTTTTTACTAATACACAGTTAAATTTTTATGAAAAAAGAAATTCGAAATTTGTAATTAGTAGTGTATAATACTAGTAATGAATTATTTGTGTATAGTTTTCTGAATTTTCTAGAAAATAATGAGCAAAAAATCATCTACAAATGTGTTATTTTATAAAAGTAATTTTTAAATTTAACATGAGATTTCATTACGTCTTTATTCGTTTAATATCTCTCTCTCTCTCTCTCTCTCTATATATATATATATATATATATATATATATATATATATATATATATATATGATTTATGTCATCTTAAAAAGTATAATTTCAGAATTAAATTTTAATTAAAAATAGAAATTTAATTCTGTTTAATAATAACTGCATACACTCTGTGTTTGACGAATACACTCGTCATCCCTTCATTTTTGCGACACAATGTAGGTACACATTTTTAAAATAGGATAGCAGAGTTAATAGGTTAAGCAGACTTGAATTCATGTATAATCTGTTGAGATGGAGTACTTGTCTATTATGATTTGTTATGACTTATACACCGTTCTTGATTCATTTGGTAAATAGTAACCAAAGTACTCAGCATTTGATTGTGGATGCTTTGAAGTACTTATAGATAAGATTTTCTCAACTAAAAAATGAATGTTAATACACATTCGAGAATCTGCTAAAAGAAAATTGGATATTGGTTTCTCTCTATCTAATTCTTAAATTGGTTATGTTTTCTGTAGGTATTTAAAAAATGCATATAACAATAATGAGGATTTACTTGGTTGCGTCTTCGGAATATGTCTTATGTCCTTTACTCCTTTATCATTGTACCTTGTATTATCTAGTTTTTTTAGAATACTCGGAAGGAATCTAGGTCATGCTGCTTTAGTTTTAGTACAAAATTTTAATACACATACTGTTATTTTCTGCTATAACAACAGTAATAATAATGTTTATGAACTCATTGTGGTACACAAATATTTCATTGGACGATGGGTAGAGATTAGCTATAATCTCAATTTCTGCTTAAAGATTATTATGACTCCGTTCATGTCATCTTCTATCATATTGTATTAAGAGTTTAATTAGTTATATATAATTGAACATATATGGTATTGTCATTACTAAAATTCTAAATTTGATCCTAAATATTACTAGCGAAAAATCATCAAAATTTCGTATCTCTTTCTTAAATACGTTGATTTTATATTTCTTACAAACTTATATATGAATTCCTTTTTAAAAAAGTCATGACATAAACCCTGAAATATTTCTAAATCTTGAAATCAATTTTAAAATTAATTGTTCAATTTACAAGTTTGTTAGTAGCATGCACGCAGTGAGCTGTTATTTGAACCTAATATATTTAAATAATATTGAAATAATGATTTTGACGGTAATATTTCAGTTTTTTTATATTTGATGCGTGTATAGGCAGATAGTCCAATCTATTTTCGATTTTCTAAGAATTATAAAAAATATATCAATGACTCGCATTTCTTACAGTTTTTATGGCATATGAGGTTTGGTAATTTAATTCCCAATTGGTACAATGAAAAGAAAAACAATTTAAGTAACATGAATAATGTTTATTTATTCAAAGTAATCTCCATTTACTTTAATACACTTATTGTAATGTTCTAAAAGTTTCGAAAACAGACTACAGAGGCGTCCAAAGAAACTGCTTTCAATTCAGCAGTTACATTTTTATTAATATCTTCTACATTCTAAAATAGTTTCCCTCTGAGAACGGTTTTCACTTTAGCAAAGTGAAAAAAGTGTACTGGTACCAAATCAGGTAAATAGAATGGGTGCTTGATCTCAAGAACTCCGTGTTTTATGAGAAATGATTTCACAATCAGTGCAGGATGGGTAGGTCATTGTCATGCACAAGAAGCAGCTACCCTTTTCTTGACATTGCGGTCGCACTCGAGAAATGCATTGCAATAATTTCTTCATTACTTCAATGTGAAATGCACTGTTTATCCTTTAGGCATAAATTCTTTATGGATCACAGCCTGTTTATCAAAAAATGTAATCAGCATGGTTTTAATTCTGAATTTTTGCAAACAAAACTTTTTGCGTCTTGGTGATTATTTTCCAACCCATTGCATGCTCCAGCGTTTTGTCTCAGGATCGTACTGAAACATTTGTGACTCATCTGACAATGCAATTAAAAAAAGTGTATTGTCTCAGCAAATCTGAACGATTAAACTATTTTCTGTTTTTACTCAACCATAAAACTGTGCGGGATGAACTCTGCACAGATCTTCTTTTTTCCTTAATCTTCATGTAAAATTATTCGAATCATTTCCTTATTGATGTTCAACTTATCTGACATCATTCAGAGGATTATTCGGCGATCTTTTACTACAATTTTAATAACTTTTGTGATCGAATCTGTATTCAGTGAGATCGACGGACACCCGGTTAAAGCATCATTTTGAATATCCTCACATCCATCTTTAAAACGTTTAAACCATTCAAACACACTAGTAGAATTTAAGGTGTTGTCACTATACACAGTTTTCATCATTGCATATGTTTCTATTGTAATCCAGAAAT
The DNA here is from genome assembly GCA_034766995.1 of Acanthacorydalis orientalis. NCBI lineage: Eukaryota > Metazoa > Arthropoda > Insecta > Megaloptera > Corydalidae > Acanthacorydalis > Acanthacorydalis orientalis. The sequence continues at coordinate 34,867,304 of CM068318.1, read as the reverse complement.
TAAATTGCAAAACCTCGTATAACCGAAAAATATACGATTGTTGAATAATGTCCGATGTTACTTTTTCTTGCATTTAATTGTTTTTTAACTGTTAGCATTAATTCCATTTATGTACTCGAATTAATAATAGTGGACATTCCCGTTTGCTATTTCTGTACTATTTTGATCATATTAACGATAATTAATTTTTATTTTATTTTTGAATGTAACTTAGTGCATCCAATATTTTTAATTTCGTTATTATAACATTACATCATATTTGTTATATAATATTTTTAATAATTCCAAACAGATGAAAATATACAGTGGTTAGTTGGAAATATATGATGGTCGTTATTGTGGGATACAAACTAAAGAAGAATTAATTACTTTTCGTTTCTTAATTTATTTTTATAATTATTTATTAAATGGGAGTAATAATTAACGTTATTTTATAATAAAATAACTATTATATATTGATTTGAAATAAAAGACCTTCGTGAAGTATGTGGCGTTGATTTGTTTTTAAAACATTGAAATAAAAGTAGTCATTAAAAGATTTTTATCGTTCCAGGTAATGAAAATCAGTTATATGTTTTTATAAAATTATATCAATAAGTTGATTGATTTTTATTACTATTTTTTCTTATTAATAATTATGAGCGATTCTTTATTATTGTGCCCTTTGATTTCCATTAAAAGTAAGAAGATTTTTATCTTTATTCAAGTAGGCTTCTATAGAATTTATAAATTAGAAAGATATATAAGTCGTTATTTCTAAAATAAAGGTAATGTTTTTCATTGGAGTACTTTTTTGTGGAACAAAATAAATATTAAGAGGCGATTATTTTGGGAAAAATATTATTTTTTATAAATATTGGGTGTATAAATTAATTCGGTGCCTTTCTTATAGTAAATAAATATTTATTTAGGGAAAAATGGAATACAGTTTAATTCGCAAAATATCTCCTATTATTTTATATAAATTTGCTCCATCGGTCTGGTAATTGATCAACTCCTTGTCAACAAAAATATGGTGACTTTGACTCGATGAAGTTGTAAAGCATTTTCGATTTTTTCCATTGTTTTAGCATTTTTTGCTGGACAGAATTTTTTTCAATTCGAAAAGTATGCAATGCCTATTATGATGCATTTAGGACGTCATCGTATTACTACTGTTTTGTGAGCTTATGCCAACTACTTGGTTAAGATATATAGTGTTTTAATGTTAAGATTGACGCTTAAAATTTCTAAAACGACGAGAAAATATTTTAATTTAAATCAAAGTTATGAATGATTCATTTTAAAGGTACAGAATTAATTTTTAGACTTAATAATTACTATAATTCTCTAAAAAAATATTCAAACTACAGAGTTGGTTTCAGTACTTTTAAATAAGACATAAATCATATTCAAATACTTTTAAAAAAGTAAAGGTATATTTAAGAAATAAAAACTTATTCTACATGCAGAAGTTCTATAAAAGTCATTTTTCTACATGATTTCCCTACTTTTATACACTTAATTCAACGGTTATCGAGATTTAGGATTTCGTCCTAGAAGAAAAGTTTTGATTTTTTGATCAACCACTCTCACGCCGTATTAATATCTCACCGCACAAATAATCTCCTCATCACCAAAAAGAGACTATTGTTCTCTCAACTATTCTTTGAATTTTTCAAAAAAGTCGTAGTCACTTAATGTTAAATTGTGGCTATATTGTAGGTGGTCGAAGAGTTCAAAATCTAGACACACCTAAACTTAGATATAGATACACCGATTTATATTATTAGCCATGTGAAGAATACAATACAAAACTGCCTGCGTAAGAAAACAAAATGTTTTTTCTCTGACAGAATTCAGAACCTTATTAAGAGTCGATCTAAGTTCATTAAGTTAGGAGCGATTATATAAAAAATGACTAATAAAATTTATGTAGGTAAAATAAGAGTATTTTACTTCTTAAATTTATACAAGTGTTTCCGGTTTCTATGCTTGTGAGCATTACAGCCGGGTGTCTGTATGCGATGTATTGTTGTTGTTGTAGTGTCTGTTGTACTGTCTAGTTCTTCCTCTAGATTACTTCCAAAAACTGAACAGACATCTTGCTTTTTTATCGTAATATATATAGCGTATATATCGGTAGATAAGGTGATTCTAAAAACTCAAAAATTCTTCAAATTGAGTTATGGTTGATACAATATAAAGGTACCGAATTTTTTTTGTAACTAATAAAAGAAAATTTAAAAAAATCGTTTATAACCTTCAATTTCACTCATATTATTTTACTTACTTTTTAATAATAGAAATTATGGATGTAAAATGTATAATATTAATCAATTAGAATAAGTTGTACTTGAATCACCATCAATCATTTTGATAGTTTTGAAAATAATAATAAATATACCATAATACTGAAATAATAAACGATTTTCTGGAATTTAATTATTCTGGCAAAAATATACTAATGATTTATCTAATATCTACAAAAATACACACACATGCAATATATATATATATATATGTATATATATATATATATAAATAAATATATTTTTGTGTACATTACAACAGCTCCTATTGAAAATTTAAGATAATGTAAGGAAATAGAATAAAATTGTAATATTTTATTCTTGGTTGAACGTTTGATGCAGTCACCAATGTTTATAGGTCACCACTTTTTTCATTTCTTATATGCAATTGATGTGCTAACAGAATAAATAAAAATAGAAGGTTTAGAAAACCTGTTATAAAGTGTATTTGTTTACCATTTTTTAAAATTTTTAATCAATATTACTGTTGACTTGGATATGTTTAACAATTTATTTTTTTAAAAACATATTTGTTAGTAACTAGTTATTTTTATAATTGTATACATTAACGCTCATACGATCCTCAAAAAAAATAACGTATGAAGTCCTCATGGATGGTATATCACTCATATTTTTTTTCAAAGATAAATTATTAAAATACTTTAGATTTTCATTAGTTATTTAATGCTATTATATTTATACACTTTTTAAGTTATCGCAAAAATATATGGCATTTTTATGCTCACCATATATATATATATATATATATTACAATTTTCACATACAGAATATGCTTTACGATTTTTCCAACACAAATTTGACACCGAGCTCCTGAGGATATTTTTCTCTCTTTTACACTAAATTTTCCTGTTGAAGTGAATGGTTGTGAAAAGTTTTCAGGTACATTAGCATCTTGCTGAAAGCTGTTGATAAGGTGAAATGATGTACTATCGCGTGGTTTCTTCGGTTGTCGCAGTATTTCTATATGCACTAACTGAGATTAAAGTTCTTCCAGAACAAACCGTCTTCACAATAGTTTATTTTTATTTCAAGTTTGTTCTGTTTCTAAGCACAGAACATAAGCGTTGACCCCAGGTATGTCAATTATATTGAAAAATAAACATAATGTCCGACGGTTGGTTTTCCTCTTTACTGTATTTAAGTACCGACATCTGGTCCAGTGTATCAACACCTGTTTTTGTCTTTTTATAAAAATCAATTATTTCTGGTAGTTTTTTTCATCAGTAGTAAGGTTAGGTAATAGTCTCATTTAATTAAAGAAAGGGAAACAAATATTCATGATGAAGAGTATAGCCGGCCTAGTGTGATGACGGATGATTTGGTGGAAAAAGTCTATACGAAAGTCGTCGTTTTACAATTTCACAATTGTTTATTGAATATCCAGAAGTTTCACGGTTACTGACTTATGACGTTGTGACAGAAAACCTAGTCTACAAAAAATTATGTGACACGTAGACACCAAAAATGTTAACCGATCCACAGAAGCAGAACCGTGTGAATTCAGTGAACCAGTTTTTTCAATGCCAAGAAAATGGAG
>CM068318.1:34853455-34858455 GCA_034766995.1 Acanthacorydalis orientalis | reverse complement strand
GTACGAGACCCCGACAACACTCATTTTAATGGTTTGTGTTCTAGTTATCATATGTTGTTAATGTTCTCAAATAGTAAACATCTAGGAAAAGTTTCAAAAAACCTAAATAAATCTGGTTCTGGTCGTGTCACAGTGTCTTTGAAGGTTCGCCCGGTAGTAAAGATGGCAGAGTGTCATTAGTAAACAAGACCAGGTCCACATTCCTGACCTTAGGGATGTCGTTAATATAATAGTTGACCAGTACTAGCTCTAGGAATGAGCCCTGAGGTACCCCCGCGGCTATACACCTGCGTGTAGATATTCTTTCGTGCTGTTCAACACGGAATGATCTATCTCCCAAATAGTTATCTCCGAGACATACTAGGTATGGCGGAAATTTGTAGCAGTAGTTTATACACTAGGCCGTCGTACCAGACCGAGTCGAACGCTTTTTCGATGTCCAGGAAGACCATTCCTGTACAGCGCTTTTTTCCTGCCTTGGTGGTGATTTCGTGGACAATTCTAGCCAACTGCAATATGGTTGAATGACCACGTCTGAAACCAAAGTGCTCAGGCCTGATGTTATTGGCTACCGTTTCGTGATGGTTGATTCTCAGTGTTCTCATCATTATTTTTCCCGGCCTATATGGTGGCTAGAATCTTTGCTTCTTTCCGCTGAGACGGTAAGTGACAGAGTTGTATCGCCTCATTGAATATGTTGGTGATTGCCACGATTATCTTCAGTGGGAGGTAGCGTAACATTTTATTTTGAATAGTATCAACACCGGTTGCTTTAAAAGGTTTTGACGCGGATATCGCAGCGTCAACCTCACCCGGTGAGACCCAGGAGATGGTGTCTGGATCGACGACATAATGTTAACTCCACTTCGAGATATATTGCGTGAGAGTCTCGGAAAATTTTGGCTCGCCTTCAATGCTAGCTGTAAGGCGATCCTCCGTCTCAAATTGCTGTTCCGCCCTGGACTCGTCAGTGCAAGCATAGCTTTCATTACCGTCTTTGAACGGGTGTATGATCTTTCTTTTACTGTTTTGGAAGTGACGGATGAATTTTCAGGCGTCCGAGTCTTGTTTTATTATTTGAACCAGCTGTTTCTTCCACTGTTCATTTCGGAGAGCCACGACGTCTTGTTAAATTTCTTTGGAAAGACGATTGCGGATAAGATGGTATTTGATATATAAAATAGTACTCTTTCTTTTTAACTGAAGAGGTTATATCCAACAATACTATAGGATGAAAACAATAGACATAAGCTGAAAGCAATAGTGGTTCTTTCATTGTTTACAATGATATATCATATGACTATAACTAAAGATAACGGTTACTAGAAAAAATCGGTGCTAAATTTAAAATTATAAAAACCGCAATTATTTTTGCACCAACCTAATATATAAAATGTAAAGAGTAAATTTTTTATTGCCAAAGTTTATAAAAATTAACAATAAAATACAATGTTAAAATGTGTAATAATGTTTTTACTCTATAGTTTCAATGAGTACAATATTTTGAATAAATTTCTTATCAGTTTTACATTGAAATCACATATCCTCTTCCGTTGTACACCGTGAAAGAGCTACATACATGTAACTGATGTTAACCAATCTAAACATAGATCACCCGATCTCGATCACGAATCAGAACACGAATAAAATTTCCAAAAAGTGTACATAAGACTGATTTTTAATTATAGAGAGATAAATAAATTATTAAGAACACTATCCATTAAATATTAAATTTCTGTTTACTTCCATATTTTTCGTCTAAATTTTTGGTGTTCGCTTAATTGATACTTTAAATTCGTTTGAATTATTTTTTTATAAAAAAATTGGCAAACGAAAACAATAAATCGATAATTCGATTAAAACTCTGAGGAGAATATAAAGGTAATGGTGACACTTTCAAGTGAGTTGAGATATATTAAAACATCATAATGCAGAATAGCGAATTTAGGGTTTGATTAATGACGATCGTTTGTGCTGAACTTTCAGTTTAAGTATATTGTGATCAATAAATCATAATAAATTCTGTAGCAATCGTTTAATTTGATTAAAGTAATGCATAATTAATTAATAATTCCATATTTCACAAAATGACAAACTTTTTAGGATAGAGGCCACTTTTTAATCTTGTTTATCTGAGAATAATTTTGCTCATCTAAGTATCTTTTTTGATTAGCATTTATATACATGTCTTCTTTTTTCCCGGGATTCAAGTACCGCTAAAATGATTTAAAAATTTATTAGTTATATAGATATGAGAATATTTTCATTTATTATATTAATTTTTATTTAGATAACTCATAAGAAAGACATTCTTATTATTGCAATGTTTCTTACCGTAAGAGAGACTTAAGTATATTTAATGTTTTTAAAATAGTTAATAATTATAAGTTAATTAGTTTATACATTTATCGAATATTTCTTTGTAAATTAATAAAATGTTAACTAAGACAAAGCTTTCCTTGAATTCGTCTAAGTAGATATAAAAAAGCCTCATTCTAAACTTTTTATTTTTTCATTCCAAATTATTATAAAATTCTTTTTTAAACATCATTATACAATATTTATATATCAATTTTTAATATAGTACTAACATTCATCAAAACTATATTTATCTATTTCTTTATACATACATATATATATATATATATATATATATATATATATATATATATATATATATATATATATATATATTCTAATGAAGTTATAAATCAGTTAAAAAGAATATGAAGAAAGATGAAAAATATTTCTCTAGAAACGACAAGAACCTTTTGTTTCATATTTAAAAAAGTTCTACAAACGAAAAATACTGTTGCCAAAATAAACACAACAAATGTTCTGTAAATTTAAAATTATACACAAATTGGTTGTAAGTTTTTTTTCTGTTTTTTTTTAAAAAAAAAATAAGTTAAAAAATTCTATATAGTTTGGGCTATGTGCTATTAATATATTGAAGATTTGATAATTGTCATATACTCGTATGTATATATATATATATATATATATATATATATATATACACGTATTTATGTATATAGATATAAAAATAGATAGATCTGTTTGAAAAATGTCTCTTCATAAAATCTCTGGTGAAGAGATTAATAATAATACATGGATGTGATAACTGTAAATCAATTATTGATGAATATATCAATGACTGAAGTATTTCATTGGAGGACTTTCATATTTTATATCATATTATAAATAGATAACTTAAAAACTGGAACTTTCTACATTCAATATAAAATGTATGGCTATAAAACAAAATCTATATTTTTAAATTTGAATACGTATGTATATATGTGTCTATATATATATACAGTGACGTACTCAGGATTTAATTTTAGATGAGGCCGAGTTGAACGGATAAATTTTTTTTAATATGAATACAATAAAATTCATTAAGTGATTATAAAAAATTATTTATGGAATAAAATCCATTTTTTTCCTTTTTACAAAGCTCTTGAATGACCAGTCCTGGTTACATTAATCTCTCTGTGTATATACAGGGGATAATGATTTTTTTTCTTTTCCTTTTTTTTCTTTCCCTCTTGACTCTTTCCCTTTGTGCGTCACTGTATATATATATATATATATATATATATATATATATATATATATATATATATAAATAGATAGATAGAGAGATAAATATCGATAGAAAAAGGGAGCAAAGGTACATTTGAACATTTTTTATTGCTTCATATGACAAATCACTTGGATAAAAAATTATAATTTGAGATGAATATTTTCTATACTTCAAGGTATTATTATATACTAATAATAATTTTATGTTTGATAAATAAAAAAGGGAAAAATGGAATAGTATTCTACTGCAAGTTTGTTTAAAGATGTTCTAACAGGAGCTAGTTTTGGACACTGATAAGGGTACGGTTGAACACGTTCTTAACTTATATTAATGTAACTAAATTAATATAAAAATGCATAATGAAAACTATTTGAGCTAGTTTCCTTATTTATTTTCTTTAATAATGTCATAATTGTATCTTGGACATTTAAAGCTCCAGGAAAAAAAATTTCTATGCATGATTTTTTCTTATTCAAAATTTTACACTAAACTCTTCACCATTTACAACGATTGCTTTAGTTTTACTGTAATTTTTTTTTTCTATTTTGAAAGAGTTTTTAGTAACGCGTAATTATTAATATTGATTTGAGAATTGTTCAAATTATTTTCATCTTTTGAGTTACTTTATATTTTCTTCTATAATATTTTCTATTGTACAATTCTCAGAGCCATTAATATATATATATATGGAGAATTTCATTTTCCACATCTTCATACGGTGTAACATTTTCTTGTGCAATTGGATTTTTTAGCTTTCCCTTATTTTTTTATTTTCTTTCATTTTTCTTTTTTTTGTTACTCAGTGTCTTTTTCTATATCTTTTCTCAGAACATTCTATCAATATTCTTGACCGTACTTTCTTTGTCTCAAATTGTCTCTTTACGAATATTAAATTTCAGAGAAGGTTTATTATATTCTAGAGTAAGGGTGGGCAAACTATGGCCCGTGGGTCATATGCAGCCCGGGAACAGTGTAATTTTTTTAAAAAATTTACCATAAAAACGTTAAATTATATAAATAGGCAACAAGTGTTCCTCTTCCATCAAATCCTGCAGTAACGTATTGATTTTTTGTGAGATTAATAAATAAATGTATTTTTGTCTGGAAAATGGTGATTTTTATTTATTAAATTTAGTGTTTGTACGCTAAATCTCTCCTTCATATCTAAAAAAATCTGGAGTGTACCCTACTCGACTATCCGATACTATTTTGAGTATTTAACCTATTAGGGGCAATGACAGTGGTAAGGAGCGGCCATGAAAATTCGTTGAATATAGAAAGTCGGTTTCTGGAATGATCGAAATACTTCCTTCACTATGAGTACCTCATGTATTGGAAAGTAAAAAAAATTACATGTGGCCCGCTAGAGACCTTATAGAAGTCCATATAGCTCGCGGTCAGAAAAGTTTAT
>CM068318.1:34705955-34850955 GCA_034766995.1 Acanthacorydalis orientalis | reverse complement strand
ATCAGGACAATGTTAATTTGTTTCATCGATATCCCAAGAGTGATTCACAAAGATTTCGTTCCAGCGAACCAGATAGTCAGTACAGTGTTTTACTTTGGTGTTTTGGAGGGTTTAAGATAGAGAATTCTGAGTTTTTTCGAATTTGGTGGCTGAAGGATGGATTTTGCATCACGATAACGCACCTACTCACTCGTCGTTAGCTGTACAAGAGTTTTTAGCCAGAAACAAATTCCGGTACTACCCCATCCTTCTTACAGTCAGGATTTAGCGTTCTGCGACTTTGTTTATTTCCTCGGATGAAGTTTCCGATGAAAGGTTACCATCTTGATGACATTTAGAACATCTAAAGGTACATGGCGCACTTAAAGGCGTTCACTTCAGACGATTTTCTCGGCTGTTTTTAGAAATAGGTAAAGCGATGGCGTAAGTACGTCATGCTTGAGGGAGATTATTGAGAAGGTATGACAGCATAGATTCATGTATTTTTGTTTAATAAAGGATTTATATATAAATTCTCGTTATTCAATGACCACATCTCATGTATATATATATATATATATATATATATATATATATATATATATATATATATATAATTTAAACATCTATTTGTTTGACCACTATTTGTTTGAAGTCATCATATATGTATAATAAAAATCATTACTCTGAAACATATCTAAACTTTTTACACTGTATTAAAATTACGACACGTTAAAAAGACTTTATAGATGACATTATAATCTTGGAAAAATGTATAAAATAAACTAAATAAATACGGTTTTAAGTTCATCGCACCGATATGACAGTTATTACAGTAATAAATAATTTATTAAACATATCTTAGAGGAATTTAAATCTTTTGGCTTGCGTATGTTACACGCATGAAATAAAAAATATCGAAAGTGTATCACAAATTGGTGATACAATTTCTAAATTAGAATACATAAACATGCATTAATTTGATTACGAGATATTTTTTATTTGGCAGAGAATGTAAGTATTTTTAAATCGTTAACGGATATAATTGCTTCAGCAGTAGTGCAGTGGACTGATATTTGAACATCATTTTTTTTATATTTTGAGCGTCGCATTGTTTTAATTGAAAGTTAGTGAGAGATTTTTTGTTGCGTTTAGCGACTATTATATCTTAAATTAAGAGAATTCTATGACTGACTATAGAAGTCACTAAATGAAAAATGATGTATCAAATAAATCCCACTACTCTTCTTTCATAATAAAATACAAGTATATTAAGAATGTATAAAAACATATATACACTTTATATTTTAACATATTTTTAGAATATTGAGCATGAAATTTTGAAAATTCAATAGTAGAAAAGTTACTGTATATTATTTCTGCATAATAGATTGAAAGTATCAAAGAATAAACATGAATTATTTGATGACAATATATTTTTCTTTTTTAAGAATACTTAAATTTTACTTTTTCATATTTACCTCATTTAGTTTCTTATTAGTTTTTACCACTATTTATACAATTTTTAGCCAATTTGTTAAGTACAAATATATTTATATGTATTTCAAATTTAAATAATCAAAGTATTACAAATTAATAAAATATATTCAACAAGTTTGGGTCAACTGTTGGTTAATTGAATATATTCAGAGTCCACTAGTATTTTTTGGTTAACTTCTTTGACGTATAGAAATTTTACAGATATGTATGAATTAAAAAAATATTTTTAAAATGTATAAATCATTTTTTTATTAAGATTTCAATAAGACATATGTACAGGACAACAAAATATGTTTGTATATACATATGCTTCTCTTAATCAAAAAGTTTCAGGAATTTATATTTTAAAAGACCCGCGCAAACCTAACGTTATTTTTTAAAAATGGTAATGTTAGTAATCCTTCTACTGTAATCTACACGAAAAATTTCCAAAAAATATTTCGATCTCTCAAACCATTCGTGAACAGCTGATGCTTTTATAAATTGAAGTTTGGTATGCTCGTAGTTTTTTCTATGTCTAAATTTATCGAGTCATTTGGACGATTGCTGCTTTGTTTCAGCGTCAAATCAGTGCATTCAAATCTCGTCTTGAGTTGTGGTGCGTTTCATGAACGTGGGATTTTTAGATACTTCAGATATCTGTTTGTGCTCGAAATTTAGTGTTTTTGGAACAAATCTCGCTACTACACGTTTTAAGTGAAAAGTTTCGGTCAAGATGCTTTGACAAGATCTATACGATATACCGACATCATCAGAAATCTCTTACACAGTCAGTCGATGATTATTCAAAATCAAATCCCTCACTTTTTGAACACTTTTTCCCGTTATCGTTTATTATTTTCTGGCCTGTAGTAATGGATTCAAGTTTCGTCAATGTTTGCAAATCGACGTAGTTAATCAGTCATATCCTTTAAAAACACACCGAGATAACTTTATTTAAACAGATGTTTACAAACAAATTATTTAATAGATTGACTTGATATTTCACAGTTATTTACAACACAAGTGTGTCAATTAACATAGTAAAAAATTTAAATATAATATTGATATCTATATTCTAGGTCTGAATCTTTTCAGTTTTCTTTTGTAATTGATTATTTTTGATTGTTGTTTATGCGCATTTCATGCACTCGTATTTGATATCATCTTCAGAACGCATTGCCTTCGTAATTTTTAATCAATAATAAATTTATTGAAGATTTCTGACCAGAAATTTTTTTAGTGATTTGTGGGTTGAAAAATAATTTATATTTGAGTACTTATTTATTTTTAAGTTATAAAAATTTAATTTCGGTTCACTGGTTCAATGAAACAATTTAAGAAACACAGCATTAATTTATAACAGTGATTTATTCTAAGTTAAAAATTAAATTCTGTGTTCGAATTTCATATATAAAGCACATACGGTTTATACTTATGTTATAGATTGTACGTACATATACGCAGACATTTTTGTCTTACAGTATAATAGCAATACTTCATAAAACGAAACAATTGCCAAACGGAAAAGTGCGCGTCGCGCGACTTCGTACTCCTGCCAAACATCCGAATGTCATGTAGGGGCCTCAAGTGGTATTGTTAATGAATGGACGCGACAACTAATCAATCAGGTGGCTGTGGCGAAGCTTCGTCTGTTTTTTCCCGTGGCGTGTGTCAAATAAAAGATGGTATGGCGACGCGGCCAACTCGATCACGTGGTCGCTTAGCTATAATTATGAAGTGTCGTAATATATATATATATATATATATATATATATATATATATATATATTACACGCGATTAATGTTTATTTGATACATAAATATTACAAACATACGTTCAAATTCGCAAGAAAAATCTTTCAATTAACAGGTGGATGATTTCTAGTGCCAGCTATTAACTTTATAGTATAAGCCAGTTCACATACGTACGCACATATACATATATTTATGTGTATATGCGTACATCAATATATATATATATATATATATATATATATATATATATATATATATATATATATATATATATATATTACGTGTGTGTAGTACACGTATATATTTGTTTGAGATAAACGTGTTAGGTGTTTTATGTGGAAACGGTGAAAAGACATTTAATGATCTTATACAACACGTATTATTTTTAACTGTTTTGTTACATTTATTTTAATATTTTATTTATATATGTGCTTTATTTATTTAGTTTTTATTTTTCGACTGTCGTTAACGTCGATTTCTTTTAATTCAGCATGCTGTTTATATTTGTTTAAGAGTGGTTTTCCCAAATTATTTTTGTATATCAGTGTTCTTTTTGTATCCACGAGTTACGTGTGTATGTGTTATATAATTTTTCCATTGTAAAATTAATATTTTCGGATATCGAGTGGGAATTGAAATGATCTCACTGATTATATATATATGCATATATATATATATATATATATATATATATATATATATATATATATATATATGTATATGTATATATATATATATATATATATATATATATATTATATCCAATCTCCGATTTACGTCTCTTCAATATATATTACATTGACTCGCTTATTACTAGGGGATTTAAAAAAAATTGTAGAAGTGAATGAAAAGACAATAGTTAGGGTAGTAATTTTTTTTTATTTTAAGTATAATCACCCTTAAGGTCAATATATTTCATCCAACGTTGATCGAATGCCATTATGCCGGTATTAAGGTACGATTTCTCAAGCTCTTCAAAATAGGCGTCTCCTTCGGCTATTACCTCCTCATCTGTGCTAAATCTGTTCTCAGCAAAGAATGTTTTCAGTAGTGAAAAGAGATGGGAGTCGGAGAGGACCAGGTCTAGTTAATATAGGGCATAAGGAACCAATTCGAAGCCAAGAGAGTGGATTTTAGAGGCTATTTGTATCGATGTATGAACAGGAGCGTTGTAGTGATGAAACATGATTTTTTGCGTTGTATTCTGAGTCATTTTTTATAAATGGTGGCTCGTAACTTGTCCAAAAGGGTACAGTTATAAGCGCTGTTGATTTTATTTCCCTTTTTCAAATAATCCACCGACAAAATTCGCTGCGTATCCCAAAAAACTGAAGCAATGACTTTGCCTCCCGATGAATCAGCTTTGGACTTATTTGATGATCTATCTCCTCTTTTAATCCATTGTTTAGATTACTCTTTGGATTCTGGTATCTGGTGGTGAATCCAAGTCTCATCAGGGATTACAAAACGACACCAAAATCATTTTTATTACGCTGTGCCATGATTAAGCAATCTTTTGAAATTTGGTATTGTGTGCGTTTTTAGTCCACAGTCAACATTCGCGGCACCCATTTCGCCCACATTTTTGAAATGCCTAAATTTTCAATTAATATGAATATACGGCGCCATTCGATATTCCCAAACCCTCTATTATTGCGTACACCTTCATTCGTTGGTCACTCAACACCATCTCGTGCAATTTATCAACATTTTCTGCGGTAACTGACGTTGAATTGACGTTGACTTCCGACCTGCCACTGTGGGGGTCATCTTCGATAGATGTTCTGCCTCTTCTAAATTCAGTAGCCCATTTTGCGCTACTGTGACATACGCTGGGGAGAAGTGATCGTACACATTACGCATCTTTTCAAAAATTTTAGTGACATTCATACTATCCAAAACTAAAAATTCAATAACCGCACAATGTTTCAATTTATTCATTTCACAGAAATAGCCAAACACGTCTTATTTAGATTTCTGTCAAAGCTAAACTAAGAGATGTTTTTCACTTAAATTTTTACAGACCGCTAATCAAGGATTCCTCTTAAAAAAAAATACTTTCAACTCTTCCAACGCCTTCTATATATCACTTTTATGAATTTTTTGAAGCTTTCTTGTACTTAGGCACATAATTTAAAAAACTCAATTCGATTTACGGTGTTTTTACCTAAAATTATATCGTTTGTAGGAAAAATTAATTTTTAAACCAGTAAATTTGATTTAAAAATTATTCTTCTAATTATATTTATAATTATTTCTAACTATTTATATTTCTCTAATTTTTTGTGTAAATATAGTAATAGTTGGTTATTTAAATTAAAGCAATTAAGCATGTAGAAAATTTTGTTGTCAATTTCACAACTTTCTCTTTACAAAAAAATGATTTTTTTACAAGTGGGAATGTTTATTATAGAGATTTATCAAAATTAATTTTTAATGATTCTCAAAATCGTATTCTTTCTTTTTCAAACCTTGTTTTTGCATAGAAGATTAAAACGCGAAATAATAATAAATAATATTTTATCATTTATTTCATAATGTGTTCATATCTCATAGGCTAGTGGTGTCAAACTCATATATAAACACGGGCCACCAAATTCAGTTTAAGAGGATACGAGGACAAACACCAAAACAGTTTTCTAAACCGAATTATGAAAAAAAGATTATAATCACTGTTTGATGGTCACTGTTGGGAAGTGGCATCATTCAATACAACTTCTTAAATCCTGGTGAAACAATAATAGCAGAAAAATATTCTCAGGACATTGAAAAAATGCATGAGAAGTTGTATCGTTTACGGACAGCATTAGTCAATCGAAAGGGACCAATTCATCTTCATGACAACGTCCTAACACACGTCTCACAAATAACTAAAAAAATTAAATGGACTGAATTATGAAACCTTACTTTACCCACTTTATTCTTCGGACCTGTCTCTGACAGATTATCATTTTTTTGAACAATAGAGTAATTTACTACTAGAGAGAAGGTTTGCAAAGATCGAACATTAGCTCGAAGCGCTTTCGAGGCATTTGTTAATTCCAGGACTCCATAATCCTATCTTATAGGATTACACAAACTTATTTCCTGTTAGGGGAAATATGTGCAGGCCAATGATCTTTATTTTGATTAATAAATATAATTTTTTACTGATACGTGGAACCCGCAATTATTTTTGCATCAATCTAATAATTAAACATCTAGTTTAAAATTGTATTCATATATTATTAAAGTATAGTTTACATAACTTTTTTTACAATAAGTGTTCATTAAATTTTAACACGTATGCATCAACACAGTAATAATATCTTGGTTAGTATGTATATCTTCATATAAAAATGTCATTTTAATGTTTATTTTAAAATGTGATTTAACCGCAATATTTACTTTTATTTTATTATAAAATGCAAATTAAAAACATGTTTTTTATAATGAAAAATCTCAAATGTGACAAGTTTTAAGGTCATGATAATTTGGTAACACATGTTACATATGTGTATATATATATACATATATATATATATATATATATATATATATATATATATATATATATGCATAAAGTTGTTAATTTATGACGTCAAAAAAACTACGGATTCTCATTTACACACGTACGTTTATACGCACAGAACGTAATATCTGAAAAAATCATACAATGTGGAAATGTGCCAAAGACAGAAAAGTAATGTCCTGAAATAATTTATGCCCGATAGTAAGTCGACAGCTGTCTCAGTATAAAACTGATACGAAAGATAGAGCCTCTTTTCTGCGCATCTGTTCACTCTAAAACGTACACACTAGTCGAAAACATAACCTCAGAACCCCGTCTAGTAAAGACATGTGTGTGTGTGTGCGCGCGTGTCTATTTCTGAAATCGTTTGACGCACGCCGCACTATCAGAAAACGAAAAAAAAGCACGCGCATCGTGTCGGTTCACGGTTCGACACTCGGTAAAATCTATTTTCGTTCACTGGAAATGCTTTCTGCACCGCTAACGATACTATAAATTCGTCAGCTGAAACTAAACTATGAAACAAATGATTTTTTGTGTTCGATTTAATTGTCAACGGGTGTTTTTCACCATACATTCGGTGAGAAAACACCGATCATTTAGGACGCGTGTCTCGTGTGGTTTAGTTTTTTTTCTTTTTTTTTTAGAGAAAAAATATAAATATCATATTAACGTTAGGAAAATAAGCTTTAAAGAGTTAAGTAAATATGCCAAGATAATATTACGTTACTTATAACTGGTTCGTTAAATTTTTGTTGAATTAATGAAGCAACTAAAAAAGCATTTGCTTTTTTTAAACTTTTAACATTAATTTTCATCATAATAAATATACACAGATTTGGCTTAAGGAACTATATTTTGTAAAAAACTAGTTTTGTACTTTGGTATAAGATTATCGATTATTTGAATTGGCTCAATAATTGTCTTAACAAATGCATTTTCTCTCACTCGACAAATATTTTTTTATTGTTGCTTATGCGTATTTCGATGGGAATGACATTATTTTCAAAGCACTAAAGCACAGAAAAATATTTCTTTACCTTAGCGCTCTGAATAAAATTGAATTAAGATTAATAATCATTTATTAAACAATTTAAGAAACATTTGTGTTTTTTTGGGGTGAGAAAAAATTAATTAATGTAACTAAATTTATTTACATTGAACTATATTATTAATAACTGTTAAAAGTTCTCGAATTGTTATTGAAATTTCCTGTATCCGACGACGAATTGGAAGTAGTCTTACGCTCATCTTTGTAGTCCTTCTCTTATTCACCTTTGTAGTCTCTCACTAATACTTACAGATAATTGAAAAATGCATTTTTTTCGACATATTTAGTTCAGTAGTCTGCTTGTACAGTATCCACGCATGGATAGTTGCTAAATCTAAAATATTATAAAATACTTGAAGAGGCCATCTACGGGACCCAGATTTGACATTATATTTTCGTGCAATTTGATCTACTACATCCACTCCAAACCGGGTCTTGTTGTAGAATGTAATTATTTCTGGGAAACGTTTATTATCGTTCTTAATTTTTAGAAATTTATGTCTTGAACTGAGTAATAGTACCTTTTTCTTTGGCTTGTTTTTGTAAATTGTTAGAACATAATTTTCTGATTTATCTGTGGATAACCTGACCATATTATTTTTCTGAGCTTTTACAGTTTTTGGTATTTCTTTTCTATTTGCACGTATAGTTCCAACTGGAATAGTATCTTTTGCAAGTGAATTTCAATTGTATGTAAGAATAAAATTCCAATTCTAAATAACTAGATGAATAAAGAAATGTTTGTGAGCTCAATTCTTCCCATTCAACCGAAAATTGCATGGCAAATACACTATTTCATTTATCAAGAGATGAAATACGGTATTCGCTTTCACAGTTTCGTTTTCTTTGTTCTACAAGCAGGGGTTGTCAACCTGAGACCATATGGCCCTATGGGTCCCCAGGATATTTCAAGGGAGTTACAGGTGAAAATTACGTAAAGGGGGATCACGGAACAAGATTAGAGGGGCCACAGAGAAAAGCAAGCAATGAAGAAAACAGAAAAGTGACCGAGAAAAGAAAACTGAACAAAAAATAAAACAGAAGTGAAGTGAACCGAGAAGTGCTTATCAATAGAGTTTAACAAAAGCTCATAGAGCTACATAGCAATATAGCAACAAAAATAACTTTCAGTTAAGAAAAACGTCATTTTTGGATCAAGAGTACAATATCAAAAAAGTTTTGACAGCTTTAGGATAAACCAAAATTGTTTTTCATGGTATTTCCTACTTCGTATTTAATAAAATTAGGTTTCAGTCGTGTGAATTATTTACTCAGCTTAAGGCGAAGCCACGCATAATAATTCTAGAGTTTGCACAAAAGTTAGGCATTAGCCATCCAACAGTTCTGGACCACTTAACACAGCTAGAACAATCAAAAAAGAACAAAAATGTATATTAATTTCAAGGTCATAAACCACAATTATTTTCCTACCAACCTAATATTTTGAAATCAAAATATATATTTCCAATATTTCTTCTTATGTAATTTATGTGTTATATTTATCTTTATTGTTTTCTGTTTTTTACAACTCACTTCTAGATATTAATAAATTATATAATTGATTTGACTGTCAGATAGTATAAAAATATTTTTCTAAAAGGTTATTCTCTTATACAATATGTTCTTATACTTATTTTCAATTAAAATATAATCTACGCTCTTCATTATTAAGTTATCTAAACAAAATATAGATTTAATTTAATTATAGATTTGAAGCTGTTATATATTTTACTTTTATTTTAATAGCGGTTTAAAAGACACAACAATTCATATTTTTTATTTATGTGTACGTTTTTTATATAATTTCTTTTTTCTGAAAACTTTCATCGAGAGTATAAATTTCGAGATAAACATTACGTCCTATTTAAACATCGATAATGTATTTTCATAACATTATCGAGCACAATGAATCTGAATGTTTTTCTAATAGCGAATTAATTTAAAAAATGTTATAAATAAACTTCACAGTTGTGAATTTCACAATTTCACATTTTGTGAAACACAAACGTGTATGTTAAAAATATATATAAAATTCATTTTATTTTTAACTTTTTGTTATATTTTGGATATTTTATATACGTTTATAACATAAATGCTGCAGGTTTGAAATAAAAACAACAAATATTTGCTTACTATTATTATTTAACACTAATTATTTCTACAATGAATATAACCACACGGGTTATACTCATTATAAAATATATAATTTTAAGTAGCAGGCTTTTTTTATGGCTAGAAAAACTTTTTTACTACAGTATTTAGAGATTCATTGGATTGAAATGTGATTCAAGTAACAGTACTTGATGAAATCTCAACTACCGTTTATATACTGTCCTCTGTATGATGAAATTGTATTTTATCTAAGTGTGTGAACCCAGGGATCACGACAGGAACGTGACAATACTTTTGTTAAGGCGGATACATAACTTAGATAATGACAGATCAGCTGAAATTCATTAGTCAGAACGGACATATCGTACCTCATTTGTAAATAAGTACAGTAGTGAGGATGGATATATAACATTTTCAATATTAACTATGAAGTTGACTATTGAATTTAAATTATTAAATACTAAAATGTCATTTTATATGCAGAAAATGTCGCGTAGCCAATTTAATGATTTTTATTAGGTAGGTAGAAAAATAATTTCGGTTTTTGTTTTTTGAATTCTAACCTTGTTTTTTCAATGAAACTGTAATTTCATCGTGTTTATGTTAGTCATTTTAAAGTGCACTTTTTGGTCTGTATTTTAGGAACATTGACTTTGGTTTTATAATTAATTTTGATTCAAATTAAGCTATTGAATTAAAATTGGAAAAGAAGCAAATAATAACAATTTTTTGTGCGAGTTCACAGTGGGGGTGGTAAAGCAGCAGAAACTAAACGATGCTTTTGGTGTGGGTACTGTTAAGGAGCCTTGAAGATGAAAAAGGTCGTGAGCGTCCTTCTTCAGTTCATAACGACCAACTGAAGGCATTAGTTGAATCAGAACCACGCACAACAATTCGAGAGCTTGTATTCAAGTTATGCGAAAGACATCCAACAGTTCTAGACCACTTAAACCAGCTAGGGAAATCAAAAAAGAGAAAAATGTATATGAATTTGATGGTCATAAATCGCAATCATTTGTCTACCAACCTAATATTTTTGAAGATAATATCATTGAAAATTTACAGATTTTTTCACATTATAAAATATATAATTTTAAGTAGCCGGCTTTTTGTTTTTTGTTTATGGCTGGAAAAACTTTTTTCACTACAGTATTTAGAGATTCATTGGATTGAAATATGATTCAATAAGTTTTTTTTCAAGTAAAGAAGTAAAAAAAAATATTTAAAGCTATAAAATATTAAGACTATAATATGGATGATTAATTACTTTAATCTACAGTATTTAATAGAAAAACTTGAAAATTTACTATTATACATTGGATTTTTGTTATGTGACAACAAAATTCCTTTTACAAGTTCGTCACGTCTTTTCTTTGATTAATTTTCCAAGTTTTCTTAATAATGCTGCATAGAAAGACGCATATTGTGGTTTTAGACAATAAGCAGTATAAGTTTCTTTCTAAGTGATAAAAATATCTAAAAAAAACTATACATGAATTGTTTAAATTCTTTTAATGTAAATTTATTGATCCGACTTTATTTTAGAATTTAAATTATAATGATGAATCTAGATTCTGTTTCCAGTGACAATGCATTAAATAGGTTTAAATACGTGATTCGCACATATTTTTAAAATTCATTCATTTTAAAAAATTATCAAATTGATGAGAATTTTAAACATATCGTGCTTTGAAATTGAACAAGCTTAAAATCTATGTATTTCAGCATGAAATGTGTAAATCGATTGAATCATTTTGTGTACTTAGCTATCCATGAACAAACCGAGTAAATTTCTTGTTAGAAATGATTGGTCGACAAATTTTGTAAGCATATTTCATTCTCTCTCTTCTACATAAAAAGAGCTAAAAAAGTATTAGCAATCAACACTAAACCTCGTGCTTTTCCAATAGTGTACAATTTTAGGTTGTTCTTAGTTATTTCTGTATCCTTTTCCATAATGGAAAAAAATTAGAAATATTTAAAAGCCATAATTTTTATATGGTACAGCATTTGAGATGTACAGAAATACGTAATTTATGTTTTTGACTAATATTTTGTCAATCAAAAATATCTTCGAAATGATTCTTCATCGAACACTGCTATTAACATATGACATTCGCCTTAAAACTGTCTTAAATTCAAATATAAAAAAAAACATTTCTCTTCTCGTTTTGAAATGGGCATGAGAATCAGTCTATTTTTTGTCGGCAGATTTGGGTCTGAAGGAATTTAACAAATATCATTTAACAAATATCAGCGAAGCAAAAAAAAACACCGAACTGAACAAACTCTTTGAAATAGATAAACCTCATTCAGACATTTCTCGTTCAATAAATACATGTCACGTATTTCACTGAGATGAATAGCAAGCATAAATGCTTATGTACTGTATTTCTTGTTATATTAGCGTTAATGTTGTGTCAATATTTTAATGAAACATAATTATCATAAGCAGATACCAGATTATTTTTAAGTCCTGTTTCACTCAACATTTTTTAATGTTACTAGTCAGAAACATTCTTCTCATTTCTTCTTCAGCTTTATATCTAATATATCCTGTATAGCTGGACTCAAAATGATTTTTAAATAGTTTATTTTAATTGATTTAAATGATTTTTAAGTGACCTGTAGTGTACGGAACTTCACTTCCGTCACAAAATTAGTCCGGTATTTCAGTTCCACCAGATTCGGCTCAAACAAACAGAATCGAAAAAAATTTAAATCCAATGCTTAAATAGTTATCAATTAAGGAAAATAAATCACCTTATAACAAATATAAATACTTGTGTATTTTTTTACACTTATGTGTACTGGAAATTATTTTTTTCTAAGGCTTGCAATACTGCTAAATTGTCATATTTCTTAAGAAAATTATTGGAAAACCTAGAATATCAATATTTTATCTGACTGGTCAAACGAAAAATACTACAAGGTGGTAGAAAAATAATTTCGGTATTAGATTGGTAGGAAAATAATTGCGCTTTATGACATTCAAATTCATATACATTTTTCTCTTTGTTGATTTTCATAGCTGTTTTAAGTGGTCCAGAACTGATTAAGGACTAACGGCTGACTTTTGTGCAAGCTCTCGAATTGTTGTGCGTAGTTCATTCTACTATTCAACTAACGCCTCCAGTTGGTCGTTATGAACTGAAGAAAGACACCCGCGACCTTCTTCATCTTCAAGGCTATCGTCCCAAACACGAAATTTTTGAAACCACTATTGTACCGTACGTTCCTAACAGTACCCACACCAGAAGCATCGTTTAGTTTATGAGCAGTTAGCGCTGCTTTACCACCTATTTTGAACTCATACAAAAAATGCTCTCATTTACTTTGTTTCTATCTTTAATTCAATAGTCCAATTCTCAGCAAAATTAATAATAAAACCAAAATTGATATTGCCAAAATAGAGATCGAAAAATGAAATTTAAAATGATTTTAACATGAACTCAATGAAATGACACTTTCATTGAAAAACATTAAGGTTAGAATTCATAAAACAAAAACCACAATTATTTTCCTACCACCTAATAATATTAAGTGTACAAATTCATTCGGTATATTTTTTATAGAAAATGAATGTTTACAGAAAAATGGAATACATTTCCATTCTCAAGATATCCTCTATTATTTTGTATAGCTTTGTTCCATCTGTCCGAATGTGTAACTGATGAATCTCGTGTCGAAAAAAATGGCGGCTTTGAGCCAATAAAGTCTTGAACTAAATATCTTTTCGGATTTCTTACACTGTTTTAGATTTTTTTCATGTTTTATGCGTCACAACACCTTCCCCCAAAGCTGTATAAATCATTACCATGGTAGCATTTTTTTCTACTGGAATCCGAAATGTATTCAAATGCCTAGTTTGCTTATTTTCAGACGCCATCGTGTTCATAACTGTTTTGTGAGCTTATACCAACTGCTTAATCTAACACAATCAATCTCTCTAGATATATACTGGTTTTAAATGTTGAGGTTGGCAATAAAAAAGTCTAGAACGACAAGAAAATATATGAATTTAAAATAGAGTTATGATTGGTTCACTAGATTGAACACAGAATTAATTTTTACATCTAATACTTATTGTACATTATTTAATCGTTGTAATTTGGTGTATGTTGTGATTAATAATAGATTTTTTGTGAAGAAAAGTAAAAGGGAACTCTTTTGAGGTCTTTCTGGTTGTGCGAAAGTGATTCAGGCAGGTTTTATAGAAATTAGTTATTACTGCACTAAAGTAATCGTTTTTTAAAAAATAGTTAATTTGTTATGTGCATAATTTCATTAGTTTTTACAGTCTTAAAAACAAAGACTTAAATATATTATAAGTTTAACAAACGAAACTGGTATTTACTCCAATTTTGCTATCCTAATTGAACCTGTTTGTTTTTATTTATAAAGTCCAACCAACTTACAAGTGTTTCGATAAAAGATTTTTTCGACAAGTGATTTGTCAGTTACCCGACATATGTAGAAAAGTTAAACAAAATAATGAATGATATTTTAAAAATTGAAATGTATTCCATTTTTCGATAAAAATTCATTATCTATAAAAAAGGCACCGAATTAATCTGTACACCTAATATAATACTTATTCACTCTAACATATCGATTCTTAAAAACTATTTCCATTTTTAAGTATTTTTTTTATCGAACTATCATTTATTTTGACCGATTGCATTTTAAATGTTTTATAAATGCATTAAGTTATTGAAAATACAAATGAGATAATTGAAAAAAATATTTCATTACGAAATTTACGAATAATTATAAATACTTTATTATTTTTTAACTATACATGTTCATAATATTTATATACCGATGTTATTATTCATAATATTGTTATATAACAATAATTCATTATTGTTATATAACAATAATTCATTATTGTTATATAACAATAATTCATTATTGTTATATAACAATATTATTCATCCGGTTTAATTTATTTTTAGAACTAAATTTTGCATTCACTCTACATTTTTTTTGATTAAAAATGTTCAACAAATGTTTACTGATCATTTTTGATTATTGATAATCAAAAATGATCAATAATCACTTATTGAATATTTTTAATCAGAAAAAAGTGTTTTATTTATGGGGTGAGTGTAAAATTCATTTGTTAAAAATATCTGAAAAAAATAATTTATGAAATATTACATATATATATATATATATATATATATATATATATATATATATATATATATATATGTCCTTCTGCATATAGAATTTTAATTTATAATTTACAAAATATTTAAAAATGGGTATTTAAAATATATGGCGCAATGGGAACGTAAACATCACAAACATTTTTGTGAACAGCTGAGTAAATGTTAAAGCATTGACAAATTTGTCAACTCATCTAAAGACCATAATCCAATTTAATTTTTCAAACGTGCTGCGAATTGGTGTCATTAATCACTATCTAATAGAATTAATTTTAGTTTTACGGCAACATAAACAGAACTGACAGAGTACAGCAGCGAGTACACGATATTTCAAATGCTACGATCACTTTCAATTTGGTATTTTTTAATACGCAGATATTTGTTTTTTGATTTTTAACGATTTGCTAAATAATTGTTCTTTATGGACTCTGGATTGCATCAATCATTTAAAAGTAATTTAAATAGCTTTTAGTTTTTAAAAGTTAAAACATAGTTAAAATTTAATTTATATGGCATTTAGGCGTACAAGTTTGCTATTAAAAATATGTCGTTATAAAACGTGCAGAAAATTTGTAACATTAAAGTTATTATTTATTTTCTTAATAAGAATTGTTCTTTAAAATATTGTTTGGAATTTTTTTTTCTTAATGAAATATAAATATAAGAAGGTAAATAATTAAACAATTAGTATTTATTATCTGATTGGATTTTTTCTGAACTATCATTTGTAGGTAAATTTTACTAATTCTGATCAAACAATGGAATATTTAAGAATTTATTTTAATTTTCTTCAAAAACCACAAATTTTTTTCTAAACAAAAATATTAAATAAATAATTGTTAATATTTTTTTTTGTTAACTATGACCACTGTTATTATTATTAATTACTTTATTAATCCTTTTCTTTTATATTAGGTATACAAATTAATTCGGTGCCTTTTTTATAGAAAATAAATGTGTACGGAAAAATGGAATATATTTTAATCTTGAAAATATCCACCATTATTTTATATAACTTTACTTCATCTGTAGGTTAATTAATGAATCTTCTATTAATGAAAAAAATGAATGAAATCGTAATGAATTTTCGGACCTCTTCCACTGTTTTAACATTGTTTGCATATTTTATGCATCACAACACCTTTCCGCAAAGTTTAGCAAATCATTTTTGTGGATTTGACAGCATTTTTTTCAACTGAAATGTGAGAAGTATACAATGCCTAATGTGCTATTTTGCGAACGCCATCGTGTTCTCTACTGTTTTGTGAGGTTATGCCAACTGCTTGGCCAAGATATATAGTTTTTTGAAATGTTAAGATTAGTACTTTAGAATCGTAGAACGACGAAAAAAATTTTAAATTTAAAACAGAGTTATAATTAATTTGATTTGAAGGCACAGAATTATAAAAAAATATTAAAAATAGTGTAAAGGTGAATGTGACTACGCATCAGTAGTGTCACATCATCTCAAATTGATAGAAGCGCTAGTGTTTTATGTCGCAGATTTAACTCGAGAATTATTAAAATTGTAATGTACAGAGTATTTACTTAAACCTAGTAGATTATACGAGCCCGTAGCCCGATAAACTTAGTAAATTGAATATTTTTTTATATATTTAATTCTTATATTTAAATATCTTTTTTTAAATTATTTCTGTTTTAAAGCAGTTTGCCTTTTTCTTCTGATTATTTTTTCCTATTAATTATTATAGATTAGTTTATTTTTTAGAACATGTAATTATTGCTGTGAACCAATCTGAACTATCTTAAATGTATTGAATTTATATGTTTCTGTTTCTTAATTATTTCTATATGCGATAAAGATATTCTGTCTATTTTTTTAAAGAATTTTTAAATAGTAATAGCCTAAAAAAGTTGTTAGACAATCCAAAGAGTCTTATGTTAACACTTTCACGGTGGGCGGTTCAGATGGGGACTGTCGTTTTCCTCGGGCACTTTTCCCAGTTTCTCAGGCGGCAGTAACCGATTTAAAACGCATTAATTGTATAAACATTATTGTTTATACAATTACGCATTAATTGTATTAAAATTATTGTTGCTAAAGTGCCAGTATCTCCATATCGGACGGAATTTATCGCTGATCATTGTATTGCCTAAGATCAGTGTATCAAGTAATGGATCTGTGGACCAGTAATCATCTTTCTTAGACTTTTTTACAACATCCATTAGAATGATAAGGCCAATATTTATTTTCATTTCTATATTACTAGTGTCAGTCCAACCGTTCATTTTATTTGTTATGCTATTGTCACTGTTGGTGTTTTGATGATATTATCTATTTGACTCTAAACAAATGTATCTATGAAATCGTTTCAAATAATGAATTAATAAACATGATTTTATATTGTTTAAATCTACAGATTTCGTCTGTATTCCTGGCTACCCTCTATAATTATGCACTTTTGGAATAAAATCACTTTCCAACCGTTCACGATCATCAACAAAGTTATTATCATCGCTCTCGTCTTCAGAATCCTATCGAAAACCACTGGGTGCCAAAGTCACGCATACGTGTCGCCCGCCGCGAAAGTGTTAATATTGTGAAAAAAATCAGGATTCGTGAAATTAATTGTAAAACTTGTGACAAATAATGTATAGGACAACGAAGAAGAGAATTAGAAACAAAATTCAAACAGAACGTTGTTAACATTAAATATAAGAAATTTCAAAAGCCAGCGTAGTAAGCAATATGCTTTGAAAATGAATAGAATTTGGGGATTTTTATAAACATATATTATCATTTCTCACATTCATAAAGATAAACTGTAATATAATTATCGGTTATTGTAGACAATGGAGAAATTGTTCAAATTGACCGTAACACACACACACAAATACATACATACATTCATATATATATATATATATATATATATATATATATGTATATGTATATACATATGTATATATATATATATAAATGTATATATAGAGAGAGAGAGAGAAAGAAAGAGAGAGAGAAAGAGACATATTTATAAAAACAACTAATCATTTTTCGAGCGTTGATAAAACTATGTTTAAGTTAGTGTAGTTAATAATTTATACAAATAAATTGTATAAACGTGTTTTCAATTAAAATGCATTTTTATAATTATTTGCCAAAAACTATTAAAGTTTCATTTGTGTAGTTGATTTCTTTTTTTTATCTAGAAATAACATTTACATTTATTTTTTAG
The DNA here is from genome assembly GCA_034766995.1 of Acanthacorydalis orientalis. Classification (NCBI taxonomy): domain Eukaryota; kingdom Metazoa; phylum Arthropoda; class Insecta; order Megaloptera; family Corydalidae; genus Acanthacorydalis; species Acanthacorydalis orientalis. Next base: position 34,832,694 of record CM068318.1, on the reverse strand, counting down.
CAACTGCAGAAAAAAAATTAGAATGTAAATGGAATTCCTCTCTTTTATTTAGTAAATGACAGTTTGATATGTCTGAATGTTAAATGCCAAGTTATTTTAGTTCTATCTTCAGACACTACATATATATATATATATATATATATATATGTATATATATATGTATATGTATATGTATATATATATACGTATATATATATATATATATATATATATATAGCTAGCACGTACTTAAATGTCACATTTCTCTTTTTAATAATGACAGTGTAGGCATATGTTATTACAGAATATGCACATTAGTCTGCACCGTCTTTGATTACAAAAATATTAAAAATCTGAACAAGAACTGTGAATAAAAGAATCCTCAAATGAAAACACCGAAGATATATGAAACGTTTTTGTAACATTTCACGAATTGAGGTTGCTCAAAAACAATTCCTAACAAAAGATAAATAAAAACAGTAAAACCGCACACACAGGCATACACACATTTATATATATATATATATATATATATATATATATATATATATATATATATATATATATATATATAAGCTGCCCGTGTAGATTTAATGCACACAAAATTTTTTTATATTAGTATTATCTTATATATTAATAAAAAATTATTTGGTTAATAATAATTTATTGAAATATTTTTAACATTCTAATTGAGTTTTTAGCCTACTTTTCTACAATGAAAGAAGATTTATGAATAAATTTATATAATTGAAATAAATAACTATTTTTCAGAGAAACGATCCTAACTAATTATATTAGTTTGAAAAATTATTGTATACAATTATATTGAATCAATCAAACCTCTGTTTTAAATTAAAATATTTTCGTTTAAGAATTTTGTAATACGAACCTTAATATTTAAAAACAATTTATACTTTAGCCAAGCAGATAACTATACTCGTATAAAACAGTAGTGAACATGATGGAGTTCGAAAACAGCATATTAGGCATTACAAACATTTTACTTTCCTAAACTATTAAGAAAAATGCTACTGAATTGACGAGAATATATTTTCAGCTTTCATAAAACATGTTAAAAAATGTTAAAACAATGGGAGAGGTCCGAAAATACATTAAGAATTCATCGACTCAAGGCCGCCATTTTTTTCCGGCAAGGAATTCGTCAGTTACCCAACAGATGTAGCAAAGTTTCATGAAATAATGAGGGATATTTTACGAATTGAAATGTATTTCATTTTTCTGTAAACATTCATTTTCTATGAAGAAGGCACTGAATTAATTTGTACACCTAATATATATATATATATATATATATATATATATATATATATATATATATATATATATATATATGGTATACAAATTAAGGCTGATTCAATTTATGTTTCCACATGGAGATGTTAAAAGGGCGCAGGTTTAAGAAAAGTCACATTAATTTTTATATGGAATTTTAGACCCATTTAATACTAAAATACATTTGAACTAAAATACTAAATGGAGGATAACATGTTTTTTTTAATACTTTCTTGTGGATGCCTGAGTTTATTCACGATATATATATATATATATATATATATATATATATATATATGTGTGTGTGTGTATATAAATACGTAAATTTTTAACCTTCTAAATATTTTGCAAAAATGTATACAAATGTAATGGAAGGTAATATAGGAATATAATGGAAGGATAGAGTCTGAAATAGAAGGAATAAATATGTATACATATTCATATTATGTATATATATATATATATATATATATATATATATATATATATATATATAGAATGATTCAATTTAGGCTTCCACATGGGAGTGCATATAAAAAATGGGTGCAGGGATCATTAAAAGTCATATTATTTTTTATTTAATATTCTAATTCAATTCAATACTGAAATACAATTGAACTAAAATACTAAATAGGAGATAACATGTTTTTTTGAATTTTTGCCTGTTTTTAATACTTTTGTGTGGAAGCCCAAGTTAAATAATCCGATATGTATATATATATATATATATATATATATATATATATATATATATACATATGTGTGTGTGCATTTGTATGTACACGTATAATTATATATAACACTTCTGTTCTTTCACCTCTATTATTCATATAGTTTCACAATTTTTCTTCTAAAAGACATTTTCGTTTTAAATTCTATAATAGTATATATTCGGTTAATAATCTACGAACGAAATAAAGAGCTTATCATCACAAGAAAGGAATTTATATGACATTGAACTTAGGTTTATATTTAAGCAACTTTGCTAATTTTTCAATTCATACATTATTATTATTATTATATATGTGAATTTCATTGACATCGAAAATGAATAATTGTCTATGAGTAAACAATGAACTGTTTATTGTTTGAACTCAATATAACGTATAATTTTTTATTTCAGAAATTATAAATACATATTTCTGATTTCAATGCAACTAAATATGCCTGGATAAAATTAAATAAAACTGGTCCTAAATTGAAAATATGATTTTTACTGTGAAATATGGAGGAGAAAGTGTAATGGCTTGAGAGTGTATGTCAACGTATGAAGTTAAAAGTTTTCGTTTTATTGATGCTATTATAAATAAATAGGTTCATTTGAACATTTTTAAGGACAGTATGCAGTGTGGCCCAAGTACATATTACTTACTTAATTATAAATAAATAATGTATGTAAAGTACATCTGAATTAACGGTAGAATTTTTATATAAACACATTTAAAATGTTAATATTTAAAACATTTTCCAAACGTTTTCATCAATTATTGTCTTAAAAGATTTCGACTATAAAAGTGCTTCAAAAATGACATACATAATATCATGAGCGCAAATAGAAATACGGACACTCTTCGACTTACGTAGGTGGATCGTTCCACATAATATTACGTAAGTCAAAACATACTTATGTCAGATCATACTCCACACTTGTTATATGTACTCAACAATAAAATTATGCTTGAGTCAACATTAAATACAGGCACATATGCAAAAGTCATGTAATGAGAATTACCGTTATGGGAAATATACATTTGTATATTATTGATTTCAATATGTATTGTAGACGTAAACGTCGTTGGAGAATTTCAAGAAAATTTCGGGTGACGTGCGCAATTATTGCACAAAAAATAAATAAAACCTCAAATAAAAATGTGATGTACATACATGAAGCTTATTTTAATTTGATGCACCATTTCCCCTTAAAATAAAATCGGCTTGACGTACAGAAAATTTGTATCTATTTATTAAATGTTCATGATGAATTTTAAGCCATAATTTAATTTACCAAAGTACATGAGTATGAGTCCTACGTAAGTAGAATCTACGCAAGTCGGGGAGCGTCTGTAAGCAAACAACAGAAATATAGATGTATTCAATACACTTGAAATAAATCAGACTCGATCACAGCAACAGTCATATTTTTTAAGAAATAAATTAGGTCGCAAATTAGTATGTAACTAAAAGAAAAGGACGAAATATTGGAGATTCGATGAAGAAAGATACTTAAATATAAGAATTAGAGGTATATAAGAAAAATTCAATTTAAAAAATAGTTTTTTTCTGTATCTTAGCTCTTTGAATGTGATGGCATCATCATTGAAATTTGCATAAACGACAATGAAAACAATCAATAATCATTTATTGAACATTGTTGATATACAGAAAAAAATTTAATGATTGTGGGGTGAGTGAAAAAAATATTTGTGAAAGAGAATGTAGTCCAAATTCCATAACTATGTTGTAAATGGACAAATTATTTATCTCTTTTACAGAATTCCTATGAATCAAATTTAATATCCATTGTATCTACAACTGGATATATTTTTTTTATTGCTTAAATTACAAAATTAAATATTGTTAATTATATATTGTTAGAGGATAGAAATTTATTATTTTTTATTTTACTTCGATGTTTAATAAATGAAATAATAATTAAAGTAAAAATGTAACAAGATTAATAAAGGTGTAGCTAGAGATCTATTCGAAAAATCTCTAATTTGTGTTCTCTTTTTATTTTTAATTTGTTTATTTTTAATCTTTAATTAGATCACAAAGTAGTTCAATGTCAAGAAATTTAACTTGATTAATGATGCCGTAGAAAATATTTTATTTAGTCTGGCATAAGTTAGCATGCGATAGTGCACTCAGTAACGTTGCAGTAGTTATGCTTGTATCTATGTATAAGATTCGCGTCAGCTGATGAACTTTTCGATTTTACTCCAATGGACGTTTGCCAAATTCATTTTTATATAGAACTTTGCTAAATTATCGAATAACTTTGTAAAGCGTCTATCAATATATCCATTCCTTTATGTTTGCTTTAAATTTTAGGAATTTATCGTAATAAATTTTGATATTTATAAATCTATCAGTTTTATTGATTTTTAATATAGAATATATCAGTATGTTTCATTAAAACCCGCTGTTTTATGAGCAATTATTTCAATAACAAAATGTGTGAATACATTAATCAAAGTATTTGCCCTTGGAAGTATGACTTTTTCCCACTTTTCTGGCAGGAATTGAATTCCGCGACGTAAGGATGTTCTATATTTTGACCCAATCCATTCAGAAACCCCGTTTTCGACTTCTCTGTAGTTGTGGAAATGTGTATCTTCTAAATCGTGTTGCATCGATTGCAACAGATGGTAGTCGCTTGGGACCAGCTCCGGAGAATACGCTAAGTGCAGGAGAACTTCCCATTCGAGCTCCATCAGTGTTTGTTTCACGGCTATAGCAACATAGTGCCAAGCATTGTCATGGAGAAGAATCACTTTTTGGCGATTTGATGTAATTGATGGCCGTTCTTGCATCAAATTATTATTCAAAAGCTCAAATTGTTGTCGATAACGTTCGGCGGTGATTGTTTTCTTCGGTTTCAATAGCTCATAATATAGACACTCTCCATATCCTACCAAATAGAGAGCATTATTTTGTGACCGTGGATGGTTCGATTTGGTGTCAACATTGATGGTTCACCAGGATCAACCTATGATTTCTTGCGTTTAGGATTGTGAAAATATGTCCATTTTTCATCGCCGGTTACGATACGCCACAATAAGCTCTTCTTTTTATGCCTTGCGAGCAAATAAATTGAGATATTTAAACAATTAGCAATGGAATTTTCGGTCAATTAATATGGAAGCCATCTCCCTTCTTTCTTGATTTTCCCATACCTTGTAAACGTCGTGAAATGGTTTATTTATCGTTTTTGAGCTGTCGAGCCAATTCTTTCAGTGTTTGAGCAGGGTTTTCTTTCAATGGAGCTTGCAGTTGTTTATCTTCGAACTTTTTCGATTGACCTGGCCGTTTTTTGTCGTGAATGTCACAATCACCACATTTGAATCGTCGAAACCATTCTCTACATACTGTTTCCGACAGAGCAGATTCACCATAATTTTTTGCAAGCAATCGATTAGGTTCAGTTGCATTTTTTTCAAATCAAAGTAGTGTAGAAGTACACATCGGAAAAATAAATTATTTAATTCGGTTATAAAAAAGCACTTGTGTAAACAAAGGTTGGCGTCTGATGACTGAATTTTAGTGGGAATTGCCCACAGCATACGCACCTAAAGTTATCTACACGAGAACAGCGGCTTTTAATGCAACCTCCTATTATTTTTTTACTTTTATTTGGTTGGTAGGAGAATAATTGAGTTTTTTGTTTTCTGAATTCTAACCTTTATTTTTTTCAATAAAAGTATCATTTCATCGTGTTCATGTTAATATTATTTTAAAGAACATTTTTCTGTTTCTATTTTGGTAACATCGACTTTGGTTTTCTTATTAATTTTGCTTCAAATTGGGCTATTGAATTAAAGATGGAAAAGAAGAAAATAAGAGCAAATTTTTGTGAGTTCAAAACGGGTGGTAAAGCAGCAGACTGCTCGTAAATTAAACGATACTTTTGGTATAGATACTAAGGAACGTACGGTGCAATGGTGGTTCCAAAAATTTCGTGCTAGAGACGAGAGCGTTGAAAATAGAGAAGGTCGCGGGTGCTCTTTTTCACTTCATAACAACCAACTGAAGGTGTTATTTGAAACAGAACCACGCACAACAATTCGAGAGCTTGCACAAAAGTTAGGCATTAGTCATCGAACAGTTCTGGACTACTTGAAACAACTAGGAGAATTAAAAAAGCCTGACAAGTGGGTGGATAAACCGCAATTAATTTTTTATCAACCTAATAATATTACATTTTTTATCTATTAATATTATAGAAACAATAGACAAAACAAACTATTACTAATAAACATAAAATATATTTATTTATTATTCTAGATAAATACACAAAATCAATCAAGTATCTATTCATAAAAAAATATGTTTTTGTCTCATAATCTGACAATAACTTATGGCATGGTTAAAGCTTTGTAAAATAAATGTTAAAAAAAGATCTGTACGTTAGGAGAATAATCATTATTTTTACTACTCCTTCATAATTCATTTACTATAAACGTCACTTTCATTCATAAATCAACATATTTCTGGGTAAAAAAATAATATTAATCAATTAAACACTTTTCTAAAAATACATTATTCTAATTGAAACCTTTTATTAATTACACTTGACATTATTCCTACAAAAAATAATAATAAGCAGACTCTTTTTAGTACACACACACATATTCAAATACATAATTTATTTTTTTTACTTGTCTATATTGTAAAAAAGTGTATATTTATTCTGAGTGAATTAATCACCTTCCAATTTATTATTGTACATTGTTGATTTTATGTCGAATATTGTTTAAAAGAACTTAAATGAAAAATTTCTAGATATTTATCTCACCTAAATGTAAATATATATCTGTATGTATCGTTTGGACATGTAAGTGGATGCGATATTTATTTTACGTAGGTGAAGACTACTCACGCAAATTGCGTGTTAAATGTCAAAGAATCACAATGTACGCATCATGCCTCCACATTAAACTGCTCTTTGATACCCTGTTTGATATTATGTTCGAAAATATTTTACCATGTCGTTATTTCAATCGAAGTTGCATGTTTTATGTTAGGCATATATATATATATATATATATATATATATATATATATATATATATATATATATATATGTAATTAATATATAAAGCAAAATTAAAACATTATACTTTTTTTTACAATCTGTACTTATTTTAAAGTCAAACAGTATTGTTCTTATCTAAAATAATTGAAAAATCAACTTTTCACCTACTACTCTACTTTTGTTGGTTTAATTTCCAATAATTCTTTAAAAACATATATTCTAATATACATAAACTATTTATCATTATTAATATTTATTATTTTTTTCTTTTTCATTTTAAAATAAATAAAAAATTTATTGAATAAAGCTTATTCCTCATTTTATAATGTTTTTCTATATCATATCTTGATAAAAAAGTTGTCAAAAAAGTTTCCATTGGAACGAGAAGGTAGGAAATTCAGTCATTAATCCAGTCATTATTATTTATAATAAATTGAAAATTTTGAACTCAGATTCTGTTCAATGACAACATTTTTGACATTCTATTAAACTTGTTATTTGGAAGAAAAAATTAAGATTTAGATATAATTGTGATTGTATGTTTTATCTATGATCCTGGTGATGTGTTATTTTGATGAAATCTTTTCTTTTGTATCACCTGTATGTTTCCACTACTAGTTTCTGTATAAGTGACATTTTAAGGTAGATTTAAAGGACTCTAAAATCTACATGAAAAAGGCACGCATGCATAAATTTGTATTTGAAAATAGAGAAATCAGATGATCCAAAAGGATAAAAACCACCGGGACAAATTCTATTAAGATACTAAAAAATGTTTCAAAAATAATAAGAGATATAAAAATATAAATTCAATACTGTAATATGAACAAAAATGTTATAGAAACAAAAAAAATGATTTCCTACGTTTTATAAAATTTGTGTAAACAGATCAGAAATAAATAGTTGTACTGTTATTGTAAGATAAAAAATCGTAATGTTTACCAATATTTATACCAGACAAATGTACACTCATATCAAAATCGTTTTCTAATGTCACATTAACATAATATGCTATCATAAGAGAGAAATAAAAAAAATATTGTCTGGACATACTCTTTTATGTATAAAAATATTTTAGATTACATGTTAACAAAATTTCTGTTTGCTATAAAAAAAATATAACGTTGGAGAACTCATTTCTCTTTTATCCATTTTAATGTTGACACCCAATAATTAAATATTGTGTCCAAATCTAAAAAGTTTGATAGATATTAAAAAATAATAGAAGTAAATATCTCAATAAAATTAAAAACCTGTTAAGAAGCTTTGGGCAAACACAACATCCTCAACAAATTTCATTTTTAATACGCGTAACAGTTCCCAAAACTCGCTTTGGACTAAATATGACACACTAATCCCGATGTTGTTAACCTCATATCGAAATAAGAGGTTAACAAGGTCAGATTACGTAGCCTGTTTATCGAGGCGTTTAAACGTTCAACTTATCTACAAACATATTTAAAATGTTCAATTTCTCTAGGGCCTATTTGTCATTTGCATATATTACTGGTACGAAATGAATCCTTTTGTGATCCAGTGCTGCTAGTAGATTTCAAATCGATGATTACAAAAAGAAATAAAGATGCTCTATTAATGGGGGTTTTACTTATGCTATTTGATCCATGCATTTAATTCAGCCTTCAAGACAAGCTGATACTTCAGTTAAATTCAGTGTAGTAGGGTGGGATGAAAAGTTTCCGGCCTAGCCGATAAATAGCACAAATTGTCATGAATCATCTATGGTTTTGTGCAATATCAACATTTATTAGTCTGATTTTGAAGTTTCATAAAGTTATATTAAGTAGTTTTGCAGTAAGAAGTTTTGTGTTCTATGAACAATGGAGAAAACTGACGTGTGGGCAGTGATTAACTACTTCAGTATTAAAGATTTATCCTCAATCAATATTAAAGATGAGCTGGATTCTACTTTAGACAAGTATACTTCATCGTTTTCAAATGTTGAAGCATAGGTCGCGGACTTTAAACGTGGCCGTACGAGCACTGAGAATGCACAACATTTCGGCAGTCCAAAAACGGTTGCTTTTGAGTAAATGGTCTAAAAAGTGCACAAAATTGTATCGAATAAGCATCGATTGAAGTTGGTCAAGATAGCTCAGGTTGTGTATATATCGAAAGAGTGAGAATATCAAATATTATGTGAAATTTTGATCGTGATAAAACTATTCTAGCGATGGGTGCTACAATTACTCACACTAGAACGAAAGGTCAGTCGTATAACTATCTTCAAGCAGTGTTTGGTGCTGCTTAACTATAAGACAACAGACTTTTTGAGTCGATTCTTTACTATGAACGAGATTTTGATTTGCTATTATACTCTGGAGACTAAGTAACAATCAAAACAGTGGACAGCGAGAGACAAACCAGCTCCGAAGAAGATGAAGGCGTTTCGTCGTTAGGAAAGACTAAGGCGTTAGTATTTTGGGGTGCGAACGGCATTCTTTTAGTCGATTATGTTAAAAAAGGTAAAACAATAAATAGAGTATACTAACCAACTTACTTGTCCAGCTCCACCAGAAAGTTCACGGGAATGACCCGGATTAGCGAAGAAAAAGTTCTGTATCATTAAGATAAAACTCCTTATGATAAGTCAGTTATTTCGATGGCTAAAATTTATTAATTGGATTTCGACTTACTGCCTCAAGTAGCTTATTTGCCAGACTTAGCCCTGTCGGATTTTAGTTTGTTTCCGAATCTAAAAAAGTTTGAAGCTAATAAAAAGAATGCATCGGATTTTGAAGTGATTACCATCACAATCGACTATTTTGAAAAGTTGGACGAATCGGTTTATAAGGATGTCATAACTGCTTTCGAATATCGCTAGAATAAGTGCATTGACTTAAAAGGAGACTATGTGGAAAAATAAAATCATTTTTCAGCCAATATTTTGTTGTTTTCCTTCCTAGGCGTGAAACTTTTCACCCATCCCTCGTATATCTCGGTGGACTCTGAGAAAGTAAAATACAGTGATCCAAAAAACTCTTCACGAAAGTGTGAATTTTTTAAAAAATAAGAAGTTTGATGCATATAGAAAAAAATATTAATTTGTTTATTCGTTATTAAATTTTATAAACAGTGTAATAACAAAAAAAATATTCACTATAAATATTGTATCACTCGTATTACTTCTAGAAATTATTTCACTTTTCTTAGTGTATGAACACTTTTTTAGTTCGCATGCAACGTTTGCTGTTTTGTGGAACTGAGTACAACGTTTAGCCTCCCTTTGCGTTTAAAACGGCTTCTATTCTTTTTGGCATACCACCTGTTAAATTTATCAATGTGGACTCTTCAGTACTTTTTCATGCTTGATTGGTTCCATCCCATAAATCATAAATAGTTTTTGGTATTTCTCCGGTAGATAGAAGTTTTCTTTTCAATATAGCACATAGGTGTTCTATTGGATTTAAGTCAAGAGATTACGGTGGCCAATCCATCAAAACAATGTCGTTCGTTTGGAGATTTTTTTTCGTAATTTAACCGTATGTTTGGGGCGTTGTCTTACATAAATACTAAATCTGTTAGTCACACCCAAACTTTTTAATGCTTGAAAGAAACAAATCCATAATGATTTCAATGTAGTCCACCACTTTCACAATCCCTTCAATTCTATGTGAGTTTCCTAGTTCATTTCCTTTGAAACAATCTCAAACTATCAAAAAGCCGTCTCCTTACTTTAATATTTTGATAATACTTCGCCCCTCCAGCCTACGTTTTGGCTTGATCTAAGTCCATTTTCGTCCATACGATTAGTTTTAGTCTCATCTGATCAAACGATTTAGTTTTAATGAACAGCGTTCCAATGTTTATATTTTTTTGAGATATTCAACCGCTTTTCCATATGGTTATCAGTTAAAAACGGCATTTTAGCTTATATTTAGCTTTTAATTCTGATTTTTTGGACAATTCCTGACTATCTCCTTACAAACATTGATTTGTAGATCCTTTCGTAAGAGATTGTTGACCTATGTGATATTGTCCACTGTCCCTGTGCAGATTAGGGGACGAATTTTTCATTTGGTCTCTGGAGTCCTCCTTTATTGACCTCAACAACGATTTTTAATTCTTTTTTGATTTTTAATATAAATCTGATAGAAAAATCATATAAAGAAGTTGTTTGACGGACTGGTTAACTTTTTATTTTCCGTTGCAATTACTTTTCACATATAAATGCCTTTTCGTCCCCCTCCCCAGTTAAAAATTGGAACAATTGACTTTGTCAGATTTAATAAAAATCTAATTTATTACCTTGTTTTTTATTATTTCTCAGAAAGTTTTGAGAATAGAAATATTAAAAATATTTACTTGGTAAAATTTAATATTCGACAATACTTCACCCAAAAAACTATTCACTATCTTTTCTGTATTTGGAATGCGAATAATTTTCAATGGCACCAAAAAAATGACTAAAATGCTGCATCACCAGCCTGCGTGATCTAAAATTTAGTAAACAATGAAGTTATTCGAGAATTTCCCAAAGTATTCATTAATTTTTAGATGAATGTGTTATCAAGCGAAAATTCATGAACAATTTTTGGAGTCATTGTGTATGCAAATAATGCAGTAATTAATGACATATTTATATATAAATTGTTAAATTTAGATAAAAGTAAGCAGTATACAATGACAATACTTTTATTTTAAAATTAAGTGGAAACTGACTAAAATATTGAACTTTTCGTTCACATAAATACTATCTCATTTACAAATAATAACTATTATATTAAATTGTAATATTATTGCACACCTGTCAATTAAATGATAATATAATATTATTTATATGGGCGTTCCATTTTCTTCAAATTATATAAATTCTTATAATTAATAAATATAAGTAAGTAAATAAAAACGATACTATATCATCAGAAGTACGGTTATAATAACTTTTATTTGCAAAACAAAAAAGAGAAATATATTTCAATATAATTTCATTTATTTATTAAGAATTATAAAGTGAAAAATTAATAGGTTTACTTAAAATAAATAATTTATCACAGACAAATCTTTCATTGCCAGACTACTTATCTGATGTGTATCTAGTTAAAATGTATCTAGTTAATGTGTATCTAGTGATGTGTATCTAGTTAGTCTATTCTTTAGTTAAAGTCCAAAAATGTTATATAGTTCTTAAGTATTATAATCTTGGAGATTGAATTTATAATAGTCATTAGTTTTTATTGCTTTTTAATGAAAATCGAATCGAAATTAATTATAAACATGATAAATTTGTAAATTACAAAGGTAGAAATTAAAGTGTATGATTTTCTAATTTTCCATATTCGTTTTTGGCGTTTCTAAACTTTATAAAAGTACTTATTTTAGTTATTTTTATTCTAGTTGGGTGTACGTTTAGTATATATTTGAATTTTATATTTAGTTCAATGGAATACATTACAAACAAAAAAAAATAAGTCTATTAATTTGCTTACTATATAATATTTTGAAATGTAATATCAAATTTACTCTTTTTTCTCTTTACAGTCGCTGTCATCAAGCAGAGCGTGTAATCAAAGCTAACAAACACTTGTAAAGATGACTAAATTCAAAAAAATCCGTTCAAAAAACAACGAATAGAAAAAGGTACAAACAGACACAGATTCAATAAACAGAAACGTGGATATAAGTGAATCTGAAATAATGATTGACGAAATCGTCACAAATGATCGTAACGAAATGGCGACGACGACAGAAGAAAATTTGTGTTGAAAACACTTTCGAACGACAAGATGGCGTTTCGTAACACGCCAAGATTTTCCATATTATTATTTTTAATGATTATTTTATGCAAGAATTCTTCGCCGAATCGATCGCCAAGCGTTAAAGATATTCTAGAAGGGATCGCATCCTCATTCGGCGATAAACAGTTGTCCGTTTTACATTCACAGAATGAGACGGATCGTGCTGAACATGTCTCTGTTGACGTGACGAACAAATCGTTCAAAAGTAGTCACAAACAAGACATGTTTTATCCTACTGAAACATACGATATTAATAGAAATGTCGAACTGCAGCCACCAGAAGATGATATTCTCTATCAACAATCGGAGAATTTGAACAGTAAACCGATGTCTAATTATTTTCAATTTAATTCGACATCAGATTATGGTGATTTAGATTCGTTAAATATAAAACATACGTTCAACAAAATCGCCGTTTCTTCCAGCGATGATATGTCTGGATTATCTGTATTGAATCAATCTGATAACATTTTAATAAGAACTAATAAACAGATAACGGAATCAACGACCGATCAATATTTTCATACGCCAAATATTGAAGAGCATTCAACAGAAGATATTCATTATCAACATACGAATAGTTCTAAAAGTAAACCAATGATGACTTTTTCAAAACAAGAATCATCATACACGACGCAAACCTCGGAATTTGACCGATTTAGTAATTTAAAGAATTCTGATGATATTATTTCTGTAGATAACGTTACAAAATTAGACTATAGACAAAAAGGTGTCTCAGCTGAAAGTATTGTAAATGTTTCTGATTACGAGAATAAAAATAGCTCAAATAAGGAATATATTTCAAATAAGAGAGAAACACTTCAAGATGCTAATAATGAATCAAATAAAAGATGGAATGAAAATGAAGAGATGTTATTATCTATTGAAACTAGACTTGGAAAACCTGAAGTGACTGTTCATGAAAATGTAAATTCTGAAAATCACGAGATTTCTTTTGATATTGAAATTGCACCTGATAATTTTGATACTAATATGAAATCTAATAAATCAGAAATGCCAAGCTCTGTTTCAGAAACGATACCAGAACATAAGTTTGATCTTAAGAGATTCGCAAGAAGTTTAAAAATGGATTCAAGTAAAAATAGTACAAATTACATTCAAGAAAATTCGACGCAGACAAATAACACTTATAACTCGCGATCGAATCAAGAGCATGAGATGAAAATAGATACTGAAGAGATTGTATCGAATCTTTTTGATGCTGGTGAAAACCCTTTAGATCTTTTACCAGAACTTGATTTTTTAGAATCGGAGAAACTGAAAGAAGCAGCAACAACTACTACTTCAACACATACTGATAATACGTTTGTTTTCGAAACTAAATCGGAATCTCTTCCACCCACGATGAGCAATGAAGAAAAATCAGTTTTCAATGTATTTCATGTTGCTTCAAGATTCAATCTCAATAAAAATCGAAATTTATCTCAAACAGAAATGAAAAATAAAAACATCAAAAGTCGTTTAAGTTCAACACTGAATTTAAATAATACCAGTAAGGTAGAAAATCTAAAAAACTCTAACGTAACAAACGATAAAGAAAAGATTATTGTTCTAGAACCGGGACAGAACGTTGAAATTTCTGTTATACAAACTAGTCCTGAGAATAAAATAACTACAGAATCAATAACAAGTAGCAGTTTGAGTACAGGTTCGAATAAAAATCGAACAGATGAAAACAGTACTCCGTCTAATAACGAATTTGGTATTCTTAATTTAGCTGACTCTATGGAGAATTCTGAAGCGAGCTCATCGAGTCATGAAGTGTTACTAAAGACATCGTCGAAAATCAAAGAATCGTTCGTTATTACGTCAAAAAATAATTTGATCTTTTTTAAAGAAAAACGATTCGATCCTGCGCATAGACTTCGTAAATTTCTCCATCATTCTGATTTGAATAACATGAAAACATTGTACCACGAACAACAGAGGCGTGCAGAAAATTTATCTAATAGTATCAGTCGTGATCGAACTCTAGCTGGAGGAATCGCTCACAATACCAATACTTCTCAGACGGAGGAACAATTATGTGGCGACGATTGTGCCAAATTAGGTGACAGCACTTCAGATTTTTATTTTCAAACAGATTCAGATTACAATAAGAACCGTAACGAACGTGATGCTCAGAACGATAATTTCGATCCACACTCACTATCTGGTAACGGCAATGGTGGTGGGGTCGGGAAAAAGAAAATCAATATATTTCAAGAACTGCAACAAATCGGTTCGAAGAAACGGTTAGAGAAACTACACGGAAGTGGTCGTGATTTTAATATATCTTCTGGTGGTGGTGTTGGTGGTATTGACGAACTCGTCGGTTTGGCTAGTCAAGGTGGTGTTGGTGCCATTGTCGGTCAACCGATTAGTCGGTCAGAAAGACCTGTTTCTTCTATCAACGTTTTAATGTCCGATCCATCTTCACTTGTTGGTACGGGGACTCAAGAACAACAACAATCGCATAGTGGCGTGTATTGTAATTTTGAAACACCGTGCGATTGGAAGTGGGAGGCAAAGAGTGGTTTTCGTATTACCAGCGCGACTGAACTGAAGAATTTGAATGTTGGTCCGAAATACGACGCAAATAACCAGTCAGATGGTGAGTAATTTTTTTAATAATTTGGTTTTATATATGTATATATATATAGTTTTTGAATCTAACCTAAATGTTTTATTCTATTTGTTTTTCTTTGCGTAAAAACTTACAAATAACTAAATATTCGTTTATATATTATGTTTACACTATTAGAAAACTGTATTTAATCGCATCTATAAAAAATATTTGAGATTATACATCTGAAGTATGTATATTTAAGGATTAAAATACTAAATAAATAAAAAAATACAATATTTTACTAATAACGTATTATCAACTCTTATTGTTCCATAATTACAAAATTTAAAGATGATGTGTGGCTAAAATACAGTGGAAAGTTATAAAAATGAAGAAGTTATGAATATTTATTATATATATATATATATATATATATATATATATATATAATATAAGTTATGAATACAAATTGAAAATATTTTTTGAAAAATTTAGATTGAGAACATTAATAGAAATATGCCTCTTAATTTGTTATAAAATTTAACAATAATTATTTTATAAAATGACTTATCTTTAGATTCACACTTCGGATGGAGAAAAACTTTGCACTTTTTACATATATATATATATATACATATACACATATAAAATTATATATATTATAGATGTATTATATATATATATATATATATATATATATATATATATATATGATCTGGCTCTTTCAAAGTACATTTATACCGTTTTTTCACAATTTCGCAAAAATGGAAAAAATTAAAAATACAGTTCTATTGCTATTGAACCGTAGTTTATTGTTATATAGAAAAGTTTTGAAAAAAAAAATATTTTTAGCAAAGAAAAAAAATCCAAAGTGGATGTTGCGTTTACGCAACAGCGGCGCTTAATTGGTTAAAAAACATTTAAACGGTAGTGCTCTTCAGAGCTATTAAGGCAGTGATAAATGAATTCTTTTTCCTCCACAAAAATATATTTGAATCAAAAATATTTAATAAATGACTAATATTTAGTTATTATTAATCATTTTTGGTTGTCGCTTATTAGCATTTCAATGGAGATGCTATCATACTTAGAGTGCCAAGATACCGATTGTTTTCAAAAAAAATCGAATCATCTTTATGTGTCACTAATTGTATAGATTTGATGTACTACTATATTAAAAAATAGAATTGAATCAGTTAAAGTAGAGATTCAATATCTTATTAACTGTTGAAAAATTATTTTGAAATTTGATTAATGTACTTTTTTGAAAAAAAACTTTATACTTTCCAAAACTGAATAGCGTCAATTAGAAATTAAATTTCAACGCAATTCATAATATACAAACAATGATCAGTTTATAAGAAAGTTAGATTTTCTGTGCCTTAGAGATCTGAAGATGATGACAACGCTAACAAAATGTGCATAATCAATAATCAGAAATAATTTTCTATACATTTTCGATCAGAAATATCTAAATGTTTTTATTTATGAAGTGAAAAATAAATCATTTATAAAAGCATTTATTATTTTTATATGCGTTTCTAGTAATGAATAAATCAATATATTTTTTATAATTTTAAGCACTCATCGTTAACATTTTTTTTCTTAAGCAACAATTACTTAACAATATATATATAATCAATAAGGTTTTGAAGATTGATATATAAATATACAAAATATAAATTTACAACTCATCTTTTCTAATATACGAACACTAAGTAAAAAAAAGTAAAAAAAATGATAATTAAAAAAATAGTTATTATCAATTCGTATTAGTTTTTAAAATACTTAATAATATTTTGATCGGTCATCCTTAAATAACACAATCTATTTATTATAAATACTAAAATGTAATCGTAAATACTGAAGCATCATGACTCTGAATCTTCATAAATATTTTCGTAGCACATAAGTTACTTGAGCTTGAAATTATTTTAATAATAATCTTAAAAACTGACTGGAGTTAAGAAATCATTCAACAAATATTTATTTCTTTTTTATATAAAATGAGAATAATGAAATGTGTGTCCATACGAAATATTTAATATTATGTATAAAACATATTTATTTAAATAGTTATCAGAAATTAGTGACAAAATCAGTACTCAGTCTAAACAAAAAATACTATATTTTTATATCTCTGAACATAAGACATCATCTATAACTGACCTACAATAGTGATATTCGACTTGTGCACAACTGTGCAGATACATCAAGCTGATATAAACATACGCTCTTACATCCGGTATGTACTATTCACTATCTATCCACCTACATTGCAAACATATCTGTTTGTGTCGTTTTAATAATTTGTTCCAATTTGAATCGATTATAAAAGATGTGGAGATAGTTTAACAACTGGAATACATAAATCTTCATAATTACACAATTTGATTGCAAGTTATGATTATGTACATACACACACATTTATATATATATATATATATATATATATACATATATCTATACATATATCTATACATATATATATATATATATATATATATATGTATAGAGGGAGAGAGAGGAAAATAGATAGATAGATAGAAAGGTAACTTTATTCATAAAAAGGTTAAGAAATATTCTTATACATAATGTTTACAATATTTATATTGTATTTTTATTTTTTTTAATTACATAACTTACATTTTATGTTCATTACGTTTTCTAAATAGTACTAATTTATTTTTTATTTTTTGTTCATTGTCCAGTAGTTTGTAGTTTTTTTTGTTTCTGTAGATGGATCTTTTTTCCTTGTATATATTTTTTTCGGAAGTTTTTATAATGTGGGCATTACAGTAGTACATAAAGTAATGTGTCTTCTCTACTTAGAGAACACAGTTGACATTTTTCTTCTTGTTCTATTTTATAGCGTTTTCCATTTAGGCGGAGTATTAATCTTTTGTTGTCTACTAGTCTTATTTCGGCTACAGTTGTAATAAAACGTATATTTTTTTTCTAGCAGGTAAGACTCGGTTTACATATTTTAGGTGCATAAATACTTCTATAGATTAGGTTGGTAGGAAAATAATTGCAGTTTTTGTTTTCTGAATTCTAACTTTAATTTTTTTCACTGAAAGTGTCATTTCATCGTGCTCATGTTAATATCATTTTAAAGTGCATTTTTCGATCTGTATTTTGAAACATTGATTTTGGTTTTATTATTAATTTTGCTTCAAATTGAGCTATTGAATTAAAGATTGAAAAGAAGCATATGAGTATTTTTTTTGTATGAGTTCAAAACGGATGATAAAGCAACAGAAACTGCTCGTAAACTAAACGATGCTTTTGGTATGGGTACTGTTAGAGAACGTATGGTACAATGGCGATTCCAAAAATTGTGTGCTGGTGACGAGAGCCCTAAAGATAAAGAAGGTCGTGGGCGTCCTTCTTCAGTTCATAACGACTAACTGAAGGCGTTAATGGAATCAGAACCACGCACAACAATTTGCAAGCCTGCACAATCGTTAGGCATTAGTCATCCAACAGTCCTGAATCACTTAAAAAAGCTAATAAAATCAAAAAATAGAAAAATGTATATTAATTTGAAGGTCATAAACCGCAATTATTTTTAGACCAACTTAATATAATAGTTGATTTCATAATTATGTCCCAAACTTTTTATTTTTGTTATGTACTATATTCATTTAGTATTTTCAGTATATTGTCTTCGACTATTTTTGAAATCTGTAAATTCCAGATTTTTTGCTAGTTGTAACATCAAAAATTATTTTTCTTGTGAAATTCAGTTGAACTTTGGTATATGTTGTTCTTCTTGATCGAGTATTCTTTACAGCATTATTTGGGGTATATTCTGTCATCCTATAATCTTATACATGTCATCTCCGATAGTTTTGTCTTATATCTTAAAGCTTTTTTGTATACTTTTTTCTCAGTTTTTCTGTTTCAGTTTATATATATATATATAGTGAGAGAAGGAGGAGTAGATAGACAGGTATGAATGCAGACTATAATTAAAAAAAACATATTAATAACATTAAATTTAAACCTTTTATAAAAAGATTTAACTAACTTCTTATTGAAATTAAGAATATTAAAATTCATAAAAATTGATAATTTTTCCAAACATTGAAAAATGTTGTAAAAAATTATATTTTAATATATTGATACAATATATGAATCTTAGATATTCTAGCTAAATTTATATTTACGAATAAGTTTAGTCTCAGTTTCGTAATTATTTATATAAAATATTTAATTGATTGTTATTGTCATATCACTTCATCAGAAGTAGCAGCACAGTTAAAAATAGATTTTAATAAAACTGGAACCACCAGACTATCACAAATATATTACATACTGGTTATAACGCTAGAGTACCTAGGAAAAACCCTATATAAGTAAAATTGATAACGTTTAAAGAATTAACTTTGCAAAAGTCCTCCAAAACAAAAATGTGGATTTTTTGAAAAGAGTAATCTTTTATGACGTAAGTAAATTTAACATTTTTCGATGCGAAAGTTGAATATCTGTCTGGCAAAAACCTAATACAGTATTTAATGCAAAAAATTTGTTACCCACCGTAAAACATGGGGGTGGCGGAGTAGTGGCGTGGGAGAGATTGTTTTCATCGATGGGATAATGGATAAGATGGTTTATATAAATCTTTTTAAAAATAACCTAAAAAAGTGCTGAAAAGCTGGATCGTGAAATTGATATCAATTTTCAACATGAAAATTACCTCAAGCATACAACCCACGTAGGAATAGATTTTGTATAATAACCCCCTACCTTTAACACGTCACCACAATCTCCTAATTTAAATTGAGTATTTGTGGGATTTACTGGACAGGAAGATCAGAAAACATAATATAACTAATAAATCACAATTAAAGGAAGTGATTGTAGGCGAATGGGGAAATATAAGGCCGGAAGTGACATACAAATTAATTTCTTCGATGCCAAATAGATTAAAATAGGTAATAAGGAGAAAGGGTTTACCGACATAATATTAATTTCAAGTTTTCTGAAAATACTTATTAGTGAAATTCAAATTACTACAAGTTGTGCCAATATTTTTTTCAGAAAAGGAAACTTTTAATTAATGTCATTTTTTTCCTATTCTAATGAATTATTGTTATTATTTTATACAATTAAGTTAATAATACATTACCAACAGTAGAAAATGTATAAATTTGTTACAAAATATTTCCAAATATTTTAATTATACCCTTTTCAATTACAAAAAATTTACCTGTGCCAATACTTTTTTCGGGCAGTATAAATACTTTAGTATAGGAAATATCAAATATTTACTCGTATGTGATGTATGAACGTACGCAATAATTATAGTTATACCCAATAATTAGAATATTTATTATTTGGATTATAATGAAATGTATGAGTTAGTGTATATGTGTGTATGTGTGCATGTATATATATATATATATATATATATATATATATATATATATATATATATATATATATATATATATTATATATATTATATATATGTATATATTTATATATATATATATATATATATATATTATATATATATTATATTTATATATATATATATATATATATTATATATATATTATATATATAATATATATATATTATATATATATTATATATATATTATATATATATGTATATATATATATGTATATATATATATATATATATTATATATATATTATATATATATTATATATATATTATATATATATGTATATATATATTATATATATATATATATATATATATATATATATATATATATATATATTGCCGATGCCTAAATAAACAAACTTGAAAGATTTCAAGGAAACCTTAACTCGGCGCATATTTTTATAACGTACATCTAAAACGTAGGCATTATATATATATAATTAAATGGGAGTAGAATTTTTTCATGTGCATCGTTATTCTGGATTCATATTTTTATCTGCAGATGATAGGGGACTTATTTATGATCATATTGTTCTAAAATGTGTCACGATTATAGAGTCGTGATATATAAATTAATCAGGTTATACGTATAATTATCAAATTGTCAGTTATTGTGAACAAAATTAAAAATATTTTTGTACCTAAAATAAGAAAAATTTCTATTTTATTTACAAAAATTAATTATTTTTTCTCACCGCAAACTACGAACTTTATTTTAATCAAACATTTTCAATAATTATTAATAACTTCTCCACTAGATTGCTACTTCTTATATTTAAATGTCTTTCTTTAACATATCTGCAACACTTCGCTCAGTTTCTATTTAATATCTTTCTTATTATATTAATATTTTTATTTCACTTCTTTACAGATTTAAATAATTACGCTCCATGTATTTATTAGTTAATGTTCACCAGTTTAAATTTGTGCTCTAGTATATCTGTCTATTAAAATCTAAAGGTCTTATAAATAAATAAAATATAATACATATATACATATATATATATATAGAGAGAGAGAGAGAGATGGATGGTTGAATAATAACTGATGGATAAAGAACACTCAAAAAAAAATTTATTTTAAAGTTAGTTACTTTTTCTAAATTACTCTTCGTCCATTATTTAACTTTTAATTTGTTTCAATGACCTAAAAATAAATGTATTAATGAATGCGTAAACTTCAGATGTTTTAAAAATTTTACGACTGAAAATAATACAAAATATTCATGTAACATTCTATTAAATATCATTTATATCAAAATTATAAAAAACTGTTTAACAATTTCACAATTCAGCAATTAATTATTTTAGTTCCGGGACCTGCAAAAGTTCATATACCAAAAAACTATGAATAGAGAAGTGTCACAAACCTTACTGTACTATGTGCAACGTACCTTATTAAACATGTGATAACGAATGTCTGGTACGGGTCGATAAATATTTGCCTTCACTAGCACTCTACATTTTCGTTGGCCTTACTATGAAATGCGATCCTTTTCGAGAAGGGGAGGGTGATAAGAAATTGCTCTACCTTTTTTTATCCCTTTAATGCCTCAACCACGAATCTCAAGTTCTTTAGACAAACACACGATAGCAGGTAGGGAATCCATGACTTGTAATTACACAGATTTCTCATGAGAAGCGGATAAGACGTGGAGCTTACATTGTTGGTGATCTTAGGCATATAATGAAACGGTCAATTCTAGGCACATGGAGAATCTTGTAGCCTATTAACCTTCCTCTGGAATATGACCTAATCTTTTTATGTGTTTTATAACTTATTTTTAGTAATTTTGACCACTTATAGAGTTTATATGGACTATGTGGGCCATAATTTCCAAACGTTTTGATCAGGGCGTTCTGGCTGGACTTGGTTTCAGTGTACAGCTTACACATTTGATTGAAGACAATTTTGTAAGTTATCAGTATTTTGATCGTAATCCTGGTATAGTATATCCATATGTCAGTCCTAGCATAGCGGATGCCAACTATTGCATAGCGACAAACATCTGTAGGAGAGACTGAGATTAGTTAGGCCACTTTTTAGTTTCGAATTTTTAAAATTTTACAGTACCTTTTTTTGAACATTTATTTATTTGCCGTCGTAGAATATATCCTTGGATATAAATGCAATTTTTTTGGTTATTTGAAATTGATTATTACAGTGTAAAAAACCCATTAAACTGAGACTGACAAGTGGACCAATTTACCGCGGGCACGGGGCAAAATGACCCAGTGCTTGGGGTAGGTTGATCCACCTAAAAAAATGTTTTATAAAGAATCTGAGTTTTTTTTAATTGAAAAATTACATTTAAACGTTTTATTACTAGGTTTGCACTGTTAACACAGCATTTGAACATGTATTATTTAGTTTTACTTTCGAGGTCGGGTCATCTTAACTGTTTTATCTTCGTTTTATGACTTTCTTTTTCAACCGCGTTTTGCATAACCTCTTTCAAAATTTCGTTATTCGTAGTTTTTTCGTGTACTTGCGCATCGTTTCCCATGATTGGAATAATAAATATTAGGTTGGTTCAAAATTAATTGTGGTTTTTACGTCTCGAGTATCAAAACGCATATATCAGTTAAAAATTATATTTATTAATCAAAATAATGATTATTGGCCTGCACACATTTCTCCCAGCGAGAAACAAGATTATTTATTTCTACAAGATAGAATTCTGGAGTCCTAGAATTAATGAATTCATCGAAAGCGCTTTATGCTGATGTTAGATTTTTGAAAACCTTCTCTCAAAGGAAATTACAGAAATATTTAAAAAAGGATAACTTGTCGGAGACAGGTCTGGAGAATAAGGTGGATGAGATATGGTTTCATAACCCAGTTCATTTAATTTCTTTAAAGTCATATCTGAGACGTGTGGTTGAGCATTGTCATGAAGCAGAATTTATCTTCTTCGATTGACTAATACTGGGCGTAAACGATGCAACTTCTCATGTATTTTTTCAATTTCCTGACAATATTTTGCTACTGTTATTGTTTCACCAGGATTTAAGAAGTTGTAATGATTGATGCCACTTTCTGACCACCAAACATTGACCGTAATATTTTTTCATGAAGCTTAGATTTAGGAATTTGTTTTGTTGCTTCTCCTCGGTTTAGCCACTGTGATGAACGTTCCCGATTATTATAAAGAATCCTCTTTTCATCACATGTGACAGTGCGATCAAGAAAGGGATTTTTTGTTACGCAAAAGAAAAGCAGAGCAGACTTCGTACCACCGAATTGCTTTATTGTTCGTTTAGTTCATAGGTCACCCATTTATCCAGCTTTTTTGTTTTTCCAGTTAGGCTCAAATGTCGAACAACTGTTGAATGATCAACATTGAGTTCTTCTGCCACCTCTCGAGTTATTTTACGTGGATCTGCTTCAATAATGTTTCTTAAATCATTATTGTATATAACTGAAAGACATCTACGACCCTCATCATAATCAAGGCTTTCGTTTTCGTCACGAAATTTTTGGAACCAATATTGAGCTGTACGTTCACTAATTGATTTCTTGCTAATAATAAATTTAATATTTCGAGCAGTTTATGTCCCAATTTAAACTTGTGCAGCAAGATCGAGCGAATTTACTTTTTTTTTATGACTAATTCAAGAGTTTATATCTAACAATACTAAAGAATGAAAACAATAGTTATAAGCTGAAATCAGTAGTGTTAATTTCGTTCTTTACATTGATGTATCACATGACTATAACAAAAGATAACGATAACTAGAAAACTTGGCTCCAAACTTAAAATGATAAAAACCACAATTATTTTTACATCAACCTAATATATCTACCGATTTCAAAATGTTTGCCGATTAGGTTCAGTAAATATTCATATATCATATCCATAACACGGTAAATGACACCATAAATAGTTAACAACTTAGTATATTGGAGTATATTGGAGTCAACGATCTAAAAATACTAATTGTAAGGGAGTTTCTTATGCTTATTGCTATAGATAAAAAGTACGGTGTTAAAAAGAGAGAAAAATTATTATGTTAAGATATAAGGTATACGTTTTGTACTGTCACATGCCCTTTCTAAATCATACTAAAGGATTGCAACTGTGCATTATCGCAACATTTTACTATTGGCATTCAATTTATGTGCTTGTTAGAAGTTCTTTCGATTGTTTAAAAAAGAATACTTTGCTATATTTTTCTCAGTTCTATGCCATTTTGTCCATGATGCAAAAATACATTGAGACAAATTGGAATAGATTATCATTTTATAAATAAATTTAGTATTGTTAATATAGAAGTTGTTATTTTGTACACGTTTTTATATTCAAAAAGATTATTTTGAATCAAATTGAAAAATGTAAAGTACTTCTTATATTTAACCTAAGTTTTTTTTTATTTATAACATGTTTTTATATTTTATATGAAATAAGTTTCTACATTTAAAAATCTGTTAAATTATATATATATATATATATATATATATATATATATATATATATATAAATCCATACGATGTTTATCCCTAATTTAAAATATTAATGTTGATATATATTAATGATATAATTAATCTAAGTGTGTTAACATATTTAGCAAGATCTTTGGAATTACTGCTTTGTTTTGGAATAATTTTTAACAATTTCTCATTTTATTTAAAAAAATATTACTGTCAAATAAATAATGCGTACATTAAATATTTGTAATTAACTGTAGTCTAAAGAATTTGTGCAAGTTATTAAGAAACATTTAGACAACTGCAGTGTATAGGTGCTGGTTGTGCTGCATTATCTGATGACCACCATTTAGAATTGACAGATGGGGGCACACATTGTTAAGTCTGTAACACTATCTGTATTCTTAGTTTTATGATTGACGGTGATAAGTACCCAGCTTTCACTGCAAAATTATTTTTTTCTTTCGTCTTATTTATATTAATGATTAAGTTTATAAATATACATTTAACATTCATTTTTTTCATCATACACTCCCTTCTAATCTTTTTCTCGTTTATAAGAATCTTGTAATTATTGGTAAATTATTGTGTAGAATATTATGGTGCCATTTCACTTTAAGTTATTCGTACAATAATATCTTTAAGTTTGAAAGAAGATATCATATATATATATATATATATATATATATATATATATATATATGTATATATATATATATATGCATGTGTGTGTGTTTTTAGTTATCTCTATTTGAGTCTTACGACAAAATCCCTAACATTGTATCTAAATCCAGGCATAAATTATTTACCTACCGTGAAGTGAACGACCAAACCATTGAATACATGCGAATGTTCGAGAAAGACAGAACTACGTGGTAACATTTTCGACCGCGCAGCCACCTGTGCACAATAATTTAATTACAATTGCAATCTTGTATGTGATCCATACTGCGATGAAATGAAAACGGGGACGTCACTACATGTATATATGTAAGTGTTTGTGTGTGTGTATGTATTGATAAACGTATAAATTCATGTGTTTGTGTATATATATATATATATATACACACAAACACGCCTGTGTGTGAATATGCTGCCAAAACTATTTGCATAAGTATAAACACATTAAGATTTGAAATAGTTGTCACTACCCACTAACATGAAAGCGAAATGCATTGTGAAAAATTATCATATACTCTGTTAATGCCGTAATTATTGCGTCACCAATTATCAAAATGTTACGTCACAAGAAACGTCTTAAAATGAGACAGTGTTAAAAATAATTTCTTAGAGACTGTTAGTGGGTTGAAAAGTATCTTTATTTTTTCAAATTTATTTATAGAACTTTTTCTTTGGATATTCATCTATTATTTGATAAAGATTTTTGTAATATTACAGTCATTATTAACATTACTAATAGATTCACTACATACAAAAATGGTTTTATTGATTGTAATTTCAACTTTGGAATTGAAAAAAATAAGTATGAGACGACAAGTGCCGGTCACGGGTGACCATTGTAGCAGACAACGTGTTAAGAATACGACGATTACATTTACATACGATTACTTCCGTAGTTTATTTAATTCAAAGCGATTGAAATATAATTCATAAGAGTTTTTTAATGTATAACTTTATACGGTCTAAAAAGAAATATAAATATTAAAAATATTATATAAGTGACTAAATGACATAAGAAACACATGAGACATAACTTGTCTACATATGAGGATAAAAGGAAATAGAATATCGTCTAGAGTATTAAATTTTATATCTAAAAATTAAAAATCGATGGAGAGACTAAAGTGAAGATCAAATTGGGCTGAAAAAGGTATCTGAAGAAACTTAAATAAAAAGAAAAAGCTTATTCAAATTTATTCAAAATATACAAATGTTAATCCTGATATATTTTTATAGTTGTACAAGTACAGTAAAAAAGTAAATAATATTTTAAAAAATTACCTTTCGACCAAGTTTCTGATGTTTGGAGATGCTTGTAAATTTCGATTAATTCTTATGTAGTTCATATTGAAAATCTCTACAGATTTTTATTTTCATTTAATTTTCCTGAATAACAACATTTTTATTTAAAATTTTAAGCAACATGACCTCTTCGTAGAGAAACAGTCTGTATTGAGAAACATGTATTACATCACCGCTATCTTTAAACAATCAAATATTAATATTAGGTTGGTATAAAAATAATTGCGGTTTAGTTAGTTCGTTCGATACACATTCGCCAAAGCTTTTTTGATTTTCCTAGCTGTTTTAAGTGATTCAGAACTGTTGGATCACTAACGCCTATATTTTATAAAAGCTTTCGAATTGTTGTTCATGGTTCTGATTCAACTAACACTTTCAGTTAGTCGTTATGAATTGAAAAAGGACGCCCGTGACTTTCTTCATCTTAAATGGTCTTGTATCCAACACGAAATTTTTGGAACGACCATTGCACTGTACGTTCCTTAACAGTACCCACACCAATAGCACTATTTAGTTTACGAGCAGTTTCTGCTTATTTACCACCCGTTTTAAACTCATACAAAAAATGCTCTTATTTGCTTCCTTTCCATCTTTAAATCAATAGCTCAATTTGAAGCAAAATTAATAATAAAACCAAAGTCGATGTTACTAAAATACAGATCGAAAAATTCCTTTTAAAATTATATTAACAAGTACATGATGAAATAACACTCATTGAAAAAAATAAAATTAGAAATCGGGCAACAAAAACCGCAATTATTTTCCTACCAACCTAATATATTTTTTTTATGGAAGATATTAACTTTTTTATGAGTTAATACACCACAGCCAATGTCATTAAAAAATTCAAAACTATTTGTGAAAAACTCCTTTTATTGATCATAATAATGATCTATCAAACATGTTTCATGTTTAGGTTCAGTCTGACAAATAGAAGGATTGAGAGATTGATATTATAATTTCATCTTCTCCAAATAATTATGTTATATGGAATTTATTAATCGATTTTTATCTTACTTTCACATAATGTAAGCATTTCAAAACTCTAGATATACATTTTAAATGTATTAAATAATTCCACATTTTATAAATGGAAATCAAATTAAATAACCTGTGTATTTTTGATACCTTATTCTATTTTAACTTAGCTCTGCACTTAATCTTTATTTTAAATTGAACCAAAATTTATATAGCTCAATAATATTTTATTAACATCAAACGCGAAATGTTGAACTGCATTTAAATATTTTTACATAAAATTTCTCAACTTCTATTTCTGAATAATTCCCTGTTCAATATATTAACTCACTAATTAAAGACAACACGTTTTAGTAGAATTCTTTCATTATTACAAAATGCCACCCATGAATAAGTTTGAATTGATATAAATAGAGCATGCATAAAAACATATATTAGAAATACGAATAAAAACAATACAGAATGAATGTATCAAAATATACGTCTACTGGCATGTATCCAAATTATTGTGGCTCTATCTTTGAACACTGACATTTTTGATGCAGAAAATAATACCCATAAATAATACAAATCAGAGAATATTTATAAATGAATGTAATAAAATTATTAACAGATGTAAAATATTTTTCTCGTGAAAAAAACGAAAACACCAAAATCATAAAAAAAGAAAAAGTTAATAAATATATCTTGGTTGTATCTTTTTTTATATTTTTGTCGTTTTTTTTACTTTTTTAACGTATATTATTGAATCAGTGCAAAAGTTCGTATACGATTTAATAGATGGTGTTAAGAGTGCCGCATGGTGGCACTTGTGATTGAAATGTATTCATGTTATATGTCGTTTGCAAAGTGACTGTCACAGCTGTCATTTAAGGAGCAGATGCACTTGTTTCGATTCGATTTGTTTGTAAGAAAGAAGTGGAAAATGAACAACGAAAAGATACACTTTCGTCACGTTATGTTGTACGAGTTTCGGAAATGAGTAACCGTTGACATTGCAATGAAAAATATTCAAGAGGTTTATTTGGACCATGCACTATCACTTTTAAATGTGAAGAAATGGTTTGCTAAATTTCGACTTGATTTGAAAAAAAATCGAAATTCTGCCCCGTACTGGACGGCCTACTGAGATCAACGATGATGTCGTGCATGATTTAGTTCACAATAAATCACAAATTTCGACTAAAGAGGTTCCCGAGACACTCAACGTTGATATACCAACTACATTTCGACATTTAAAGAAGTTGGGGTTGACGTTGAAGCTCGATACGTGAGTTTCGCACTCATTGTCTGAAAAAAATAAGTTTATTCGCATCTCTTTGGTAGTCTCTTTGCTTTATCGCCTCAACATAGAGCTTTTTTTTGGATCGGTAGCGGCTGGCGATGAGAAATGGATCCTGTACAATAACGCCCGACGCAGACGAAAGCGGAAACAAGCGAATGAAGGGGTAGAATAAGTCGCCAACGCTGACCTGCATCCAATGAAAGTTGGTAGGATTGAAAATGTGTTGTTTATTTTAAGCTGCTCCCACGTGATGAAACTATTACTAAGGGGAAGTACTGCCATCAACTAACCAAACTGAATGTAGCAATTAAAGAAAAGCATCCGATTTCGGCCAACTGCAAGGGGTTATCTTCCACCAAGGTAATGCAAAACTACATACAACGAAACTGACTGCAAAAACTAAAGCAATTGAAATGGGAAATCGTGTCGGAATCCATCGTATTCTCCGCACATTACACCTTCGGATTATCATTTGCTCTTATCACTGCAGAACAGTTTAAACAGTAAAAAAATTGACACCGTGTAGGCCGTCAAAAACCACCACGCCGCTTTTTTTCCAAAAAACCGCGCAGCTTTTACAAACGAGGAATTCAGCAGCTGCTTGAGCGTTGGAAAATGATTACAGAACACGATGGTCAAAACATAATTGATTAATAAAAGCGTTTTCTACGAAAAATAATCGCCTGAGTTACATTTTCAAATTGTATACAAACTTTTGCATTGTAATATTTTTACTTATTTCATTAGATTTTTAATATTTTTTTGAAATTCATATTATAAATATGTATTTATGAACATTCTTTTTTGCATTGTCAACAGGTTAAATAAATACATATACTGTTTTGAAATTTTGATCATTTATTTTTCAATTCACAGTAATAATTTTATAGAAACTATTATTGTTAGAAAAAATACAATAGTTTTTATATAATTTCGTATTTGTAATTTTTTTAAAAAATGGTAGTAGTACATTTGACTGTATAATAAATATTGTATAATATATTAAATTGATTATTGATTTTTGGTTGGAATGGAGTGATTTTCCATGTAAATAATATAATTTATCGATACTTTCATCAGTTTGTATTGCCATTCTTGTACTTCACTCTATTCCACTTATGTTCATTTTCTCTCTAGACATTCTTCAATTTCTTGCCACTTGAATGATTAAAATCTCTTTCTTGTGTTACCATATATATATATATATATATATATATAGTTATATACTAAATATATACAAAAGCACTGCTTTTGAAATAAAAATAAATTTATCATAAAACATAAATAAATATTAAACCTATTTTAAGAAATGTTATATTTTTTAAGAATTTTTTAAAAAGACAAAAAGTCTGAAAACATTCAATCTTGTGTTTATAGTGAAACAATAATTATTTTATTTTTTTAATTAATAAAAGTCATAGCATTGTAAAATATGCATTATCATGATACAAATATGACTTTGTTTTTATTACACTTTTTCGCATTTTTAGTTAATTATGTTATATAAAAGCCTAAACATTATAAATATATTTTGATACTACCTAATAGGATAATATTGTGTTTCCATTATTAAGTACAGTTTCATCTTTTTTAACGTAATATTTATGTAAGTATTAGTATCAGCAATACAATTTGATTAAATTGAACACTAGAGACACCATCTGTCTACTTAATTTAGAAAACAAGATTTTCCTTTCATAGAAATGTTAAATATCCTTAATGCTTATTAATAAAAAAATTATTCTTTTGTTGGTACCAATGCATTTTGTAACTATTCAAACATATTAAAAGATATTTATTTTTTCTTGTCTATTTTCCATTTATAAAATAAAATTTCAAATAAAGATTAATTGAATATTTATAAACATTATATTTCGTATTAGCATCTTTGTTGCACGTGTTTTCACTTTAAGGCGATAAATGTATAGTAATTATATTTTCATTCCTCTTTATCTTCTATTCGGAATTTTAGTATTGAAATTATGTATTAGGTAACTAAGAAAGTTCTGTCACTGTTATAACATATAATAATTCCAAGAATTGTTTACACTTGTTATCGGATAAAATTCCAAGAATTGTTTATCAGTAATATTAGCATGTGTTTCAAATGAATCTCGAACTGTTCACTTTAATTTAAAAAATAATTCTAACCCTTAAAAATGTATGTGAAAAATAGTGTAGTACGTGCGTGTTTACTTTATGAATTTAAGCTTGGCACTAACGCTACAGAAACTGAAAAAAAATTGTACTGCGTTTAGAGAAAATACAGTTACATCAACAACGGCTCCAGATATGGTTTAAAAAATTTTCTGCCGGGGATGAATCCATTAAAGACGAAACCATATCAGGCAGACCATCAAATTTAAATATCGACGAATCGGGGAGAATGATTGAAACAAATTCCAGTTTAACGTGTCAGCAGCTTGCAGAATTGTTCAAAGTAAGTGACGAAACAATATGGAATCATTTACACAAAATACGAAAGAGGTGAAAATTAAGTAAATGGGTTAACCACACGAATGAACTCCCAATAACAAATTACAGCGTCTTACAATCTGTACGTCTCTTATTTCACGACTAAAATCTTAACCACTAATGAAAAATGGATTATTTATTCCAACTACAAACGTACTCACTACTGGTTTTCATTAGGTGATCCTGTCCCACAAAGTCCTAAATGAAAGTTAACACCGCGAAAACTTCTCTGTGTTTGGTGGACTTCAAAAGGAATTATTCACCATGAATATCTACGAGTTGGTCAAATCCTCATGGAAAACATTTATAGTGAACAACTCCGACGAGTACACGATGCATTAAAACAAAAACAGCCAGCACTTGTAAATCGTACAAAAGTATTATTTTTGCGAGATAACGCACGACCACACGTTGCAGTAGAGACCAGAACAAAAATTATGAATTTAGGGTAGGAGATCCTCCTTTATTCCACGTATTCCCCAGACATATCTCCATCAGATTATCACCTATTTTTATCTTTGGACAACCGTGTGCCTGGTAAACAGTTTTATAATGAAGAAGAATTAAAAATGGAGGTGTCTACATTTTTTGAAAATAAAAATAATCAGTTTTATAAAAATGGAATTTTTAATTATCTTCTTGCTGGGAAAGGGTTGTTTAGTGCGTAGGTAGATATTTTGATGAATAAAGTTATTTTATGTAAAAATACACAAGTGTTTTTTTCGCAATTCAAAAACAACAACTTTCTTAGTTACCTGATACATATATATATATATATATATATATATATATATAAATATATGTATATATATATGTATATATTTATATATATATATATATATATATATATATATATATATATATATATATATCCAAAAAATATAAAAAGACCCAGAAAGAGACCAATGAACAGATAGGATAAGGATATTAAAAACTTTCTTGGAAATCTGTGGAAAAGAGAGGCACTGAATCGAACAAAATGGAAAATCATGGAAGAAGCTTTTATCCAGCAGTGGATTAACAGAGGCTGAAGATGATGATGTATATATATATATATATATATATATATATATACACGAGGCGTGTTTTTAAATAAGGTCCTTTCAGCAATTAGAAAAAACCATCAATGATAAACATGAGTTTCGAGTAGACAGGCAAGATATATATATATATATATATATATATATATATATATATATGCATAATTTTTACACATAATCGCCATTGACATCCACGAATTTTGGTATCATGGCACCAAGTTCTTTTTTCCCGTGTCGAATAAGTTCGCCGTCTGTGACTTGAATCATTTAGTAATACATGTCTTCAGTTCTTCATCATTTTCAAAGCGTTGAAATGCGAGACACTTCTTTAGGTTCCAGAACAGAGGATAATTTCTTGACGCGAGATCGGGTTGTAGGGTTGGTGTTCAAAAGTACCCCATTCAGTCTTACAACATTTGAACAGTTCGAGCTGCGGTATGAGGTCGCGGATTATTGTGCAAAATCACATTCCAACAGGATACCAACCCACGTCTTCTGTTTTGAATGGTATGTCTAAGTTTCCTCATCGTTTCACAAGTGTCATCGACATTAATCGTCATTCTATGTTAATAAAATCAACAAAGATTCCTTGTTATTCCAGAAAACGCTGGCCATGATTTTCCTGACGGAAGATGCTTACTTAAATTTCTTTTCCATTGGGAACGGTGAATGGCGCCATTTATTGGATTCGACGTTTCTGTAGGAAATCCAGATCTCATATCCAATCACAATGTGGCTAAAAAGTCGTTTCCTTGTTTTTCCTGGCGTTACAAAAATTGGGTAGGTGAATCCACACGTTTCTGTTTATGTACAACGATTAACATTTTGGGTATCAGTCTCACAATCCAACAAACAGTTTTTTGTATCCTAGCTTTTCTGTCACAATGTCATAGATCATTGACCGTGAAACTTCTGTAAATTCAATAGACAATTATGGAACGACGGTTTTCTCGAAATTTCATGTTTAACTTTTTCCACCAAATCGTCTGTCATCGTGCTAGGCTGGCCACCACACTCTTCTTCATGAATATTTGTTCGTCCTTGTTTAAAAAAACGATTCCATTGCCTCAACTTATTGCCACTCATAGCACTTAGTCCATACATCTCACAATGTTGCCTCTAAATTTCACCAGGACTGTTGTTTTTTACTAACAAAAATGGATCACAGCACGAATCTTGCAGCTGGCAGGATTATTTTTTGTCTCATTATAAATCACACATACGTGAAATCAAATAAGAATGTGAAGACGACAAAATGGCTAGCTCATGAACCGCGTAAAACTACTACGCATGCGCGACTCATATTTAATCGACAGTAATTACAAAACGAACCTTACTATAAAAACGCGCCTCTTATATATACTTGCATATGTATATTATATTTATATATAAAAGACAACTTTATTATTATATTCTTTCACTTAATTTAATACTACCTGAATTAATTCGTAATCAACCGAATATTGATAATATGAAAAAAACTAAGTAACACATCATTTAAACACAACTTGTGGTGTTTATTTTTATCTTATTTATACTAATTTGTCTACGTGTAATTATTGATTGGTATCAACATCATAGCTATATACTTACTTGGCTCTAATTAACTGTTATTATTCATTTAAAAAAAAATTCATTATTCATTCCATTGAATAAATTTTCTAAATTTTTATCCGATATTATGTTATATTATACATTATTTAAGAGTTAATACCTTTTGGATAAGCTTTTTTAAAGCACAAATATACCTAAGTTATTAGTAATAATTGCAAGTTTCATAACAATTAAATGTTAAAGTAATTGTTTTTTATACCTTTAAAATATTGAGTATGTTTACAAAAGGAGTTTCATGCAAATTGATCCTGCCCTTTAGGTTAATGCATATAATCGAAAATATGTATAAACATTATAAAATTGAGATAAAAGAATTTTGTATAAAATCTCACTTCAAATTTAAATTATCTAGCTTTATAATCTTTATATTTTAATATTAATGATAGAATGTAGTCAATAATTTTGATAATAAATTAAGAAAATGTCAACAAAACTTAGAGTCACTTATATAAATGTTTATACACTATCCATATTGTATTTATTGGAAAACTGACAATATAAATATAAATTAATATAAATTAACAAATATAATGAACACTTTAAACATACACATATAATAATGTATAAACAAATATAAATTAACTTCACTAGTTTCATTCGTTTATATTAATCACTGTCTGAATATGAGATTTTCAATTCGATGCTTCAATTTGATGTTTTATTCCATTTGTATAAACATACCAATTGAAAAGTTATTGAACATGATTGATTATATATATTCATATATATATATATATATATATATATATAATTAATTGACAGAAATTAAGCGAATTTAACAAACAGTAAATATTCAATTCACATTTAGTATTGCACAGCGAGCACGGCTTGAAATGTTGAACTTGAATCAACTTTTAAAGCGTTACCTGCCGTGCTTGCCATGTTCTAGAAAATTATGTATTTTGATTGGTTTATGAAATTTGAAGTCATATAAGCCCCAAATCAAGACATATCTTAAGTTTTCATAATAGGGACACTTGAAAAAAATATCTTGTAGGTTTGCTATTTTTTTAATGATACACTTTTTGCATGTATATATATATATATATATATATGTATGTGTGTGTGTGTGTGTAAGTTATTTATCTTTAATTCTGAAATACTAAGCCAATCGACAAATATAAAATAAACCCATAGTTTTGACTTGTTTATAACAAGATACTTTTTTTAAAAAAATATGTGGGTAATTAGAAATTTTACGGCCTAACATATAAATGACGGTAATATTTTAAATATTTGTGGTGCATTATAAAGCGATGCCTATCTTATACATAACTTCAAAATCTATAATTAACCATTAATTTACCAAGGAGTTTGTTGCAAACATCAATTTAAATAGAGCTCTTTCTGTGCCGTTGTTGAAATGGATTAAGTTAAACATCGAGCGGTGATGAAGTTTTTTGTCAAAAAAAGCTTAACGCCAACAGAAATCTTTAATAAGATTAAAAATATACTGGATGATAGTGCACCTTCTTAACAACCGTAAAGAAGTGGGGAGCTGAATTTAAATGTGTCCGTGCAAGCTTAGAAGATAACCTGCCTAGTGGACGTCCGAAAGAAGAAATCATCTACAAACTGCACGATATTGTCTTATAGGATCGGCGATTGAAGAAAATTTCTGAGGTTGTGGGTGTATCAGATGAATGCGTGTATCACCTCCTAACTGAAAAGTTAAGTATGAAAAAGCTATCGACAAGATAAATGCTGCGGTTGCTGACAATTTATCATAAACGTATTGGAGTATAAATTTCACAAAACTGTTTTGATCGATTTAAGAGAGATACGACTGACTGACTTTATTCAACGATTTGTGACTACAGATGAGACTTGGATTCACCATTATACTCCAGAGTTAAAACAACAATCAAATCAATGGAAGCATAATGATTCTCCACCACCAAATAACGCAAAATCAGTTTTATCAGTTGGAAAAGTTATGACTTTAATTCTTTGGATGCTAAAGAGATCCTGCTAATTTACTACCTTCCAAAAGGTCAAATGATAACAGGAGAGTATTATGCTACACTTCTATCGACTCGATTAAACAATTATAAAAGACCAGGTTTATCAAAGAAAAACATCATTTTCCATTAGGACAATGCATGACCTTATACAAGTGTTGTATCCCTGGCAAAACTGGCGAATTGAAGTACAACTTGCTGCCCTATTCAGACTATTCTCTAAATTTGTCCCTCTCGCATTTCCATCTGTTCCCAAAAAATAAAAAAATCCTTAGTGGTAGGCGATTTTCGTCAGATGAAGAACTGATAGCAACAGTCAATCGCTATTTTCAGGATCTGCAAAAAATGATTTCCGGGACGACATAAAAACACTGGAGCATCGCTAGATGAAGTGCATTGAAGTTCAGAGGGACAATATTGAAAAATAAAAGTAATTTAAAAAAACTTTATATTTTTTCATAGTTACACCACGAGCTTTTCAAATTACTCGTGTACATAAATCATTTCATTTTATATTCCGGTGATTTTTTGTACTTTACTATATTTTGTTTTTAAAATTAAGCCAGATGTCACCTAATATTTAATTACCTATAAAAACTCATTTCTTTTAAGAATCGATTTTCAAGTATCTCAATAAACCTTTCGCTTGTTTTAATAACAGACATTTAAAATCATTGCAGGTTAATTCCGTTTTATTGTTTTTCGTAGATTAATTGACAAATATTTAAAAAGTTTATAGTTAACTATTCAATAGATTTTTATTTTATTTATAAGATAAAATAATATTACCTTCTGTGAAAACCTTTGCTATTATAAAGAATGTATGGAACAGTTTCAAAAATATTAATAAATTAAAGTCAACATTGTTATTTGTTTCGTCTGAAACTTATGCAAAACTTGAAATCAATACTCTCTATTGTTTATGAAAAATCAGAATTAATTTTTTCAATATTTTTATGCTTGATCTTATGAAAAAGTGTAACATTATTGAATATAACATCAAAAAAGATATAAAAAACGGAATATTCTTTTAATTATTTTAGTTCAGTTATTGCTGATTATCAATAGTCGCTTTTTTAATTTGTTTATTAATTTTCCCCGTATTTTTCCAGAGAAATCAATTATAATTCATCACAATTTAGCTTGTTTCTCAGTTACTGAATTACTAATCTATGTAAATATGTCAACATCCAAGGTACTAATAATGAAAATAGTACAATTGTCTACATATAAACAAAAGTAAACAGTTTTCTTAGAGATTTATAGGTCACTCTTTCTATCCCAATACATTCTTTCTTTGTATTACTTTCTGTTAATTTATGAACCGTGATTGAATATGGTTATAGTGTTGCCACGTTTAACACTGCAAAACACTTGTTGAAAATCGTAATTAATAATACTACGTATTGATTTTTTATAAATAGATTAATTATTTACATTTTTTCATAGAAATTTACCTTTTTTCATAGTTTGAAAGTAACTAGAGTGTAAAAATGGATCAAAATTAAAGATATATGATAACGACATATTTTTTACATTCTTTTATTCTGAAGCTTTATATAAAATTTGTAATCAATTCTGTTCACGGTTTGACAGAAATTAGATATTGAATAATTAAAACTTTTACATTTGCTCTTTTAGGAAACCATAGCAATGTCGAATGTATAAGCAAAAAAAATATAATTTGAAAAAAATCGACAATGGTTTCAGATTTTTTGAAGAATAATTAATAAACAGATTATTTTTTGTGCAAAATTTCATTAAAAGTTCTTACACTATTTTTAAAAAAGGAATTGTAAGTTAATTAAATTTGTTAACGAGTTGCTAGGGTGTTAAAGTTTGACTTCGCGGTCAGCTGATAACAAAACTATTAGATTTCTATGTTTGAACAAAATGTATAGATTTCTAAATAAAATGTAACTCCCTTTTTCATTCGTTCTTTGTATTATTTTTTAACTAATTTTCCTACGGTACATAAAGCTTTCAATTTATAAACCAAGACTGAATATTGTTTTGACACGTTTAATACCCAGAGAAATATGTTTAATATCGCAATTAGTAAGTAATACTTTCCATACATATATTTTTACACTTTTTTATTTATATTTAATTATAAATTACTAAATTGAATAAATAAATAATATTATTTAAATTTAAAACCTTTTGTTTTATTAAGTTTAAATCAAGACACTTTTATATTAAAATGTATGGCTATAATAAGTAATAATAATATTAATAAATTTCACTGAAATGATCGTCAGAAAGAAAAAAATCATTTCTAAATTTAAGTTTATAACACAGGGTATCTTATATGTCATATACAACTTTTATTATTTATAAAGTACATATATTCGTGAATTTCAAATTTTTTGATATCGTACCTGTAATACATTCTCCATTTATATTTAAAAAATATGTTATCGTTTATTTAGTTCACATTTTTTCTTTGCTTATAAGCTATAGAAAACACTAGACAGGTAGGAAAAAGGTAGTTTGACATCAGTGTATACAACTTTGTTGTGGTAAATACGAGGTCTTCGCGCGACCGATATTCAATTTCCATCAGCGTCAGTGTAAGATTTGTCGCGTATTCCCGGAAACAAAAACGGAAATCTGTCTACCGGTTCGATTTATGATTGAAATGGCGGCGGCGGTGATGGTTGCCGCGACCGTCTTACTCTATTCTTTCTTTGGCGCACCCTAATGTCGTTAACATTGTATACAACGAATCATGAAAAATATATCAGATGTTATAAAACTGATTACTCTGTAATCGTCTTAAGTTTATTTTTCCCACGAAAACATTCTTTAAGTAGTCGAATCATTAAGATGTCCTGTGCATCGAGCTGTGCTCTAAGTGTTCTGAATGTTTATCGATCCGCTTCTTGTTCAGTTTGTGTACATTCGTCTCTCGTTACGCTTAATATTTTTTCACTGTCTTATTTTCTAAATAGGGCATTAATTTTTGATGTATGTATATATATATATATATAGAGAGAGAGAGAGAGAGAGAGAGAATTAAAACAGTCTATCTGGTCTTTATATTGAATAACAAATTAACATATAGACATCAAGAATTAGTGGCTGAAAATTAACAAGTGTTAAATATATCAGAAATATATATATATATATATATATATATATATATATATATATATCAGGTCATTAAATATTAAATGTCCAATTTCGAATCAAAGGTTTAATTTATTATATCTCAAATAAGAAGCAGTACATTTAATCAAAATACACGCCTAAACTATCGACACAGTTTTGCCATCTTAAAGATAACTTGTTTATGCCAGCAGCAAAGAAGCATCGGGATCGAGTGGAAATAAAATCGCAAAAGGCGGTATCCACAGCTTGTTGAGAATTGAATATTTTTCTTTACAAGATGTCCAAAGCCAGGAAGAAATGGTAGTCAGTTTGTGCAAATTGTAGTGAATACGGTGGATGACAGAGAGTTTTCAAGTCCACCTCTTGTAGTTTGTGCAGCGTTGTTTCTGCAACATGTGGTCGAGCGTTGTCTTGCAAGCGGATTGGACTGTCTCTATTGACGAATCTTGGCTACTTAATCGCAAGCATACTCATCATTTTGTCCAATTGGTGGCAGTAGACATTTACTGTAATCGATTGACCAGGTTTCATGAAGACAGAAAGGATAATACCACCGCTGGACCACCAAACAGACACCATTAACTTTTTTTGATGAATATTCAGTTTTTGACTGTGTTTAGACTCTTCATCTTTATCCAATCATTATGCCGAACGCTTGCGATTGTCAAAAAGAATCTATTTTTCAACACACCTAACAATACGGTGTAGAAATGGTTCGCCTTTATATCGTGACAGCAAAGAAAGACACGCTTTGAGACGATTTCTCAATCTGTCAGATAACTGATGAATCCCTTGTCGAAAAAAGATAATGGCTTTGAATTGATGAAATATTAATGCATTTCCGACCCTCTTCCACTGTTTTAGCATTTTTTTACGTGTTTTATACGTCACAATACCTTCCCCTAAAGCTGAACAAATGATTCCCGGAGATTCGGTAGCATTTTTATTCAACTGGAATGTGAAGAGTATCTAATACCTAATATGATGCTTTTCGGACGCCATCATGTTCGTTACTGTTCTGTGACGTTATGCCAACTACTTGGCCAAGATATATAGTGTTTTTAAATGTTAAGATTGGCACTTTGAAATTCTAAAACGGAAAATATTTTAATTTAAAACAAAGTTATGATCGATTCAGTGTAAAGCATCGAATTAGTTTTATATCTAATATATATATATATATATATTTACAGTGGGGTATGCTATAACGAACGTAATTCGTTCTAGAACCTCATTCGTTATAGCATCTGTTCGTTTTAGCATACATTGAAATATTTGTATTTAGGGCTAATCCGTTCCAGACTCAGAGCCAAGAGTAATATTACTATTTAACAAAATCATTTTAATAGGAAAAATATAATCGAATATAAAAAACGTAACTGTAAAAATAATATTAATTTATTTAACTTTTAAAAAATAAACAATGTTTCCTTAGTGAAAATACAAACAGAATTAATAAAAATCATAGAAAAGTCATATGGAAGTTGAAACAGAGGAGTGATCATCGTTACTTCTTTTGGATGACTGTCCTGTGAGAGTTTCAACAGTGTTTGGGTGGTTATCTACCTTTTTGAAGAATGAATCCAGGCTTGATTGCTTCATCCTAGATTTTTGGACTCTCCAAAAGTGGGATATCAAGGTGTTATTAAAATGATTAAGATCATTTTCCACAGCAGCACTATCCGGATGATAATCTTTCGTACGTTTGAACAGTTTATCTCAGTAAAAAAACACATCTTTAAGGTCCTTAGCTGGAATGCTTTTACTTTGTTCTCTTCCCTGAAAGCTAAACTCCACTTCAGTGCCTTTGCCTCTTCATTGTAAAGGTCTATTAGCTCCTTAAATGAGATATCCTTCCTGTGGTCCTCCACTAAATACTCTACGTCCTCCTCATTGATCTGCAGGCTCTTGGTACTTCCGAAAGACACCATTTCATGCATAATGGGTTCTTTTTCATCATATTGAGAGCCTTGGAGCCACATTTCCTTGGAGTCACAGCTTCACGCTACAATGACCTCCAAGATGAATGTAAACACCTAACAGAAACCTCTCTACAAGCAATTACAGTTAAGGATATCGCACATGCTGTATTAAAATAACTTCTGAAAGTCTTTCAGAGTTATATCATTGGAAGAAATGGTCTTAAAACATTTTTTGAACAATGCCTTAGTGTAGAGATTTTTAAAATTTCCGATCACCTGCTAATCTATAGCCTGAAAGAGAGGCGTCATATTCGGTAGCAAGAAATGGATCTTGATGAAACTGAACTCATCCGGTAATTCTTCCATCAAATTAGGAGAGTGGACTGGAGCATTGTCCATGACCAGAAGAATCTTCAATGGAAAATCCTTCTTCTTAAAGTAGTCACAGTCAGTGGGGTCAAACACCTCAGCCATCCACTTGGAAAAAATAACCCTTGTCATCTAAGCCTTTTGGTTGGAACGCCATGTGTTCTCCCCTATTTCTCCGTGCTATTCGTTGAAGTATCTACGTTCGTTATAGCATCTTGTTTTGATTAATTTCAACTGTTCAATGTAACATTTTTCGTTGTAACATCGTTCGTTGTAGCATATTTCGTTATAGCATACCCCACTGTATGTATATATCGAATAAAACTGTCAACAAACTTCTGATAACGATAGTTAATTATTCATAAACATTACATTTTGTATTACTACTTTGTTCTAATTGTTTATATTTAAAGTCGATAGATCTATAGGAAAAAATATTTGAATTTCTTTTAATATTCCGTTTAAAAAATTTTAGAGTAAAATTATCAGTTTATGTTTTTATGTCTATATCAAAACCACATAGTTGGATCGATTCTATCACATACTAAATACTACTGATTAATAACACGACAGTCGTTTGCTAACTATATATTTCTATGTTTATAATAAA
Source organism: Acanthacorydalis orientalis (assembly GCA_034766995.1). Taxonomy (NCBI): domain Eukaryota; kingdom Metazoa; phylum Arthropoda; class Insecta; order Megaloptera; family Corydalidae; genus Acanthacorydalis; species Acanthacorydalis orientalis. The sequence continues at coordinate 34,790,142 of CM068318.1, read as the reverse complement.
CACATTTATCTTTAACCTTTCACGTTCATTCGTTTTTAATTCGCCTATTATTCTTAATTTATACGTTCCATTGTTGACATTGAAATCATAACATAAACGCAGTGCTTGTCGTTGATGATTGCAATAAATTCTAGATAAATTTATCATACATTTCGAATATTCTGAAAATCATTTTTATTTTGCAATTACTAACACATTTGTATATATTATCTTACATTATCAAAACATTTCTTTTTTTATTCATTTTTTTATTCTTATTATTATTTTTAATATTCTTTTATTTATTAACTTTATTAATCAAAATAAACACCATTGGAATCGACACATTTTTGTCAATTAATTACAAGTTTTTTTTATTACGGTGGTGTAAAATTCCGGAGTTGATAAAATCTCGAAATACACTTTGGCAGCACCTTAGTTACTGAAGACCTTACCTTGTAAAAAGTTTTCGAAATGCTTAAACAAGAGATAATCTGTTGGCGAGATGTTTGGTGAGTACGGTGGATGAGGTAATGTTTCATAATCCTATTCATTTAATTTTTGGAGGGTCAATCATGCAACGTGTGGTCGTGCATTATCCTACAGTATAGGATTGGACCTTTTCGAATGACCAGTACGGGAACCAGATGTCGCAGTTTTTGGTGCATTTCGTTGATTTCTTGACAATAACTCTCAGCTGTAATGATTTCGTCAGAATTCAAAAAATTGTAGTGGATTTTACAGAGCGCAGACCACCAAACAGTCAACATAATTTTCTTTTGGTGTAATTTCGGTTTTGCGAAATTCTTTGAGGCTTCATATTTGTCCAACCATTGTGCAGACCGCTTTTTGTTGTCGTAAAGGATCCACTTTTTGTCACACGTTGCAATACGATCGAGAAATCAATCGTTTATGTTGCGTAAAAGAAGCGTGGAATAAATTTCTAAACAGCGATTTTTTTGCTTTTCGTTCAGTGCGTGTGGTTTTTATTTGTCAAGCTTTTTTTGATTTTCGTAGCTGTTTTAAGTTGTCTGGAACTGTTGAAGGACTAACGCCTAACTTTTGTGCAAGAGCTCGAATTGTTCTGGATGGTTTTAATTTAACTTCAGTTGGTCGTTATGAACTGAAGGACACCCGCGACCTTCTTCACCTTTAAGGCTCTTGTCCCCAGTACGAAATCTCTGGAACCACCATTGCACTGTACTGTCCTTAATAGTACTCATAAGAAAAGCATCTTTTAGTTTACGAGCAGTTTCTGTTGCTTTACTTTGCGGTTGCTTTGTGGGTAACCTTAGTGGTTGTTTCTAGGATCTATTGCAATCTGTCAAGTAATGCATATTTAACATGTTTCATTTTTAGACTTTTCTCAATCTTATTTTAAAATAATTCAAATAAGAATATATTTGAGTATTTTAATTATTTTTTCATAACAACCTATTTTATATTTATTTATTTAATGAAATTATTTTTTAAATAAATAATTTTTTAATTAAAATTTAAAATAAAATAAAAACGTCAACTATACTAGCGAGAATAAAATAAAATTGAATTCGTTATATATTCATCTCACATTCACATTAACTTTATACCATAATACAAATTACCAAACTAAATAAAAATATCCAGAACTGTTTCTTTTTTTTAAATATACGTTTTTAATATGTGTGCTTTTATAAACTATTTCTTAATTTTAAAACAATTGATTTTTTAATAAAAATTGACATATCCGACAAGCTCAGTTTCGAACTCATATCTACCTAAAATGTTAAATGTTTACTATGACCGTCTTACACCTACTTCATAACGATTGACAAAAGTTTCACGAAAAAAAAACATTTTTTGTAATCAAGAATTGACAGCTTTGCAATGATATTTACTTCAATATCCTATTAAGTTTTTGTGACTCTAACTGAAAGTTATTACGTCATTAATGTTTCTCAATTTATATATATATACATACATACATATATATATATATATATATATATATATATAAATATGTATATATATATATGTATATATATATATATATATATATATATATATGTGTATATATATATATATATATATATATATATATATATATGCATGTATACATATATATATATATATATATATATATATATATATCGTATTTATAACATTCTATATTATACACATGAAATGTACAATACTTTATCATCTATTAGAGTGTAGTTTTCCAATTGGAAATTTATACGATTTCTTTACTAATTAAAATAACAAATGACACAAATCTGAAAAAAATAACAAAGAAAAGTATTTAACTGTTCGATTTAATATGTACAAAAATGAAATAGTATTCTTTAGTTTAATTTTAGTCATTTTGCTTTTTTTAATCAAATACTCCAATTGTTTGTATTCTCAAAATTGATTTAAATATTTAGTTATCATTAAAATATACCTCTTTGAATGTATTCTGGGGCATATCTTTGATTTCTCATTATATCAGAAAGCAGCTCTCCGTCAACCGTTTTCTCTCTTGGACGATAGAGAACGGATTCAAGTTCAGCACATAAAAGACCATCTGTGTGCATTTTCACAAGTTTCGCAGTCTATTCCTTGTGGGCACTCTACTTGATTTCACGGAAATAGTCTGTTTCCTAGGATTAACGTTCGACCACAAATTGACATGGAAACCGCATCTTGCCGATTTGAAGGTCAGGTTCAAGAAGGTTTTAAGTATTATCAAAGTGCTTTTCAGCACTAAATGGGGAACAAAACGCATTGTCCTTCTCACTCTATACAGGTTTTTATTTAGATCCAAACTTGATTATCTCTGCCTGGTATTCGTATATTTCCAAGTTTGACAACGTGCATCACACAGAGATCTGTCTGGCTACTGGTCCGTTCCACACCAGCACAATCCCAATCATTTGTGCTGAAGATGGTGAATCGCCGCTCAGCGTCCACCGTCAGCAACTCATCTTGAGCTACGTTGCTGGTATGAGGAGTAGGCGTCAGCATATTAGCCATAGTGCCGTCTTCGATTACCCCCAAAGACATTCGTACCAATTTCGAGTTCGACTAACAAAGTCTCTTTGCCTCCGAGCAAAAGATATCATTTCCGAAATGAGACTTGTTATCCCGAGAGTTTCAGATTTTAAACATTCCTTGTCACCATCACCGTAGATAGTTCCTCAGACCATTTATCGTGGCGATCTGACACTTCTTCACAAGTCAGACACCAGTCCCGGGGTGTATCAGCGACGCTTCTTGAAATTGTATTCTATGTATCTCGGATACAAGCACATTTTCACTGATGGCTCCCGATCTGGAGACGCAGTGGGATGTTCTTTTGTATGAGATGATGAGATACACGAGTGGCGACTATCGCCAATAACGAGCGTGCTTACAGCGGAACTCTTCGCCATCTCTCGAGCTCTGCTTTTCGCCACTTCGTCTACTCGAGGTACCTCATCTGTTCTGATGCACAAGCTGCACTTTCTGCCATCCGCAGTATGTATCGGATGGAAAATCTCGTTCAAGAGATACACAAGAGCTTGACTAATATCGTCTCACGCGGTAAATCTATCATTTTTTGTTGGGTGCCCGGCCACACTAGCGTGATAGGCAACGAGAGAGCCGATGCAGCGGTCCGTCACGTATCTAGTCTTGCTCTCGTGGAAGTTCCGGCTGTTCAACTCAACGACTTAAAACAGTATTTCAAGCATCATGTCATCGACGCGTGGCAGTGGGATTAGGTGGCAGTAACCGCTAACAAGTTACAAAGGCTCCAAGACTCGGTTCGTGTCTGGAAGATGTCCGAATCGACGAGAACAAGTCGTTTTCACTAGGCTTCGTTTGGGGTACATCAGACTGACTCTCCTTTACCTTGAGAAAAGAAGATCAACCGATGTGTGACATGTGCGTCAACTATTATGACGGTGTCGCACCTTTTAACGCATTGCGATCATTATGCGAAGATTAGAAATCGTCTAGGTTTATCAATGGACATCTTCATAATTCTAGGAGACAACAATGACCTCTTAAATCGCATATTGACTTTCACAAAGGAAATTAGACTTTATAGCATGATTTAGTGTTCCCAATCTCGATATTTTAACATGTTGTGTCGTCTTACATGTGAATCCCTCAGCGTTATTTTAACGCGTTCTTCACGAAAAACCCTATGAATCCTAATATCAGATCACAGTATTTTAAATGTATTTATTGTCCTCAAGAGTTTCGTCTCTTTTTAATATATTTATACTTATTAACCAATCAAAAAGGTATTTTACACGTTTAGTTCCTTTATATGGGTTTTTTATCTCTCACTGAGAGAATTATTGTTTTAAAGGAATACTTTTAAGCGTTTGGCATTCATATTTAAGCGTTCGAATTAAGAGGTGATTCGAATGCAAGTGCACAAACGGGGTATAATTTTTAATTATATTTGTGTTCGGGCGCTAATGACTTTAGCTGTCGAAGCACCTTAACACCTCAATAACTAACTAACTGTATATGAATTTGAAGGTCATATACCGCAATTATTTTTCTAACGACATATATATATATATATATATATATATATATATATATATATATATATATATATATTTATATATTTATATATTTATATATTTATATATATATATATATATATATATATATATATATATATATATATATATATATATATATATATATATATATATATTTATATATATGAATTATGTATTGTAAATTTCGTAATATATAAACATCATCTATATTTAATGATTGTCGAACATTTGTCTGAAAACGTTCACCTTCGCAACACCGTCACAAATATTAAATATAATGAAAATCACCGCACCGGAACATAAATGTAAAATATCAATAGCTGAAGACAAATACCCATCAATATACAACAAAATGTTTAAAATCGGATATAAATCTTCGCAAACGTGCTTATTATGGGGTAATAAAACGACTCGATGTTTGCGTAAAACTCCGTTTAAACGTGTAGGCGACGGCACGGCAGAAGGGAACGGCACAACGAGAGGGGCTGGAACTGGGATGACATAGTACCACCGTGTACGCATAGCGGACACTCACGAAACTCGACGGAATATAACGATTGCCGCGCAGACGTGACAGAAAGCTCGGCGAGATATCTGGCGGCTGGCTGCTGCGGACGACCGGTTCGATTCGCGAGACGGGAAGAAGTGTACGTGTGCGGAGCATGCGAAAGCGTCGAACAACGCCTAGTGAATTTTCATTTTTAACGATGTCGCTCCTAACAGTCATCGCGTTATCCATCCCCTAACTGTTGCACCCTGTTATTTAGTCGTATGGCTACATAATCATAATGAATTATTAACATTTATTAACCGAAACAAAATTTGTACTGATAAATGTCAAACATAGATAATAATTAACATATACACGCCCATCTTCACACGCACATATATAAACAGATAATAACAATAGTGAAAAGGTCACATTAGCTTCGGAATTTTAAGTGTTATGGCGAAATTCCTTATTAAACTTTATAAAAATAAAATAAATTCCAAAAACACAGTATTTTCATAACAAACGAATAAAAACTCTAAAGTTGAGCTTTCTCTATAACAAGATAAAATTCTAATAATCTTCCTACTATTTTCATAACAGGCTTTTATTTTTTCTGAAACTATCTGCATTTTTTTTCAAAAATCTAAAAATACAAAAACTTTTAATCAGTGTACTCGTATTTCTAGTATTGTGGATGAATTTAGTTTCACGATCAATTTTTCACTCCCATATGAAACATTTTTTTCTGATTTAAAATTTTCAATAATTAATATTTTATTAATATTTAACATTGTAACAATGGCTTCCATTTAAGATACAAATATATCTTATATACATTAAGTTACAGAAAAATCTTTCTTTTATTAAGAAATCTAAAATTTTAATTTTTTATACCTTGACATATAAGCCATTAAGAAAATATTCAATGGCTAATTATTATAAACTTTGATTATGAGATAATTATAAGGTAGGTAAAGAGTGAAAATTCCTTTTTGAATATATTATAGAGATTTTTCAGTTTAGTTCCCGGTTTGTCACAATAAAAAGAAACACAGTTTAAGTAACACGAAAACTGTTTGATATTTACTAAAAATAATCTCCATTTATTGTAACGTTCTAAAAGCTTTTAAAATTGTCTTCAAAGATGTCCTGATGACTGCTTTCAATTCGGCGGTTACATTTACCTTAATATCTTCTATGTCCTGAAATCTTTTTTCTTTAGGAATAGTTTTTACTTTAGGAAAGAGAAAAAAGTCTACTGATGCCAAATCAGGGAATAGGGCGTGGGTGGGTGATTGATTTCAACAATACCGTATTTGATGAGAAATGACATCTCAATCAGTGCAGAATGGGCATGTACATTCACATGCAACAAGAACAAACTGCTCTTTTCTCGAAATTGCGGTCGCACTTGAGAACTGAGTTGTAATAATTTTTTCATCATTTCAACATTGAATGAATTATTAGCTTAAAGATCATACCCTGTTTATGAAAAAGGTAATCAGCATGATTTTGATTTTGGATTTCTGTAAACGAAACTTTTTGGGTCTTGGTGATGATTTTCCAATCCACTGGCATGCTCTGGCGTTTCTTCTCAGAATCGTACTAAAACATTCATGTCTGATCACCAGTGACAATGCAGTTAACACGTTAAGTGCCAAGCTCACTTTGTTTACCTTTCCGTTTATGTCGACCGATACCGTCAACTTGAGTGATAGGATAATGTATATGTTGAAAAAATTCTTGAAATACAGAATACAACACCAACCAATATGACAATATCTCTTTGTAAAGATTTATTAAATAAGGGACGCATTCTGTACACTGGCAACTAGTACACTAGTTTATACTTAGCAAATAAATTACTGGAAAATAACACTCATTTAGTTATTACTTTACGTTCGAATAGTCAGGGTAATCCTCAAGAAGTTTTACCAAAGAAATTGAAACGAGGCGAGATTATAGCAAAAGAAAATCAAAAAGGAATAATTATTCTAAAATAGAGAGATATCTTACTACTCTTAACAAAATATAGCAAAGATGGTGACTGTTTAAAACAGGACAAATTATTTCTTGAAACGAAAGATAATAGTGGATTATAATGTGGGCAAAGCAGCAGTCGATATATCTGATCAGATGAATGCGTACCATAATCCGCTATGTAAGTCGATGTAGTGGTATAAAAAGCTAACTTTTGAGCTTTTACTAAACACTTCTCAATACAAATATTTTTTAAAAAAACGTGACCAAAAAATATATCCATTACGGAATTTTGAAAGAAATTGTACCTTCATCTTACGGATTACCAGGATGAAGAAATTACGAGCAGCACTATTATAAATAAACCATAAAAATCGTCTCACCGACTGCAAGAAAAAGATGAAAAGGTATCTGAAGTTATAAAATACTGTAATAATAATTTATGATATTGGATTATTATTTATTAAATTTTATATTGTCAGTCACCGGTGACCGACGATGTGTGACTAGAAGGTCTACTCTGATCACCAGTGATCGACGTGGCGTTCAACCTGTTAAGAACATTTGCATTGCCGCAATAAGTCTGAACGCAGTTTGTGTAAGATACAACTCTTCTCTGTTTTTGCTCATCAGTAAGATAGTGAGAGACGAACATTACACAGATCTTCCTCTTTTCCAAATTTTCATGTAAAATTTGTTGAATTGTCTCCTTATTCATGTTAAACTCATCTACCATCATTCAGAGGTTTATTCGGCAATCTTTTACTACAATTTCACTAACTTTTGCGATCGAATCTGCATTTTGAGACATCAAAGGAAGACGTATTCTAGTCATTTTGAACATCCTCACGTTCATATTTGAAACGTTTAAATTCTTTCAAATAAACTATTATAACTCAAGGATTTATCAACGTACATATTTTTGCAATTTTCATATGTTTCTGCTGCAGTTTTTTCTAATTTACAGCATAATTTAATATTTTCTCATTACTTCATAACATATTATATATATATATATATATATATATATATATATATATATATATATATATATATATATATATATATATATATATATATGTGTGTGTGTGTGTGTATGTGACAAAAATACAACGTACTTATTAGCTTCCTGCGCAGAAACTAAGAGCTGTTCGATCTCCGCTTGACTACCCTCTATTGATAAAACTGTGAACTATTATACACTGTTTTACTTTTGGCTTAATTTCACGTGACTCCAGTGCTACAGCGTCAATCCGGGAATTAAATAGTCAAACCTCGTACATATCTTGTATATACATAATCATAGAGTTGTATAGTGTATGAAAATTATTATAAATTTTAAAAATCTTTACATTATACATATCCATTATTTTTTTTCATATAGTACATGTTTTTGAGAAATATGTCGTATGTAAATTGCAATCAGCTTTAAAATAGCAGTAAATATATATATATATATATATATATATATACATATATATATATATATATATATATATATATATATATATATATATATATTTAGATAGATTTATTTATTATTATATATATATATATATATATATATATATATATATATATGTATAAGTTTCCTTTTAAACTCCATTTGGAATTAGAATGAACCTACATCCTAACTATGACTATATTTGTAGATTACTCATTTCTATACATGATTTATTAGTGTTATTTTTATAATAATAATAGTTATTTTAATAATAGTAATAGTGTAGATTTTTTGAAAAATGACCTTTATTTAAATATTGATGAAAAGTAAACCTTTTTCAAAAAGTATACTTATTATCTTAGCCAAATATCAAGTATCGCACAGGAAAAAAAGCAATAAATAATATTGTCTATAATTTGTCATTTATACACAATTTGTCATTTAAATACACACACACATACACATGTTTATATGCAGGGGAGAATAAACCCAGTTGGGTACCCCTGGTGGTAAAATTTATTGGACCTTCAAAATTTATCTGACGACCCAAAAGAACGGTTTTGTGTAAAAATATATTTTATAACATTTTTCTTTATATCTATAACTTTATTCTATAAATATATAAATTACATTGAAATAAAATATTCTTAATTATTTTTCAGAAAAATAAAGAAACAAACATTCAACTCTGTAAAACTAACTGAAACCGTGCATTTCATTTGGAGTGAAGAAATATTAAATTAATTTTTGTTGAGCAACAAAAATCAAAAATCAACTATCGATATTATTTAACATTTGTTGTTCTGTATACAAAAGCGACATACTGTTTAGCCTTTCCTCTGACATCTTATTTAGAAAATATTTTTTCACTATTTTCTATATTGAGAACGATCTTTCTCCCCATGCATTTGAATAGTAAAAAAAAATGTTAAATAATTTCAACATTAGGAAATGTTAAGGAGATTTTGTTCTCCGCCTGGAATATTTTTGTGGCAGTATTGAATTTGTTTTTATCTTTACACATAAAGAGGAGGAATTGTTCGAATTCATCATCAAAATGCATAATATCAATATCACTTTTCATTTTTCACGCAAATTTATTATCAGCTAAGACGTTGAAGTGTAATCTTTGTTCTTTATGTAATGATTAATTTTTTTCCCCGAGCTAGAGGCTCCTGAGAGCCACCAGATCCGACACGCTTGACCCGCCACTGAAATTGTGTCCTGTTCCATATAAAGGAAATTTGTTCTAGTTGAAACTTTGGGTATTTACTTAATGTCTGAACATCAAAACTGAAATTCATGAAATGGATCTTTATTATAAAAATTCACCGAAAATATCTTCACATATTTTATATGATATTTTAAGTTTGCTTGTTATTTTGAGATCTTCAGCGAAGCCCCTCACTTACGGTGCCCAGGGCGACTGCCCAGACTGACCTTCCCTTAATCCACCACTGTTTATATATATATATATATATATATATAAATGTATATATATATATATATATATAAATGTATATATATATATATAAATGTATATATATATATATATATATATATATATATATATATATATATATATATATATATATATATATATATATATATATATATGTAAGAATAATAAATTTGTTTATTTCTCTAGAAACATTATTGCACAAAGATATTAATATTTATACAAAATTCTATACAATCGTGTACTTTGATTTTATTATTTTCTTTTGTTACGTTTTATACATTTTCGTATCAGTTTTCTGTTAGAAGCTTTTTATGTTCATAGTAAATATTTTAATTTTTAAATCAACCGTATATTATGATTGATAGCTTTATTTGAAGAGCACTGATGTCTTGTTTGCTGTATACACAGTATCCTATTTCTATTTAGTTTCTGATTACTTTTTAAAACTTCACTCGACTCATTATATAATTTAGATATATTCTTTTATATTTTAACTTTTTGTCATATTTACTTAGTTTTGAGTGTATTCTGGAAAATAGAAATTAAAAATACTAATCAATAATTTTAAAACATACGTTCATGAATAATGACTTGTTTATTTTTTACAACCCTTTCGCATTTAATTTTTTATATATTCCAATTTTTAATGATTTTAAATTGAATTCATGACGATTTGTTGCTTTTAATATTTTGTTAAAAATATGTAATACTTCATATATAAAACTTATTTATATTTAATTTATTTATAAATAATAAGAATATCAATAACACTTAGAGTAGTGAAAAAATGAATACTTATTTTGTAGATATTTTTTTAAACTATAATAGTTTTCGTTGTTAATCAAAAATTACAAACTTGTACTAAAACGTGTGACCTAGAAACGATTAATGTTTCGATACAAAATTTCAAGTCATCATTTTTTTATTCCTGTTAGATGATGTTAAATGGCGAAGCTAACTAGCACGTTAATGACCGTAGTCGGAAAATTTGTTTTGCATAAATAGTACATAGTAAAAGAGTCCGAGTATGAAAATTTTCATTTTTTTATATGTATCCAAATCTCAATCAAATGTGAAATGTACTATTTAATGTGCACACATACACACACACATACGTACATACATATATATATATATATATATATATATATATATATATATATATATATGTATATATATTATTTTCAAAAAAATGACATATACTAGGTTAGTGAATTATAATTTAATTTTATTTGTTAAGTTATAAAATTTGATGAAAATTATCTTTCGGTTATTATTTTATTTAAACATTAATTAAATTACAATATGTCCTGAAAATGATTATTACTTCTCACCTTCTAAATTTTCTCATCTCTTTTTCGTCTCTTCTTTTTTCTAATCCTGGATTTGCTCACTTTAATTTGTTTCAATTTACTAAAAATATTATCATCAATTGCGCAAATAGACAATTCAGCATTTTGTTACAGTTCATCAAAAGTATGATTTAATTTCATACACTTTATTTTTAAGTGTGGGATTAATATAAAAAATAAAGGAATTTAAGGCAGATATACGGGTAGCCGTTAGGCTCAAAAAACAACCAGTCATCAAAAAAATTTAAATTAACTTTATTGTTAAATTTGTAGTTTTTAAAATAATTCCATCTACCTGTGACTATTCTCTCTTCCCTCTGTGCGTAAGACGAATACCGAATGCAGAGACTAACGATTATATGCTCACAAGCTGTACTCACGTATAGCTTGGATTCATAAAAGTGATGGTACTTATTGATGGAGCATTTATTATAGATTTGCGATGGAGTCACAATTCACAGATCAGCTAACGGGGTTGCAGAATGTTCAAGAAAACACCCCCTTACTGGTCTTCCATCTCTCCTTGCTGTATCATGTGTGTGTGACTAAAGGATCTGGACCCTTCCATCAAAACGAATACCGAGTACAGAGATTCACGACTCGCATTACTCGAATTTCTTGAAAATTTTCTGGTTCTGTGACTTTTTTTAATATTGGAGCAATTTTCCATGATCCACCAATAGGATCGCATCTCATAGATAAGCCAACGAAGCTTTAAGGTACCTACGAAGACAACTTTTTACTGACCTACTCGATCTTGTTGAAATCCGTAATTTATTTTAAGTGCGGCAATGTATCTCCGTGTAACATAATAACTTTTTAAAAAATGCCCTATTATCATCTATATGAAATTATATGTATATATATATATATATATATATATGTATGTATCTATGTGTGTACATGTATACAAATCTAGTTTTTTTATAATATAAAAACTTTTCAAATCATATAAATTTTCAATATACCCTTCCTTTTTGATGAAAGTCTTAGTGTCGTCGTCGAGACCAATGGATATAGTAACTTTCCTGACGAAATTTATCCCAATAAACAGCACTTACCTTGATGTGATTTAATAGTCTCCTGATCGATTGATTCTACTTTTTATGCTGCTGAAAAGTACTTTATTCTAGTATTTGATTATTTATGTAAGCGTCTAAATAGAACCAAAATTCACCTGGTAAAGAAAATTCTCTTCCTCCCTCTCTTTTTCTTCCTCTGTACACACACATATATATATATACATACATACATACACGTACACACATACACACAACACACATACAAACACACACACACGCACACACACACAACACACATCAAACATACACACACAAGGTGTAAAAATTAATTCAGTGCCTTTAAATGGAATTAATGACAATTCTGTTTTAAATTAAAATACTTCCTTGTCGTTTTAGAATTTTGATATGCCAACCTTAACATTTAAAAACACTATATATCTTTCCCAAACAGTGATATATCGTTACAAAACAGTAATGAACACGTTGGCATCCAAAAAGCATCATATTAAGCATTGCATACTTTTCATATTCCAGTTGAAAAAAATGTTGCTGAAGCCACTGAATTGATTTGTCCAGCTTTGGGAAAGATGTTATATAACAGCTGAAATTGATAATCTTCTGTTTTTGATTTAACTCTTTTCAATCCTTGCAATTTCTAAATTCAATACTCTCATAGCTACAAATAGTTCTATTAATCACATTAATGTTTAAGTTTTCATAAAAAAACTAATAGATCTTAGAAAGGACACACTAGTTCATTCAAATTTTTTTCACTTAAAACTGTTATTTTACTGTATTTTTTTGATAATTGGCACGTTCTGTCTCGCAAAAACGGTGAAAAACTCTATTAAAGTTTATTTATTGTGTAATGTGTTGGTTGTAAATTCTGTAATGAATGCATTCAAACCTGACTTAACATTGTTTAAAAGATATGACATTAAATATAATTATTTTTAAATATGATTACTGCATTCTTCATGATACAAAAAGTTCATTTTATAAAGCAACTTTTCAAACTAACTTGAATATAATAAAAAAATGACAACTTTTTTAAACTAAATAAGTGTATAAATTGTTATTAAACTAAGCAGTCTGTAATTTATTATTGTGGGATGCTCATCATGTTTATTGTTATCGTGAAAGATGCCATTTACAGTATAGTTTGAACACTGTGGTTATCTTCACTTCACTACACCCGATAAAATATTTAAAAAAATTCCAATCAAAAATGTTCAGTATCATTATTGATCATTTTTGATTGTTTATGATGCGTTGTTCATAACGCCAAGGTACACAGAAATCTTTCTTTTATACCTTGACGCTCTGAGAATGATGGTATCATCATCGAAATCCTCATGAACAATTTTTTTTATAGTTTATAGGGGAAAAAGAGTTCATTTGTGAAAGCGCATTTAACCAGAGTGTCAAAACTATATTGTGATATACAATAAATATTTCCTTTTTATTTTACTTTTTTTGTATTAATGGTGAACCTTTTAATATTCGTAATTGAAAATTTTCTGAAATTTGTGAATTTCCATATATTAACCATTACAAAGTGACACATTCATATATATATATATATATATATATATATATATATATATATATATATATGCGTTCATTGGTTTGCTCATCATGAATTATTCAACTGTACTTACGAATAACCGATTAAATAATTAAGTTTCAATTACATGGTGGAAGTGTTCTTAATCTGATATACTCCTGATGTTGAGGACTCGAAAAATAATATTTTCCTTACTTCACGTCCTAATCGAATCACTTATTAGTGAGAATTAATTCACTTCGCAAGTACGAAATGATCATTGCGTTGTTGATTTGCCTGTTCTTCGAAACAGTATTTGAATGTAGCGCCGATCAGCAAAAACGACGACGGACGTCGTCGTGCGTGCACTTATGTAAATAGATGTGAATGATTCGCGGCGCGCACTGACGGCGCTCGCCCAAAGTCTATGTTGCGTCGTACGATGGCTCCACTGCGACCCGGCCGTCGTCATGACGACGGCTGGGCCGCGTATCGCTGTCTCATAGCATCGCACCGGTAAACAGTTTATAGGTGATGATAATGTCACAGAGCTATAGTTATACACCGCTGACAACATCGTATCTAATATCTCCTAATGTTCAATTCCACCAAGCCGGATTAAATTTGACACTAGAATTATATCCGTTACCGTTACCTAGTGCACCGACAAAAGAATACAAATACAACAGAAATAGATTACTTGATCTTCGTGTGAATCCTATTCTCTTCTTTTGATCATGTTCAAATGTACCCTCCTTTCTTATATATTTGCTCACTCACTAACAAACACACAACACACACACACACACACACACACATAAACATATATATATATATATATATATATATATATATATATATATATATATATATATATATATGCATACATATGTGTAACTATTATTCAATATTAACGAAAATCCAAAAATACATATATATATATATATATATATATATATATATATATATTTAAACATTAAATAATTAAAAACCGAAATTTAAAACATAAACTTTGAATGATGTCTCTAGACTATTATATTTATATCATGAGTGAAATTCTGAAACTCTTGGTGTATGTTCTTTAATATAATTGCCGATCTATAAAAATATGACATATTATATTTCATTTTGGTACTACATTAAAAATAGTCATTAAAAAAAGATTTTCTTCTAATAATGATGTACTATAGATACAATCTCTGATAAAAGTATTAAAAATTTGAATATCGCATTTTATGAATAGTAAAAGAAATTATAAATGAGATATAAGATATTCAGTTCCCTAAACATGGATTAAAAATGATATTTTTCGACGATCGTACCAAGTAAATTTATTGCAGTCAACCCTCCTACTATAACACGATTATTTGTACCGCGTTATATGAAAACCGCATTAAGTGAAACTCAGAAGTAAGTACATATAAATCAGGTAGATTTGTTCTGCACTATATGAAAACTGCATTCTCAGAGCACCATGTTATTAGTTTTGATAAAAAAAAACAGCAATGGTACATCGTGTCTGCATTTATAGAAGAATTTTCTGACAACTGAAATTTAAAAATGGTTATGTACATGCATGCAAAAAACAGGGGAATTCCCAATTAATTTCAACCGTAAAAGTATAATAGAAAAATTCATGCCATAGGGAGATTGCTTAAGCTAATTAAGTTGTATTATATAGAAACCGTGTTATAAGAGTACCGCGTTATAGGATGTCGGTCACAATTTTTACTCCGCGTTTATGGAAACCGCGTTATGATAGTACCGCATTATATGAGGGTTTACTGTAATATTATTACTTATCATCAACAGTAAATTCGAATACTAAAATGCTCTGATTTCAATTTAAATGGCTCTGTTTATTGATACAAAATAAATTATATTTAAAAACGATTAAAAATATTTTTTAATGTCAAAATAACAACTGTAATAATATTTAACTTGACAGCATCTACAAAAAATAAGTTAGAAGAAAATGCAAAGCAATCCTGAAAGAAAGAAATAATGAGTTATACTTCTTATAGAAATATGTGTTATATTTTTTTATTTTTATTAGCTGTCTAAATATATAACAGCTTAGGACCCTATAGTAAAATATATCCTAAAGATTTTTTAACCTTCCTTGTATATATATATATAGGATCAGTACAAATGTTCGTATACGATTTGAAATTGAAACTCGGGCGATTATTTTTCGCAGAAAACGCTTTTATTATTCAATTATGTATTCATCATCGTTTTCTGCAATCATTTTAACGTTCAGGCAGTTGTTGGATTTCTCATTCGTAAAAGCTGCACGGTTTTCCGGCCAAAATGGCAATGGGTGGTTTTTGGCGGGCTCTATGGTGTCACATTCCTTACCGTTTAAACTTTTCTGCAGCGACCGGAATAAATGATAATCCGAAGATGCAATGTCTGGAGAATACGGTGGATGCGATATGATTTCCCATTTCAACTGCTTCAGTTTTTTTTTCTGTCAATTTTACTGTATGTGGTTTTGGGTTATCGTGGTGAAAGATGACCACCTTGCGATTGACCAAAATCGGACGCTTTTCTTTAATTTCTGCGTTCAGTTTGGTTAGTTGTTAGCAGTACTTCTCCTTAGTAATCGTTTCGCACTCTGGGAGCAGCTCGAAAATAAATAACACCTTTGCAATCCCAGCAAACACACAGTAACTTCTTCATCGAATGCAAGCCAGCTTTGGCGTCTACTTCTGCCCCATCATTCGCTTATTTCCACGTTAATCTGCGTCGAATATTGTTGTATAGGATTCATTTCTCATCGCCAGTCACCAACTGATCCAAAAAAGGGTTTCTGTTGAGGCGTCCAAGCAAAGAAACTGCCGAAGAGATGCGATCAAACTTGTTTTTTTTAGACAACGAGTGCGGAACCCACGTATCGAGCTTCAACGTGAACTTCAGCTTCTTTAAATGCCGAAATGCAGTCGATCTGACAACGTTGAGTGTCTCGGCAACCTCTTCCATCGAAATCCGTGAGTTATTGTCAACTAAAGAGTGCACGTCATCGTCGCCGAACTCAGTTGGCCGTCCAGAGCGGGGTTTACCTTCGAAGTAAAAACCATAAAGTCGAAATTTAGCAAACCACTTATTTACAGTTGAAAGTGATGGAGCATAGTCCAAATAAATTTTCCGAATATTTTTCGTTGCTGCGTCAACAATTACTCCTTTCTGAAACTCGTACAACATAACGTGACGAAAATGTATCTTTTCGTTGCCCATTTTCAAAAAAAAATTTAAACACAAATCGAATCGAAACAAATGCATCTAATGCTCAAATGACAGCTGGAACTGTTACCTTTCAAACGATATATAATATGAATACATTTCAATCACGAGCGCCGCCATACGGCACTCTTAACACTACTCATTAAACCGTATTCGAACTTTTTACTGATCTTATATGTATGTATATATATATATATATATATATATATATATATATATATATATATATATATTCACCAATTTATTGCTTGTCTTTTCCAATTCTCATTCATCGACGTTGATTTTTCATTTAAATATTACATACTTTATTAAACAGATACTTCATATTCGATCCATGTATTTTATAAGAAAGGAGATAGTAAAATTAAGAAAAGTTGAAAATTATCTGCACAAATAGAAAATAATAAATTTTCATTACAGATGTTAATTTTAATTAAAACTGTACATTTTATTGGAAGTTCATAAAATTAAATATGAAATTAAATTACATATAAGCGATGATCGTGGGATGACTAACAACCGAATGGTCCTGTGGATGTGTGCTGATTGTCGATACAAAATGTGCTGGTTACGTACATACGTATAGAATGTGTTTATGCGAACGGTTATGATTTTTACATTCTAATATTTTCAAAAAAAGAGTTAATAAACAAAATATACAATTTTATAACTAGTAAATTGTATTGATTGAACAATATACTATTTAAATGTAACCTGTACTTTTTGAATGAAATATTAGACTCAGTGTTCATTGAATAATATTCGATTTATCCTACTCAAATGATTATACATTTTAATACTGGTGAATTTATTAGAAAAAAAATACAATTTTCTGATTATAGACTTCTATAATGTTTAATTAATATTTATAGAGTGATTAGACAGTCACACCTCAATATCTATTAAATGTTTTAATTTTTGTCAATTTATTTAAACGTTTTGTACTAGGATGATTTATTTTAAGAGTAGGAGGTGTTTTGGCGTAGCAAAACGTGACTTCAAAGAAGGAAATTATTTATTGTTAGTCTGTATGTTTAAGCGAGATCTGTACGAACTAAAAAATCAATCATAACTCTGTTTTGAATTAAAATATTTTCTCCTCGTTTTAGAATTTTGAAGTACCAATCTTACCATTTAAAAACATTATATATCTTGGCCAATCAGTTGGCATAATCTCACAAACGAATTGTGAACATGTTGGCGTTCAAAAAATAGTAAATTAAGCATTACATTCTTTTCGCAATCCAGTTAAAAAAAATGATGCCGAGGCCGCGGAATTAATTTGTTCAGCCTTGGGAAAATATGTGATTTATAAAACATGCAAAAAATACTAAAACAGTAAGGGAAGTTCGAAAATGCATTAAGACTTCATCAACTAAAACTATTCATCTTTTTTTTGACAAGGAACTTGTCAGATAGCCGACAGATGGAGTAAAGTTATATAAAATAATGGTGGATATCTTGATGATTGAAATATATTCCATTATTCCATATTCATTTTTTATAAAAAACTGAATTAATTTATAGACCTAATACATTTTTAAATACTTTGAACAGTGATGTGCACTTTAGAAAATGTCACACACTGCTTGCAATATGATGACTTATGATATTATTACTGTTAAACACCTGGAATCGTAACTCCAATTGTGTCTATCTCGCTTTACTTAATATAATTCGCACAATTCTGAAGTTTTTTCTACAACAGTCGCATAAATTACTTTCAAGATTTCAAATTTTAAGACAATACAAAAAAGGAATCGATTTTTTCAGCCACAAAAGTTGCGTTATCTCTTAAATAATTACATTTATTTTCGTACACCAGTTTTTTGATTTTCTTTTCATAAAAATAGACTCGGAAATTTTTTTTTTCACTTTTTTAGGACGTTTTTTAATCTCTTAGTTTAACATGGCGATTGTAATAAACTATATTATTAGAATATTTACGGACTTTTGATATGTTTTCAGTGCTCCCTGTCGTATCCCAAAGTGCAATAGTCCAACGATGTCTTCTTCTCCACTTTACCCTTACTCTATATAACACACATATTAACGCATCAAAAAGGGGCACCAAATAACGAATTGCTACCCTCGTGTCGGAGCGTTTCTATTCGACAAATCGTTCCCTCTCGTACCGCAACAGGACTCTCGAGGTGCTGCCGTACGACAGGATGCACTGTACTTTAGTATATTTATTTTGTTTGATCTTTGAAAGAAAAGTGAAAGGTTTTTAATATAACAATATAACTCGGCTAGAAAAGGGTTATAAATTCCAAATATTTTCATTATTTTATTTTCGTATCTTTTCCAAAATTCACAACTATTATATCGTTTTTTATTTCAAAATAAACAAAAAAATATGTACGTGCTTTTAAAATAAATATATTTCATTTAAAAAAAATATTTATAAATCTTCTAGTAATCTATATTTATTAATTATTTTTCATTATACAATTTGAAGTAAACCACAATCTCAGCTACGTTAAAAACACGTTTAAATATCAAAACTAACTATATTATTGTATTCAAACATAAATATATTTTTATCTTAAATTAGATTCTTAAACTCACTTATACTCGACTTCTTTTGTAGGTAATTAGATTTTCATTGTGTGCACTAGCTGCACTGACTGTCGAGAGATCTGATTCGATATTGTATTTAGGTTGACACATAAACGTATTTCGTGTATGTCGCTATTCGAATAATTGAATTCATTAGAGAAACTAGAAATTCGTATTAATCTATTATATAAATTCATATATATATATATATATATATATATATATATATATATATATATATATATTATTTAAAATCTATTCATTTTTTAATAAATTAGTAATATTGTACCTTAGGTTGTAAACATCATCATTAAAATGCACATAAGCAATAATCAAAAATGATCAATAATGATTTTTTGAACATTTTCGGTCAGAACATTTTTTGTGGTTTGTAAGGTGAATGAAAAATGTATGTACAAAAATGTATTGAACTTTGAACTTGTATACGAAGGTCGTTTGATAAGTTTGGTAAATTTCTATGAAATGGCGCCACCATTCATTTGGTAATATCATGGCTATCAAGTGTCGCTTTTCAAACTAGTGGCGCGTTGTTCACGGTCTACAGATGTTTGAAGCGAGCATTGTAGCAGTTTCCGCAAAAATGGAAAAACACGATTTCTGTTTAGTTATAAAATATTTTTATTTGAAAAAGTGGACGGACGCCCAGATCAAAACGGATTTGAATGAAATTCTAGGGAACTCTGCACCAGCATTGAAAACTGTTTATTTCTTGATAAATGAGTTTAAACATGGCCGAAAATCCACTGAAGAACAAGCGCTCTGCGCACCCAGTTGAAGTCATCAAGATGGATATCGAAAAATTGAAAAAAATCTATGGTATTGTTATGAAAGACTGCCGAGTGAAAATGCGTGAGATTGATGACACTGTAGGCATTTCAACTGAACGAATGCACAATATCCTGCACGAAAAATTGCACATGAAAAATCTGTGTGCACGATAGATGCCGCGATTGTTGACTGTCGACTAAAAACGTAAAAAAAGGACAATTCAACCAGATGTTTGACGATGTTTAATCGCAATCCGTAGGCCTTTTGCGTCGATTTGTCACCGTGGATGAAACATGGATCCACCACTACACACCTGAGTCGAAGCAGCAGTCAAAACAGTGGACAACGACTGGTGAAAGTGCGCCGAAGGGGGCGAAAACCGTTTTTCCGGCTGGGAAGGTAATGGCCTCTGTTTTTTGGGATCCCTGAGAAATCATCCTGATCGATTACTTAACGAAGGGAAAAACGATAACAAAAGCCTATTATGCGACATTATTGAACTGCTTGAAAGAAGAGCTGAAACAAAAACGGCCAAGATTGGCGCACAAAAAAGTTTATTCTTTCACCAGGACAACGCGCCGTCCAACAAATCGCACCGTCGCAATGGCAAATTTGCACGAATTAGGCTTGAAATTAATTTCTCATCTACTCTATTCTCCGGACTTGGCTCCGAGTGACTTTTTCCTCTCCCTAAACTTGAAATTTGGCTCGGAGGAAAGAAATTCTCATCGAATAAGGATGTCATCGCCGCCATCAATGCGTATTTTGCAAACTTTGAGAAAAGCTACTTTTCTGGACGGGATGAAAAAATTGTAAACTCACTGAACTAAGTGTATAATTCTCAATGGAGACTATGTTGAGAAATAAAATCGATTTTTTCCAAAAAAAGTGGTGTTTAACTTACTTTTTTACCACACTTATCAAATGATCAAACTCGTATATTTAAATCCGAATATAAAATAGTAAAATTACTATTCTCTTATTAATCTTATTACTTTCGTAACCCACTTCTACATCAATACAATTTTTCAAATTTCAATACAAATGTACAGCGAAAACTATTATTTTTTTCTTCGCATAAATTTATGTCTTACATTGGATTTTCATGATCAACTTCTGCATATAGGTAAATGTTTATGCAGTTGTAATTTTGACATTTTGGCTAAATACTTAAATAAACGACTCAATATAATAAAGTGTTATTTCATTCTTAGTAATAATATATAATATTCGCACTGAACAATTTTTGCTTAATCTAGAACAACATACTTTTCTCGAATGTAGACACAGCTTTAGGTACATACATAAACGTAATAAACAAAGACTGATAACTTTACTTTGAAAATTTCGAATAATAAATTCAGAGAAATGCAAGTATTTTTCCTATATGTGTAGCTTCTTCGAGTCCAAATAAGTGAAAAAAGACGGAAATACGAAGTGTAATGCTTATAAATAATTAACTATCTTTGTCAGAATTTTGTTGAAATTTTTAGTTGCTGTAGGCAAGATAAAAAAGGACAAATTAAATATCTGGCAATGTGTGAAAATAGTTACTAAATACAACAATAATAATAATCGAGATGTACATTTGACATTTTTTTGAAATTCAAGTCTCAGTTTCATTTGTAGGTAAATTTATATATGCAATGCTGCATTTATTCAATTTTTATTACCGATAAAAATAGTAATATAGGTTTGGCATTATATATATATATATATATATATATATATATATAATCACAATACAAACGTAATGTCTATGAAAAAAATTAAACAGTATTAACAATAGGAAGGTATAAAACTATCCTTTACAATTTTTTACATTTATATTTGTTGACAACTTTTTATACTCTAAAATATATTTTGTTCTTACTCGAATTTCTGTTTGGAAAAAAGTATACAAATTGACCATTATCAGTCTATATTTATTACGTTTTAAGATACATATCTTTTATCTTAAGAATACCTTGTCATAATTATCATTAAACAATTACAGTAATATAATTAAAAAAGTTTTGCTTTTTATAAAAGCAATAAATATATTTAAATCATGGAAATATGTGATGATCTAAATAATGTATAATCTTTTCTTCTTCCTTATTTCCAGGTCATTTTTTATTCCTTCAAGTCGGTCAAACAACACGAGAACTGAGCGTCATCTCACCTTTAATGGCGCCTAGTGGTGAAGCATGTAGTTTAGATCTTTGGTTACATCAAGCAAACATGAATGCATCGGTTATCAAAGTTGTGGGAGAAAAAATGGACACGAAACCAACACAATGGATAGTTTACGAAATGTATGGAAATAGTTATAAAAGGTACGTGAACATATATGTACATATTTTGATAAAGGAATGTACTAGGTTTGTGCAAAAATAATTGCGGTTTTAACGTATCGAGTATGAATACGCATATATCAGTTAAAATTATATTTATTAATCAAAATAAAGATCATTGGCCTGAACACATTTCTCCCAACGAGAAACAAGTTTGTTTATTTCTACAAGATAGAATTCTGGAGTTCTGGAATTAACGAATTCGTTGAAAAGCGCTTTGAGCTGATGCTTGACCTTTGAAAACCTTCACTCGTGGGAAATTATTCAAATGTTTGAAAAACGATAATCTGTCAGAGACAGGTTCAGAGAATAAGGTGGGTGAGGTAAGGTTTCATAACCCAGTTCATTTATCTTACTCAAGTCATTTATGAGACGTGTAGTCGGGGGTTCTTATGAAGAAAAATTGGTCCTCTTCGATTGACTAATGCTGGCCGTAAACGATGCATCTTCTCATGCATTTTTTTTCAATTTTCTGGCAATATTTTTCTGCTGTTATTTTTTCACCAGAATTTAAGATGTTGTAGTGAATTATGCCACTTTCTGTCCACCAAACAGTAACTATAATTTTTTTCTCATGAAGCTTCGGTTTAGGAAACTGTTTTATGCTTCTTCTCGATCTAAGCATTGTGATAAACATTTCAGATTGTTGTAGAGAATCCCCTTTTCATCACAAGTGACAATGCGATCAAAAAATGGATCATTTTTGTTACGCAAAAGAAACGCAGAGCAGACTTCGTATCGCTGATTTTTTTGATGTTCGTTTTGTTCATATGTCACCCATTTGTCCAGCTTTTTTGTTTTTCTAATTATGCTCAAATGTCGAACAACTGTTGAATAATCAACATTGAGTTCTTTTGCAACCTATCGAGTTGTTTTACGTGGGTTCGCTTCAATAATGGTTCTTAAATCATTGTCTATAGCTGAAGAATGTCCACGACGCTCCTCATACTCAAGGCTTTCGTTTCCACTGCGAAATTTTTGGAACCAGTGTTGAGCTGTACGTTCACTAATTGACTCTTCGCTAAAAACAAATTTGATATTTCGACTAGTTTCTGTTGCTTTACGTTCCAATTTAAACTCATGCAATAAAATCGAGCGAATCTGCTTTTGTTCCATGACTAATTTAATAGGTTATATCCAACAATACTAAAGAATGAAAACAATAGATATAAGTTGAAATCAGTAGTGTTAATTTCGTTCTTTACAATGATGTATCACATGATTATAACAAAAGATAACGATAACTAGAAAACTTGGCTCCAAACTTAAAATGATAAAAACCACAATTATTTTTGCACCAATTTAATAGATATTTTTAATATAAGAATCTCATTTTCATAAATGAATTCTTTTTTACCCTCTGAACCATATTTTTTGTCTAATCAAAATTGTTCAATATGTCATTATTGATCATTTTTGATTCTTGTTTATGCGCATTTCTATGGCGATGCCATCGACGTTACGGTTGTGCTGACGCGATAAGGCGCACTACAAGTTCAAGTGCGAGGTACGATGACCTTTGACTTGAGCAGATGATGTGCCTCGATCCCCAAGTATTGAGGAATGATACCATAATCTTCAGAGCACTTTATATACTGTATTGTTTTATTTCTTTGCTAATGTCAAGGAATTAATATTTGAAATCATGTAATGTTTATAATAGCTTATTGTCATATCAAATATTACAAAGGAAAATGAATAAAAATATTCAAATTTAATTTTATGTATATGGTTTTTAATTGGTAACTTTTTCGTGTCCTGAAAGTATGTATGTATATATTTAGCAATAAAGCTGTCTAAATATAGAATTAATACCAAATTGATCATTATAATAAAAAATGCGATTTTAGACTTAAGATACTTTCTAAAAACAGTCGGTACATTTTATTAATAGCAAAAAAAAATATAACAAACGTATAAAATAACAATTACAATTATTTAGCTTTTATCTTCGTTCAAATTATGAAATCATTGCTTTATTTTCACAGTTGGCAACATTATAATTTTATGATCGGCCGAGTTTCGCAGCAGTTTCGAATTTTGATCGAAGTTCTACCCCATCTGTCACCAGCGCACGTAGCCATAGATAATGTTGGACTCATTGACTGTTGGCCAGAACCAGCGATACATAACCAGTGCGTCAATCCACGTCAGTATCACTGCATAACCACTAACGTATGCGTGAATGTTTCGCAAGTTTGCGATCTTATACATGACTGCAACCATGGAGAAGATGAACAGGATTGTGGTAAGCAATTTAACTTCATATATTAAATCATAAATTTTGCCTGTTTATCTGTCTTTTAAGACATTTTGAAACAAACAACAGATCTACATTCTAAAATTAAAATAAGTGTTTTAAAAATAGATGCATAAAATCAAATCTGATCAAAATATTTACAAGTTGTTTTCATCCCCAAAACAAGCCAACACTATCTATCTTAGATATGATATATATAAACTGAAAATACTTTATATAAATTTATATTTTACTAGTTGACTACTTGACGTGGTTACCCTCTTGATGATAAAATAGCAAATGCAACTTATTATTTCCTTTTGCCATATTTATTCTGAATACAAAACTAAACCAATCTCTTTTAAACACCCTAGAAAGTGTCATCTCAAAATTATATACACATATATGTGTTAAAATTATAAATAATCATTTTGCTTGCTTGGAATAAAATTGATTGTGCAAATCAGTTTCAATAGTTTTAGTACTTTCTATTGGCAGAATCCGAATAAACAATGAAAAAAGACATATAGATGACGCCACTATGATCAGTATGTTGAGGGTGTTATATGATTTCATTCTTCGTATGCGTATTTTCAAAGCTTCAAGTCAATAAGTTGTTTAGTATTGGTTTGACAGCCCGCCGAAGTGAATGCCTCAAGCATCGTTTTTAAAAATGGAAAAAGTGGAAATTCGTGCCGTGATTATTATTTTTTTTTTTTGAAAAGCTTAGGTGCAACCGATATGAAAAGGAGCTGGATTCAAAGTTGGGAGACTCTTATCTATCGAATACAATGGTTAAGCTCTGGATTGTTGAATTTAAAATGGGTCGGATGAGCACCAGTGCTGAAACACGGAGTAGACGTCCCATTGAAATGACTACGCCAGAAATGATTGAAAAAATACACAAAAGCGTTTTGGCAGACCGTAGAGTGAAAGTGAGTGAGATAGCAAATACTTTTAGCATATCAACGGAACATGTTCTCAATATCTTACACGAAAATTTGAGTATGGCAAAGCTGTGTGCTAGATGGGTGCTGCGTTTTCTCACACTTGACCAAAAAAAATGTCGAAAAGACGTTCCAGCTGATTGTTTGGCGCTCTATAATTACAATACAACTAAATTTTTGCGTTGATACATAACCATTAATGAGACTTTAGTCCACCACTACACTCCTGAGACCAAACAACAGTCAAGACAATTGACCCCGAAAGGCGAACCATCTCCAAAGAAGGCAAAGACAACATTCATGACAATCCCATAGCGACTGTTTTTTGGGATGCGCATGGAATACTCTTCATTGACTACCTTGAAAAAGGAAAAACAATTAATAGCGAGTATTATGCGAACATATTGCAGCGTTTGAACGACGTAATCAATAAAAAACGGCCACATTTGTCGAAAAGAAAGTGCTGTTTCGTCATGACAATACACCAGCCCACGCATTAGTTGTTGCAATGGCTAAAATCAATGAATTAAAGTTCGAATTGCTTGCCCACCTACCATACTCTCCAGATTTAGCCCCAAGTGACTTCCTTTTTCCTTATCTCAGAAAATGGCTCAGTGGAAAAATATTTTCGAACAATGAAGTCAGTGACACTATAAATGAGGACCTTAAAAAATTGAGGACCATGACAAATCAGCCGATCAGTCTGACATAACTGCTCTAGAACAACGTTGGGAAAAGTGTATCGAGTTAAATGGAAATTATGTTAAGAAATAAATAAAAATCAGTCCATCAAAACATGTTGTTTTCTTATTCAGACCCGACACTTTTCACCCTACCTTCGTACATGGATCTTATATATGGGCACAAATAGATTTATTATATAATAATAACAAATTCTATTTATTTTGTCACATTCATATATATATATATATATATATATATATATATATATATATACGCTTACATAACGGCAAAATAAACTAAATAATTAATTACTTCCCGTCTATTTTATTTAATAAAACATTTTAAACACTGACATATTTATTGTAGATGCACAAAATATCGAGCAATCAAACAT
This sequence comes from Acanthacorydalis orientalis, assembly GCA_034766995.1. Taxonomy (NCBI): domain Eukaryota; kingdom Metazoa; phylum Arthropoda; class Insecta; order Megaloptera; family Corydalidae; genus Acanthacorydalis; species Acanthacorydalis orientalis. Next base: position 34,763,144 of record CM068318.1, on the reverse strand, counting down.
TTTTAGTTAGAATATAAGAACAGAAGAAGAGATATAATAACAAAAATGTGAATGATTTGAATAAGATTTGATATTAATTTGTATTTAAATTTTATTTTTTAAAATTGAAATGATTAAATACTCGTGGTAGATGTCATTAATTTTCTGTTTACAAATGTTAGAGAGGATACACATATGGGAATTGTTGTTGCATTTTTCAATTAATTCGTTTTAGAATTAATTCGGTTCAAAAAGATTTATATTAGGGTTTAACAGGTGTTATGTTATGAAAATCTTCTATTTCGACTGATTTACCATTTGAACATATTGAAATGGGATCCTAGGTATGCTTCAAGTCTCTTGATATTATTTTAAAATGTTTAGTACCTTTATCTGTTAACTGTTTTATCAAACTGAATACGTAGGTTTAAGTATGGTACTATTCCATCATTACATTTTATATCTTGGTATCTGGGGTTATATTTTGATGCTAACATATGTTCTTTATCCAAGTCCTTCATTTCATTATAATGTTTTTTTATTTTTTTTAACAATTATTGAATCTTGAGTCTCTTAGATGTTCTCATAATTTAAACTATTTAATACATTTTTAGGTTGCGATGCCCAGTTATATTTAATTACATTATCAGGTTGCGATGCCCAGTTATATTTAATTACATTATCAAGAGTGCTATCTACATTTCTAAGTCTGTTAAAACATTTTAGTTAAACACATGCCAATTTAGATCTCCCAGTTTCTAACATGATGGCGCGCACTAATGACCCTAGCTATCGAAGCGCCCTAAAACTCCAATAACCAACCAGATGATACAACCTACTTTTGAGCGTAATTATCCAAGAAGTGGTTTAAAAGTGTTATATAGTACTTTTCAATGTTTTTCAAATATCTAGACCCCATATTTCGTTCATATAATGAATAGTACTAAGTTATAACGTCGAAAATTCGTATTCTTGACACTCATGAATCAATTTTTGGTATTTCCAGGCTGGTTTTTTTACATTGTTTCCTGTAACATTTCCTTTTAGCATTGCGTTGTTTACTGCTAGTGAGAACACCCTGAGCTCGAAATTCGGATTCCTAGGTAATTATAATTTTTTATTATTTCAATTCTATTTTTTTCATAAATAAACTGTTTTATTTGTCTACTTTTTCTTCCCCTCTGACAGTCTGTTTTTAAAGAGTATAATTTTCTTGAACAACAACAGCTGAAACAGATTAAATGAGCAAATCGTCTCCATAGAGCAATGTCATGATTTCGTTCATCCCATCAATGTTAACGCCGTTGACATTGTCATTTTTTAAACATTGTTGATAGGAACTTACATGTTACGTACAATTGTTTAATTTACAAAAACTAAAAGATACTTCTCATAATTTCTTTGCTTCTGATATCTTAAAATACTAGCAGCACAAAATGGTGACACACATACATCTATATATATATATATATATATATATATATATATATATATATATATATATATATATATATATGTATGTATGTATAAACAATTGTAGTGGACAGTTTTACAGGGATTTTTATATTTGTGTATATATATATTTTTATATTTGTATTTTACGTAAAACATTAAATACGTATTAATAAACAAAACTAAGTGAAATGATATTGTCAAAATTGTATATTTATGATGAAATGATATTATTGCTATAATAAATTAAGCCAGTATTGCAACATTTATATAATGACTTTTTTATATCTTTAAAGAAAAGTTCACGTGTGTAGAAATCGCATGTGGATTTTATTTAAATTAATTTTATCCAATGATGAACAATTTTTATAATCTGAGCACATTTTTTTAATTTAAAATAATTAAAATTATTTTTATATTTAATAAGTTTTTTATTTTTTTACCATTTTTTAGTTCTGTTGAAAATGAAATCGAGTTATCAAAAAACTAAAAATGCCTGTGCCTGAAATGTATGTAATTACGCAATAAATATTTCTATTAAATCACTGAAGTAGTTTATTTGCATCTTTTTTATTAAATATATTTATCAAAAGTATTCTTTTTTTCATGTGTTACAATTATAAAGTACAATACATCTCAAATTTATTTACAACCTTGAATATCAGTTATTATGTATTCTTTTTATGTATCTCTTCTAAGATTAATTGCATTTTCAAAATTAAGCAGTAAGGTACATGACATAGAACTGAATACAGGTGTTTTTATTTGTTGTCAAAGATGTATACTTTGATTTAATAAACTTTGTTTACTAAATCAAAATTTTACTTGATTTTTCTTCAAATAAAAAATATTAGTTTCTAAAAGTGTTTGTTTTATCAGATAACCAGTTAAAAGTACTAAATAAGAGTTAAAAAACAGTTCTGAGACTGTGGCTAAATTCACTTTCAAAAGTGAATTCTTTTTTCACCCCACAAACGACACTAACATTTTTCGATTGAAAATATTCAATAAATTATTATTGATTATTTTCGATTGTCGTCATTTCGTAAACGCGTTTCAATAGCAACGCCATCATCCACAGAGCACCTAGTTACCTGAAAATTCTTATATTCTTAGTGTACCTATTCCTTTTTTTCCACTGTATATTCTACATGAATACTTTCATTTATATTCTTAATGTATTTAATAAATCTTGTCACTTTAAATAAAATCAAGATTAATATTGTAATGAAATTAAATCAGTTATTTACTTCATTGTTTTTTTTACAGACAAAATGCCATTTGGGGCAAGATGTGATTTTGAAGATGGTTGGTGTGGATGGCAAAACGATGTAGGTCGTTCAATACAGTGGACTCGGCAGCACGGTTCCACTTTAATGAATCGGACTGCTCAATTAAGAGAACATACCTATATGAATAATACAGGTATAAAAACACTATATGTAAAGAAATCTATTTAGATATTTTGAAAAATGAATGTATTTATAATTTCATTTTCATATACGTTAATCATTTGTTAATGGTTTTATTAATATATTATTGATATTTTTAATTACGCATCTGACAAAAAAAATCTAGTCATCTCATATACTATTTTTAAACTTCATCAATTTTTATATCATATTCTTTTTAAAATATAGAAATACAATAATTAGATATATATTAATAATTCGTAATATATCTTTAATATATTCTTATTTCAATGCTAATTATATATATATATATATATATATATATATAATAGTATGTTGAATCAGAATTTTATCATAATGGATGACAATATATAAAAATTCGTTTATAATACTTAAATAAATATTTACTCCCTTTCATATAACTTTTCTCTATTATTCTTATAAATGTTTAATTCCCTCCTGTTTATAACATTTTATAGCAGGGAAATTCTTCAAAAGAAAATTTATCAAAAATACAATTGTTTAAAAATATAATTTCTTAATAAATTTTATTTACATTTGAATTTAATTAATTCATATCAGATCTGTTCAAATCTGATCAAACCAAATCAGATTTTCTCTAATATGGTCAAATCTGCTCAGGTTTCATCAGATCAAGCCAAGTCAAGCAAAATTAAATCAAGAGAGATAATGAAGATAATTATACTTCTTATAAGATTGTCCTCCATTATCTAAGTATATTTTTTTTAATAATTTTAAAAAATAATAAGTATTAATATATATTTTAAAAAATCAAATAAATTTTAAATATCCATTATGTATTTACAAAGACTAAAAAGCGACCAAAATATATAAGTATAAATCTTATATTCATTACTCTCCCCCTGAGCACAAAATAGATCAGATCTGGTGTGTTACATTTGATTAGGTCTATAGCAGCAAACTTCTTTAAATACACTTATTTAAAAAAAATTCTGGTCCCATCTGGTCAGATCAGATCCAGTCAAATTAGTTCAAATCAGATCGAATCAGTTAAGATCAAGTTAAATTAGGACAGGTCAGTTTTGAAGAATTGTATTTTCAACAAATTGTCTTTTTCAAAGAAGTTTTTTTGAATAATTTACCAGTAACCATGATATTATTATATTGTATATAATTCTCTAATATATATATATATATATATATATATATATATATTAATAACCTATCCTATAATCTTCAAAATGAAAATACCTCAATAATTTATTTATTTTATAACATGTATTATAGATAGATTGCACATATTTTAAAAAAAATAGATTGATATTAACGTTTTAATATTATTTTAAAATGAATTAAATTATATTATTGTTTCTTTATGATAAAATAGCACAAATAATAACTTTAATTGAGCTATATTATCAATTTCATTACCTATTAAAAATAATGTCATTTTTGTATTTAAAAATAGTTTAACCTTGATTTTTAATTTGCAGGTCATTATTTACTAGTCAATATGTTTGAATCACGAGAAAAGGGATTTGCAGCAACAGCATCCCTATCAAGTGTTATTTTCAATCCACCACCACCAGTACACAGTAATGAAAGTTCAAAATATTATAACTCATGCTTAGTAAGTTTTTATCTAAATCTATCTATCTATCTATCTATTTATATATATATATATATATATATATATATATATATATATATATATATATATATATATATATATATATACATACATATTATGATCATCCAATTTAGTTTTTTTATCACTGATCATTTTTTCCGTGTATTCTACACTTTTCTTAATGCAGCATTCATTTCCACATCCAGCAAAAGATATCTTCAAATAAACATTGTTTCTTTTTTGTAAAATTTTGTATCAAATAAATATTTAAATAGTTTTCTAATTAATCTTTATATATTGATTTAATACTAATATTATTTTTGTATTACAAATTAAATCAATAAAATAAATCAATTATTTTTAAATAAATTAATATGTTTTGAATATAATGAACTTACTTTTGTATCTGATAAGCTTATTTAAAAGCTTAACTCTTAATGTCATCATTATATTCATTCAAATTAAGTGTTTTATTTAAACAGTTAAACCAATTTTTGTGTAGATATAATTAAGGTATTAAACCAAATGCAAGTGCATAACCAATTATCTTGGACTAAATGTGGTTTATTTTTAATTATATATTTATTTTAAATATTCATTTTAAATAAATGAAAATATAACTATTCTAACATCAGTTATACACTTTACACTTTATCTTTAGATTATTATTATAAGTTGTTTATAACTATGCAATAATCACATATTCAAACATTTCTAAAATTAATCATTATTTTATAAACATATCAATGAAAAAATTCCTATATTTATGATTTTTATACAAATAACATTCTATATTTTTCTATCTCAGATACGGTTTTATTACCATTTGAATGGTTATCATAAAAGTGGCTTAGGATTAATGATAACTGAATTAAAACCCAAAGAAAATATCACATCTGAAATTTGGTGGAGTTATAGAGATAATGGTGATAATTGGATCAGAGGAGTAGTTCGACTACCAAACATCACAAACAGGTATCTAAACTTATATGTAAATATATATTTTATCACTGATTTACTTAATTTTTATGTAATCATTCAAAATATACTTTTTATATATTTTATGAATAAAATAATCAAGAATCAGTTATTTAAAATAAAAAAATATATGCATAAATGTCTCTCCGCATATATATATATATATAATTTGTACTCTTTTGTAGATATTATTTACAATTTGAAGCAAAAAAAGGATTACGATATCTAAGTGCTGTTGGAATTGATAATGTATCTTTAAGTCCTGAATGTTTTGGTTTGAATATACCAGTAAATGAATTAAATGGGTATAATTATTGGAATCCATTACAATGTGTCGATCCAAGTTTTAAAGAAACACATAAAGATTTCATTAATAAGACATGTAAGTTTATGAATAATCGTAACTTGATACTTGAATGAAATTGTCTATATTTTCACTATCAAGAATAACAAATACTTCATAATTAATATATTTAGATTATGAATTCACAACATGTGGAGCAAAAGGAAGATTTGGACCAACAGCACTAAATTGTACGAAAGCATACAACAACACACCTGTGGAAGTTGAAGTATTACAAAAACCAAGTTCCATATTTAAAGGAGTACAAAAATGGACTGTCCCTGGAGATGGATACTATACGTATAAAAAAATATTTTGCATATAATGTGTCAATCAATTAAAAATTGTGTAAAATTACAGATTTATTGCAAAAGGTGCAAGTGGTGGGAGAGGTTCTAGCGGAATGGGTTCGTCTAGAGGAGCTGTTGTTAGAGCTGTATTTGAATTAAGAAAGGGTGAACGATTACATATTCTAATAGGCCAAGAAGGAATGAATGCCTGCATAAAGGTTTGTTTCATAAATGTTTAGATTCTTTTCATAAATATTCAGATTTTTTATATATACATGCAAACTTACACACAAAATTTGACAATAATATTGTTTTAAAACATGTTATTCTAAAAATTTTCAAAACTAATTAGATATTGAATAAATTTCATTAATAAAATTAAATACTATTTATAATTACTTATCATCAAATTATATATTGTTTGCCTTTAAAAATCAATAAAATTTTAAAAATGATTTCTTTTTTCACTCTAGAAATCACAAAGAATTTTTCTAATTAAAAATATTCAATAAACCATTATTGATCATTTTTTATAGTTGCTTATGTGTATTTTGATGGTGATGTCATTATCCTCAAAGAGCCAACAGAAATATTTATATTTTTATAGAAAAATCTGTAGATTTTTCTATAACATGATGGCATTAAACATGATTTATTGAACATTTTTGACCAGAAAAATTCTTTGTACTTTCTGGAAATGAAAAAATAATGCATTTGTGAAAATGAAAAAATAATGCATTTGTAAAAATGAATTTAGGTACAGTGCCAAAACTGCACTCTGACAGTAAATAATATTTTATCTGTATTAATCAATTTTGTATATTAATAAAGTTAGCATAATTATAGTTTGAGTTTGTGACTAAATTTACTTTCACAATTGGATTGCTATCCCAAACATCATAAAATTTTATTTTAAACAATTATTAACAATTATTCATTGTCTAATTTCATTGCTTATATGTATTTCAGTAGGATAGGTATAGAGAATTCGATGTTTTGTGCTTGTATTTTGAGAATGATGCTATTACAAATGAAATACTTGTTAATTACTAGTTGCTGAACATTTTAATAAAAAAAATGATGAGTTTTGAGATAGCTACCATAAAAGTAAATAAAAATATAAAAATTGTTTATTAACCTGTTTGTTGTGTTGGACTATTTTAAAAGTGTGTACTTAAAATGTAATGCATACAATGTAATGCAAAAATAAAGAGATGGCAAGTACTCGTAAAACACAAAGTATACGCAACTGCTATAAAATTAAATTAAATTGTAACGAAATGGCATTTGATTTTTTGAAAAATCAATAATTTTATTGCTTAAATTCATCTTTATGACGAGTATACTCGTCATACACAGCTAATAGGTTAAAAAGTTACTTAAATATGTCACATTTTATATAAAATATTGATATAGTTACAATGAAAATTACCTTTAAAAACTCCATTTTTATTATTTCAGAGTTTAGGTAATAGTTTCAACACATCATGTCAATCATTGGTCAATGATGATTCAGAAAACTTAACTGGTGTACGTGGTGTCCGAAACATGAAGCTAAAAGATGGTGGCGGAGGTGGAGGTGGAGCTACATACGTATTTCTGGTAATGTATAACTAGAAAAATACCTTATTAAAAGTTATTTATTTTCATTTATTTATTAGCCACTTATTGTTATACACATACTTTTAAAATGTTTATGGTCATAAACTAATTTTGAAATATTTATATTAGCGTGTCTTACTTCTTATTTAAAAGAGCAATAGATTATTTAATAATTCAAAACTAGAGTAAAATAATACATTAATAATTACTGTATGTTTATTGCGACCATAATCATAATAGATGTTTTTTTATTACTTGTATAATTACCTTCTTAAAGATAATAAGAATTTGAATAACATTTTTTTTAAATTTACATACAATACAAATTAGCTTTTATATGTTTACATGTATCTATCCATCTATATATATATATATATATATATATATATATATATATATATATATATATATATAACTATTGAAAATCTAAAACTATATACAATTATTTTCCAAAGAAGTTATACATTTTGTATTTAAGTAGTATAAAAATAAATTTTATTTTTGTTTGTTTTATGTAATAATTTGAATAAAAATTAATATATTAATTATTTAGGTAATATATATATATATATTCCACATACACGTAGCCCTTTTGTGTAGGTTATAAAATGTATAGGAGTGTGTAAATATGTAGTGCTATGTAATCTTTGTGTCCCCCTATATTTCTATCTTTATTTTCGTTAGGTATAAGTGAAAGTTCTTTAATTTTTGTATGTGCTTTAAATGCACTAGCAATTATACATGCACAGATAAAATGCTTTTTTAATTACCACATGCATCTATTAATCTTAAATAACATGTTCTATCTTTCTGGATTATTTATTGTAAATTTTTAAACAATACAGTATATTTTATTTCAAATATACTTCATCACTTACTGAATTTCATCAGTGTGAACTGATTGGTAGGGGTTCTACATTAACAGTCCGAATATGTAAAAAATTATGAAATTTTTATGAAATCATGTTTATGAAATTTTTATTCTAGTGATCCGAGTTTGGAATATCAACTTAAGTTATAAAAACCCTCATAATCTGATAATGATGAAATACATGTGATCATTGTGTAAATCCTCTCTTAACATCTATGTGTATAAGCTTCAAACTCACCATTAATTCAAACAAAAATGTCTTCATTTTTTTATCAAAACAGAGTATATTAATACTATATATCTTAAATAAAAAAATAACTGATTTTTCCACATGTTCTTCTAACATTACTCAATAAAAGACAATCTTTTTTAAGATTATTTTTTTTAATAGAGGATGAAAGCTATATGCTCTTTAATAATATAGATCATAGTATTTACTCAAAAAAATTGTATGTTGTATATATCAGTTGTACATGAAAATAAGGTAATATTATATTGTTGATGGAACCACAAAGAAGTGAATTGAAATTCACTCAAGTGAGTAAAATTGTCGATGTTGATCGTTATTGCATTCAATTTTTACAATTTGAATCCAATATTCCACTATTGCTTAACAGAAAAGTTTTCATATTTCTTTATAACAATGATCAAAATCATGTGGAACAGAGGATAGTGCAGAATCTCAATAAATTTCATTGTGAAATATTAAAATCATCCATCATATTCTTCTGATATTAGACCATCAAATTACCATCTATTCAGATCTGTATTGAATTTCTTAAATGGAATTTAATTTACATCATTCGAATGTATCCTAAAATTCCTCAAGGAGTTATTTGGATCAGAACTGTTTTCAAATAGAGTTGACAAGTTGCATAGTAGGTAATAGATAATTATAAGCAATAATATAAATCACATATAAGATTAAGATGTAAATAAGATAATTAAAAAAAAAACATTTTGTTTTCATTCAGAAAATTAAGAACTTTCTCTTATTTCCTGTTCATATAAGTATATGGTTTTACATATACAGGAAGTTCTTAAATGTTTATGTTTAATTATATTTGTTGTGCCTGTGTATATTTTTTCTATCATTTATATTTTAGTAAACGAATTTAATCACTGTTAATGAATTTATTATATGATTTTTTATATTTTAGATTAATATTAATTAATATTTTTATAATTTACAGTTACAAAGAAAAAATAACATATCTGTGTGGGTTCCATTACTAGTAGCAGCTGGAGGTGGTGGAATTGGAATTGGCAAATTTATTGATAGTGGACTTCAACATGGTCAAGCAATAAATATGTCTAGAAAGCCCTATAGCGGGCAAACAAAAGATAAAGAAAAATCATCTGGTAAGCTATTAAAAAATAATTCTTTCATTCAAATTTAATCCAATATATTATTTTTACTCTGACATAGCTTTATAACAATTATAGTTTGGTCTATGGTTAAGTACACTTTCATATATAAAAGCACTATAAAAATATTCAACAAAATATTCAAATTGTTTATTATCTACTCTGGCTGCTCATGTGAATTTTTATGGCAATACCATCATTTTCAAAGCAAAAGCACAGAAAATATTTTTTTCAAATTTTTTGCATATGCACTCTGCAAACGATGTTATTGTATAAATAAAAGCATTCATTGAATATTTTGATAATGAACATTTTGTAGTTTTTAAAGTATTAATTTGTTTGTAAAGGAAGCAATTTAATAAACTATTTGCAATTTGTTCTTTTCCTTGTGTACCTAGGTTTGAAGCTATTTTTCTTGTCCTTTAAAATAAGAAAAATAACCATGTTATGTTTTTGTTGTAGTAAAACATTTAAATGTTCTGTTTTTGTATATTAACAATTAATAATGCTGCCACCTGTTATTTTTACTTAGTTGCTAGCATAAGTAAAGACTAAGTTGTTAGGTTTGCTAGCTATGGTTATTTTGATAAGATAAAAATAAATAAATATTCTAATATTAAATGTTTAAAGGTTTTTTACAATTGAAATATTTTACAAATATCATTATGAAATAATAAATATAATTAATTTACAGGTGCAGGTGGAGGATATTATAGTGATTCTGGAAGAGTTATTTCAATACAAAATGGACAAGCTCTTCAAGATGGTGGGACTGGTGGTGATGCTTGTTATGAATCACGTGGTGGTGAAGGTAGTGGAGGATTTGGTGGTGGAGGAGGTGGTTGTACAATGGGAGGAGGTGGTGGTGGATATGCAGGTTAATAAACAATTTTGATAAATTCTATTGTTATATTTATATTGTTTTTATTAGATATATACACATTAGATATATATATACATATGCACACATATGTATATATGTAAATAAAATATCAATTATATTTGTGAAATAAAAAGTAGTATATAATACTAAAAAATTAGAGTAAAACTCATAATTTAATTAATTTTATTTTTCTCAACTTTAAACAAAGTTATTGTATAAAAATTTATAAAATACTTTTATAGGTGGTAATGCATATACTCCAAACTCAAAAAATGGAGAAGGTGGTACATCCTTTATATCTCCAACAAGTGTTCGAGTTTATAGCGAAGCTTGGGGAGGACATCATACTGGCCCAGGGTCATTATTAATTATTCCAGTAATTAATGAATGTGGTTGTAATTTTCGTTGTTTAGCACTTGATGAATATCGGGCAAAAGTCACATGCATTTGTCCACCAGACTGGTTTTTGGGTACTGATAATATTACATGCATGTGTAAGTATTAATCTATTTTATAATAAAATACTTGTTTCTTTTTTTAAATTTATCACTATGAACATAAGTTATAATTAAAATCATAAATAACTAATTATTTATCTCTTGTAGACATTTCATATATATATATATATATATATATATATATATATATATATATATATATACTTATGTTGAATTCTTCAGATTTCATATGTTGAACAGTTGAAACACCCAATCATGTTTTTTATTATACTCAAAAAGTATATTATTGTATATATATATATCTTAATCTAACTTCAAAAATCTGTAGACGTGTATGAAATATATTTAAAATTTATTTATTTTTTGATTTCAGTACGTGATTCCCCGAACGATTCAAACATATTATTTGGATTATTAATCGTAATTATTATTGTAATCATAATTATCCTGAGTATAACCTTTTTCGCGTTATGTGAGTATTTCACTGAATTAAAATGTTAATCTAACTGCTTTCCAACCTAGTTGTTAATAGAATTATATTTGAAATTAAATCACAACTCAATCCTGATATTTAGTGTATTGTTGTGCAGACAACCGATACCAACACAATAAAACAGAAATTATGCGAAGGAAAATGCTTTCTGGACCAGAACTTCAATTAAATCGGCTACGTATGCAATCAGATAGCATGATGACCGAATATAATCCAAGTTATGAATTTGGTGGTGTTGTGTATACACTCAAAGATCTACATGAGATCCCAAGGGATCAGTTACGATTAGTAAAGTGAGTAGTTATTCAATTTAAAGTATATTTGAAACCATTAAAATTTTAGTTAGTATTTTATAATTTATTTAATTAAAACATACTAATTTTAAAAACACATTAGAAATGAATACATCAATTTTCAATGTTATATCTATATATTTCTATCTGCATATTGTGTTTTTCTTCAATACAATTTTTATAAATGTATTTTAACAAAAATGTATCTAATAAAAGATTTAAAATCTCAGAAAAAATAAATGTTTAGAGTAATTGGTAATGGGGGAAAAAAAAATATACATTCACTAATTTAAATTTCTTATACTAAGTACTTGAAAATAATACATAAACAAAAATATTATAGTGATTAAACAAGAAAACCTTAGTTATTGATTTCAAAATTCTAATTATTTTAGAGCATTAGGTCAAGGTGCATTCGGTGAAGTTTATCAAGGTTTTTATAAAGCACGGCAAAATGATGCTGTTGAAATGCCTGTTGCTGTAAAAACACTACCAGAAATGTCAACACAACAAGCTGAAATGGATTTTCTTATGGAAGCATTAATAATGTCAAAATTCAATCACCCGAATATAGTACATTTTATTGGAGTATGTTTTGATAAACACCCAAGATTTATTGTACTCGAACTTTTAGCAGGTGGTGATCTCAAAAATTTTTTGAGAGAAAGTCGTCCAAAACCTGTATGTTTCAATTTATATATTTATATCTCTAAAACATATCAGAAAATGTAACATTTTAATTCTTTTGCAGGAACGTAGTAGTCCGTTAACAATGAAAGATTTAGTATTGATATCAATTGATGTTGCTAAAGGATGCAAATATATGGAAGATAACAGATTTATACACAGAGATATAGCTGCAAGAAATTGTTTACTCACAACTAAAGGCCCAGGCCGAGTGGTAAAAATTGCAGATTTTGGTATGTCAAGAGATATTTACAGGTAAGCAATATATTGTTTAAACATACATATTTTGTATTAAACTTGATCAAACATTATTTTTTTGTTCAAGTTTAATATATCACCTTAATAAATACTTTACATTATTTAATCAATTCGAAAAATTATAATGTATTTTGTATATAAAACGAATATTTAAAATAATTATTTACATTAAATATTTTTATATAAAAAACATCCATATTTAAAAAGCAAAATAAAATTGTTTTATAAATTTATTATCATCTTATGAAAAATAATGAATATTATCTCTGCAAAGCATTGGCAAAGATCTATATAGAATAGACATTAACTAATTATAAGATTTTTATGATATTTCAATGCATAATATATTTATAATATTTATTAACAGATCAGATTACTATCGCAAAGGTGGAAAAGCAATGTTACCCATAAAATGGATGCCTCCAGAAGCCTTTCTCGATGGTATTTTCACAAGTAAAACCGATGTTTGGTCATTTGGAGTTTTGTTATGGGAAATAATGTCAATGGGTTATATGCCTTACACAGGCTGTGCAAATCGACAGGTGATGCAACTAGTCACAAGTGGAGGACGTTTAGAACCACCTTCCAATTGTCCAGGTATGAATACAATAAATAAATATTTTAAAAAAGACGATAAAAATATTTCCACAGTAATTAGAAAAGGAAAGTAAATTTAATAAAATAAAATTAAAATATATAAGATCATTTTTTATTAAAATCAATTTCAATACACAAACACACAACATATATATATATATATATATATATATATATATATATATATATATATATATATATAAAGAGAGATAGAAGTGTGTCACTTATTTTCAAAGTTTAAATTTTTGTTGAGTTCCACTCGATATATTCTTTTGGGTCTCAAAGTACTTAAATGAAAATTTTATCTTAGTCAGTTAATACTAATGTTTAAAAGTAGTGAATTGAGCCCTAACTTAGAAAAAATTAAAATCGGAGCTTGTATGATGTGTATTTATTTATGAGAAAATTAATACATTCTAGTATTTGCTTTTATGTGAATAAATAGAAAAAAAAATTTTTGATATAAGTTTCATAAAAATTCTTCCAATAGTTGAAATATTATAGCAATCTAAAATTTCATAAGTAGTGAAATTATAGGACATTGTAATAATCAATCATCTGACTATCAAAATTTTTCATTATATTTTTCAGCATTATTTACAATAACTTTGCATGATGCAATAACAATTGACTGCCATAATATTTTGATAAAATTTCTAAAATCGTAATTTTCTTCATTTATTGTATATTTAAATATACATTTATTGCATATTTATTTAAAGGAATGAGTGAAAACTTATATACTGTTCACTTGTAATACAATAAGTTTAGAGTTTACTTTCTATGTAAAATTATAATTTTCTTGAATGTGTTAAAATTATAGTAATAAATTATTGAATCTGAATTTCAAAATTAACCAAAAATTACTTCAATTATTAATAATTTATATTTCCCACATTTTCATACTCCCAACTTCTTGTACACATAAAACAACAATAACATATAAAGAGAGATAGAATAGATAGAGAGAGATAGACTTACTATTAATTGATATTTATTAATAATTTAATTTCACACGGTTCACACCTTTGCCTGTTAGGACAAAAATGCCCTATATAAAAAAAATACTTTAAATAAATGACTTCCATATATATATATATATATATATATATATATATATTATATCTTTTGTCTTAGGACCAGTGTATGGCATCATGACTCAGTGTTGGCATCCAAATCCAGAACAAAGGCCAACATTTTCACAATTATTAGAAAGATTAGGTTATTGCTTACAAGATCCAGATGTAATAAGCAATCCATTACCTGTTTTTACAAAGACACCATCAGCAGAGCGTGATGCTACTGTAATGAGACCGAAAAATCCAGATGATTCATATCTCCAAGTGAGTATTCTTAATATGAAATAATAGATCATAACTCTAATATTAAAATATAGTTTCCTGGTCTTCCTCAGCAGTTTCCACATAATGCAGACTATTTGGTGCCAACACCTACATCTGGACCTGATCTTCAAATATCTCCACATGATGGAAGCGTAGAAAAACTTTTAAATGATGGAAGCAATGATGGTAACTCAGACAGTTGGGAAACGAGTTTTATGCTTCCACAGTCAAAATCAACTCAACCTTTATTACAAGATAATGTAAATGATACAGTGAATTCAAATGAACCAACGGTAAAAATGATTATTTTCAGTTTATTTGATACTAGTATTCAGTACACAAACATTTAAAAATCATTAATAATTTTCAATTGTTGTGTAGAACATTGATATTCTTTTTATTAAATTATTATTTTTTATTGCATACATGAGTTTTTCATTAAAAATTAATAATAAAATTTAATCTAGTTTATTGTTCTACTGATCTGGGTCTCATTGAATCACTTGGGCAGTACTCTGCTACAACTAGTTTCAGTTCTTAATCCATCTTCAGGTAGTTTCCTGCATACTAAATGTGTAAACACTGATTAAATCCATTCATGTAGAATTTATAAGGAGCTAGGTTTATACTACAATTTGTAAAATATTGAATCATCATTATATAAATTTGTTCATTTAATATATTACCTTCATTACTATATACTTCTAAATTTTCTAATGTATTTAAACATGTTTTTTTTTATTTTGTAATTTTATCATTTTCATTGTATTATTAAAACTCAAAATAAAAGAATAAAATTAAACTCATTATAACATTTAAAAATATATAAAAAAATTAATACAAATAGTAATACAATATTTTACAAATTAAATTGTAAATTATGCATGTAATTTATGCATTTATGCCTGTAAATTATGCATAATTAGATCTAAGCATATTTAAAAGCTTTGTGTATAACAAACTACCTAAAGATGGAATAAGACCCAAAATTAATTATAGCAGAATACTACACAAATGATTTAAAAAGACCAAAGTCAGCAGGACAAATACATCAACGGGATCACAGGTATAAAAATAAACAAATATATTTTTATCTAGTCATTTAACATGCTTTTAGTAATATAATTTATTATATTTTTTCTCTCGCTGCAAAAAAGAAAAATAATAGATTAATGCCAATTTTATACAAAAAGTTGATCATTCCATAAATTCCACACTTAGGTAAATAACATCTTTATTGTTAAAATTTTTTTAACATTTTTATGTTATAATTAGACAATTATTAAATATATGTGCAAAATACAAATTAAATTAGATCAAATTTTAACATACTTTATAAAATTTTAAATCAAAATAATAATAATATAAATTTGAAAATAATAACATTTTACCATTTTATATTAAAAAGCCATTTCTATTATATTATTTTTTACATTATTTTCAGGTACAAAATTTAATTAATATAGACACACCCCAGTTAACGCCAACAGCTACCTCACCAACAGAATCAAACTTGATGAACCATGTTAACCACAACCATAACAATAATATAAAACCAGTAGCGACAACTCCATCAGAAAACAATACAAATGTCATGAATATCAAATCTGGTGTGTCTCTTGATGCAAGTACATTGATACAACAAACAGCAAATGGTCAAAAAAAACCATATGTGAATGTTATGCCAAATAATGACAAAAATTACACAACTCAAAATGGTCCTTATACGATAGATAACGTCCCACATGCAAATAATTATGTCAACAATAAAAAATCTGGCTATTTAAATAACGATTCAGAGATTAGTTGTTAAAATAATGTACATGGGACATGATATTAAAAACCTCTGGTATTTTATAAAACATTAATATATATATATATATATATATATATATATATATATATATATATATATATATATATATATATATATATATATATGTATATGTATATGTATATATACATATATGTGTATGTGTACATCATATCCATTTAATTAGAATTCTCACCTAAAAAATGAAATTCTATGTAAAACTAATCAAAACCATATTGAGATCAATGAATATTTATATAAACGAAGGTTGTAAGAATCGGTTGTTGATAATTTTTAAAAAAGTACATTTTATGTTATTTTTGCTATCCGTACTATTTTGTAATTAAATGTTTGAGTAAATGCTTATGTGCCACCCACTAATAAAGGTGTTTGTATTTATAACACAACACATATACACATACATACGTTATGAATTCTTTCATCGAATTACTGTAATAAAAGTTATTTATTAATTCATTGAACAAAAAATCGACGAGCGGTATTTCCACTATATGCAAACGTCTCATCGATTCTGGTATATTTATTTCTGTACCATATCTAAAGAAATTCAATTTTGATACAGAAGAGAATAAGAAAATAATAAAACTATATCATTAATGTTAATATAGATCATGTTTTTATATAGATAAAAAAATATTGTAGTAAATGTAATATTTATTTTTAATTATTTTAAATGTAGACAAATCTATATATATATATATGTATATGTATATGTATATGTATATGTATATGTATATGTATATATATATATATATATGTATATTTGTATGTGTGTGTGTGTATAAGTATGTGTGTGTGTGTGCGCGTTTTTAATACAATAATTTATTAGTTTTAAAAAAAATACATCCAAAGTAGGTAATCAATTTAAAAATCCAATAAAAGAATAAATCTGATCACTTTTATATTGAACAAAAGCAGTCTTCAATATTTACTACTTTTCATAAGAAAAAAATATATCATGACAGATAAAAATGGCTTTTGTTTATAGAAACATCTTTAAAGTTGTTGAGACTGTCAATTCTGGTGGTTTGGAACTGTCCATTATCATTGTTAATTATTATTTATTAGAAAAGTGAAATATTTAATTTATAAATTTATTACAAAAGAAGCTTTATAAAAAATAATGACAATAGAAGGTATATCTGCATTTATATGATTTTAAAAATCTCATTTTTAAGCGGTGATCAAATGAAATACAGTGAAATCATAAATGGTGTTAAATTTTTAACATGAACTAAAAGATCAACGATCGCATTCTCTAAGGCTACAAGCGCACAAACAATAGAATGAGTTAATAAGTGAACATTGAATAAAAAATAAATATGAATAACTATTATAAAAATTGGTAACGGATCAGGTAATGATATGATAAAAATTTGTATTAATACTTTTTATTTCAATTACAGATGTTTCCTTTATTTCTAAATATATTTTTATAGTATTAATTCAACATAGATATTATTTTTAAGTACAAAAGTATTATAAACAATTAAGTTTATAAGTTAAAAAAATACACCATATAAATTGTAAAATAATACATTTATTTCTAAAAGCATTCTTTGAATTATCATTAAATTAAAATTATTCAACTGATTATATAATTTTTGTTAGTGTAATATAATTAAACATCTCAAGTTTATTATTAAGCTTTTAAATGTAGTTACTTAAAAGTTATATGTGTATGTATGTATATATATATATATATATATATATATATATATATATATATATATATATATATATATATATTATATACATATATACACATGCAGCATACATATATCTAAATACTGTTATTAACTTATTTATGTACATATAATCTTTGTATATTTTTGTCATTTAACAAGTATATTTAAACTTCATTCTAAGATTATTTTAATGTTGAATACTTATACTTTGTTGTATTTTTTATAGTTTTTAATTAATTAAAGCTAAAATAAATTTAGTACTATTAAAAATGTACAAAGAAGACAAACTCATATTGCTTAAAATAATCATTAGTTCTGTTCAATTAATTTTTGACATAAAAGTTTTATATTAATCTTATTGAAAATTAATAACAATAATTATATTGGGAATATCTTGTTTTTAAAGAAGTACAATTGTATTTATGGTATTAAGAATTTATCAAAATTTGATTTTAAACTTTATTCAAAATATCTGCCTGATCCCTGTTCAACTTAGTAGAAAAAAAGATTGTTCAAGTTACATCTAATCGTTATAAAACACCTGATGATTACTGCTATTTTACAAATGCTATATTATATGGGAGTGATATTGATAAAAGTACTCTCTTAAACTTACTTATTTAAGAATCAATTAGTTTGTTCGATTCATACCTTACCTGTTTCTCATTGTTATTTTTCTAAAACCAATCGACCGGGCTTTAATTTAGACAAATAGTACAACGCTCAAAACGCTCAAACAATATTTTGACGATTTGTTGACATGTAGAAGTATTTCGTTGTGCCAAAAGATAAATGAAAACTATCGTATCCAAAGACGAAAACAAAACACAAATGCTTTAAGTAAATTTAACGTAAACGACTGTCGGGATGAACAGATCTGATTCGATTAAAAATGTGTTTTAATATTGAAAAGAATGTATCAGTTTTTTAGAAATTATCTGTGAAATTAAAACGGTGCATGTTTTTCTGCTAGATCTATTTTCAATTTAATGAAATACATTCGATTTATATTCGACTCGGATCAGTTCGTTCGAGTCTGTCAGTAGGTTAATAATAAATTAAATCAAAACATGGGTGTAGGAAATGATTTAAAATGAGCTCATGTGATGAGTATTAAAAAAAATTTTAATTGGAAAAAAGAACAAGAAAATAGGAATACCCAAAATAAAATTTAAATAAAAATGAAAACAAATTATTAATCGCTCCTACATTCTTGTTATGAATATTAATGTAAATATTAAGTATAATGAAATGTTATTATATACTCTGATGTGATTATATAAAAAAAATACACTCTAATATGATGGAAGATCTGATAATTCAAAAATAATACCTTTTTGTATTTCACAGTAGTTGAGGAAATATAACCAGGATATTCATTTTTGGAATGGATGTAATGTATATTACAATAAAAAAATAATAAAACATACTAATTCTTTCATTTTAATAGATATGTTTACATATGTTTGTTTTTTTATTGTTTTTTATATTTTATATTCTCACGTTATTATTTTTTAATTGTTAATTACTGATAAAGCTTTTCAATTAACATTTATCATTTTTGCACTTACAAATATTTTGACTTGTTATTTTTTTAATTTCTTTTGTTTAGGTAGACACATAAATATACATGTATATATATATATATATATATATATATATATATATATATATATATATATATATATGTATATATGTATATATATATATATATATATATATGTATATATATATGTATATATACACACACACACACACATATATATATATATATATATATATATATATATATACATACATACAACATACACTCACACAAAGTATTTACAATGTTTTTACAGTGTATACTTATTATTTAACAACAAAAATGTGCTGTGAACTAATATTATTTATATAATAAAAACTCAGATCTGTGACTGTTCCAATTATGTTATATATACGTTATTAAAAAATAACGAATTCAAATATCTCTCTAGCTCAGTGGTATGATGATGGCATTAAATGCATTCCCAACATAAATTCAATAATTTATTTTCTTTTTAATTTTTTTATGCATTTTTAGAATATACCTGCTATGAGATAGACCAAGATAGATATAGGTTTAAAAACAAATGACTACTCTTTAGATCAATTTGACGGAAATCGAACAGATTTTTTACGCATTCGGGAAGTCTTGTTTTTGTTGACTGAATTTTAATTTTCTTTTTTGCTAAATTGGGATTTTGTTTACTAGAAAAGAATTACTTTTAATTTTAAATACCCTGTTGTATTACGTGTGAGTTTAGTATTTAAAATATTGGTATCTTCAAATAACTGCAAAAATTAGTTAGGTTAGATCCGATCAGGGCAAATTTTGGCATTTTATATATATATATATATATATATATATATATATATATATATATATTTAATATCTGGAAATAATAACAAACTAACGCAGGAGTAAATATTCAATATTTCTCAATTAAAAGTGATTTTTTAAACTTATTAGAAGAAGTATTATTCCTTTACATTGAATTGATCTACCTTTATATGCTGTTAGTTATAGATATTGTAACGTATTAGATGTGAATTGCAGTGTGAATTTGACCATTGTTTGAATTGTACGGGCTCGTCACATCATGATTGAAAAAAATGATTTGTGTTTTGGATATCTAATTTTGAAAATGGATTGCAATTCTAATAGTAAGTAGTTTTATTTTATTTTAAAATAGATTCTTTTTTGGTCTAAATTTGATGTTTGTCAATGTTTCTTGGTATCTTCTACAATTGAGTTTTTCGATAAAAAATGTTTTGTTTAGGATTTATAGCTTAAACATGAAGCATTTTTTTTTTCAAAAAACTAAGTAAAAGAAATATTCATTGATACTTGTATATTTTTTCAAGCTTCCCAAATTTTGATTTATTAAACTACAGTAGCAACATTCAATAGTACTTAAGACCAAAGAAGTATCTGATAGTTGTTTTTTTGCAATTATTTACATTTTTCATGAAGAAAAACTTAATTTCATCATTCTTATTGGCGAAACATGTTATTGTAATTTTAGTCATTGTCGACATATACATAATGTAAGTTATATAGATTGATAATATCATATATAAGTTCATATATTTTATTATGAATTGAACATCGAGAAAGAGCAATATATACTTTACATTTCACCTATTCCGTTTAGAGTTTAAAAAACCTATATATATATATATATATATATATATATATATATATATATATATATATATATATATATATACATATATATATATATATATATATATATATATATATATATATATATATATATATATAACATATATACACATATATAAAGGCCAGTGAGAAGGACCTTTCGTGGGAGCCTGGAACTCAGCTGGGTGAACTGCAAAATGTGATCCTTTCGGTGGGCTAAGAAAAATGTTCCACCACTTAGAGATAAACCTTGATCCACGAAAACGGCAAGAAGTTAATCAAGCTGCGTAAGTTCTGAGCCAAAGTATTCCAAGTGAAACTAGAGACTATATATATATATATATATATATATATATATATATATATATAAATACAGTAGAAATCTATATAACGCGATTCAGTAAAAAAAATGTGCCACCTCTAATAAAATGCGAGGTTTAATAGATAACTAGGTAAAATCTACATGAAACACTAAAATCTGCAAAAAGCTAGAAACATATTTTACGAATAATGATCCTTCAATTAAACGGTCTCTTAAATTTAAAAGAAAATTGCATAGGTGACTTCCTCTTTATTTTAAAATCATGGAAGAATTGGAAACTAAAAACGAGACATACAGCAATATCTGAAATTTTAAACAATATAACAAAAAGGATAGGGTTAAAACTAAAAAAGATTCAATCAATCAAGATACACAAGCATTGAAAAACGACACCACAAGAACTTAATTTTGAATGTCGGTTTTTTAAAGTTAATTTTAATTTATTTCTAAAAATGATTCTTTTTCTGTAATCATCTTTATCTTCTGCGTTTTTCTCGGTGATTATTATATCCCAACATTGTTTTCTTTTATTATTATTTTTGATTTACAAAAGTAGAATAAAAGAAGACCAGCATTACTAAAACAATGGACGTTGTGTTTCATTTGTTCTATTTGATTAAGTGGTACGGTTGTCTTATATGTATTTCTGCATGGATGTTGCATATAACATCACTACAAGTCTTACTGTCTGCTATCTTAAGAGGATAGCGCCAAATATTCTAGGCTTCGATAGGAAGGAATGTAAATAAAAAACAAGATTGTATTATATTTCTGTATAATTCTCTTTAACTTCAGCATATTTTTTACAGTGTTTAATTAGCAATTCTATACTCTTATGAATATAATATTTCATTTTCGTATTAAAGTGGTCGGCTACTACTATTTTTAATTCATTTTCATCAATAAAACGCTGTCCATGTAAATCTTTTTTCAAATTACCAATAAGGTAATAATCGCTAGGGACTGTGTCTGGACTCTAGGGTGGGTGATCAAGTTTTTGAAAGCCACACTTCCGAATAGCAGCTTGAGAAACAATTGATTTAAATATCGAGGCGTTTCGTTCAACTCCATCCCATTTTTATTCTCCTATTTGTTTCTTTAATGAATGACCCATCTTTCCTGATAAGCTGGTTTAGATAGACATAATTTATAACCACTATTTCTGTTCCTTTTATTTTAATTTTCTTTGGGCAGACAAAAACATTGAACAACACTTTTGTCGTGATTCATGATATATATATATATATATATATATATATATATATATATATATATATATATATATATATATACATGTTTTGTTCATACCACTGTACCCAACGGCACTCTCAGATAATATACTAATTTCTTCCATTCCACCCCTGTTTCGTTTATCTCTTCGTTTTTTTTTATTTATATATATATATATATATATATATATATATATATATATATATATATTTATATATCCAACAATGAATATTAACTCTAATAGAATATTAATTCTATAATTTGATTTTTTTTAAAAAAAATCAAATTATATGATGAAAAAATCCATTTAAATGTTTTCTTTTTTGTTTAAAAACGAAATTAAAACTTTTTTATAACGATATTTTCTATAACGCTTTTGATATAATGATTTTTTCGACGAATGATTTTTGGTTTTTGGACGAATTTTTTTTATGGACTATAAGCCTCATATGGAACTTAGCTCCCGTCTTATATAGCGGTACACTATATATGTACATTCATATATATTTAAAAATAAACGAATACAAGATGAAGAAGTATTAAGAATTAATATAAAAAATACATAAGAATTAATACAATAATGAAATATCTGTAATCTGAAACATTACTCGTATATAATTTCTGCATTAATGTCGTTTAGTTAAATGTTTACATAATAATATAACAGCCTGGTAATTTTTACTGTGATGAAAATCATATATATATATATATATATATATATATATATATATATATATATATATATATATATATATATATATATAGGCTGATTCAACTTAGGCTTCCATATAAAATTATTAAAAAAAACGCGAAGTTAAAAAACATGTTATTCTCCATTTAGTATTTTAGTAAAATTGCAATTGTATTGAATTTAACTAAAATACCAAATAAAAAATATCATAACTTTTCGTAACACTTGCCCCCTTTTAATACTTCCATGTAGAAACTGAAATTGAATTATCTATATACAATATTTTACATGGTAGTCCAGTTACCTAAAAAAATGAATAAAATGATCGTGGTGTATCCCTCATCAAAAGGTTGATACAACGGTTATTATCCGATCTGATAAGGCAATTCCTTAAAAATTGTGATTACTGGAATATCTTTGTTTTATTGTTATAATAAGTAAGTTATAAATATATATCGTTTGATAATAGAGTGAATTAATAACTGTAATTAAAAATAAGTATATTTTGCAGTAATAAGTAAATAATTAGACAATAACAATTATAAATATTTTTTTAATACTAGATTCAAGACCACATATATACATATATATATATATATATATATATATATATATATATATATATATATATATATAATATAGAAATACAAGTATATATGTTTTTAATTAAACTGTAAAATAAAAATATAAGAATTTGGTGTAAGATCCAAAAAACACGTGCTGACCTCTGATGTGAATAAAATGGCATAATAGAACGAATATGAAAAGTGTGAGGCAGTCCCATTTTTCCAGGCGTCGTCGTGTCGGCAATGGTGAGGTCGATTTTCGCATTGCGTCTTATATTAGGTCAGGGAGGTTTTCCCATGTTTCCAAATCTTCCAACATTTTATCGACTTGTTATAGTTAATGCATTGTAATTTTTATTGGTGTTTAGTTTTAATTATTTAAAAAAAAATAATTCACACATACAAGAGTAATATTATTTAACGTCTAGATTTTTATGTGTTCTGGTGGAGGATTAAAGAAGTGATGAATTAAATTTACGTTGAGGTTAAGTTTGTGATGACCTATTTAAATTCGATAATTAAACTAGTCTCGATGTGTTTATAGTATGGAACATATATATAATCTCTCTCTCTCTCTCTCTATATATATATATATATATATCATCATCATCATCATCTTCAGCCCCTGTTAATCCACTGCTGGATAAAGGCCTCTTCCATGATTTTCCATTTTGTTCGATTTAGTGCCTCTCTTTTCCACAGTTTTCCAAGAAAGTTTTTAATATCCTTATCCCATCTGTTCATTGGTCTCTTTCTGGGTCTTTTCATATTCCTTGGTTCCCAGTCAATAATTTCTCTTGTCCATCGGTTGTCTTCTCTTCGTGCGATATGTCCCGCCCATTTCCATTTCAGACTCTTTACTCTTGTTATTATATATGTGACTCCTGTTTGTTTTCGTATCCATTCTATTCTCTTACTCTCTCTCTCTCTCTCTCTCTATATATATATATATATATATATATATTTGCATATTTATACATACATATATATATATATATATATATATATATATATATATATATATATATATATATATATATATATATATATATATATATATATATATATATATATATTAAACATATACTCCAGTATTTGAGTGTTTTTATGAGTAAGGTGTCAATAATTTAGTATATGATACAGAATGAAACCAGAGGGTAGCGGTAAAGAAAAAAGAAAAGTCGGTACAATATTTTTTCATTAAAGTTAAAACAAAACAATAACAAAAGGTAGCGGAGAACTTTTAATCGTCATATTTTCTAAAAATTCTTCCATTTCCTTCAAGGGAATCGACTGAAGAAA
The DNA here is from genome assembly GCA_034766995.1 of Acanthacorydalis orientalis. NCBI lineage: Eukaryota > Metazoa > Arthropoda > Insecta > Megaloptera > Corydalidae > Acanthacorydalis > Acanthacorydalis orientalis. The sequence goes on along the minus strand of CM068318.1, from coordinate 34,737,405 downwards.
GTGAAAATTAACAAAAGAAATTTGGCTAGTGTTGAGTACATATGTTTCCGTAATTATTAAAGCTAAATGTTCAACATTATTATGTATTATTAAAGGTTTGCTGTTGATCACATTATATACGTAATGACGAAGATGACTGACGATTCTGTTGCTGTATTATTTATGGCGAGTAAACGCGGGCTATGCAGAATTCCGCCACTGACCTCTGGTTTGATTCTATTACAGCCTTTAGTAAAAAATTCATAGTACTTACGTTTTTATCCATAAGGTGAGGCGAGGTGAGATATTACATTAAAAAATGTCAAATAATACATAATAGAAATCTATAAATTGATTCCTTACAATATATATATATATATATACATATACATATATATATATATATATATATATATATATATATATATATATATATATTAAAAAGGGTGAGGGAGAGAGTTATTCATTATTATTAATTTTTACGATTTAAGAGAATAAAGTTCAGAGAAAAGTTCTTAAATAGTAATTTACTATCAAAAAAATGTCAAAATATTCATGTATTTCTTTTATCAGGAAATCTAGTACAGCTAAAATAATACTGTCTTAATTTTGAATATTGGCGCACATTTATATTATAAGATTCTAAAAAAAAATACCAATAATTAATTGCGGATTTTTCAGTATATAATTGATAACAAATATAAATGATTATACGATTATCTTGCTTGTTAAATAGATTGTAAATACTTGAAAGTCATCTTTTCACAATTTCTTGTACGTTAAAGATATTTCGAGTTGAATAAAAATTATACACAGTAGAAAAACATTAACTTTTAAACGAAACATTCACATTTTTAACATTTTCTTCGCTTAAAGCTGAAGTATAGTATTTTTGATATAGACTTGTAGCCATTTTTTATGATATTGTAAAGTTTATTAAATGTTTCAAATATTATAATGTATTATATTTTCTCCAAATGCACTGGTTTATAATTAAAATTGTAAGATTTTATATCCCTGATGCCGTTAATGTGTTTTCTGACGACCTTCATTCTTTAGGATTAGATGAGCGTCTGATTTCCACTCTCAGTTTCGGTAGGAGTACCATTATATTCGGGTGTATTTTGAAGACTTCATTTGACTCTTCAAAAATTACTTGCAGATGGCACTTGTGCCAAAACTGGTAGCTGAAAGCAGACTCACAACTGATCCAAAAGGACTAATACTGCTAGAAAGAGCCTTTATCTACGGCTAGAACAATGTACTGGTTTAGTAAAAATGCTGAAAGATTGATTTTTTTTTCAAAAAAATCAATTATGGATGGTCTCTTACCAATGGTAGATCGATATCTATACATCAGTGTTTCATCAATATCCATCCGTAATATATATATATATATATATATATATATATATATATATATATATATATATATATATATAATACGCATCAAATCTATTTATATATTCAAAATTATTACAATACTTACAAAAATAATTTAAAATGAAAAGATTGTTAGACATATAATTATTATATTTAAGTTCTCTCTCTTCCTCTCATATCACCTTTATTAACACTTAATTTTACAATGAAATTGTTTGGACAGTGCGTGACTTGAAGCCCATCAGTTTGATTAAAATTTATTTTGCTTTTTAAATCAGTAACATTTATACAGAGGCCAGCGTTAATAAACAGTTGAATGTGTGCAACAAGAGCGTAGGATGTTGTTTCTCAAACGTTAATTTAAACATTTGACTAGGGAAACGACTAATTGCTAAAACTACGAATTTACTAGTCTAGAACATTTGTTAACTTCATAAAATTTATTTGTGAAGACTATTTGCTTAAAAACTGTTTGTGATTAACTAACAGTATTTTTGTATTGCCCGTTCTAGGTTTTTTACAATAATATTTGTACGTTCTGATACGATTGAATAAAAAAATGTCATATACACTTTTTCATGTAAATAATTATATATCTTTATGTAAATATTTACATTTCCATGTACACAAATCTACTATTTGTACACAAGTAGATATATATATATATATATATGTATATATATATGTATATATATATATATATATATATAAATATGTATATATATATATAATATATATATATATATATATATATATGTATATATATATATATGTATATATATATATATATATATATATATATATATATATATATATATATATATATATATGTCAAAATTATTCACCAAAAAATTTCGATAACGTCCGGGTTTCATAGACCCTATAAATAAATAAATAAAAATGAATTTTATTGATATTAAAATTGTACAGGGCCGGGTTTGGCCTTATGATGTGGACATTAGTGCAGTGTCCTTACCAAATTTGGTATTTAACCGCATTTGTGAGTGTAGTTGTGTGTCGTGTTTCGGTGATTTTTTATTAGTGTCTCTACTTGCGTTCCGGGAAAAATTTTCAAAAAACCGGGTCATAGACCCAAATATGTTTATCTTATATATAAAACAGCAACGTTGTAATCGGTCTGCATAATCATTGAATAGCATACACAAGTTTTAAAAAAGATGTTTATTGTTTTATTCTGTACATATAAAGGCTTATAATTGAAAAGTGGGCGAGCGCAGCGATTTCAGGGGTTGGTGAGCATAGCGAGTAGCTATTATATATATATATATATATATATATATATATATATATATATATATATATAAAGCACATGCACACATATATGTACATACGAAAAATGTTAAAAATTTTGTCACCCTAATTTTCAATAGAGAGAACTATAAATAGGTCTTATTATTGAAGAATGTAGAATGCGAATAGGATTATTAAAGTGACTTGTATTAACGATTAAAAACCAGTTTCAATTATTTTATTGAAAGTAAAGATGATGGCGTTGCAATCGAAATGAGTATAAATAACAAAAATAAACAATAATAATTTATTAAATATTTTTGTTGAGAATTTTTTTTGTTTGATTTATGGAGTGAAAAAATAATTTATGAAAATATTATAAACGAGTATTATAATAAAACAATGGGACAATTGTACCATTCTTTATTATTTTCAATGTATTGTATGAAAAAAGCACACGTACACAATATACTTTTTCTTAATCTTCTATTTTGCGGATTTTGTTAGGTTACTATAGATTTATTCTACTACAATCAGTTTCGGGTCTTAAATCAATTTTTATGGTTAAGTGATGATATCACAAGCCATAGAAGATGACTTAAGAACAAACACCATACCTAGAATATTTCAGTTTAAATATAAATTTGGCATTAGTCAGGAAACCAATTCATTTTCTTAATACCTCTTCAGAATTAAAAAAAAAACGTAATGCGTTGTGCTTGAAATGTTTATTTTAAAATGGAATTTATGTTTACAGGAGTTTTCAATTTGAAGAATACATTGGTTATATATCATTATATTTTGTTATTTCGGCTGCTGTTTGAATCCAGCCCTCTCTGTCAGTTTGTTTAATGCTAGACTTGCTAAAGATTTTTCTTAAGATGGTGTTTTTACATGTACGGAATCAGTAAATTTAATTGTTTCAATTCAACACTATTCTTGGCACACTTTTACATCTTTGTTGTTTAAGCAATTTCCGAAGGGTTTCCTTCTACATTTTGGCGTGAGTCAAAATCAATCCTTATATGATGGTTTTATGAATAGTCTTAACACTTGCTTAGGCAAACTATTAAAGCAGAATTTGCAACACTTTCAATTTTATGAATTATAGATACAAAGGGTCAATACAATTTAAAAAATCTATGTACTATGATTTGCCAAAATTGACAGTGGTTCTTATGAAAAAGTATATTTTTGTATTTCTAATTTATTGTATCTTTTATTTTAACGTTATAACCATATTTGTTATATCCAAAGTTATTATATATATATATATATATATATATATATATATATAAATATATAAATATATATATATATATATATATATATATATATACAGCCAATCCTCCTATAACACGGTTAATTCGTTCCTTGTCGTATCGAAACTATGTTAAACAAAATCTAGAAGAATTACAAAACAGAGTAGTAATCAGTAGTTTCCTAATTGTTGATCATTTAGTTGTTGGTAAACATCTGTGCGTATACTTTATTATGAGAGTTAGATAAACTCAGTTTTGGGGTTGTAAGTGACCCCAATATATTACTAACGTTACTGACAGATAAAGACTTATATTGACTGATTAATATTTGACAGATAAAGACATTTTGATGTAAGATAGTGGACTTAGATGAACCAGTAGTGCTTGAGGAAGACCTGGATGAAAGTGGTAGTGATTTTCCCGACACTGAAAGTGAACATACTGATCACGAAACTGCATCTGTAGATTCATTTCACTGTCCTCGATGCATCACACGAATAACATAAATCAAGAATCGAAAAAACCTGAAAGAATTGAATTTTATAATTCAACTAAAACTGGTATAAATATCCTAAATCAAAAATGTGCAAATTATTCGTGTAATAGAAGTTGGAGTTAATTTCTAACCATATTTTCTACCATGTTCAACATTTATTTGGCAAATTCATACGTCATCTTCAAAGCTGCCAGTTTAGATAATAGAAAGAGTAGAAAGAAATTCTTTATTTCTCTGGGAAAATTCCTAATAAAGGACCACTTGAATGATCTCCTGAAGGACTTGAAGGCATTAATAGCAAGGGTCCTGCAAATACCAGTTTTAGGAAAAGAAAACGCCCTTGAATCCACTCCAAAGACCCAGAGGTGTCAATTTGGTCTTGATCTAAAGACAGAAAACATTCAACATGCTCTTTTAAATGCTATAAGACAATATTTAAGCAGCATATGGTTGAGAAAATCATTTGTAGGTCCTGAAACAATTTTCAGTCATAAGTTATAAAACGTTATCGTTATTTTCTTTACTCCAACTAATATCATTTTCAATTTTTTTCGGGGAACCAAGTGACGATTAAAAGTCGCGGAAAATGAAATGGTTTCTTTTTTGGATAATTTCTTTAAAGTGTTTAATAATAAAATGAAAGTATAGAAAAAATTATTTAATTTTGTTACTTCAGACTTTTCAATTAATATTTTTTTTTTTTTGCTTTCAAAATCGATTTTTTTCAGTATACTTACTTGACAGGTCAAAAACTATTATAAAATAAAAAAAGTGCTATGGCGTAATGAGCTAAAATAAAAATAAAATTTTAGTTTGGGGTCAGAGGTGACTCCAGAATACCAGCTACGTTCTTAAAAATGACCGTACCAGTAAATTAAACAAATAATTCACATATTCTAATAGATATTTTTTTTAATTCATACACATATAAAAATTACTATACGACAATGAAGTCAATAAAAAAATATTTGTGTGACGTATAGTACCGGGCGCTGAATTATCTTGTTAGGAAACTGATGTTTTAAACTTGCCATTGATTAAATTTTATTGATTATTTATTAAAAATTATGTTTTTTAATAATTCAGTCAGTTAATTTTTATATATATATATATATATATATATATATATATATATATATATATATATATATAGATAGATCCAAGTTTATTTTAATCTATTGATATTGTTTTATTATATCTCTTTTCTAATTACATAATCCAAAAATATTGGAAAACCCATTACGTTCTTACAACATTGCTATCGATTATTTAAAAAGTCGAATAACAATAAAAGATAAGTCATTATTTAAGGTTAAGAAAATGATGTATACATTTTCATAAATAAAATAATATGTATATATTTTATTAGCACATGAGTGCCGGTAAACATATAGATTATATTGTTTTTAGTGTTATGTAAAAGTATATATATATATATATATATATATATATATATATATATATATATTTATATTTATATACAGTTTCGACAGTCGTATCGTAGACAAGAAATGATACTACAAAAGACAAGAAAAAATTGGTAAATAATGATTGAGTCAGTCTTCAGTGTAGATTGAAGCTGCAACATATTTTTCTAAGAAAAATTTAATCATTTTCGTATTTACAGTAAAAATGATACAATATGGTAAAACTATGTGCATGTTCTGCGGCACTTGTATTTCGTACACAAGTATTCGATTGAAAACTGAAAGTGAACACATTATAACTTAGAATTTCACGATAGGAAAGTTCTTAAAATTGATATCGCTAGAATAATAACGTTTTTGATTGATTTGTGATACGTGAAATAGATATCAGCAATCATGGGAAGAAAAGGATTCGAAACAACTATAGAAAGAAGCAAATCAATGGTTTTCTTACATGAAAACGCTAAATCTCTAAGGGAAATTAGTAAATTGGTTTAAACAAGTCATTCCACCGTGCGGTATATTATAAAAAAGTCGAAAAGCGAGAGCAGTGTCGAAAATAAACCTAGAAATATAGGTAGAAAAATACTAAGTGATCGGGTTGAGCGTGACATTTTGAAGGAAGTAAGAAAGAATCCTTTCATTAATGCTTCTAAATTTTCTGCCACTATTGGGAATACAACTGGAGAAACGTTAGTGCACGTACAATTACAGTAGAGCGTTAAGTAAATATGACTACAAGAACAAACTAGCTAGAAAAAAATCCTCCATTAGTAGTATTAATAGAAAGAAGCGTATAGAATTTGCCAAAAGGCATATAAACAATGATATCGAGTTTTGTAATAAAGTCATTTTCACTGATGAGAGCAAATTTTATCTTTTCGGTTAGGATGGAAAACAAAAAGTATGGCGAAAACCAAATAAAAGCCTGGACAAAGAAAATTTGATTCCCACGATCAAACACGGTGGAGGATCATTTATGGTGTCGGGATGTTTTTCGGCTTCTGAAAACTACACTTTATCAACCAAATCATGAATATAGCAAAATATATTGACCTTTAAGGAACAGTTTAAGAAATAATGCTGAAAATTTAGGGATGGCAGATAGATTTGTATTTTATCATGATAGTGGCCCAAAACACAAATCGTTATATTCTCAATTGTGGCTCCTACAATTGTCCGCAAGTTCTAGGTACATCTCCACAATCACTTGACCTCAATACCATTCAGCATTTTGGTTAATTTCGAAGAAAAATATTCGAAAACATAAAATATGTGACATGAAGGATATGAGGTCTGGTCTGTTATCCGAATGGGAAAATATTACACCGGATATTATAATAAAGTTAGTTCCATGTATCCCAAATAGATTGAGAGAAGTAATAAAACAGCAAGGATACGCTAGTCGATATTAGATATAATATTTTTAATTCATTTCCTTATAAAATATTTTTGTGTACGAATACGGCTGTCCTATGTTTTTTGACATATTTTTTTAATTTTACTTCTTATTTTTTTTATATTAGTGAATTAAACGGATTCTTTTATAAGAAATTAAAATTACATATAAATATAATAATTTATTAATAAAGGGAATTAAATATTTCATCACAATTTGTACATTTTTCTTACTATTACATCGATCGATAATACTACTGTACGAATACGGTTGTCATATACTGTATACATATATATATATATATATATATATATATATATATATATATATATATATATATATATATATATATATATATATATGTATATAAATATATATATATATATATATATATATACATATACACACACATATATATATATATATATATATACATAGATATATATATACATATACGTATATATATATATATATATATATATATATATATATATATATATATATATATGTATATATAGACACACTCATATATAATCTTTTTATAATACTTTCATGGTATTATAGAGCAATCATTATTTGAAAGCTCTCAACAAACATTTAAAAAATGGCAGTTAAATGACGTGTGTTCGATTAGAAAAATGATTCAACACCCGAACTTAACCGAAGATAGTCGGCGTTGTGTGAACTTAACATGCGTTCAAATTATTTTCAAGAACATCGCCGCTGTGTATCATGGGATAATGTTTTTGAATCATCCGTATCGGCCTTCAGTCAGACTTCAGATTGTCTCGAAAGTAGCTATTACTTCCCTCCTTAATTAATCCAAATGTAGTTTAACATTTTCATATTGCTTTTTTTTTGTATTTTTAGCATTTTATCTGTGTATTGACATTTCGTGGACGATACAAGTAATTCATGTGTCTGTGTTGATATCGCGTATCTGTGTAGTTTTATTTATAGTATGTTTTTTTACTGTCAAAAGTTGATACCAATCTATTTTTAATCTCGTGTTATAAAAGTTGGATAAACAATTTTCATGTTCATTAGTTTTTACGACGAAAGGTAAGTTCTTTCAATTTTTTAGGTTATCGAGGTTATACGAACCAGTTAATTTTTATCGTATCTTTGCTATTGTTATTGGTCTTTTTAGTTAGTACAATTCATTTGAATGTAATCATTTACATTTATAACATTTCTTGTTTGATATATTAAAGAAATAGGCCAGTTACATCAACCACATGATTGCTTAATTTATTCTTTTTGTAGAAAGTTTTAATGTATTTAAGCTTATTGTAGTTTGCCATTTAATGTAATTAACAAGTTTATATATATATATATATATATATATATATATATATATATATATATATATATATATATATATATATATATATATATATATATTGCATGAACAGTAAATATAGTATTGGTATAAATTTATTTGTTGAAAGAGAACACGTGCGAAATATTTTTAGTAGTAAAATTCACAATATGAAACTTTTACATAATGACGTGTGTCTTGCCAATGACAAATATAGGAGGGGCCATCACATGTAGATTTTATTGAATTTTGCGAAGAGAAAATTGTAAATTGATGATCTATAATGTAGAAAGTACACTATATGAAAAATCAAAGTAGTTGATTATCAAACCGTAGATATTTGTAGGTTAGTTGTTAAAAAAACTGATAAGAAGTATAATTTATATGAAGTGTTGCATATTAAAGTTCTCCCCGTATGGAGAAACAATATGAAAGTAATTTGTTTTCTCAAATATTCGCATTTGTAATATATTATTCATTTAAGTACTTGTCATATATTTGATAATTATTTTTTCTTCATAAAACAATATTATAAATATTATTTCATACTATTGTTCATTGAGATTATATTTCCTTAATAGTCAGTATATTATTTTTCAATTGTAAGTTGCACCTGTGACATATAAACTAAAATTTCATAAATCCAACCTAAAACCGTATGTTTTGTTTCTAGAAATTGATGGCCTTGAAATATATAAATGGATTTATATTGAATTTGCTTTCTTAAAGGCAGTATTTTATTTATTTTTTCAAAAAATGTCGACTAGAATGAATATTCAACTACTACATGCAAAAGTAATATTCGATTTTAATTTTACAAAATTGTTCACTATCTTATCTTAAATTTGTTTATATATATATATATATATATATATATATATATATATATATATATATATATATATACACACATACATACATTCACATGATTCTTATTTCACATTTTAAAATGATTCATAAGTCGTCCATTAGAGAATGTGATGAGAAGAAGGAAATTTTTCCATAAAAGTAAATGCAAGATAATTCACACTATTAATTTAATCATTTTTTATACTATTTAATTTTTATTGTGGAAGATATTATAAACTTTTTTGGTTACATGATATTATTGTATTACTATATTTATTGTGAAATGATACGAAAAATAAACGTTTCGAGTATATTAATTTCTAATAAATCTTCATATTGAAACAATATCTGGAGAGTATAGTACAAGAGTGGGCAAAATGCGGCACCAAAACTATTCTGTATGGCTCCCATGACAATATTAGGTTTCGTTGCCATTTTTCTTAAACTTTTATATTAATAATCTATAGTATGTGTCAATATTAGAATATTATAGATATAAACGGGTAATTAATACTATCTTTTCAAACATTAATATACATTATGTGTCCAAACTGCTGTTTAAGGTGGCTCAACGGTTATGGACAATCCTTAAAAAAGATATGAAACTAAACAGTTTTGTTAATTAAAACTTACTGAATACAATAAAACCACATTCGGGATGGGTTACTGTGTAAATGTTTGAGAAAAATATTTTTAAAAATGTCACTTAACGCGGTCTCAGGAACTTTTAATTGCAAAAATGAAAACTCAATCAAAGTCTTTAGCGCGTAGAGATTAAACAAATTCTGGTTTGGTGAGTAGGACTACTATATAGTTGTATTTTTTATTATTTATGTTAGGTCGCGGTAGGAAAATAATTACGGTTTTGTATATGAATTTTAAGGTCATAAACCGCTATTATTTTTCTACCAACTTAATAAATACAATTTTAAAATAATATTTTCTGTGGCTCTTGGACATTCAAAAATGTATGAAAAGTGTTATATGTGGCTTTTATTATCGAAGAAGTTGCTCCTCTGTTTAAGTATGTGAATATTAACATGCATTTTTATAAAAATAAAATTTTTTTTATTGATCAACTACTGGCATTTAAAATAATGATTAAAATATAGTAAACCAGTTATTTTCATTTTTCATTCAGGCTTTTTTGGTTTTATAACATTTTCTTTATCATTTTTAATATATATATATATATATATATATACATACAAAGAAAACCTCGTTTATCGCACAGGTGTCTTCATGACATCTTAACATTGAACGAAACAGCGTTAAACCAGTCCTGTAATACACCCTGTATTCCATGTAGCATGTCATGCACATTTGTTCCGATTTGTAATATTATAGTATTACATTTTTGGTATATTTTTCATTTCATGTGTATTTTCATACAAAAAACCTTGTGCGTTATTAGTTAATGCATAGGTATATTTTTAAAAAAATTACAAATAATATTAATATTCATTTCTGTATTTCATTAGGTTTTAAGGCTTGTAAAGTTATGGAACGCGATATTGAAACATCGGTAATTGAAGTAACATTAAGAAAGTTTGGCTATATATATATATATATATAGCCAAACTTGCTTTGTAAATATACGAGGTCAGACAATTAAGTAATGCGACCGATTTTTTTTCTCGGCCTGTGGTAATACTGCGAACCTGTAACTCCGCCACCGTAATAGCAGATCCCTACTCTCTCGATTGAGACCTTGACCACCCTCGTACGATCATTTCTTCGCCAGCTGTTTAGTGTTTTGTAACAACGCGCGAGTAGTGCATGTCACGAAGCCCACCGAATGAACATCGCTCAAGATTGTCTCGAGCAGGTTGAAAGTGATCCTACTCTTCTCGATCGAGTTATTACTGGTGATGAAAGTTGGTTCTTTCAATATGACCCCGAAACTAAACGACAAAGCCAACAGTGGCTGTCCCCTGGAGCACCAAGGCCAAAGAAGGCGAGAATGAGCAAGTCCAAAGTGAAAACCATGTTGATTTGCTTCTTCGACAGCAAAGGGGTGGTTCACAAAGAGTTCGTACCACCTGGACAAACCGTAAATCAAGTATTCTACCGCAATCTGCTCGAAAAATTACGAAAAAGGGTGCTCAGAGTGCGTCCAGAGATCGCGAAGACTTGGGTTCTGCATCACGACAATGCTCCCTGTCACAGTGCGTTCAGTGTCTCTCAGTTTTTGGCGTCTAAAGGCATTGCAACGTTACCACAACCGCCCTATTCATCGGACATGTCACCCTGCGACTTTTTCCTATTCCCCCATATGAAAGATTCGTCAAAGGTCGACATTTTGACTCCGTTGAAGATATCCAAGAATCTGTGACGAGGGTACTCGGAGAGGCCCCACAAGAAGTGTTCCAGAATTGTTACGAAAACTGGAAAACTCGCTGGAATAAGTGTATAGATGCGGGAGGGGACTACTTTGAAGGGGATCGCAGCGATGTACCTTAATTTTTAAATATACTCGATTTTTGAATTTTGTCGCATTACTTAATTGTCTGACCTCGTATATATATATATATATATATATATATATATATATATATATATATATATATATGTATACGTATACATATATATATATACACACATATACGTAATTGCTAATCATATCGGAATGTACATATCTGGATTTTAACTATCGAAGAACAATGTATTGATTTAATTTTCAATACAGCTAAGAATAAGCTAGATTTTGATATCGGTAAACTTCAGACAATATTTTTATGAGCGAGTCAACAGTATGAGTTCAGTAATGTACATACCACACTTAATATTAATTGAAATTTGTCGAACTGCTAGTAAGAGCAATTTATCCACTTGTTAATCTGTAATATTAGCTATCGAATGAAGTATTATTTACTTTTATGAGTTTCAACTTGACAATAAAACATTGCAAGCATTTCTTAAAATATGTGTAAGATTCAGAAACAATGTAATAAGTCAATGAACTCATTACAAAAAAAGTGCATTGAGAGATAAGAACTCGATTCGAGTCTTGCGTGTCATGAGCTTTTTCAATGATTTGAACTAACCCTGAAAATATTTAAAGTAGATTGCAAAAGAGTTTACAATACTACGTCGATAATAAGCTTGAAAGGTTTATGATTCGTTCATTGCGTATCCTCGTAATATTCACAAACTTTTTTAATCTCTTCCTAATATACGATAAATAACTCTTAATATACAGAAGTCATCGACTATTTATTAGGTATAAAAAATAATTCTAATCTTTTAGATTGAATCAGTCATAACTGTTTCAAATTAAAATATCTTCTCGTCAGTTTAAGATTTTGAAGTGTCGAGCTTAATATTTAAAAACGCTATATATCTTGGTCAAACACTTTGACCAAGATGTATAGCGTTTTTATAATACAGTTGGCATAACCTCACAAAATAGTCAAACGAAATGTATATTTTGATTCCACAGTAGTGAAAACGATAGCGTCTGAAAAGTGGCATATTAGGGATTCCCAATTTTTTGCATTTCAGTTGAAAAAATGATGCCGGAGGCGCGGAAATGGTTTGTTCAGTTTTGAGAGGTGTGACACATAAACGTCCAAAAATTGCTAAAACAGTGAAAGAGATTAAAATAGAGGGTGGAAAATGCATTACGACTTACACAAGTCAAAGCTGCCCCTTTTTTCGATAAGGGATTTAGTTATCCGACAGATGGAACGAAGTTATATAAAATAATGGATGATGTTTTGAGGATTAAAATGTATTCCAGTTTTCGCGTAAACATTCATTTTCTATAAAAAGTGCACCGAATTAATTTATACACTTAATAAATATATCTATTACCTGTGGGTGTAAACAAGTAAAATAATGATAATAATATGAAATAATATCTTTATAAATAATCAACTATTCAGACGATTGTTGAAAATTTTATTTGGTACATACAAAATAGACACGGACAAATGAAATGTATTTTAATGTGTTAGACTAGTTGTAAAATACAGCTTTAAATATATGCATACTAATGGGTGAAATAAAGATTTGACATTTCTTTAAAAGTCAAATCGTGCTTTCTATCTTAGGTAAGTAATACGTACCTGTTATGGTGTATTTCTGAATTTTTTTGCTCATGAAAATGTTTTTGTAGGTATAACATTAAAAAAAATTATAATAAAGAAAACCTGTGAAAGTATCATTTATATTTTTTGTTTCTCTCTCTCTCTCTCTCTCTGTTTCTCTCTCTCTCTCTCTCTCTCTATATATATATATATATATATATATATATGTGTGTATATATATGTATGTGTGTGTATGTATATATATATATATATATATATATATATATATATATATTTATTTATATATTTATTGACAGTCTTTTATACATGAAATAGAACAGAAAAACGAAATGTATATTTTCATTGCACTTGATCTTATTTGTACATTTTTTTCCTAATGTAAATTGATAAAAAACATACGAATTTATACATAATTTTATCATTCTATATATTGTTTGTTTATGACATCAATACGAATCTTATTTAAAAAAATATATTATTCATTAAATATTTGATATATAATGTTGCTATCAGGAAATTAATAATAACATTTGCACTGTACTACATTCCGTGCAATTGTGAAAGTAAAAAAGTAATGAAATTGACCCTGAAAACGGTATACTTGCATGTTTTATTAGTTTTATTTAAACTTTTATAATAGTTGTTTAAATATGAGTGATAATATTATCTTTTATCATCGTGTACATACAATATATATATTACATTATCATTGAATTAGGTCAATATATATATATATATATATATATATATATATATATATATATATATATAATTTGTAATTTAATGTGCAAGGTTATTTATTTAAATTTATTAAGTAATTATGCCCTGTTCTCGTGTAAATCCTTCCAATGTTTTTATTACTTTTTTCCGTTATGAATGTCAAAGCATTGATTAAATATACAGAGTTATTTTAATAATTATTAAATACATTTCCTTATTTGGAAATCTATGGAGTTTAATATTTCGTTCCATTTATAAGGCAGAGAGATTGTTGTCTAGTAACTTGTGATTGGTTAATTCTAGTGATCTTGAACGTATTTTCAACGGAAATATAGTTATAGATGATTGATACTTTCAACTTGTATAATCGCTAGTTGAGTTCACAACAATTAATTTAGGAACAAGTATAATGTAGTATTTCTATAAAATGAGAAAATGTTCAAATTTATTACCAAAACTTATTCTGGAAAATTATTTTTATTGTACTTAATTAACTTTTATTATACTTTATTCTTTTAATTGTACATTATTGTACTTAATTTTAAATTAATTAACGGCTTGAAAAACATGTATGGTATTTTCTCTCTCTCTCTCTCTGTATATATATATATATATATATATATATATATATATATATATATATATATATATGTATATATATATATATATATATGTATATATATATATGTATATATATATATATATATATATATATATATATATATATATATATAAAACATGCATACATACATTACTGTCATTTTATAGTCATTATAGACAAAAGATTTAATATGATATCCTTGTTTGTAATTTTTCTATATCTTTATCATTTTTAACATTTACGGAAATAAAATTTATTTTAAATATTTTTAAATTTGTTTATATATATATAAACTAGGGGGCTTCGTCCCCTGATTGCCCCATTCTTTCATTTGTCAATTATAAGTATGCACATGTAACCGAATGAAACAATAAACATATCAAATAAATAAGTCAACGTCATGTATATATATATATATATATATATATATATATATATATATATATATATATTTGTATGTATATGTTAGTATGTCTATATAAACACTCTACCTGATAGATTATTTTTGAAACGTATATAGCTTTTTGTAGATAATTTTAATTTTATATATATATATATATGTATGTATGTTTGTGTATGTATGTATATGTACATGAAGTTGCGCAATAAATGAATTTTATTAAAAACTTTTTAGTAAAAATATGTTTGTTTTGGGTTATTGAAAAAATCAAAGTTGCCCAAAGCAGTCGTGTAGAATAATTGAATATATATATATATAATATGTATATATGTATATATATATATATATATATATATGTATATATATATATATATATATGTATATATATATATATATATATATATATATATATATATATATATATATATAATCGATTACATTTAAAGCGGTTAAAAACTATTATTTTTTAAAAAATTGTCAATTTTAAATAATGTATTAATGAAATATTATATTCATATAAATAAAAAAAATTGAAACATTATCAGATTGATTAGATTTATAAAGTACAGTACTTTTGATGTAGTTAAAATTAATCGGTTTAACCTCTTTCAGAAACGCCAACGATCATTTCCTTTATAGTCTGAACATACGATTTCCATATGTGCAGGATATCTATTTAAAATATTTATAACATGTTCTTATAATGGTGATTTCATTAACTTCGAGATTCGTCACAAGTAAATTCTAGAGAATGCCTGGTTGTTTTTCTTCTAAGATGTGAGTTGTGTATATTATTTAAAATTGACAAAAATGTATGCTATAAATTAAATTCAGAAAAAGAAAACAATATTAAATAAATATTATTTATACACTGAAAATAATAAAGTACTTTTTAAACGAAATAGACATTTAGATGAAGGAAACAATGAATATGTTCATATTTCATTGAAGCATTATTGTAAATGAAAACTTTGTAAAAAATTATGAAGAATTATATAATTCAAATATTTACGAAAATATCTCATCGAAAATAAATTATTTTCACCAATGAATTTTTCTTATCTCACAAACCACACACACATCATTTTTTGATCAAAAATTTTTCATAAATAATTATCGATCATTTTTGATAATTGGTATTTCAATTCTGATGTCATCATGTTCAGAGTACTAAATTACAGAAAAGTCTTTCTGAGTAAGATTACATCCTCAAAGTGCATATGATCAGCAATCAGAGGTGACAAATATTTCTTGATTGACACTTTTGATTAGAAAAAATTGATACAAAATTATTTTTTTAATTTTAGGAATGAATTTATGTACATATATGTGAAAAATTATATTATAATTTTAATTTATCACAAAATTTACAACTTCAGTAATATCATTCAGTTGTTTTTGTTTCTTAATATGTCTTTAATTTTTGACAAACAGTACGAACATACATTTGTCAAAACCTTTAGTAAACGACTGTAAAAATGTACTAGTAAAATATTGATTAAGTAATTTATTTAAGAATTGAACATTTTTTTGCATAAAAAACGCATAAAATTACAATATTTGAGAAGAAAGTAATAAAAACTGTTAGATTTGTGTGTCAAGGATTTTACATCTCTTATGATAATTTCTATATCTCATCATTTTAAGGACGATGGCATCGTCATCGAAATACAATCAGAGAATCATTTATTGAACATTTTTATGAAAAAAATATGGTCTTGTGGGGCGAGATTAAAATTTGTTTGTGAAAGTGAATTTAGCTTTAGTGCCAGAACTATACTGTGAAAATAATTTACTTTTATGAAAAAAGATTTATCTTGAAAAGTTGTATTAATTGTATTATTTAATATTCATATGTTTTTACGTTATTCAAATATAGAATAATGGTCATTAATTTAACTCAATATAATTTTCAATAACTAAACTGGCAGACAAATATATTTCCAGGAAATCGTCACTCTAACTCTGCTTTGTGCACATGTAACGTTCCAGAATATTTACAATACTGTAAATTTGTAACCGGATAGAAATAACTACAGACAGACTCTATCTAAATTTAGATTCTACGCAACGAAAAAAATAATAAAAGTAGATTATACTCAAATATAATGTTGTATTGAAACTTTCTGTTTAAAGTATGGGAAAAATATTTCAAAAATTAATTTGAGTTTATTTTATAATGAAATTTTTTATATTAAATTTGAAAATATAATATCTTTATTATTATTTTTAATCTAGACTAATTAGTACATAATTTTAATTTATACTATTCTAAATTATAGAAAGATCGGTATTAATACAGAATAAAAACTTAAAATAATCAGAAAATATTCTTTCATAAAATTTGCTCAAGTTTAAAGCGGTTTATGAATAAAATAGTTGTTTTCAGAATATAAAATATTAGGTTGCAAAGTAAATACATTTTTATTAACATTTTATTTTGGAAAATGTGTTTTTAACCATTTGTGTTTTCCCTTGTCAATAATCATTTTGTTGTCTAGTTATTAATTTTTCAATTCTTAGATTGTAAAATTTTTCTGACTTTGAATCTAGAAATGTCTATATTATTAATTTGTCGCTGTTTAAATTGTGGAATTTATTTTTATTAATGAAATTTTGGAGGGAATAAAACAAATCTGATGCAACAAAATGTGTCAAACTTAAATATGTTCTTTAATTTCTTTCTTGATACGTATTGTATTGTATAATAATATAGAATATGTAAGAACACCGTTAGGGCTATGTTTATGATAGAGGTTTTAAAATATTCCATAATTGATAACATATTTATTTATTATCTTCTTTATTGAGATATACATACTTTGTTATCTCGTATACATGTCGCATTTCATACTACTTTTACAGGTTAGTAACAAAACTTAAACGGTAGATACAAAACTTAGCTATTCTACTACATTTTAATTATAATTTATTTATTATGCTTTACTATATCTGTATATTCATTTATTTCTTACATTCTATTCTTAAATTATATTTTAATTTCCAGTCTTTTGAAGTAATGCTTTAAAAATTTTACTAAATTGACCACAGGCACTGATTCCATAAATACACTGATATTGTAGATGTAAATAGTCTGATTGATATTGGGAAGTAAGCTTTCTCTTAATAGTTTGTGCCTTTTACAATATTCTAGTATATGAATATTATTTGTGTGCCCATGATAAAGTTTGCATACTTTCTTTCCATACCTATCTCTTTCAAAATCCCACCACCACCTACCTAATCTAAATTTTGCTATTATTCTTCTTTTTGACCTTTTTGTTTTGCGTATGTAGGTCGCCAATTCTTTTAAATGATAACATAGTAAAAAAATTCAGTGAAGGCTTTGTGGTCACATCTTCGTACATAATATCTATTTCCTCATTTCTCACCTCTTCTATTATTTTCTTCCATAGTTTGAATTCATATCACTCGTCCAGTCTTTCGATAAATTAAGGCTGATCAGTACATCGACCATTAAAGTTGCCCAATTCATTCGATTCTCGTTCTTTAGTTGGCTTAACAGACACTTGTATTTTTTTACATTTATTATTTTTTAATTAAAAAAAATATTTTACATAATGCTTTTTTATGTTAGCATCTATCGGTAAACTCTCTATTTCAAGTAGCACAGCATTATTCATCGCTTCCCTATCTATTCCCAATACGCTTTTTTTAAAAAATAGCTTTATAATTATTTAATTTTTTATCGTAATTATCATTTTTGATTATTGTGCATTTCGATAACGGTGTAATTATCATTAGAGCTTAGGTATACACAAATCAATTTTTTGTTCACCTTAGTGCTTTTAAGATGTACTTTAAGCTCTGGGATGATTATATTGCCTTCATAATGCGCACAAAGAAACAATCAAAAATGATTAATAATAGGTCTAACAGATAGTGTTAAAATAGATAATATTTCTTAAAAATTACATGTGTATAGTTTCAATCTTTATTTAGTTTATACATTCACCGTTTTATACAATTAAGTCAATACAGATATTTACGTAGTCCAAAATCGGTGAACTATTTAATGACATTTTTATTGATGTTTGCATATGTTTCAACGTTCGACAAATAACGATCGATAAACACGAACAGTAACACGAAATTTGCGTGGAAATAAATCGATTTACTATTGTTAATTAAAGTGAAAGCACGCGTAGCCACTATACATATTATTTATTTAGTGTTTTGTGTGACAATTTAATATAAGCATTGTGGCAAGGGTCAGATTTGTAGAAGATACTTAAATTGTCTCGAACCTAATTTATATTCATGTACCAAATTTATAATTAAAGAATGCACATTATATATATATATATATATATATATATGTATGTATGAATGTATGTATGTATATATATATATATATATATGTATGTATATATATATATATGTATATATATATATATATATATATATGTATGTACATATATATATATATATATATATATATATATATATATATATGTAATCATATATATATATATATATATACATATATATATATATATATATATATATATATACATACACACACACATACATATATATAAAAGCCGGTTTTTGAAAAATGTTCCCGTCCACAACAGACAATTTAAAAACAGTGAAAAAATTTTAAAACTACATTCAATTTGCAAACGTGGTTAGTTTGGCAACTGTGCAGGCATCGTAAAAATACAATTGATCAACAGTCTCCTATGATTAAGGCTCAGACATGTACGAAATTAGAAACAATAAAATTTTATTTGTATATATATATATATATACACACACACACAATCGCTCATAATTATACCCCAATAAATTGTGATAATTCGGTTTAACTTAGTTATGTATCTTATTAATGTACTTAATTATTGTATGCAGAGTATTTTCCATTGTTTAAATAATTAATCAATTACTAGAAACGTAGGAAATTTAATAATGCGCGACTTTTCGTAAAAAGGCTGTTCCGGGAAATTTCAGCGGCGAGGTAAAGAACAGATGTTGTCTAGGTTTTTCCTAGTAATTCATGTTATTGTAGATTTTGTAGTAGAAGTATTTCTTGGTCTTGCTATGTAGTTTACAATCATTTAAGCTTATCAGGATCAAGTAATAACATCGAAATAAGTGCATCGTTTAAAATAATTGAAGATTGGAATTTTCCTTTTCATTTTTTATTGAAATGGGCTTAAATAAAGGAACTTTCAACAGAAACTCGGTACATGATAATCTCCCAACGTAAGTTGGGACAAAGGAAACGTCAAGTAGCAAAGTATCTAAAATTATCTTGTAAGACAGTAGACAGTATAGTTAAAAAATATAAAGATTAATTGTATACAAAAAACGAACCGGACGTCCAAGAACAATAATAACGTCAGAAGATAGCAGGTTAGTGACAATAAGCAAACGTAATTGACGCTTAACAGCACCAGAAATAACGGTACATGTTAACGACAGTCCTCACAGAATCCTCTGTGTTTCAACTAATAAACGAAGGTTAAATGAGGCTGGCTTGTATGGAAGGATAGATGTAAGAAAACGCTTACTCCGACCAATAAATGTCGAGAAAAGGCTTGAATGGGCAAAACGACACGAAAACTGGTCCAACGCTGACTGGAAAAAGGTTCTATGGAGTGACGAATCAAAATTTGATTTTTTTGGTTCAAGGATACGTGTCATTATTCGCAGATCAGTTGGAAAGAAAGCAGGTGTCAAGTCAATGTGGAATTCCATTCGTTAAACATGTTGGGGGATCTGTGATAGTGTGGAGATGTTTTACGGACACTGGTTTAGGGGATCTTGTTAAAATCGAAGGGAAACTAAACAAGGAGGCACTACAAGGATATATCGAAGAAGCATGTTTTGCCTTCTGGAGAAACGATTGTTGGTAGAGGATTCGCTTTTCAACAGGACAACGATCCCAAACATACGTCCGAAGTGTCTATAAGCTTCATGAAGCAAATGGATATAAAGAAAAATCTTAAAATGATGGCTTGACCTCCTCAATCACCCGATGTCAAGCTGTTCAATGTCAGTCCTGCTGTGGTGTTGGAAAGTTGTTTCCAACATCACAGCAAGATCTTTGGAAAATACTATAGGAAGAATGGAGAAAAATAAAACCGGAAACGTTAGAAAAACTTATAAATAGAATGCCTCAAATACGCCAAGCAATCATCAAAAATAAGAGTAGTCATTAATGAATAATATTTAAATGTAAAATTAATTTTCATGATTTTTTCTCTGTGTTTTAACACTACAATATATATATATATATATATATATATGTGTGTGTGTGTATATATATATATATATATATATGTGTGTGTGTATATATATATATGTGTGTGTGTATATATATATATATATGTGTGTGTGTGTATATATATATATATATATATATATATGTGTGTGTATATATATATATATATATATATATATATATATATATATATAAAGTATATATATATATATATATATATATATATATATATAGATAGATAGATAGATAGATAGACACACACACATTCTTACAGTTAGATAGATATATAAACGTTTTGTCCTATATGGAAGAGGTATGTTATTTAAGGTAAGAATTGACTGATATTATTTTTCGAATGACTCATGCTTAACGTGTGAGTATGACAAACCTAGATCTAGGTTCTTAACCTTTTGCACTCGAACTTTTTGTCGGCTAAAGCTTACAGAACTGAACTTTTTTTCCGTTTAACTCATATGGAATAAATGATTCATTTTAAAACAAGAATAATAAGTAGACTTTTTTGAATGTTATGTTATTATTTATAATATGTATTCATTATATTGATATCTTTTTGCTTTTTTTCTTGCTCGTAAATGAATGACACCATCATCAGAATCACTGCTTGATTTCTCAACATAATCAGTTACTGAAGAATTTTCATTTTTTTCAAAAACAAATTCATCATCACTTCCATTTTGAAAAACAATTCATTGTCAATTACATTTTTGACTATGATGAATTGTGTACTTTTTGATTTTTTCGATGAAAGAAACTACTAAATACTAATCAGGCAAAATACTGAATACAGAAAAGACAGAATACTATAATTAGGTGGAACTGGAATTTAACTGTAAATCACATTTTTTTTATTCTACCTTGTACTATATTGGTGGTACACTTCGACAACGCCAAATAATGTATATGCCTGGGAGGAGTACTTCTAGTGCAAAGGGTTATATTATTTATTATTATATTATTATTTATTAATACGTGAATAGAGCAAATGCGTTTCGCTAATGATCTTTATTGCTTAACAAAACATTTAATTTAGATAAAAAATTAAATTTTTATATAGTATAAATATTAAAAATAACATATTCAAGAAATGGAAAAAAAGTTGAATTAGTATTCTACTCAATTTTGTTTGAGTACTGCTTAGAGCACATTTGAATATATTTTGCGTTATGTCATACGCGTATAAATTAATAAAAAAATGTAAGATACATCGAGGTATTTTCTTATCAATTTTTTTTTGATTATTTCAAAAGTATGTATTAGGTGCTTAAAATTAAAATAAGTTATTTTCATTATAACGGATAACGATAACAGCCAATAAGACTTATTTTTTATGAAGAAAATATGTATTTCATCAGTGTCGTATCTATTTTTAGTAAAATTATTTTTGTATTCTGCCGAAATCAGATCTCATTAAACGTTCGTGATAATTGTTTTCATAATAAAACTTGACGTTTCATAAATTTAAATCTAAAATATCTGTCGAATTTGTCATGTTATCCATTTAGAACAGCCATGTGTATCTGGCGAAAAATATTTATAGCTAATCTCATTTATATATTTGTTTGTTTTTCTAATACATATTTATGCTTTAAAAAAGTTTATAAATCGTTCCAGTTTTACAGAAAATAAAGTTTTAATAAAATTTACAACGTTCATATTTATATTAGAAAAAAATTTATAAAAATGTTCTAATAAATATTTATTATTTAATATTAATACATACTGGAACAAAAAGCAAATTAATTAGAAAAAAAGACGTAGCGATTTTAACATGAAAAAATGTATTCAAAATATTAGGTTGGTAAGAAAGTAATTGCGGTTTCTGTTTTCTCAATTTTAATCGTAATTTTTCAAAGAAAGTATAATTTCATTGTATTAATGTTAATATCATTTTAAAGTGCATTTTTCGGTCTGTATTTTGATAACATCGACTTTATTTTTATTATTAACTTTGTTTTAAATTGGACTATTGAATTAAAGATTGAAAAGAAGTAAATAAGAGCAAAATTTTTGTGTGAGTTCAAAACGGGTGATAAAGCAGCAGAAACTGTATGTAAACTAAACGATGCTTTTGGTGTGAGTACTGTTAAGGAACGTACGGTGCAATGGTGTTTCCAAAAATTTCGTGCTGGGGACGAGAGCCTTGAAGATAAATTATGTCGTAGGATTCCCACATTTCATAACGACCAAGTCCTAAACCGTAATTATTTTTCTACCAACCTAATATTAACCTGTTATATATCGTGTGCAGCGAGGGTCTGAAGGACCCATGCTTGTTGAGCGCCAAACCAATGGGTTTACGGCTCGCGTTGCTAGCATTGCTGGAGCGTTGCTTGGTGAGGAGATTCTCGTGTGGTGAGCATTTTACCCCCTCCAGGGGGTAGATTCTTGATGTTGGGCCAGCGGAGCTCCAGGTCGACCAGTGAAGGCCGACCTCTTACTGGCCCTCGGGGGGGGAGGGCTGACGCCAGGTCACTGACCGTCGTCCACCTCGCGCTGCGCCACCAGCAGGCTAGGCCGCTGGTGTCTGCAGTGCTCGGCGACGAGGTCGTTGTTTCCCAGTCCGCGGACTAGGGCTGTTATATATATATATATGTATATATATATATATATATATATAGAGAGAGAGAGAGAGAGAGAGAGAGAAATTAAAAAAATAGGAAAAATAATATTTAAGTGACTGTTTTTTAAATTTAAAATATCTTTCAACCTCTTAGATATTTTAGATATCTAGTGAAACAGGATTTTCTCTAAGTGGTAGAGCATTGCCTTGACCTCCCCCCTCCTTCAAAGTTTTATTTCAAAGTTCAACTAGAAAAAGAATAGAGTGCCCATGAAGGTATCCTACCATTCTCCTGTATTCAACATCTATTGTACCTGACTCGTGATGCCATTGTAATCTGTGTCCTCTAACATAGCCTGGGCAGATTGGGTTGGTAGTACTCCGCGACGAGGTCATTCTTGCTCATCGCATGAATTAATTGTTTCTCACTGACCACGATTATATTGCACAATCGACGAGTTTGATGTCGAACAAACTCGACGGCCATAGAAATCCGAAGGTTGCAATGAAGAGTTTTGTTTCGCACCAACTAATGTGTGTCCGCTAGGAGACAGTAACATGAGTTTTGAAATACCTATAGTACCTTTGTGGTGGGTTGTAAGCCCAGGCCAGACTCATGTACTTCGCGATGGACTAACTAATTTATGGATCTAACCAACTTTTATGTACAATGTCTACACTCGAATAATACTGATTTTGAAAATATTGATGTAATCTAACCGATAATAATTCAGTATCAATGTTTTGTCATCAATGCCCATCGCTGGTTGATGCGTTTTTCTAAAAAAATTTGTTAAGTGCATCGATCATTTTGAGTAATTTATTCTGTATCTCGAATTATGAATGTTTCTTCTTCTAGTCTTTTTTTATTAATTTGAATTTTAATATACAGTGTACTGAAAAATATTAAAGTTTTTAACATTGTTGTTTATCCGATAAACCAAGAAGTCCAACTACTTTTGTTACCAACTGTATGCAACAGTAATTAAAAATAAATCCGAAATTAAGCGGTTCCGATATTCCTTATAGTTCTATAGTGTGTAAAATTGATTTCTTTTATAGCATGATCGTTCTTTTTCGCCTTCATAAAAAAAATGAATCAGTACGAACGTACAGTTTTAACACCAATCTTTCTGTAAATAACAAATTCAAGTACATTTTGTGCGATTTGTTATAAATACATAAATCGGTTGAGTAAATATAACTTCGTAATAGAGTAAATATGTTTGCTAATACAAATAATAAACAATGTGTGTTAGCTTTTATCATTGTACAAATATTGTATGAGATACGTAAATACAGTAATATTTAAGTTATTCATTCATGTTAAAGTAATCTTGTAATTATTTTAGCTTCAAAATAAAAATCGTATCAATAAGTATACATACACACACACACACACACACACACACACACATATATATATATATATATATATATATATATATATATATATATATATATATATATATATAACTTTGTTTAATCACAAACCCGAATTCATATACTCATTTTTTATATGTGTAAAATATTTCTTGTAATTTTTAATACAAATTAAAGGTTCATTTTTATGTAAAATAATAATAATTATTTGGCGAATCAAAAACTAATTAATATCGTGGTTTAATGAAGACATTTTAGTTTCCTCTATTTAAATATACGGTATTTTCTATTTTTTGAAAACACTAATTATTTGTCTAGAATTCTTTTATGAATTGAAATAAGTTATAACAATACAGTTCTGGGACTGTGAATAAGTTCACATTTACAAATGAATTATTTTTCACCCCACAAGTCATATATTTGCTTTGATCAAAAATATTCAATAGATGATTATGGGTCGTTTTTCATTGTGATTTATGCTTATTTCGGAGACGATTCTATCATTCTCAGAGCGCCAAGATGCAGAAAAATCTCTTATTGATGATTATTTTGTAACTTTGTGCTCTGATGATAAAGCCACCGTCGTTGAAAGGTTAGTAAGAACATCAAAAACGATGTGAGGGAAGCAAAAATCAAAAATAATCAATGATCATTCATTGACCATTTTTGATCAAAATCGCGTTTGTATTTGACTAGAATGATGAACCAGAGAGTAATTTTATATTACGAATACTGAACACATGCATTTCTAATTCTGTTATGTAAAACTATTATCCAGTAAACAATATTTTTTTAGTAAAGAAAAAATATTTGTGTAAGAAAAAAGTTTGGTATCCCCACTTTTTGAAATGCATAGTTTTTATCATTCCTTATGTAGAAGATGAAAGAAAAATAAGTGAGATTTTTTTTAAATGTAATAATGGAATAATATTGTATGTATACAACTATTCACGTATGAAAATAACTAAACAAAGAAATACATAAAGATAAAAGATCATAGGAAAAATATTCCAAAACAATTTTTATCAAAATAATCTTTCTTAAATAATGGTTTTTTGAATGTATTTCGAAACCCAATACTTTTAAAAACAAAATGGTCCATGTACTTTCGATAACGACAATGATGAACTATAAGAAGTCGGTTATATAAAATGGAGAATGTGATTCAAAGTATCGGTATAGTTGAAGGGAAACCAAGCGAAATCAATTTATTTTTCGCGAATTAGTTGTATTTAAAAAAATACATGAAAATGTTATACTAAAAAGGCTAAAAGGCTCTCTAATGTTAATGTAAAAAATCGAGATACAATAGTATTTCTGTAGAAATATTTCAATATTTATGTTTAACACATGTCCTTGTAAATTTAATTAACATGTTGCCTTAGGATATAATAGTTTTCCTGTTCAAGTCAACTAGCAGGTACATTCTCTTTTCTTTGAGTATAATTTTATGTGTATCTGTTAGCAATTTTCTTCACATATTTTGATAATAGCGAGTCATTGACGTACTGTATGATTTTTTACCATACAGTTTCATCCATTAATGACGAAGCAGCTCTATAAATATTATATTTGTCAATTGTTGATGGATCTCAGGCTCTCTAATACTTTATTTTGTAAAGAATTTGACAGCCGTTAATCAGTAGCATACTAAACAGTACTCAACGGCGTATTAAACAAATTAGCGGCCAATACACAGTGTGACACAAATGTAGATTAGAAGAAGCTTTAAAGGGTGCTATGTATTCTCTCTTTTAGGTAAAGTTTTACTCATACTGTTTGAATCTGTTCGGATAAACATGCAAGTGTATGAGTGAAAATCGATGTTTAGAAAGGAATGAATAAAATTCAAAATTTAAAAATTTCAGTTTATTATCATTCGGTTGTTGTAATGTATCTTCTTATTATTGTTTCTGAATATTTTACATATAAATATCAACAGCAAAAAATGAATAAATGGAACGTCGCAAATAAAAATTAATTATAGAAGACAAAAAGCGAGATTTTACTCTTAAAGCAATATAAATTTTCTACATCATTAATCAACACAAAATGTTTTTTTGTCGTTAATACCGTTGCCATCTGTAATTATGTTAATACAGCAGAGAGTATTTAGTTTTTTCTCATCTATTTTTCTCGTACAGAATAAATTTTTCAACAATCTTTTGACAAGTATAATTAAATTATTCATAAATATTACATGTCGTGTTCTTTTACTTGTTTACACTGTAAAGGAAAACAAATTACAGAAAAAATATCTTTATTTCCCTAAATTGATCTTTTATTTGAAATTTCTACAGCGAAAAACATATATAACCCGTGTTATAGAATAATGTTGTTTTATCTATTATTTATATATATATATATATATATATATATATATATATAAATAAATACACACATATATATATATATTTTAACACACACACACACATATATATATATATATGTTTTCAGTATTTTTGCGTTACATAACACTCTTGAAACTTGAATGTATTGTGTCATGTATGTGTATTCATTTCCTGTACCTATACTTGCACATATCTATAGTGCATTTGTATTTTGATGTTCGTTTTTTAAACATTATGTGGGTAGCCTTGAAAACGATTTCGAAACTAGATAAGCCGATCTTAATATAATTTAGTCTACTTAACCTAACTTATAACTAATTTAACCAATAATCACTATAGTCCGTTTTTCGATTCACTTCCAATATCATTTTTCACTAGGTTTACAGTGTTCTATC
The DNA here is from genome assembly GCA_034766995.1 of Acanthacorydalis orientalis. NCBI lineage: Eukaryota > Metazoa > Arthropoda > Insecta > Megaloptera > Corydalidae > Acanthacorydalis > Acanthacorydalis orientalis. The sequence goes on along the minus strand of CM068318.1, from coordinate 34,709,305 downwards.
GTTGTTATTACACACTTGAATAAAATCAACTCCAATTTGATTTCATTGAACTAAAAATATACAGGAAATTTCATAATCCAGGCAAAGTGTGTCTATTTGTTGATCCTAAAATGGTTGATATCAGTCAGTACACTATTACAAATATCTATCTATCTATATATATATATATATATATATATATATATATATATATATATATATATATATCATCATCATCATCATCTTCAGCCCCTGTCAATCCACTGCTGGATAAAGGCCTCTTCCATGACTTTCCATTTTGTATATATATATATATATATATATATATATATATATATACCCTGTAGTGGTGTAAATGTTTTCATTCGAGTTATACACATTCTTCAGAGTACTGTTTAAAATAAAATGCATTTGAAAATTATTTCTAATGTCAGAAAGTCGAAAGATATCGTTAAAGATGTTAACACACACATGTTAATTGTGGCATTAAAATATATCAACATTGAATATTTATTTAAGTGACAGATATTCGTTCGCTTCCTTTTAATGCTGCATTTATTTTTTATTGTAACAAGCATATGGCGTTTCCTTAGTATTCTGATCTATTTGAATTTTAATATGGTCAAACACGCGAGACACGTTGCTTGTGCTTCACGGAACCGACTAAAGAACGAGATTGTATTGATCCATATCAAAAGATAAGTTTCTTATTAATGATAAGAAATATGTTGTCAATCTAACTGTAGACTTTTACGATGGAAATGCGTATAAATAGATCTATTAAAATCGAAAGATGATGATAAGAAGTACAATTTAATTAAAGCTGTATACTATGGCATTATAACTGAAAGATGTATGGGTAAAACTGTTGCTAAAGCAGAGAATGTATGGTCTGAGAAAATATATTGTATGAGAGAGAGAGTATATTGCATGTATATAGACCCTGAGATGCATTTTGATTTGAGAGAGTTAGATTGGCAAAGATTTTAATTATCCATTTAAGTCAATCAAAATGTAATATTTACATTATAAACATAAATAGTCTTTGTGTGCATTTGTAACTTGCTTCAAAATTACCATTTCAAGCCGTGTTCTTGCCTAATGTAAGATGTGTATAAAATTTTTACTGTGATTGTTAAATACGGTTATTTATTATATTATAAATTTTAAATTATTATATTATGAATATACGATCGTTTACATAGCAATAACAATATTAAATATAAATAAAATAAAATAAACATTACAGTTATAACAATAATATTTTGCATTATGAATCTGTAGGGTTGGGTATTGTAAGTCAAAATGAATTAAAAAAAACTGGAAGTTGGGTGAGAGTTTTAAATAATCTTAAATACTAATAAAAATATCTTGAAAGGCATAGGCAAGGAAAATAGTGTCGTTTTAGTAAAAATGAAATAAATATAGTCTCTTTTTCTAACTTATAATGAATTGTGCGAACGAAAATTGATGAAATGAATTTAAAAATTAGTACAACGGAGCATAGTGTAAAAAAATGATTTAACGAATTTAAGAAAACGAAGAATTGAAAAAGCAATCAGATATAATTAATGAATTACATAAGTTATAAAATTTATTCAATAAAAATTAAATATGTAAATTTGAATGAAATTTGTAATTTGACTATGCTTAAAGTAAAATGAATACGTATCCTAAACTGTTGTGAAAAATATAAATTATTGCATTGAGTACTTTGAAATTTAAAAATTCCAATAATAACTAAACCGTTTAGTTAAAAAATAACCACATATTAAAGATGTGGAAGCTATTCAAGCCGAGCCTTGTTAACTTTCAGTCTAGACATATTTCTAAGATACGAATCAAGTTAGTTAATGCTAGTCGTTTTTATAGGGTCACGAGAGCTTCTTGACCTTCATTTGCATAATTTTTATATTTTTTGCTGTATGGATGTTCTTAATCCGCGGTAATGAAAATCCGCTGTGATAGTAATTATATCATAATTTTGTCAGTAATACTTGTTAATTTAAAAATATCACTCATTAAATATGTTTTTGTTGAAAAAGGTTTTATGTTGAGTTTGTATTTTTTTTTGCAAAAGATTAATAGACAAGACCAGTAAAACAAGAATCACATCATCGATTTGTATATATACTGTTGTTTTATCGATACTTTTCGAGATTTAATTTAATTAAAAAAATGTTCAAAACTGGATTGATTCTAGATTTAAATGTGCAAGATGATTCGAAGAAAATTTAGATTATATTTTTGATCTTTTGTTGTAAATCGTATCAAAATTAATCAAAAAGTTCCATAATTTTCTAAAACCGCATAAAATCAAAGCAATGAGTTAAATACATCCGAAATCGCATAAAAAAAGTTTATGAAAATTCAGGAAAATAAGAACGTCTAAAAAATTTCTTCGAAAATCTAAAAGAAATTTATATAAAACTTAAAATCAGTTTGTTTTAAAACTTTATTCATTTAATTTTATTGAAGAGTAACAATTCTTTTTACATTTTTTGGTCAGAATTATCGTCACTATCTGACAATGTTCGGCATACGCATAAAAACAGCCGGGACTGTTTTTAAGCATATCTTTTTAATGCGGTTTTGAAGTATGTGTTGCATATTTCATGCAAATTCAGGGTCTCTCCGTTGTATATACATATATGAGCTGCACGTTGTTTTTTAAAAAATTAAATTTAAATTATTATATTTTTTAATTTAAAATTTTCTATTTTGGACTGTTTAAATTATGTTGTATCTGCTATCTCTGAAATCCACAAACTTAAAATACTTGCTGGAAAGCAGCTTGGCATGGATGTGTTGCAAACAGTGCAACCATTCAAACATCGTCATTACCCGCTGAAATCATTATTTTCCACATGAAATTAGTGAAGAAGGTTTTGATACCTTTAGCCCAGAATGATGTCGACAGATTTCTTGTGGATAATGCCTTAAGTGACGATAATATTGGTATAACATTAATTATCGTTGTGGATCCAAAAAATGATAGTGAAACGGAAGCAAAATTTTTCGCACCACTTCGCAAATGGTGCCGAACATTGTCAGATAGTGACGATAATTCTATTGAAAAAATGTAAAAAGAATTTTTTAGTCTCCATAAAAATTAAACGACTAAAGTTTTAAAACAAACTTATTTTAAGTTTTATATAAATTTCTTTCAGATTTTCGAAGGAATCTTTTAGGCATTCTTATTTTTCTGAATTTTCATAAACTTTTTTTATGCGATTTTAAGTGTATTTTACTCATTGCTTTGATTTTGTGCGGTTTTAGAAAATTATGGAACGTATCCTTAATTTTTCAACGGAAGTTATATCTTTTTTTGTGCGATTTATTTGTATGTGGTTTTCTATGGAACGTATTTA
>CM068318.1:34680955-34703455 GCA_034766995.1 Acanthacorydalis orientalis | reverse complement strand
TGTACTGTACATGTTTGAAAATTATGTTAATTTTTAAAATCGTGTTAAGTATTACTAGGTCTAGCGGTGCTAATGAACCTATTTTTAGTGATACCAAATAGTATTTTCTGGGATTATGAGCGTAGCATATTGTTTCTAAGTTATTTATTTATTTTTGTTTCTTCAATAGCTATATATATATATATATATATATATATATATATATATATATATATATATATATATATATATATATATACTCGTAGATTAATATAGGCAATGTAATATTTATAAAATTTATTGTATAGTTCAAAAAATAAATTTGAGCCTTTTTATTCATCTTGGTTTTCATTATATTTACTTTTGTGTAATAATTTCATAGATAAATATTTTTTTATATAATAAATTCGCATTATAATTTTATAGTTTTCGGCACTATTTGTCTTTATTTTTATGTACTTTTAATAAAAAAGGAATTTTTTTTAAAAGTTTGACTATTAATCAATAGAGATAATTTTTCGTTCACATAGAATCAATGGAAGCAATCGTATTTAATATTATATTTAAAAAAAAATCATGATTCGATTAAGTAAAAATTAGTATTTAATACTAATAAACTTTAATTCTTTATAATATTTAATATAATATAATCTATTGTAATTTAGAAGTATTTAAAGGAAACTGTCTTACGAATATTTGCTTATTTCCTTGTTCAATGCATTTATGATTCTAGCTATAAGTATTTATAAATATGAAATGTATAATAAAGTGAAATTAATAGCATATTTGCAAAAAAAATGTAACGCATCGAATTTGTAAAAAGTCAGATAAATTTCAAAGTAGTGTAATTTGTATTATTTTTTCGGGTTTATTTATTAAAATAAAATTATCAAAACTATTTTTTTGTGAATCGATTTGGATCTCAGTATGTTCCTATTTTGTAAGTTACTAAATATTATGATACCGAAAAGTTCTTTCTTGATTCTCCCTCTGTATATATATATATATATATATATATATATATATATATATATATAATGTAATATAAATAAATAATACTTATATAATATATTCCTGTTTTTAATTATTTTTATTTTTTTTTTACAGAATGAACTGCAAAGTCTAAGTATTACATAAAACCTGGCCTTAACAACATTGCCAAATCGAAACAATTTACAGCAATAACACCAACTGTTACCTCAATCGTTATGAATACAAAACATTTATTTTAATCGAAAACTTAACCTAGAAATAAGTATTAATTTAGTGAAATTCTTTTTATGCACATATGGATATAGTGTTGTGATTTTACCGTCCCGTTGCACAAATTAAACGTATTTAGTGGTGTGTATTACTATTTGTGAAAATGTACGGGTGGAATGGATTACCGCCCGCTGCGCCCAACAGCTACAGCTGGCACGGTATGGGATACGGATGGATGGCTGATCCCTCGTCATGGGTTTGTCCACCAAATATGGGTATTGGATCACCATATCCTCATTCGGGCGGAGAACCGACTCAAGTTGTAGAGGAAGCACCACTTTGTGCCACTCACGTTGAAGCTGTCGAGGTGAGTGACTTTTGTATATAAGCATACAGAATCTATCAGTACAATAAATTTGGTATTTGCCAGAGAACAAATTATGTCTATTAGTACTTTAGAATTTATAAAGAAACTGTATTAAGTTTGAATTGAGTGTTTTAGCATTAAAAATGAATTCAATTAATTCCATCAATTCGTTTAATACTGAACTTTTGCCCAGAAAATTAACTAATAACGACATTCTTATGTACTCGGTACTAGTAAATTCAACTTTTCGCACGTGGAACTTTTTTCCCTAGAATGTTTTACAATTTTAACGTTTCAATTGCAAAAAATATTTTTCATGTTGGCACAATTTTGCTTCTTGTTGTCATTTCAATGTAACTTTTTCTACGTTTTGGTGCTAATTCAATACTACACATGATGTATTATATAAAATTACAGTCATTTTAATTTGGATAATATAAAGTTATTAATAAAAACGTTTTAATACCAGTCGTGTTTTTAAAGTAAGGTCCATTCAGAAATTAAAAAAAATTAATGATTAAAATGATTTGTTACAAGCCAAATATATCACATGTATACATTAATTTTCCAAGTAGTCACCATTGACTTCCATGTATTTTTGGTATCGTGGTACTAATTTCCTTATTGCCGTATAGAAGAAATCCTCCAACTGTATCTTAAACTAATTAGTAATACCTCTCTGCAATTCTTCGCCCTTTTTAAAGCGTTGAAATACGAACTATTTCTTTAGGCGTAAGAACAAGTAATAATCGCTTGGCGTGAGATCGGATCTGTTGCAGTAGTGTTCAAAATTTTCTCATCCGAAGTCTTGGAATATTTGAACAGTTCGAGCTGCAGTATGAGGTCGTGCATTATTATGCGAAAGCACTGGACAATAACCCACGTCTTCTGTTTTGAAAAGCAATTTTTAAGTTTCCTCGCCGTTTCACAAATCTCTTAGGCATTAATCGTCATTCCATGTTCAAGAAAATCAATAAGCAGACCCTTTTTTATCACAGGGTGACCATAATTTTCCTGACCGAAAGTGCTTACTTAAGTTTATTTTCCTTCGAGGGCGTCGAATGGTATCTTTGCATTGACTTGTGCTTTTATTCAACGTTTGTGTAAGAAATCCAGGTCGCATTTTCAGTCAGTGTTGCCAAAAGAACTGTCTGCTTCATTTTCCTGGCGTTGTAAAAATTGGTTAGCTAAATCCATACGTTTCTGCTGATGTGAATCAGTTAATATTTTTAATACCAATCTGGCACAGGTATTTCTGTAATTCTAGCTTTTCTGTTACATTTTTCATGTAGATCACCTTCTCGCAACGCCGCTCCCTCCTACATTTTGCAGATAGCATTTTAATTTTTTCCATTCCCGATCATCAATGATTGGTTGATGGATATCGCGTGGTCTCTGTTCTGATTGGTTGACATCAATTACATGTATGTGCTCTTTCACGGTGCACAACGAGAGAGATGTATACGATTTCAATGTAAAACTGATATTCAAAATATTGTATTCACTGAAGCTTTAAGTAAAAAAAAAATGTTACATATTTTAATATTGTGTTTTGTTGTTAATTTTTATAAACTTTTCCGATAAAAAATTTACAACTTACATTTTACGCCGATTATTTGCGTGTAATTTATTAATTTCTGTTACTTGTTAGAGGAGAGCGAACACAAGAGAACTGGGCCGGCGAGTGTCGCGAGTAGGGGACAGAGGCTCCTGGTCTTTAGAAAAGAAAAGCATTTAATTTAGATTCTGTTGTATAATTTCGAAAAAGTTGGAATCCGATGCAAGTTGTTATTTAATTTTGGAAATTAGATTCTCGAAATTTAATTAAAGAATTAAATATTTTTTTAAAAAGTACATGGTAGTAGAACACGAAACGTATAGCGTTCTGAACAAATGTGAAGTATTTCAAACTATCCTTTTTTAATCAAATATATCATATATAAATAAAAATTATATATATATATATATATATATATATATATATATATATATATATATATATATATATATATATATATATATATGATGTATTGTTTTTAAATAATAGTCGAAGGAAGTGAATTTTCATGTTTTTCTTTATAACAAAGTAATTTATCAAGCAAAGGTTGATTCAGACACTTAAAATAATTAAAATTATTACGAAAAATGTTTAAACGTCACGAAAAAGTATTATGAATAGATACGAAACAGTATAATAAAATTTTTCAGCGTCTTGAAATATAATTAGCAATCTGACGTAATTACAACACAAAGATAATACAGCAACATGATAAACGAATGACTTGAGAGCCGATGCATTCTTAAACAATAACAATACACAGCGGCGTCCCGTTAAACTACGGCTTTTTATAATAACATGTTATCTTTTAATTAGTGATAAATTTCTATGACAGCACTTTTCTAGGGCATGTAGTTAATTAAAATGGATTCGTTGCCGAATCATCAAATAGTAATAATAACTTTTCAAGTACTAGACTGTGTTTTGAACACGAAGGCTCTTTGATTTCTGTCCTAGCACCGCTAGATTTATTTTTCTTTAGCTACTTAGTCGTGAAGTTAGAATCCATATCTGTTAACTGTTTATAATGCATTTATTTAAGTTAGCGGCATTTTATTCGAACTTATCTTCTGCATCGTTAAAATCTTATTACACAATGTCGATGAATTCTATTCGTTTCTAATCTTACATGTAAAATTAAAAAATGGAATTTTAATAAAAGTAAAACGAGGAGTTTAAAAGAAAAGGAATGGAAATTAATACAAATAAGAGTACAGTAATGAGAATAGGAAGAGATGAGGATTGAGACCTGCATATAACATACACTAATTAGATGCTAGAGGAGGTTGTGGAATACAACTACCTCAGAGTCAAAATTAGTAGGGATGGGAGGATCGATTAGGAAGTACTGAGCAGGGTTGAAAAGGCCAATATAATTTATTACCAGCTTAGTCACACAGTGATAGGAAAGAAGACCAAGTTGCAGATATATAAGTCAGTGTTCCTACCAACAATCTTATATGGAGTAGAGAGCTGGACGACACTCAATAAATATATGACACATCACAGCATCGGAAATGAAGTTCTTGTGAAGAGTAGCAGGAAAAATAAGAGGAGACAGCAGAAGAAATGAGAGGATTAGGGAAAGCTTGGAGGTACGGGACATGAAAGATATTCTGGACGGGAGACAATTGAAGTGGTATGAAGACAAATTGAAGTGGACAAGCATGCAGATCAAATGATGAAAGTAAAGTGAGGAAACGTTTAGGAGTAAGGCCCCAAGGAAAAAGAGGAAGAGGGAGACCAAGAACTATGTACAAAGGATGCATAGAGCAGTTTGGAAGACAGCGAGGAAACACCATGCAAGAGATGAAGAAATTGAACAATCGCAGAAATGGATGGAAGAGATGGACCGAGACCATTCCCACCCTGGGAGGTAGGGAGAACCGAAAAAGAAAAAAAAAATTTTTAATTTTTTTTGTAAATTAGAAGTTACCTTTTCACCAATATTTAATAATTAATTTTTTTCGAAGCAAAAATCTTTTCGAATTATCACAGTATGAATTATAAAAATAATTGTATCCAGAATCTTTATTTTTTACTTCCTATTGGTACCGAATTTTTTCGACTTGTAGAAATTTTGATTATATATAAACTTGTTAACGCCTAAATATTTTGTACGTTGTTTTTTTTTTTATATAATACACGATCAGATAAATTTTTGCACCACAGCCATGTTTTTCTATTTACCAATCATTATTAATGTCATTATGTATTCGAGTCATAATAAAAGTAAATAGAGCTTTTAACAAAATAAAAATCATTTAAACATAAATTGAGGACTTTTTTAAACACACTTTCAACTTTATTTAGGTTTTTGTGTTTAATTATGTTTGTTAGCTAATGAAAATGATTTGTTTAGCCAATTTTTCTCGTATCAAAATATTGAAAAAACATTTTTTCTGGCGTATAAATCGATTTCACATTACAATTCAGTGTTTAACCTTTACAGTATACCACTACATTATAAGTTTATTATCTTCGAAAATTTCCAATGAAGCAAATATAACTGATTCACATCATTTACGTATAGCAAATTAATAAAGATAAAAAACTTAATAATTCAAAAACATTTTGTAAGTGAAAGAAGTTTGAAAATTTCTATTTCTCATTCTTTCTGTCTGTCTCTCTCTCTCTCTCTCTCTCTATATATATATATATATATATATATATATATATATATATATATATATATATATATAACACACACACATGAATGTATGTATTGTATGTATGTATAGGTATTACAGTAGATTAAGTTGTTAAAAGTACCATGTAAATCAAAAGTGTATAAAAATACATGGTTTTCCAATAAGAACGAACTTTTTAATTCGAAATAAAACAGAATTTGCGCTGGAATTTCAAGTTTCTTTCCTGTAAATAATAGTTGGGGGTGTGTCATTTATAAATAAAAAATAATATAGTGTAAGTGACCGCCGCGTGCATTTTTACAAGCAACCATTTTTTTGTTAAAATCTTCAATAACATTCTTACATAACGCAATGAATGGTTAACTGGCTTCAATTCTTATCAAATCAAAGTCAAAAACAATTTTATTATGATGAATTTTACAGTTTCAACGCCGTATTTACTGTACGTTGGATGGAAGTTGAGGTTAGGTCCGTAGTATTAGCCGTGGCTTTTATTTAAAAGGAGAGTCATGTTTCAGGAAGTGGGTATGAGGGATGGTTTGAAATGATGGAGTCCGGAAATTTTTTTTCAAAAAACCGGAAGGAATAAATGGGCAGTCTGGTGTTTCCTGGGAAACTGGTTTACGTTGAATTTCCGTACAAATTCACCACCGTTTGAATTTTCAGTTTAATATTCAATTCTTGTGTTAATTGAACCTTATAAGCCCTCAGCAATAAATCCTTATGCAAAATTAGCCATGTGGCCGTCTGTGAAAGACCCAGTTGCTGTGAACGAAGTGGAATTCACATTCCTGGCTCTTCCGATACACTTCCAAGAAATTAGTCAGTTTTTTTCTTTAGATCGAGTACCGCGAACACGTGTTGGTGTTTTTTTTTAATCTTTTATCGATCCAATCTCTTCAAATTTACTCACTAATCGAAGAATTGTTGATTGAGATGGACGAGTATGTCGAGAATAAATACCGCGCAATTTACAAATTGTACTTACTATAGAAGGACCATTTTCATTATACAATTGTATTATTTCAACACGTTGTTTTGTTGTATACGAAGCCATAACTAAAAATGATAATGTCAGAACTTACAGAAAAAAAATATAAATATATCTGTCTCTTTGACATCTGTGTAATATAACCTGTTAAAAATTGCGTCCCTATTGGAAAACATTTTATAAAGTGGAGGATAGGTTGCAAAAAATCATAATTAAATAATGCAGTATTTATTAACTAGTTCATCGCTTGTCAAAAAATAACGGATAAATAGTATTCTAAAAGTAAATACAATCCTAAACATATATTTAGTAAGTATTATTTTATTGTGAAATTTTTTGAATATTGGCGTTTTATAAATAAAATTGTTTACATTGAATATATGTATAAAAGATTAAAAAATAATGTAGAGAATCGAATTTTCTTGGTGTATGAATTCTTTCAAGGCCACAATCATTTTAATCTATGTTATGTAACATATATACGATCTTTACTTGAACAATACCGATCCATCAAGTTGATGACATTAAGTATCTTGGCGTCACTCTTGACTATATCATATCTTTCCAGAACTGCACGACTAACGTATGAATGAGTGTATTTCTGAGGCGCAGCTAAAGCGCTTCAATAACTTGGTATTCAAAAACGCGTACAAATGTATTTTTATAGCGCGGTTTTCTATGATCACTATACATTTTGTATTAATACCAGTGAATATAGAAATTGAAAAAAAATCACACAGTACGTTCGTGAGTGCCGAACCTAAGACACAGACAATTCTGATAGTTGTTTTGTTGCTGAATTAACGGTCACAACTATTACTATGTATTTATAAAGCTTAAGCGTTATGTAAGTTTAGTGCGTTTAATATTCACCGATGTGGTACCTATGCAGATTTATATAAAGCGACTGCAAGTGTTTCAAATCATAACGTATCTTCTTTTTAAGAAATATTTTGTTCGGAACAGTTGTATGTGTAGATTTTCTTATAGTTACAGTGGAAGAGTTTGTCAAAGAACAGATGTACTTACCTCCTTACGTAAATCAACAAGAAAGTGCTTTTAAGTGTCGTAGTAAAATTTGATCCCGTAAATCTCTTTATTATCAGTACAGGCATTCTTAAGTTATTGGTTGTTTGTTGAGGCTCAGGTGGACCGTCTTTGACATATAAATCCACCTGGTTTGAGACCGTGGTCTCATGCGTAAAGCTCTTCAGTCAAGTTATCTGACATTTATGACACCTCCAATGATAGCTACCAAAGCAACAAGAATTTTTTTTATGACGCATGAGTCATAGACCGCTGTGTCCCATATTTAGTACATCTATTCACTGCGCCCCCTAGGGATTTAGTACAGTAGCACAACCAACACTGACATATAAACATACAATGGGGTTTATATGTGTTATTAATATATGTAATGCAAAAATTATGTATATTTGTGTATATATATATATATATATATATATATATATATATATGTATATATATATATATATATGTATATATGTATAAATATATAAAATATCAAAATTATCCACAAAAAACTTAATAAAATAACACGTTGTAAGAAATAATCTATCTGCGAGTTTGTTTATATAGACATACTAACATATATATATTGCATATATGTAAATCCATGTAATCGACTTATTTATTTGAGACGTGGTTTCTATGATATCCAAATAGTTTTATTGTTTCATTCGGTTACATTTGTACATGCTTATAATTGACAAGTGGGCGAGCGCTGCGGGCCCGGAGGTTGACGAGCGAAGCGAGTAGGGGGCGGATACCCTTAGTCTTAAACTAATTTGAGATGAGTAACTGTTTAAAAGGATTTGTAAATAAAGATTCATGATGCGTACCACAATATATACATATATATATATATATATATATATATATATATATATATATATATAGAGAGAGAGAGAGAGGAGGGAAGGAGAGTGGGTTGGGATGGACTATAGGTCATTTCGTTTTGCGAAAGAACTAGGAATATTAAAGAAATGGCATATGCTAGTTGCACCAGAAAAGAAATACAGTATTAAAAAGAAACAAAAGTTATTATATGCGGAGAGGTAAAGAGCACATGTTAATATAAGCACATGAAAATATCGCCATCCAGCGACTTTACTGTTTACATTTAAACAGTGCACTTGTGGCGAGAAATAATTGTGATTGTTTAAAAATAATAATTTGCACAATTTTTTTTTCAATACTTTTACGTTTTGTATTCGAAAATTGAACAGGAAAATATCAGAGTATCGTTTCGTAAATAAGCTTGATTTTGTTACTACATAAATTACGTTCTTTGATATATTTTTTTTATTTGTAAAAATATTGTTGTGATTTAATTTTCAAATATAAAATACTTATTGTGTGTAATTCAAAATACTTTCATTTATAACAGTTCTGTGTCTAATTTCTAAAATTATATACATTTAAATAAGTTATATATATATATATATATACACACACACATATATATATATATATATATATATATATATATATATATATATATATATATATATCACACAAAAATCCCATCGTAGTCTCTTCTTCAATCTTGACATATGTATTTTACTGGTGTAATTATCTAAATTTATTAACATCTATAGTGATCTTTTTAGACTTACCTTTATATATATATATTTTTTAAATAATTTCTATTTTGTTTTGAACGGCTTTGTTTAAAAATATCATTATAATCAAATACACAATGTCTATATTAAAAATTAGTAATAAATAGTAGTCCAAAGGAGATATGCACTAATATAAGGGCTGTAGATGCTTTCCGTTGTGCACTTACTGATCTGTCATATTAGGATTTACATATGAATAAGATGCTTTCAATATGGAAGACAAATGAGAAAGTCTTTCTGTTAGAATTTATTTTATTACAGTTTTAAGCAGAGTTTTTCATTTAAAGGCGAGGAAATTGTTACTAATAATTGTTTGTATATATATATATATATATATATATATATATATATATATATATATATATATATATATATATATAGTGTATATATATATATATATATATATATATATATATATATATATATATATATATATATATAGTGTATATATATATATATATATATATATATATATATATATATATATATATTAATTTTTTATGATGTATGTCTCTTTCAATAAATAGGATTCTAAAAACCTATATCATAAAAAAATATGTATCACAATGATGCCGCTAGTGAGTTACAAGTGGTTCTCTTCAACTTTTGTCCCGTTATCTCTATAGTATTCGTTCTTTGGTAGTAATTTAATGTAATATAAAATATAATATTTTGTAATACTAATAGATGTTAAAAGATTTATAGAACTTGATATTTGAAATAATTTATTTTACACAAACCTCAGTATAATCTATACATCATTGTTCATTTGGTATGTAATAAATACAATATGAAATATAATCGTATAAAAAGCGTCTGGACAATAATCTACTTCCCATGTTTTGATGCAGCATAAAAAAAAACTTAATTTATTTCGTGCGTTGTCATTCATATTCTATTGCCGTACCCATATTCTTCGGCTGTTGCCCTATAGATCGTAGGGTGTATCTTGTTCCCCTGTGTCCCATTTTCTATCCATGCAGCGTAATAAATTAATCGCTGCGTTTTCAGTTATGTTTTCTCTACATCTCAGTCATTGACCATACGTTGTTAAGTGAGGCGTCGTTACGCCGATGATGGGCGCCGTCACAGTCTGTTTCAACCCTTATAATACGAATACGAGATTGTGAAGTGACAGAAATTATTTTGTCAGTGCGATAGTGTGTTTGAGGTGTTGTGTTCGCGTAGTGTTTACCAGTGTATTGAATATAAATATAACATATTTTTTCTATAATGATATCTAACATATTAAAAAGAAATTGTATGTTTTATTAATAATATTTCATTATTTTAAGGCAAAATATATCAAACTATTTTTGTTTTGTTTACAGTAGCATATGTGTTACAACAAAAATTTGTTTCATAATAGCAAAACACATGTTACATATTGTTTGATTATTTTTAACCATTATTTATATCAAGATATTATGTCAAAAATGATGAATTAATTTTTCTTTTTTTATTTCTGCATAAGGAAATAATATGTATATATATATATATATATATATATATATATGTGTGTGTGTGTATATATTATTTCCTTATAGCTCTATTTATAATAGCACTTTATTTGCACAGTTCAATAATCTTTTTAGTGCCTCTTGAATTTGAATTTCACTTATATCTCGAGTGTTTTTTTTTCGCTTTTACTTTTATCTGTTATTAACGTTATAATCTATGATTTATTTTTATAAATTAGTAAGAGTGGAAACATTCATACTATTAATAGTTAAATAACTGTCTGTTGTACTTGATTAGTACTCGAAAAAAAATCGATTTTTTACTCGATTTACGAATTATTTGTAGTTTTCTTTTAATGGGTATGATTATTGTTTCAATTTTCGTTCATGATTGTTTATTAGTAAAGCATAGATTTTTTAACCGAATATTTGCTAAATTATGAATTAGTATGAACAAGTATATATATATATATATATATATATATATATATATATATATATATATATATAGGTTACGAATAGTTATGAAACTATGATTAAATTTACTTTCATAAATTAATTTTTGTCGCCCCATTAACCACAAACTTTTTTAACATTCAAAAACACTATCTCTTGGCCAAGCAGTTGGCATAACCTCGCAAAATTTCATAATAAACATATACTCACATGCACACAAATATATTCATACATACATAAACAATTAATATAGGACAGTTTTATAAGTTTGTTGTTATGTTATTTAGGGTTTTAGGGCGCTTCGAATTTATAGGTTTAATAGTAATAATAGGTAATGTTATATTTTTAAATATATTTTCATTTCCTTTTAATAGAATGTCTATGTAAATATTTTATACGCCAAAATGACTAAAAGGAGCGTCTCAGATACAACTTATAAATTATTGTTTACTTATTTATTGTTACTAGTTATTGTTTACTTGGTTATTGTTTATTAATTACCAATAGGTAACAAGATTTGACTTTAATGAAATGTCAAATCTCCATCTCGTTCGTCAACACAAAAAGTATATTTTTCTGATACCAATATATTTTGTAACTATTTCAATACATTGAAGGGTATTTAATTTGTCCTATATTTCGCATATACCAACGAACCTTTTCATCAGTCTTTAGATAAGGATAATTAATTATTTATAATCATTGCATTTCGTGTTTCTGTTTTTGTTTACATTCTAAAGCAAATAAATATATAGAAATTTTTTTTAGATTTCCTTAGTCTTGTATTCGTTATCTCTAATCGACGATTCACAATTTTATAGATATTAATATAAAATTTTCAGGATATATTTTAAAGACATTAAACTTTTAGAAAATACGAAAAAAAATTTTTCAAAGTTATAGGTAGGTGTAGTCCCTTAAAAGAAGATAACAATATACACTACGATATTTATGCTCTAATATAAATGTTTTTATTCAAATTGACAAATTATAAACAATAGTACAATGATATGTCTTTGTTTATTTAATTCGATTAAATCATTTTTAAATTTTTTCTCATATTCCTTTTTTTTTATTGAAACCAGGGGGCTGTCTCCTACTCGCTACGCTCGCCTTTCCTCGGAGAAGTCCACCTCCGCTCGCTTCGCTCGTGTCGCATATATTCGCTTCATTTCATAATATATATATATATATATATATATACATATTATATATATATATGTTAGTATGTCTGTATGATCATTCTCTCAGATATATTGCAACGCAGTTTGTTGTGTATATATATATATACATGTATATATATATATATATATATATATATATATATATATGGGGGGGGGGGTTTATCTGTATAGTCTTTCTCCCAGTTTTGTATTGCAATGAAGTTGTTTTATAAAGTCGCACATTTCATTGTAATTGTTATAATACGAATATCATAATTTTTCGTGAAAATTTTAGGTGTCAGTTAATAGTTATTTAATACAAAATCTCCACACGTTTTTTTTAAATTTTTTATCCATTTTTTTAAATTTTACTGTACATATATATATATATATATATATATATATATATATATATATATATATGTAGAGATAGATTGATAGATAGATTTTGTTTTTTAAAAGAATATGTTTCAATAATTAATCAGACCACTCCTTGTCAATTTTGATACAAATTAATAGATGATATATCTTAATGTCATAGCAACTTTTTGAAGAAAATGTACTATCACTTTTTTAAAATGTATTTTGTAAATTCAGGAAGTGACCATTTTTTGTTCTATGTAATTTTGTATCAACCATCCGATCATAAATCTTGATTTATTTCATTCTTCTTGGTTTTTCAAAAATTGCCTTATTAGTTAATAGCCTAAATAGTTACATTGCTGTTAACTATTTACTGTATTCGTATTAAACACGAAAAAATCAATTGTTTATATTGTTTAATTGACAACAAATTACACATTTGTAAGTTATTTTTATATATTTTTTAAAAAAGTCGGTACCGGACAATCATATTCTACTATCCTAAATTTATTATCAAATTAAATAGATTCAATTTGATTCTGTAACGTGTATGTTTTATAACATTACATAGGACAGTTAAATTGCATGCTGATGTGAATAGCAACTATACATATACAACTGTTAGCGTTTTTGATAACACTGTCTATATATTTATCAAATAACATTTTTAATGATACAAATACGGATGAACATACATTTCAATTGAGCTAATACTGTGAAAAAGACAAAATTCCTAAATATACAGTTACTATTCTTTTATGAATGTGCAAATAATGCCGTATATTTTCCTGTAATGTAATATCTTATTTATTCTTTTAACCTTGCAATTGTATTATTTACCTTGCAATCATTTACATATTATGTGAAACAGTGCTTCCTAAAGAGTGATCCGCAACCATGCAAAAAAAGTATTATGTAATCGATGATAATTTCAGAACGAAAAGAAATAGAAGTCATTTTATAATAAATATAAAATCCGTGTTTTTTTTTTTACAAAACAAAAAAAATGTCTAATGAAGCAGGGAAAATATTTGTCAGTCGAGATATCTGCAGTTTTTTTTGAGAACGTGTTTAAGCCGGATATCTGACGAAACTATAAAACATTTACTGCTCTTTCCGACAGTCTGTAATTGTGAATTTAGATTGTAAATTTAATAGAAATAAAAAATAAATTATTAGGTATTTTATTTTAATATTTACATAGACTTACGTAGGTGAATCGTGTCACAGAATATTACTGAAGTCAAAAAAGACATACAATCAGTACAAAAGTATCCGACCATCTCTTATACTCAGTATGTTTTGAGTAATAAATTAAGTTTACGGTAGAGAAGAAATTGTTTAAAAATACATTTGATATCATTTATTACTGTCCTTTAAAATATAATATTTACAAATAATATATGTATATATATATATATATATATATATATATACATATACATATATATATATATATATATATATATGTATATATATATATATATATATATATATATATATATATATATACACTCATACAATAATATGTTGAAAAAGGTGTGTTTTCAATTCAACATGGCATATTTATACACACAAAAGTATCCGGTCACACAATATTATTTGAAAAAGAGTTAGAAGGCTGGAAACTAGTACTTGGTTGAATATGCGTTAGATTTTAGAACTGCTCTTAATCGATTAGGCATAAACTGTACAAGTTTTTTCGTTATAACTGGATTGCTTTGGTCCCATTCTTCTTTAAGAAAGGTTTTAATACCTCCTTAGTGGTTATAGAATGATTGGTCAAAAATTTCTTCAAAACTTTCCACAAATATTTTATGGAATGTTCGGTGATTGAGGCGGTGTTCCGAGTTGTTTCGGTACATTGTATAAAATCTATTCTTTCGATTTTCTGGCATATTGCTTAGGATCGGTGTTCTGTTGAAATATAAATTTGTTTTTCAATCCGAACTTCTCTGCACTGGCCTTTAAATTATGCTTCAATATATCGATATAAGCTAGCTGATCAATTTTGCCTCCAATAAAATGAAGGACTTGTAACGCCACACCATTATGAAACCACCACCATGTTTTACGGTTGATTGAAGATTTTCTTTACTGAATTCAGTTCCAGGTTTTCTCCATATCATTTTTCTTTTAGATGAACTAAATATTTCAAATTTACTCTCATCACTAAAAATAACAGTATCACAAAAGTCTTACGATTGATTCATATGTTTTTTTAGCGAATTCAAGTATTTTTTTTCTATTCTGTTTACTTATCCATGGTTTCTTTCGCGAAACTCTTCCATGGTAGTCATTTTTTTGACGATTCTACGAACTGTTTCGGAACTCAAATTCTTTTTTTTAACTTTTTTGTATATCCTCGCATACTTCTCTAGCACCTGTACTTGGATTAATTCCTACAAACCTTAAAATTTGTTTTTCCCTCCCTTTCACTTAATATTTTGCGTCTTCGTGATCGTTCTTTATTCGATAATATACTATCAGTTTTGATTTTTTTGATATTTTAAACTGTACTACGTGAAAAACCAGTCTCTTGTGCAATTTTGCGTTGTGAATATCATTTTTCATTTAGAGAAATAATGAGTTTTCTCTTTGATATATTTGCTTAACGCTTTTCGACATTATTCGTATATTAAAATACTGTAACACGGCAAAGAAGCACAACCAATACTACCGAGAAATTTTAAGACAATGTCGAGGCTCATGTTAGTGTTGCAAGCGAAAATATTCAGGGATTTACCGATTTCTATGACCATGAGTTTTAATTATTGTCCATTGCCGGAACTTTTATCTGTGTAAATATCACATGTTGAATTGAAAACACACATTTTTAACATATTGTGTGTGTATATGTATATATATATATATATATATATATATATATATATAAAATTTGTAAATATTATATTGTGAAGTACAGTAATAAACGATATCAAACATATTTTTAAACAATTTCGTCTCTACCATAAACTTAATTCATCACATAAAACGTACAGACTATTAGAGGTGGCCGTATACTTTTTTGACTGACTGTATGTCGGATCAACTCTACACTAGTGTTATATGTACTCAACAATAAAGGTACGCTTAAGAGTAAATATTTAAGACAGAGACACACGCTAAAATAACCCCTGTACACTCCGTGTAATGTCACTCTTTAACGGCTGTACTTTACTGTATAAAATAATAATAATGTACATTTTGATAATTTTTAATACATGTCATTACTATATGTACTCTACTACTTTCCAGTCCGTACAAAAATTGTGCACATAAAATGTATGTCTGCTGATTGAATGCTTATGATGAATTTTATATCAAAATTCAATTTACCAAAGTATGTAAGTTGGAGTTTACTTATGTAGAATCGACGTGTGTTGGAGAATGTTTGTATTCTGTTACGAAACTAGCTGGATGTGGAATCTGACATACGGTTTAAATGCCTACTATTGAGTGGAATATAAATATATTGGTCAAAAATTATAGACAACATTAACACTTTCATTAATATAAATTAATATTATTATTACTTAAACATATTGTCGTTACGTTATTGAAGTAGCTGAATTATTATAAGAAATTTTTAAAAATTTACACACATATATATATATATATATATATATATATATATATATATATAAATAAAAATAAAATCTACTTTAAACAGGTGATCCGTATGTGTTCTAATCATCCATGAAATGGTCTGGAAATATTAAAACTTTGAGAAACACAACAAAAAATTAATTAGTCTGCTGCACAAGGTTAACATAGATTATATACGGGTATATTTAGATATTTTGTAAACAAATGTACACAATTTATCACCGGAAATTATAGTTGTACTTTAATTATTATTACTATATATATATATATATATATTTAAATGTGTGTTTGCGTGTTATGTATTTTTATATAATTACTTCATGTGCTATACTATACTGAAATAATTATATATGAAAGTAGTAAAAAATATTTTCAAAAATATATTTTTTGTATATCCTACGAACCACAATTTTTTTCGGATTGAAAATATTCAATAATTGACTATTAATCATTTTTGATTGTTGTTTATGTGCATTTTAATGCCTATATCGTTATCCACAGAGCATTAAAACACAAAAAAACTACCTCCATTAAACTACGTTGAAATACCAATATAAAATAATAAAATGTTTTTCACTTTTTGCATTACTGAATAAATAATCGGAACGTATTATAAGAATGTAAACTAATTCTTGTAAGCACATTTGATTTTATATAAATTAATTATTGATAAAGATAAAGAATTTGATATTTTTAATTGACCAGAAAAAAATTGTAATACGTCACACTTTTTACATTTACGTTCCGCATTGTGATTGGATTAAAACGTTTTGTAATTATAATTTTACTGTGATAATGTATTCCTCCTTCAAATGTTCTTCAAAATTGTCTGAATTTATTTCAATTTGAACTTGTACCTGTAAAATTCTTTATATATTAGCTTGTAACATATATTCGTCTCATTTTTTTAATGCTTATAAAATCATTTATTTGTAAATTCAGAAATAAGTTTAATCAATTATTATGTGCCATTTTGATTGATGATCTTCGTCCATCTTTCTGGTATTTGAAAGATTACTCCCTTGAAGAATTCCTGGGACTTTCTAGCGAAAAACTGTTTCAATTCATCTTGCCAGAAATTTAAATCTGTTAAATTAACACTATTAAGATAGTTCTGTAAAGATTTAAACAAATGATAGTCTGAAGGTGTAAGGTCCGTACTATATGATGGATGCACTAAACATTTCAGCCAAGTTGAAACACTTTTTGCCGAGTCTCTATAAAAACGTGCGGTCAGACGTTATCACGGTGGAACATAATATCATTTCTATAGACCAACTCTGGCCCCTTCATTGGTCAATTCACTCTTCCTTCACTGGTAAATTGTGAGCAGTACTTTATGGAATCAATAGTTCAGTTCGGTAGCAACGGCTCCATAGTACACGATACCCTTCCAATCCTCACAGATACACAACATGACCTTCTTTAGGTGCAATCCAGCCTTTGCGATCGTCTGTGCTGGCTTATCTCGCTGTGACCATGATCTTTTTCGGCTAACGTTGTATTGAATGTACTTGTTATCGCCAGTAATGATTTGTTTGAGAAAACACTCGTTTTCTATTGCGTTTAAGTAACGAATCGCAAACACAAATTCGGTCCACTAAATTTTTATCGCGAAATTGATACGGCATTTAGGTATCAAGCTACTTGACCATCCCAAGCTTTCGTAAATGTCTGGAAATAGTGTTACTGATAATGTTAAGTGGCGACTAATCTCACGTGTCGTCAGATATTGGTCACTATCAACCATGGTCTTGATTTTACCAAGTGGAGAAAATCTCGTACATGTATTTGCACAAGATAAGTTTCTTCCGATAATATAGTTCGTAAATTGAATATTTATGATAAAATGTCATAACTAATACTCTGTCGTAAAGTATTTGCTTCTAATTACTTCATTTAACCTATTTATTTGTAGGAAATTTAGGACTGATATTTACCCACTCTGCATCCAGTCTTTTTTTCAATCATTGATGCTCCTAATTTCGTATTTCTGGATTATACGTTTAAGCTGTGCTCACAAGTTTTCAGTTGTGTTGATGTTACGTGGGAGGTCCAAAAGTTCGATGGAAAAAAATAAATAAAAGTCTAATTGATCTGAATTTTGTATATTTCTCAATATAGTCCCCAAATATTAGTATTATCAAATGTGTTAATACTAGTACATTTTTTACAACGCTCAATGAGCTTTTCAAGATCTTCAAAAAAATATTCTTTTGGGTTGCTTGAAAAATGCTCTGAAATAGCCGACTTCACTTCTTCATCGTCTTGAATTTTTTTACCCCTCGAGTCTTTATTCAGATTTGGAAATAAAAGTAGTCGCTCGGTTAAGATCTGGATTATATTAAGGATGGCTGAATTCTTGGAAGCCACACTCAATCATAGCAGCCATCGCAATCTGACTTCGGTATATCGGAGCATTGTCTTGTAAAAGAACACCTTTGACCATTTTCCACGTCTTTTTTCTTCAATAACTTCTCGAAGTTGACGAATATTCGACGTGTAGCTCTCTGCGGCTATGCTGACACCCTTTTCTTTGTATTCAATTAAGAGAGTGCCTTCTGCATCCCAAAACATAGTCGCCATCAATTTTTCCGTTGACTGCGCACTTTGAATTTCTTGAGAGCGTGTGCCCTCTTTTTCAGCCACTGCATGGACTCTTGGTTCCTCTCAGGTTGATAGTGATAAACTCATTCTCGTCTCCGGTAACAATTCTATCTGTCCGATAAAAATCGCACGAAAATCGTTGCCGCACAGCTCTAAAAACTCCTGATTGCACGCAATTCGTCGCCTCTTTTGTACCGGCTAAACATCCTCGGCATCCATCTTGCACTCAGCTTAGTCATGCCAAGATGATCATGCAAGATTCTGAGAATGGTAATATCGGATACTCCAGTTATATCTGCGAGTTGTGCTTCTTCAGTCAACCATCTTCCAATACAAGATTTTCGACATTTTTCGATAATGTCTGGATGGCTGCCTCGACCTGCCGTCGAGAGTGATAATCGTGTTCCAAGTCTTCTCTTCTTTGTTTGAAAAAAGAATGCCATTTATAAATCATACTCTTTCCTGGTGAACGATCCCCGTAAACTATAAACATCTCTTCAATGATGACTTTCGGGGAGTTCTCTTGTTTAGTAAGAAATTTAACAACAGCGAGTAGTTCATTTTTCTCCATTATTTTGTAGTTACTCCGAGTTGAGTTGTTCTTTCGGCGACAGTGTGATGAATATAGATGACAGTACAATGGTACTTCGCTTTTACGCTGATCAAGAGTTCTCTGTTCGACAGTAACTAATAAGAAGTGGATCCGACCCTCACCCTCCTCTTTTCCGTGAACTTTGGGACCTCTCCTCTTAGATGATTGAGAGATGGAAGACGTTTACTTAACTTAGGGAATATTCCACAAATTCCATTCTCTTATATGAACCCTATTCTTGAGATCGATGCCTTGATAAAATATATACTTGTTTGAGATTATCCAAGGGGTCGCACTGTATTTAAAATTCTTCTTTGCTGATGTTCTTCAATTTGTTTATAATATGATGGTTCAGTAAAATGAAACTTTTTAAGAGTAGAAACTGAAATAAAATCCCCCGCCCTATAACTGATCAATCGCCATATTGCACAGTAAGTTGAATGTTTCTTATATCCAAGCTGGAATTAAAATAGAATTAGAACGATACATGAAGTAGCTTATTGTTACATAGAATTATTATACAAAAGGAACGGACGGATATAATAAAGTCTTATTTGCTTTTTAGTTCATAGCTTTCTAGTGTACGAATACGATTGGGAGTATAATACAACTGTGTATGTAAAGTGTAATTAAAAAAAAGTCGCTAAGTGTACGTTGTAGTGTGCTAGAAGTAACATTTTCAGTCGTTCTATTTCATTATTTCTATAAATTAATGTGTAAGAGCCACCTAAGGCAATGAAAAGCAATTGGTTAATTGCATACTGACATTTGTCAATTTAATGACTCGCGACCTTCAAAATGTACATTATGTAATGAACGGACTAATTCATTTTATCTTTTATAGTCGGTGGATTTTATATAAATTAACTCACGTGTTATCTGTTATCTGCATATGTTGAATACATGTGGGATTTAATTACATTTACAAAATAATATTAAGCAAATAAGTCTTTGTGTAATTAATTAATAAATTTATAAAAAAGTTATTTGATACCTTTGTTCAAATTAATTTTTCATTAAAATTATTGTGGTACAAGTTTATATGTACGTTTCTGTACATCATATTATAAATATGATATACATTATTAATTTTATATATTTGAATACAGGTTTGGTAAAATTAAATTAAAAATTATAATAAAATACCATTATCATCAAATTGAATTATAAATCTAAAGTATATTTAATGAACGATGTATTCTCATCTTAATTCAATACTATTTCTTGCTTTGTTATTACTCCTTCGATTACATTATGATAGTCTGAAATTAAAAAGAACTTGGATTTTTGATTTGTTCAAATTTTTTATTGTTAGATGTATAAATTAATTCGGTTCCGTTTTTATAGAAAATGATTGTTTGTTTACGAAAAAATGAAATACATTTCAATCCTCAAAATATCTCCTATTATTTTGTATAACTTTGTTTCATCTGTCGGATAACTGACGAGTCCCTTGTCGAAAAAATAGTGTCTTTGAGTCGATGAAGTCGTCAATGCGGACTTCTTGCACTTTAAAATGAGTATCAGTCAGGTGATGCAGGAGTGACTGGAACAGGTGATAATCTGAGCGGGTGATATCCGTTGAATACGCCACATGAGGAAGAACTTCTCATCCCAACAAACAAATAACGTCTTTGGTCTCTTTTGCAGTCCAGTTGAGTGTTGTCGTGCTGCAAAATGACTTCTCGTTTCCTCGCCAGTGAATAATCTTTTCTCATTAATTCGTCACTCAAACGGATGAGCTGTTGATGATAACAACGCTCTGAATTTACAGTCTGACCAGGCTCGAGCAACTCAATACATCACACCCTTAATGTCATACCAAATAGTTTTTTTTTGGACGTGAATATTTGATTTCGATGATTTGATTAATGATTCTCGTCACGGTCGATGGTTCACTGGGCGTAAGCCACGATTTTCTTCGCTTAGGATTGTCATACAAAGCCCATTTTTCATCCCCGGTTATGATTTTATGCAAAAAATCCTTCCTTTTGAACCATGTGAGCGAGGACATAGCCTTATCGCATCTTCATTGTTTGTTTTCCGGGATGAGCTTATGTGGAATCCATCGACTTAGTTTTTGAATTTGTCTTAGTCGATATAGACAATAGAAAATTGCTTGCTGGATAACTCCAGACAGTTGAATGAGATCCTGTTGAGTTTGAACAGTGGCTCAAGCTCATCGTCTCCGATTTTTTTCGATTGTATGGAACTTTCTCGATCGTAAAGATCAAAATCATAATTCAGTAACGTTTGTAACCATTTTTGACATGGTTTATGCGACGAAACACTTTCTCCCAAAGCTGAGCAAATCATTCCCACGACTTCGGCAGCATTTTTTTTCAACTGGAATGCAAAAAGTATGCAACGCCTAGTATGCTACTTTTCGGACGCCATCGTGTTCTCAATTTTTTTGTTAATTTATAAATTAATTGTACAATTAGGTTATACCAACTGCTTGGAAAAGATATATGGTATTTTTAAAAGGTAAGGTTGACACTTCAAAATCCTAAAACAATGAGAAAACGTTTTAATTTAAAATAGAGTTGATTAAAATTAAAGGTACAGAATTAATTTTAACACCTAATATATTAGTAGTGTACACTGTCATTAGTATAAATTCTTATATCAGTAATAAAGACTTAAGAATAGATAAAAAAAGATTAGCAATTGATAACATCATAATGCGTTAATCATATAAATTTGAATGGCTTTCACATGAGAGTCTTTGTGACACCACCAAATGTGACTCAGTAACAGGAAACACAGACAACATATAGAGGTCATATAAACGTACGAAGGTAGAGTAATAAGTACACCCGTGTTCGACACGAAAACGCAATTTTTTCAATCAAA
>CM068318.1:34570955-34675955 GCA_034766995.1 Acanthacorydalis orientalis | reverse complement strand
TATATATATATATATATATACACACACACATATATATATATATATATAATTCATATGTATACACACACACATGAATAGAGGTAACCCACAAAAAAGAGTTTTTAGTAAGTAATTTTGTATATTGATTTGAGTTACAAATTGAATAAAGAAAAATGTATAAATATATAAAAAAATAAATATTGAAAAGTATATATAAAAACATGATTTCTATGTTTCATTAAAAAGAGATACAGAATATTATATTTTTTCTTATAATGAAATAAAATAAGGAGCCTTCTTATAATGAAATAAAATAAAATTGACAAAAACTTACACCTACAAATGACATATATATATATATATATATATATATATATATATATATAAATAATTGCTGTTTGGTAAAAAAATTTAATTATAAATGCACAATTAAAAATAAACATAAATTTATCAACAAAATTATTAAAATAATTAGTGACCTATATAAAAGTATTTGCTAAAATATATATATGTAACATTACTAGTGTTAGTCTATTTATGTCTACACGTATGTATGTTTTTTAATAGAACTTGTTAGTTTTTTTTATAATGTTAGAAAGTATTTAAGTACACTTGTACTGTGTATTTAATAAGACATTGTAATCATATTTTTATTATATACTATATATGTATACATTTGTAATATATATATATATATATATATATATATATATATATATATATATATATATATATATATATAGAAAGAGAGAGAGAGGTTTTTTATCACCAAGCTGAATACAAGAAGTCAATATATGTGAAAAATTTATTTTATAAAATTGAAATCAACTTCAAAACCATAATATTTATAATTTGAAAAAGTTTATCTGCATTAAAAATGTCTGATAGTAATATATGTTATATTCACATATTAATATTATAGATGGTGCTCTAGTGCAACAGGAAAATTTCAAAATACAATAATTAAATGAATTTTTATTTTTACATCATTTTTTATGTATTCTTGTTAAGTATATCTATCTTGTTAGGTCTTTTTTTTTAAAAAAAGAACGTTTTGTAAATGAGCACCATTTCGGCGCACTTATTATTCCTGTAATCTTATTCGAAAATTTTCCATTATGCGTCTTAACATTTTTGTGGAATCCTTGCAAATGTTTTTTGAATTTTTAATTTAAATTCATGAGTAGTGTGCGGACAATCAATATACACTTTGCTCTTTAGATAATGCCAAAGAAAATGATCACACGCTGTCAAATCTGTGGATCTGGCTGGCCAAACAATATATCCATTTTTGGAAATGATATGAATCGAAAAGAACGCTCTTACAGCAGTCATGAATACTCTAGCGATATGATTTTTCACCCCATCTTAATGAAGCTCATCTCAATGAAGAAATTGATTTTATTCATAGGAGATTTGAATGATAATGCTTTTAAATTTATCTAGTTGACTTTCGTTATTCAAATTCATTTAAAAATTATTGCTTTAAAAATATAAAACTTTGCTACAGAAATTCCAATTATTATTACATTTTTTTTCTACAATTATTTTTCCTCTCAATTATGCAATATTTTAAATGTTTCCTTTTTCAAAATTAATGTCATACTTGATTATCAATATCAGTGTTCTAAAATTTAATGTATATTATGTGTAGATTTATTTATCGTGTATGAATTGTGAAAATCTTCATTTTTCTTTATATATTTCATTGTTAGAACAGCTTTTAAAAATGTTTAAACCTTTATCACTCCAACTGTTTAATGTGATTATCGACCGGCAACTCCAACTTATTCTTGGCATATGCTTGCTTGCGAGTTTTTAAGTGTCATACTTTAAATACTACAATCACATGTAAATAATAATATTCAAGTCATTTAAAACAATCTTTATTTATTTCAGAAGTAATATAATTTTGATTATAATATTTATATATTTAGTTATAACTGACTATTATGTACGGTATTTTTTAAAACATTCATTGGGATGTAATCCGGGTTTGCGTGTTCACAGGTCTTACAATAGAAAACTGTTTTTTTTTTACCGCATTACTTCATTTGGGCGAACAAACAAGATTCTTCTTCTTTTTTCCTTTCGACAACTGATTAATTATATGGAGTTTCCTATCCAAAGGTTGTTCTTTTTCTATTCTAGAAGGCCTGCCATACACATTGTTATTTGAAAGTCTCCTACGAACCGATTTTCTAATATTTTCATAAACTTATAGTTTGACAAAGCTCTATCGCCTTTCTGTTCCTTTTCTTAATATAAACAATTACCTACAGCACAGTTCGTACAGCAATAAACTGCTAATAATACAGCAATAAATAATTCGTTCAATTAGTAGCACACTTGAAATCAGAGGTGCCTGACAAGCACACGTGGAGTAGAACGCCTGATGTCGGTTGTGCCTGAGAGGCACACTTGAAGTGATAAGGATTCATTCATATTTTTACAGCAGATAACATGAAGATATAATTTAACATGAAGATATAATTCCTCGTGATAAAATACATACGAGTGAATTAATAATAAAATTATTAACACTCTCTGTGAGTGATTGCATATTTTCATTACACACACACACACACACACACACATATATATATATATATATATATATATATATATATATATATATATATATATATATATATGTATAAATAAACAAAAAAGATAATTTTAATTATTTTTTCTGCATGTATTTCATATTAAATATGTGGACTGAAATTTACAGTAATATTATTTTCTGTGTTGATTCATGACTTATCTTAAACCTTTTATAAATAATTAAACAAACTGTAAATTAAGACTTCGTTTTAATTAATTTTTTTTTTTTGTATAGTATTAAAAATATAAAATGAACATTTTTCAGTTGATAAAGTGGAAAATTTTGCTGGAAATGTCGACAAACAAAACATTTGTCATTTTTTATTCATATTTAATATAATTTGTTACATTTAAAAATATGTTTTTTATTCACTGAAAGCAAAGAATTTTTACATTTGAATGTAGTAGAATTTTTACATTTGAGTGTAGTCTCATGATACGTTGTAATATAAATTAATTGAGATGAAATGATCATTGGAAAAGAAGATAATAATTTCTAAATTCAAGATTCAGTGACCGGCTTTCACATATATCATTTACAACTTATTTTCCTATTTACAGAATTTATATTATCGCTGATTTAGAATTTTGGGTATTTTTGTCTGATATTGTACTTTCAGTAGATCCTGAACAAAGAGTCGATTTAATTTGAAATATTTATTTACAATAGACTATTAGTGCTATATCAGTTTCTTTATCTAGTTTGATTCTATTCAGTACAGTAAATTTACAATACATACATTAATATATATATATATATATATATATATATATATATATATATATATATATATATATATATATATGCCTCAAGGATTGAAACCGTAACCGGTAAAAACAGTTTCATTTTAGTAACCGAAATCGAATCAGTATCGGTTTTCATGAAACATTTAATTTTTCAGGGGGCAGTTTGAAATTTCCTTATCAAATTTTTTGTTCTTATTTTTTTCCTTTTTTTTTCGAAAATGCAATTTTTTTCCTTTTTTTCGAAAATGCATTTTTCACTATTAAAGCGTATTTTCACTATGTCACAAATAAATGTTTGATCGTAACTAAACCCATAAAATGAATGGTTAAAATCCTCCATATTTTATATTAGTAATAAGCCTGAGTAATAAATATATGTAGTTGAAAAATATGTAGTTGTCACTAAGGCGAAAATTGAAAAAACTATTGCATATTTGCAAAAAAAATGGATCGAGTCAATAGTCAGGACTTTTTCCAATCTTTTTACAATACGAAAGTCCCAAGTTTCGAACTGCCAAGTTTTGGGACTTACCGAAGTTCCTCATTTTCTGTCTGGAAAGTGAATGGACTGGAAAATCTAAAGGGAATGCTTCTAAAAGACACTTATCTAAATTAAAGCATGAACGGAATGTTTTCAAAAATCTCAATTTCTACCATTCAGTCCACCAGAAAAGTCAAAAATTTGCATTAGATCCTCTTTTATATTCTGAGATGACAAGGAGAAAGCTCAATAATGATGCTTTTCTTGTGATTTTCATGGATCCACGTTAAAATATTGTTTTATCACCTATCCAGAGAGAAAAATGTATTACTTCTTTGCTCACCAAACTTTACGATGGTGAAAAAGAACAAACCGCGATGAATGTTAATAAATCTAATGACAACTTAGTAGAGAGTCGAATCAGCTTTGAAACACTCTGAAAACATCTGAGATTTTGATTTAATATTGTTTCGTTTAGTTGCGAAACGAGTTTCTGATTATGATAATGTAGAAATTTTTTGTGAAACAATACATCCTCTCTTAATCTCTCTAGCAAATGAAAAACGACGGGACCAAAACAGTAGTATATTACAGTACTAAAAGATTGAATCGTTGCGGAAACCGCTGATGAAATAAATAGTCAGAATTTTTTTAGATGTACCCGCTGTGTAAGTCAACGTCGAAAGATTGTTCTCAGACTTAAAATTTATCATGCCACCTTTAAGATGTCGTTTGCGAAGCGACGTGGTAGACACACTTTCTTTAATTAGAACAAATGGCTAGTACGGTTTGTCAGCATTTAAATAGCTTTTAAGTATTTTCAAAAAGTTATAGAAAAAATAAATAATGTATTATCTAAAATATGTGTTTTTGAATTTTTTTTTATAAATAATTTCATTATTTATTATTCATAAATTACATACATAAATAACATAAACATAATTATTATTAGTAATTGTCTTTTTGTTAGTGTTCGATACTGTATTTTTAAAAACCGAAATCAGAACGAAATCGAACGTTATAATGATTTGGTTTCAATTCTTTATATATATATATATATATATATATATATATATATATATATATATATATATATATATATATATATATATAAATACATACACACAATAGTGAATTTCATAAACAAAACATCCTTCGGAAAGATGTTACAATCCGATAAAATAACCCAAAATAGTCAAACTTGATATATAGAGATATATATCTGTTTTGACAAATCTTCAAACCGGTAAAAAAAATATGTGCGAATGTCTTCCAAATCGACAAACGCATCAACAACAAAACTGTCGTACGCACTATTTATAAGATATATTTTAAAATGAGACTAAAGGATGTCGCTTAATTGTTAAAATAAAAAGAGATGAACACGTTTTTGTCCGCTATCTCGGCCATTCGTCGTGAATATTTTCACATGTCTATTAGTCTAATCTAACCTGGCAGGCGATCTTATCCAACTCGCCCAGACGTCTTAGTGATATTATTTTTGCTTTACTCTTTACATTCGCGTAACTCGACGTAAAGATTATTACTCTCTCTGCTTTGGTATAATTTTCGGCACGATATCATTTCAAAACTGATACTGTAAATCAGTAATCGTATCATTATTTGTTTAGTAATCTGTGGAAAACAAGCGAGTACATACTATTTGAAAATAGTGCCAAATAATTGCATTCATATTCTTATTTCCGTCAATGTAATTGCCTGAATAAAATTCAAGTGTTTTAAAAATAAGAAAATTTTCATAGTGTATTAATATATTGTACCCGGATACTATTTTTTGAAAGTTTATTAACACGCATAGTTTTTGTGTTTAAAACAAGTACAGTGCCTTTAAATTCAATATGAAGATTAAAATATCATCGGACAAAATGAGCGATCTTTACAGAGGTCAGCATATTTATTTGGTAAGTTCTTCACATATTTAATGTATATATATATATATATATATATATATATATATATATATATATATATATATATATATAAATGTATATATATATTTTTTTTTCCGGTTATGTGTACTTAAATTATTTATTATGCGTTTTCATTCAAGTTGAAAAGTCTTTAATAATATAATAATTTATAATAATTATTATATGTTATTAAAAATTGTTAAATTATTTATTATATTATTAAAAGTTATTAAATAATAATTATTGTCAATATTTATAATAATTTAAAATATTTATACATTCGAGAATAACTTTTTTGCTGAGAACAAAAAGCAAAAACTATAACTAATTACTGTGAGTTGTATTGATTTTTTTAGTTGAAACGTTTATATTATTAAATGGTTGCGTTGCTAAATAAGTAATATACCTTAGATAAAATAGAATCAAATTTAATTTTGTTATCATTTTCAATAGGCAAAATCATTATTACCCATTTTAATGATTGAACAATTTCTCTCGTTCTCTCTCTCTCTCTCTCTCTCTCTCTCTATATATATATATATATATATATATATATATATATATTACAGCATTTGAGATTTTTATTTCGCATAATATATTTTTATAATAAATGTTTTATTCATAATAAAAATTTAACAGCATAACTGTAACCGAAGTTAATTAAAATCAGATTAAATTATCAATTATTCATGCATTTTCATGTTCAAAACAGCCCCCTATCAACTCAGACAACGATCCGTAATAAAAGAAAAAAATCAATTGGTTCATTGTTTAAAGTTTAATGAACTAATTATTTCTATATACTTAAATCATACCGATTGTACGTTTTACTTCAATTTGGAAATACTTTAATATATTTAATAATTGTATTTTCTAAAAACAAAAAGTAAAAAATTACAACTACTCAGTTACAATATTTTGATATAATAGCTTTAATACAAATAGATAAAATCATATCAATTGTTTTATATGAAACGTTTGTGTTACTAAATTAAAAATAATATACCTTAAATAAATTAGAATCGGATTAACTTTTCAACATATCATTTTTGTAATTGACAGTAAATCATCATTATCTATTTTAAGCAATATATAATTGAACAGTCTTTGTATGTATATATGTAAAATATATATTTGTGCGTGCGTGTGTGTGTGTGTGTTTGTGTTTATATATATATATCCATACATATATATATATATATATATATATATATATATATATATATATATATATATATATATATATATATATATATATATATATATATATATATATATATATACGAGGTCAGACAATTAAGTAATGCGACCGATTTTTTTTATCGGCCTGTGGTAACACTGCGAACCTGTAACTCCGCCACCGTAATAGCAGATCCCTACTCTCTCAATTGAGACCTTGACCACCCTCGTACGATCATTTCTTCGCCAGCTGTTTAGTGTTTTGTAACAACGCGCGAGTAGTGTATGTCACGAAAATGGAACAGAGAAAGATTGTCAAGATTGCTCAAGATTGTCTCGAGCAGGTTGAAAGTGATCCTACTCTTCTCGATCGAGTTATTACTGGTGATGAAAGTTGGTTCTTTCAATATGACCCCGAAACTAAACGACAAAGCCAACAGTGGCTGTCTCCTGGAGCACCAAGGCCAAAGAAGGCGAGAATGAGCAAGTCCAAAGTGAAAACCATGTTGATTTGCTTCTTCGACAGCAAAGGGGTGGTTCACAAAGAGTTCGTACCACCTGGACAAACCGTAAATCAAGTATTCTACCGCAATGTGCTCGAAAAATTACGAAAAAGGGTGCTCAGAGTGCGTCCAGAGATCGCGAAGACTTGGGTTCTGCATCACGACAATGCTCCCTGTCACAGTGCGTTCAGTGTCTCTCAGTTTTTGGCGCCTAAAGGCATCGCAACGTTACCACAACCGCCCTATTCACCGGACATGTCACCCTGCGACTTTTTCCTATTCCCCCATATGAAAAAATTCGTCAAAGGTCGACATTTTGACTCCGTTGAAGATATCCAAGAATCTGTGACGAGGGTACTCGGAGAGGTCCCACAAGAAGTGTTCCAGAATTGTTACGAAAACTGGAAAACTCGCTGGAATAAGTGTATAGATGCGGGAGGAGACTACTTTGAAGGGGATCGCAGCGATGTACCTTAATTTTTAAATATACTTGATTTTTGAATTTTGTCGCATTACTTAATTGTCTGACCTGTATATACATATATATATATATATATATATATATATATATATATACATATGTATATATATATATATATATATATATATATATATATATATACACACACACACGCACACACACATACACCAACACCAACATTACTTCATACAGTAGCTTCAAATAACATTGTGATACAGCGATCGCACATGGTACAGCAATTTTGAAGTTCTTACTCCATATGTTTTTTAATAATGTTTTATTTATCACATTTTACTCATAGTTAGTGTCATATATGTTTATAAAACATTGACATAATAATCAAAAAAATCATCATACCATCGAAACATTGAAAGGAATATATTTTTGTGATAGGTTAGAAAAATTTTTACTACACCATTTTTTCCAATAGTCCTCATGGTAACTACAATGTTCGTGTACTCATACTTTTAACAGTTAAATCATTTTGGTATTTAATTTTTACCTCTTGTGTTAGTGACTAGTGGAAAATAGAAAGTTAAATAATCAACGCCATACTTCTTTTATACCGTCATCCTGTTGGGTATTTTTGCTAGAAAGTGTTTCATTTTTTTGCTGCAAACATTTGTCTTCGCATATAACAAAAATGCAATTACATTTTTGAAGGTAGACTTCTTTAGCCTCGTTGGGAGTAAATTTTCAAGACGAAAATTGTTTACGGAAGTTGGTACGACGCGGAGGGGAGGGGAAGAGAAATGGTAAGGTTAGGTATTTGAATCGTTATAGATTTCTAATAATCTAATTTTTCCTCATTTATTACTTACTGATTTCTTACAAACATTTAGATATTTCGTTCGTAAATAAACTAAATAAAGGCTACGTAAATTCTTATTTTTTTTAATTTTCATAACTTTGAACTTCAGTGGTTTTTTTATTGATATAATGATATGAATATATATATATATATATATATATATATATATATATATATATATATATATATATATATATCAACTCAATTTATCCGTTGGCTTTCTACATTCGCTTAACTGTATATAGTGTATCTATTTATCCGGATATCCGTCAAATTGAGAGGTTAACAAATTTTATGTTGACCATCCTAAAAGTCTCTATTTATCAAATTATAACTAAAATGGCGAAGTGATCTGACACTGTAGATGGCAAAGAAAACGAAAATATGAAAGCGAATACCGTATTTCGTCGCTCGATAAATAAAATAGTGTATATGCCATACAATTTTCGATTGAATGGGAAAAATTGAACTCATAGATTTTTCTTCGTTCTTCTAGTTATTTAGAATTTGAATTCTATTTATACATACAATTGGAATTTACTTGCAAAAAAAAAACTAATCTAGTTGGGACTATACGTGCAAATAAAAAATAAATACCAAAAACTGCAAAAGCTAAGGAAGATAATATGGTCGGGTTTTCTACACGACTTTATAAATCAGAAAATTATGTTCTAAAAATTGGCAAAAACAAGCCCAAGAAAAAAGTACTATTATTCAGTTTAAGACCTAAATTTGTAAAAATTGCGAACGATAATAAACGTATCTCGGAGATAATTACATTCTACAACAAGACCAAGTTTGTAGTGGATATGGTAGATCAAATGGCACGAATTTTGTGTCAAAGCAGGGTTCCGTAGATGGCGTCTTCAAGTATTTTAGAACATCTTAGATTTGGCAGCTATCAATGCATAAATATTGTACAAGGTGACTACTGGACTAAATATATCGAGAAAAGATTTTATTTTTGAACTGTCTGAAGAATTAGCGATAAACTAAAGAATTGAATTAGAGAAGGCCTACAGATTTGAGCGTAAGACTATTTCCAATCGGTCATCGGTTATAGGAAATGCCAATAACGATCGAAAGTCCTACCAAATCGGATTTTGTAAAAAAAATAGATGCAATAATATTTTCCGGAGTGCAAAAAGTTTGTGTACGGAAAATAGATTAACCTCAAAACAGAATTTGTATATAAAAAATATACTGTTAATTTCTGTTAATAAAAGTGTAGCTATATAAAATAAAATTAATGTTTTTACCAAAAAAAAAACTGTTGTAATGCATCTGTCAAAATGACGGATTCCAGTAAAAATAGGTATACAATAAATACCCGTAAATCTAGCGTTAAATATTATTCAGTTGAGATAAACTTTTAATTAGAGTATCTGATATATAAAGGAACAAATTACCAAGCTACACTCCACAAAAATGGAAAAAAAATGTGCGTGTGTGATATATTTATTGATGATCTACAGTCGAGGTCGAAAATTGTACACGCATTTTTATCAGTCATATTTTTTTTATTTACCTATTCGTATACTTTTTCATAACTGGAAAGTTGCCAAGGTCATTGTATTAATGAACTTTACAAAATCTAATATCGGAATCTTATTATTCAGTAATGTAAATAATTTGTCATGCAAGATTATTGTTTGTAAAAATATTTTTTTGTAAATAAAACTTATGATTTTAGGATTTTTTCAGTGTATTTAATTATAATAATATATTAGTTACAAATTGTCAAAGAAAACAAATATTAGGAGGTTGCATTGAAAGCCGCGGTTGTTTTTATGTTTTTTTTGAGCATTTATTTCAATAACAAAATGTGTGAATACATTAATCAAAGTATTTGCTCTCTGAAGCTGTAACTCCTCACTATTCTGGCAGAAATTGAATTCTACGACGCAAGAATGGTCTTTCTTTTGATCCAATCCATTCGGCAATACCCTCACCCCTACCCTTCATATCCTATCAAATAGACAGCATTGCTTTGTGACCGTGGATGTTTCGCTTTGGTGTTGACGTTGCTGATTGGCCAGGATCAATCCATGTCGAAATAGATTAATTTTTCATCGCCGGTCACAATACGCCACAAGAAATTCTATTTATGCATTGCAGGCAAAAAATTGAAATTTTGAATGATTAGCAATGGTATTTTCGGTCAATTCATGTGGTAGCCATCTCCCTTCTTTCCGGATCTTACTCATGGCATGTAAACGTCGTGAAATGATTGATGTATCGACTTCGAGCAGTTGAGCCAATTCTTTGAGTAAGGTTGAGTGTTTGAGTAGGGTTTTCTTCCAATAGAGCTTGCAGTTGTTCATCTTCGAACTTTTTCGATTGACCTGACCGTTGTTTCTCGTGAACGTCACAATCACCACTTTTGAATCGTCGAAACCAATCTGTACAACAAACTGTTTCCGATGGAGTAGATTCACTATAATTTTTCGCAAGCAATCGATGAGCTTCAGTTGCACTTTTTTTTCAAAAGAGTGTAGAAGTACACATCGGAAAACAAGTTATCTCGTTCCATTTTAATTCGGTTGTAGAAAAGAACTTGTGTAAATAAAGGATGTTGTCCGATGACTGAATTTTAGTGTGACATTTTCACACTTCAAAATGGCATAAAAAACATCTCTCGCTGACCACAGCATAACACCAAGAGCCATCTACATGTGAACAGCGGCTTTTAATCCTATAACCTCCTATTATGTATATATATATATATATATATATATATATATATACAACATACACACACATACATACATACATACATTTGCACATATGCAAAATAAAAAAGTCCGGAAAATTTCCCCAAAATGAACCTCATGGTAAAATCCCAAGGTGAGAATAATTATTCGTACATTTTGAATTATACATATATTTCTTGTAGTAAAAATATTACTTGTTTGTTGTTAAACCTGAAATCTATTATATAAATTGCCCTATTTGATTTGGTCGCTTTGAAACATCAGCATTGAAATATTTTGTTACTACCGGTTTAGTTTCAGCTAATATTTTTATTCTGGCAGATTGATTATGCTCCAGTTTTATTCAAATATCAAATATAACTCAATCTGAAACTGTATCTAGTTGATTGATTCACACAACCAAACTGAAGGAGACATTGTTTAGGTTATCCGTCGTTTCTTGATACACAACAGTCTAAAAACAATTTATTTAAAATGATATGAATATTACTTTATTTCATATTTCGATAGGTATTCGAATCCATTTTTCAAAAATAAGAAATTTTATTGTTTATATGAAACTTATATCCTGAAGTTGTATTTAATTTTCCTTTTTATAGAAGGAAGGTAAAATAAAACCAACCCTTAAATGAATAAAATACCAATAAAATATTCGCTTGGTATGCATACCATACAATTTTCAATGTTTGCATGCCATATATCAACTGTCTAGGTAGATTGGTTTTAAAAACTAACGAATATTTTGTTCATTCGTGCTCACAGCGGTTTAGAATCTTTCACACTGTTGCAAAGAAATTAGTTCGCCAGTGACTACTTAGCTTCTATTGCACGACGGTCAATAATCGAATTAATTTGAGTAAAAATTATTATTGAAAATAAATAAAGATAAGAAATTTTTAAAGTTAGCAGAAAAATCTAACACCCCTGACTCGATTCGCGCGTATCGCACATATATATATATATATATATATATATATATATATATATATATATATTATGCATATATATATATATATATACATTATATATATATATATGTATATATATATATATATATATATATATATATATATATATATATATATATATATATATATGTTAGTATGTCTAATCATTCTCGGAGTTACATTCCAACGTTGTTTTTATAATGTCGCACATTTTGTAGTAGTTGTTACAACTATTGTTATGTGTTTTTTGAAAGTTTTCTCACATATTCCACCAATCACGTTCCGAATTCACACACTGACGATATACAATATGAGGGCAGAGGTTGGTATCAGGGAAACTCCATCCCCGAGGAACAACCAGACATAAAAAGAAAACATAATAACTAACACGATAACTAACACAATAACATAATTTACATGGTTTCAAAATTAGTGGAAAGAAAAATCGTTGTAGTTATTTTTTATGTAAAATTTATATCCTGAAGTTGTATTTAATTTTCCTATGATTTCTTTGTAGAAGGAAGATGAGATAAGAATAACCCTTAAATGAACAAAATACCAATAAAATATTCGCTTGGTATGCCATACAATTTTCAAAGTTCGCATGCCATATATCAGCTTTCCAAGTAGATTTGTTTTGATGATACCAGTATCATAATTTTTTGTGAAAATTTCATGTAACTTCCGGTGTCATCGTGAATAATAATTTAATATAAATGTGCACGTTTTTTTAAGTTTTTTTGTCCGTTTTTTGAAATTTTACGGAATATTTTTTTTATATAGATAGATAGATAATCAGAGAGATATTTTTCGTACAAATTAAACTACTTTTCTTATCATAAAATAAAACACATTAACATTTATTTCTTGTCAGCAATTTTCTGTGCGTTATTTGATGCTTTAATTAACAGCTAAGAATATTTTTTCGGTTTATGATAACAGTTTAATAGAGGCTATTAAATGTACAATACTTATTAATTAATTAATTTTACAACACCTGAGTTAGTAACGATGTCGTTCATGACTGCTGGAAGTTTATTGTTTAGAAAAGATCATTATAATGAAAATGCTTTTATGTGGATCTAAGTATGAGTTCAGGCAAATTTAAAAAATGATGTAGAATTTTTTCTACAGAATTTGGAATCATTATTAAATTTGATTGCATCGAAATTACAAAAAAAAAAATAGATCGACCAAATCAGTTCAAAAAAGAGTGGCTTTTCTCTTTTCTCCTCTTAAAAATGTACAAAATGAGTTCATTTCTTTTTATTATCAGAACGTTACTGTTAATCGTACTTGCGTACACATCTCATTCTAATCATCAATTTTTTTTAATATAATTTTATATGTAGGTGTATTTTAATCTTACAAATAAGTACGCGTTCTATATTCTTTAGACAATTACAGGACGGTTTCTGTTTTTTTAAAAACAGTATATAAAAAATATGGCGTTGAAAACATACGATTCAACACAACCTCTCCCTCACTAGTCACAAAAAGAGTCACAATCATTGATCTCATGACTTGGACTACTCGATCTTCGTAGTTTCTTGGATTGAGATTTATATCTATTTATTTCTGGTGGATCATTTTTCGTACCCTTCTTTCCATCCAGAACTCCAATCCAGGCTCACTTTGGCACACTAAAGATGATCGCATTGACATCAAAATGATCATATGCTATTGTCAGAATGATGAATCATATTTTTTTTGTATTCAGCGCTCCGAGAAAGATGACATCGACGTTGAAATGTACATAAATAAAAATCAAAAATATCAGCGGTCAGTGATTCAGCTTTTTGATTAGAACTTCTTTTGTTGTTTCTAGAGCGAGTAAAAAATTCATTTGTGAAAATGAAGTTAAGCGCAATTATAGAACTGACTGTAAGTCAATATTAGCTTCCTGGCAGAAGTTTTAACCGTTGGAATTTCGTAGTGCGTTATAAATGAATATTCAAAAAATATGTAAATATTATATAATTAGTTTCATATAAGTTTTTCTTTTTTTTAAAAAAAAAAAAATAACAAAAAACGTGTTTGATTGCAATATGTTGATTGCATTTTAGTAAAGAACTCAGTTATGAAGAAGTCCGTCACCGATTATAAAAATTTATAAATAAATGATTGTAAAAATTTCGTTTTGTTTTTAAAATTCTGTTAACACTTATTTGTCCCATGTGAAAACGCCACTGTGTTTGTGTTTAATTACTACTATATATATATATATATATATATATATATATATATATATATATATATATATATATATATATATATATAATATGTATGCATGTGTGTGTGTGTTTTTGCCTGGACTGTGTGTTTGTGTTTGAGTATGATAATTAAATACATATATGTGTTTATTATCGCGGTTAACAGCATCACAATTTCCTTTTGATTAGATTGGAGGCTCAAATCGTGTATTTGTGTACATGTATATATATATATATATATATATATATATATATATGTGTGTGTGTGTGTGTGTGTGTATATGTATGTGTGTGTTTAGGTTGTAAATAATAAAATGAACATGAAACAAACAAGTTTAGTTGAAATATAACGTCAGTGAACTAGTGCAATTTTTAATTTTCGGATCTGTACGAAGAGACAAATTAGTAATTAAATATTTCTTTCATTTAAAATGTACTACATATTCTTTTAATTTATTGTTATTAATAGTTTCGTTGTGGTTCGAGAATTCAATTTTGTGATATTATT
This sequence comes from Acanthacorydalis orientalis, assembly GCA_034766995.1. Classification (NCBI taxonomy): domain Eukaryota; kingdom Metazoa; phylum Arthropoda; class Insecta; order Megaloptera; family Corydalidae; genus Acanthacorydalis; species Acanthacorydalis orientalis. The sequence goes on along the minus strand of CM068318.1, from coordinate 34,660,854 downwards.
TTCTATTAAATGCGTATATTTGCAGTCGAAATTAACACGTGATATATAATGTCTAAGTTGTGTTTTAAATTTTAATAAGAAAACACAGATATTCTCTATCATCGATTAAAAATAAATATATGTACATAAAGTGTTACTTATTATTTAGTACAAACGATAATATAAGAAAAAAATATATAGTTTAAGATGTTCTCATTCTGGAAAAAGAAACGAAGCTTAAAATCTGAAAAAAAGAAAAAATACGATAAAGAACAACATCCGAATGCTAAATTAAAAAAAGTACTGAAATTAAATGAAGATTTCGTAAGAAGTCCTAAACCGTTAAACGATGAATCTGACACGACATTAAAAAATAAAGAAAATACATTCGAAACGATTGATCTATCAGACCCGTCTTTAAAAGGAGAAAAACAATCATCCACGATTATAACTAAGAGTACAGTAAAAAGCATTTCAGAATTAAGACCTACAGAAAAACGTAATAATTATACACAAGTTCGTATTTCACCGTTGAATTTACGTAAAGACATTACGAATGATTCAGGAACAACAAACGATGAATGTAAACCAAAAGTAATTAAAATGACATTAAAATATATAGAGCGACCGAAACAAATCGAATATGTGGATAAAACTCTTGACAAAGAATCTAATCCAGTACCGGCAAATAATTTACAAATTAGGCGGATTCAAAAAAACACCAATAGTAGATCTTTTGCAGACACAAAAGTTCTACAGTTAAATTTGAATGATAAAAAACCATTGAATGTGTCAGTTTCGCCACCGAAACCAAGTCGAACTTTTGCTTACAATCAAATCAACTACTATTATTCGCCTTGCGGAGACATTTTACCAAAAACAGTGGTCGAAAAACAGTTACTAGAATCGCCAGACAATGAAGATACTATTTATAAAATTCCACTTGTGTACAACAACAATGATTTAAGTAAGAAAGTGAATGATAAGAAACATAATTCTTACCAAGATTCTGTCAAAAATAATCTGACCAGTACAGACAGTTCGAAAGTGTATACATCTTCATTTAATACTGTGTTATCTAGACCTGCAACATTTCATCCTACAATACAAGTATCTAACAAAGAACCGTATAACATTTCAAAAACTGAAGCTAGTAATCTCGAATCGGGATCTCTGTATGGAAACAAAAATCCATCTTTATTGAATCGTAAATCTTTGTTTGGCACGAAAAATGTAGGTTGGACACCGAAAAATGTATCCACTGATACCAATAAATATCTTCAAATTCCTGTCAGTGATAAGATATCAAGAAGCAGTAGTAGTGAAAGTCTGTGCGCTAAACTTCGAAGTACTGGTATTAAAACTTCTACAGGATCCGTAGGAAAGAAATACTATAAGGTATTGGCACCCTATCGAATCATTTAATAATGACAATTTCAAAACTTGAGTTGTGAGAAAATATTGTACAAAAAATACAGCTCTTTTTCATTTTAAAGTCACAAGAAAGTGTTTCTGGTCAAAAATGTATCATAATTAATTATTGATCATTTTTGATTTTTATTTGTGTACATATCAGTGCCGATATTATTATTTTCAGAGTACTGAAGTACAGAGATAATCAATAATTAAAAATGGTCATTAATGATGTATTGAACATTTTTGTTTAGAAAAAAAAATGTTTGTGGATTGAGAAAAAGTCAATTTTTGAAACTTATTTCTGTTTCTAAAAAATAAAGGTGCAGTTATTTTTTTCATTTTAACACTTGATATAAATCTCTTTTGTATGTATATTCCATTATTTCCTTATTTACTATCTGAAAATCACACAAAATCAAAAGTAGACTAGACTAGAGAATATCCAAGTCAAATAAACTTGAAAAAAAGTTTGTTAATATTAGGTTGGTAGGAAAATAATTGCGGTTTTTGTTTTCTGAATTCTGACTAATTTTTTTTAAGGAAAGCGTCCTTTCATCGTTTTCATGTTAATATCATTTTAAAGTACATTGTTCGGTTTGTACTTTGATAAAATCGATTTTGGTTTTATTATCAATTTTGCTTCCAGTTGGGCTATTGAATTAAAAATGGAAAAGAAGCAAATAAGAGCAATTTTTATATGAGTTCAAAACGGGTGATAAAGCAACAGAAACTGCTTGTAAATTAAACGATGCTTTTGGTATGGATACTGTTGAGGAATGTACGGTGCAATGGTGGTTCCGAAAAATTCGTGCTGGGGACGAGAGCCTCTTAGGTAAAGAAGTTCATGAGTGTCCTTCTTTAGTTCATAACGACCAACTGAACGCGTTAATTGAATCAGAGCCACCCACAATAATTTGAGAACTTGGACAAAAGTTAGTCGTTAGTTATCTAATAGTTCGGAACCACTTAAAAAATCTAGGAAAATCAAAAAAGAGAAAAATGTATATGAATTTGAAGGTCATGAAATGCAGTTATTTTTCTACTAACCTACTATAATTGATTTTAGCTACTTCATGATTTACACAACTGCAAAATCGCGGTACAAGGCATTGTAATGTGATATTATATGTTAGTCTAAGATATTAACTAACGCAATATGAAGAGATAAACGTGATTATATTAAGACACAATTCTACTGAAAAATGATTACATTTTTACGTTTCTCATGTTGTAAATGCGAAAAAATTATATTTTAGTCTTTTGAATTTTGCAAATGAGTTTTCTCTCACTTCTCAGTCAAGAAATGTTTTTGCTCAAATATATTCAATAAGTGGTAATATTTTTGATCATATTTTTTATGATTGCATAAAGGTACAGAAAAAAATTGATTTTAGTTAAGTATTTTTTATTAAGTATTTTGATTAATTTTCATTTTTGTTTACCAAGGTACAGAAAAATCTAAATTTTTCTATACCTTTCTACTGCGAAGATGGTGTAGTATCGTCATTTAAATATGCATAAAAAACAAAAATAATCATGAATCAAGAGAAAAGTTCAGTTGTTAAAATGTAGTAAACAAAAATATATTATTTGTAGTTATTTTGGAGTATTTTCGCCGAAGAAGTTATTTATATCGGTGATTCAATTTCGGTTTCCACATAAAAGTATTAAAAAAACTGCAAAAATTAAAAAAAAATGTCGCGGTAGCCATTGGAACGATTTAATCTTTCATATATAATGTACTGAATTGAACTAAAATACTTACTAAAAAATAACTTGATTTTTTTAATTTTTGTTTTTTTTTTTTTTTAAAAAAATACTTCTTGTGGAAGCCTAAATTGAATCACCTATATAGATAACTTCTTTCACAAATGAATTCTTTGTTTACCCGACAAACAACGAACTGTTTTCTTATCTAACTTGATCATCAATAAATCATCACTGATAATTTTTGATTGTCGCTTATCTGTATTTTGATAACGATGTCATCATCGGCCGAGCGCCAATCAAATACATTAATGCAAAAACTTTATTAAATATTAAGTTAGACTGTATTAAATCACGAAAATGTTAACAGTAAGCTCTCAGTAACAATTCATTATCCGATATTTTTTTGTCCCAGGTACTTATGCAATATTGTCAGTTAGCATTAATAAATATTTTAAACAAATCTAATTAATGTTATATTTAAGCATCAGTATAATATTTTAAAAACATCTTAATCAATCACTTAAAATATAACATATTTTTCTTTGTAAATTATTATTTTTAATCATTAACACTTTATCGACCGGGCGCTTTTGCTATGAATAATGACTTGTTACCGAAAGCATTTCCAGAAAATGGAAGAAAACATTGATCGTTTGTATGTTCACCAAATGCAAAATGATGCATAGATATAACGGTTATTAGGTACCATGTCACATATGCTTCGGTACTGTCATATGCTTCATAGAATATTGCACTTGTGCACTTTTCTCTGCGAGAGCCAAAGCCGCTTTCAATGTTTACACATCGCAATGTAATTATATCACATAGAACACCAATTGGCGTTCTCGGTAGATAACATAAGTTTTAGTTATGACGCTAATTGGCGTCCCTGGCCGTTGACGTGTTAATTACATTTTATTTTCTAATAAATTATAACATCTCGTCTTTCCAGATACATGTGTTCTTAATTAGTTTGTAACTGATTGAGTCATTCTATTGATCAGTTCCGGTGCATGTGCTAATGTAAACGATTGTTCAGTTCCAGATATTTATTATTATTATATTATCTTTCTATATATATATGAAATCAAAATTATCCCATAAAAAAATTTCGATGACGTCGACTTATAAATTTATGACGTCGAGGTTTCATTGTACCCTAATATGTTTATCTCATATATAAAACCGCAAAGTTTGCAATCTGTTTGCGATAATGATTATGTAGACATAAATGAGTTTTTAAAAATGTGTTGTTTCAATTAGTTACATGTAGAGGCTTGTAATTGACACATTATCGGGCGAGCGCAGCGAGCAAGAGGCGAAGCCTCCTAGTAAATTACTATAAAAATAAATAGTACTATCATAATACAGTATTGGCACTGTTACTAATTTCACGTTCATAAATGAATTCTTTTCTTATCCCATAAACAACAATATTTTTCTAACCAAAAATGTTCAATAAATGATTATTCATCATTTTTATGCGCATGTCGCAGGCAATGTTATTATCCCTAAAATTGTAAAATACAGAAAAATCTTATTTTTTCTGAATTATATTGTTGTTGTATAGTATATTCACCATACGAGGTACAGAAAATTTTACTTTACCTTAGTTACCCGAGAATGGTGGTGTGATCATTGAAATGTGCATAGGGTAACAATAGTCATTTATTGAACATTTCTTTTTCAGAAAAAAAACATTGTAGTTTATGGGATGAAAAATAAATTCATTTACGAAAGTTAATATTATCCCAAATCACTTTAAAATATTTGATATAATGTTTTTCATATTAAAAAGAGAAAGGTTGTTTATGGAGTTACACTTTACATCGAACCCATGATATCATCTGTGATGCACTGATTGAGTTCATAACATATTAAAGGTCAACACTTCCAAGTTTTGATTGTAACTAAAAACATTCATAAAATTATATAAAAGTCTGGACTAGAAATGTTTTTGAATGTATCGCGTACATTTTATAAAATACAACTTTAAAGATGTTATTTCTACGAATATAAGTAGTTTTTGTTGAAAAAATTCTATTACTTTCAATAATTATTAAGACTAATAATGGAAAAAATATTTATAGTATTACATAAATATTGTACTAACAAAACCTGTGTAATTTAATCTAAATTCTTATTTGAATTATATAATTTGTTCGTAAGTATTTTTTTTATTTCTTGGATTCTTTATATTAAATTATCAATTAAATTGAAAAAAAATATTTAAATACAATTACATTTTAATACTTTCGCATTAATATACAGTTACTGAAATGTTATTTTCATTATTTGTTCTAGTTTGGAGAACGTGGCAGTGGAACGAAATCAATCAGTCAGCCTCAAGACTTCCATCGATTGCGCGATGAATGTCTCAGTAGGGGCGTCCTTTTTGAAGATCCAGACTTTCATCCAACGGATTCTTCGTTGTTCTACAGCAAACGTCCAGATAGGCATTTCGAATGGCGTCGGCCTTCCGTAAGTTTATTATATTTTATATTTATATCAAACGGTAAACAAATTTAATTCTTAATATATTATAAAAATCAGATATAAAGGTTTCTCGATGAATTATTAAGGGGTTACATACCACCAACCGGGGTAAAATTAATGTTTTCGGAGAACTTTTTAGGGGATGTATTGTAAAAAATAAAACAAAATATACATTACACATTATTTATTGGTTCTTTAGGCTCGAAAAAAAAATTGTTTACAATTTTCTTATATTAAATTATTTATATTAATTGAGATTCTTTCCAACACCACAAAAAATATCCCATCTCATTGTCTGCATGATATCTTCATTTGTTGTCAATGGTTTTGCAAAAATTAATGAAGATCTTGTAAAGTAATGTTGCCATAATCATATGTCGAGCCAAATTTTGTAATTTAAAAAAAATAAACAAGTTACGACGTTTTAAAGTACGAGTAAAATAATTCTTTTCGTGGAAAATTTTGCTCATAATTGTTTATAAAAATTTTATTAAAAAAAAATATCAAAAAAGTGGCGTGAAATTTGATAGAAAAAGGTATTTTGAAGATTTAAAAAAAGTGCATCGAAAAATTTAATACTGAGTTATCGTGCAGACAGTATAGAAAAACAAAGTTTTGAGAAAAACGCGTTTAAAATATTCCATATAAAAAATTTATGAATAGGGTAATTCGGTGAAGATGCCAGTGTTTTGCCAATCATACCAACTATCATAATCTGAAAAACAATATGAGTGCTGGGACTCATCGTCTGTAGATATTTTATGATAGAAAATGGCACCCGTAATACTAATTAATATACAGCCAGGTGCACCTGCGATTGAGCCAATCCCCTGATGCGCGGTCATATTCATCATTTTATCTTTCTTCAGATAGGAATTTATAAAAAAAAATTTTTTTTTAATATTTCTTACAAGTGTAGAGAATAAGAATCAATAATAATAAGAAAAACCGATTTTTTTGAAAATTCTGGGAGTATGTAACCCTTTAAAGGAATCTCAAGTATTACAATAATCGCAACAGTGATACTTTTTATATAGAGTATAATAGGGACGACGCATGTGTTTCAACTGTTACATACAAAATAGTAAAATTTATTATTTTCTCAGCCATTCAACTCGAGAAAGTAGTTTTTGTTTTTCCCTTTTAGTTTTTGAGAAATTAGTATTTCAACAGTCACGTTTTAATGTTGCATTAAATTAAATCGTATCTTGTTCCACAGAAATTACAAAATTAATATCGACCGTGAGTATAAATCATAAAATAGTATTTTTTTCTATTTTATAGGAAATTGTCGACAATCCTCGATTATTTGTCGAAGGATTCTCCAGATTCGATGTCCAACAAGGAGAACTTGGCGATTGTTGGTTGCTTGCAGCTGTTGCCAATTTAACTTTGAGTAGAAAACTTTTCTTCCAAATTGTGCCTGATGATCAGAGCTTCGTAGATAAATATGCCGGAATATTCCATTTCAGGTAATTGTTATTCGACTTTTTTTTAATTATCTATTGTTGATTCATTTATATAAGATTCTATTTAATTGTTTGTCTAATGAAAATCAATAAAAGAATGTAATATTCATAATACAGAATGACTTTTAATAAGATATAATAATGTATAAATGAAAAGACCACTAGAATTTAATATTTTTGGATTATCCTTAAGGCCAGTATTCTTAAAACGTAAACACAAAACAATTTTGTTGTAAAAAAGAAAACTCAGTATATATAAAAAGTTGTCACATTTTAGTGTGAATAAATAAATAATAATTTATTATATTTTATTTTATAAGGGCATTTTAAAAATTTCGCGAAAATTTTTCCTGCGTTGTATTGCCACACCTGTCTTATGAATAGCTGCTAAATATCAAGGCGATGTATTAGATTGGTGCAAAAATAATTGCGGTTTTTACGTATCGAGTATAAAACGCATGTACCAGTTAAAAATTATATTTATTAATCAAAATAAAGAGCATTGGTCTGCACATATTTCTCCCAACGGGAAACAAGTTTGTTTATTCCTACAAAATAGAATTCTCGAGTCTTGGAATTAACGAATTCATCGAAAGTGCTTCGAGTTGATGCTTAATTTTTGAAAACCTTCTCTCGTAGGAAATTACTCAAATTTTTAAAAAAATAATAATCTGCCGGAGACATGTCTGGAGAATGAGGTGGGCGAGGTAAGGTTTCATAATACAGTTCATTTAATTTTTTAAAAGTCATTTGTGAGACGTGTGGTCGGGCGTTTAATTAGCGGGTTTTCTGTCAGTTAAGCAAAAACGCAATTGAGTGAAAATTTCTGCAAGTGTTTGGGCCGTTTCATGAAGGATATCACAGATTGCCAGTTTGTAACTACTGATGAACTTGGGTTCGTTACTACATGCCAGAAATAAAATAGCAGCCAAAAGAATAAAATCATCGTGATTCTTCGCCATCAAAAACGATAAAGTCCATGTTGTCTGCTGGAAAGTTTATGGCTTTCATTTTTTTGTGATTCTAAGGGGATATTGCTGTTTGATTATCTTGTAAAGAATAAAACGATAAAAGGAAAACACTCTGATTACCTGTGGACCGACTGAACCAAAAAATTCGTGAAAAGGACAGTTTATCAAAGAAAAAACAACATTTTTCGTCAGGATAATACAGGTTCTTATCTTTTTATTCTCCGATGGGGCTACAACCCAAATCGAGCATCAGCCTCTCCAATTTTCTGCTTCTAGACATCCCTCTGACAGTTCTTCTTCAGTTCTTTTACTTCCAATAGTTACACTACATCCTTCTCTACATTGTCTATCCATCTGAGCTTTGGTTCACCCACACGTCTTCTCTCACCTGGTTGTCCATCCAAGACCGTTTTTGGTACTGTTGAGTCCGGCATCCGTTTAGTGTGCCCATCACATAGGCGGAGCATTTTTATCAAGACCGATTATTGTGGTTCCGTATAGATTTTATATAATTCGAAGTTTTAGCGTATTCTTCATATACCTCCATCGTTTACTGACTCAAATATCCTTTTCAATATTCTTCTTTCGACAGTGTTCAACATTTCTGGGTTCTTAATTGATATGATCCACGCTTCATCTCCATAAGATATAATAGTACGGATGAGGGTTTTACGCGTTTGAATTTTGGTTTTCCTATGCACAATTTTGTATTTCATTACGGGAAAGGGTGCGAAATATGTTCTATTTACTTTCATTATTCGTTTTTGAACTTCTTGAGATTCCTTATTTTCACTGATAATGTTTGAGCGAAGATATGTGAAACTGCTGACAACCTTGAAATACATTTGCTCATACAAGTGTCTTTTCTGTGACAAAAATCGACAAATTGAAAATACCATTCACTATCTCATCCATCGTATTGGCTTTATTTAGCACCGTCTGACTTCTATCTATTCCCATAGCTCAAAATATTCCTTGATGTCAGCGATTATCATCAAATGAGGTGCTGATAGTGGTAGTAAACGGCTATTTTTATAACCCTGAGGAATCGGACGATCAGAATGGAATAAAGGCACTGAAACGTCGCTAGACAAAGTGTGTTGAACTTCAGGGAGGTTATATTACAAAATAAAAATAATTTCGAAAATATTAACACAGTCATTTATTATCAGGTTACTCTCTTTTTAAAGTGCCCTTATATTATCTATTCTTATATTATATGTACCCAAATAATGAAAAATTATCACCTGATTCATTTAATTTATTTTAGATTTTGGCAATATGGTCGTTGGATCGATGTAGTAATTGATGACAGATTACCAACGTACAGAGGCGAACTTGTGTTCTTACATTCATCTGAAGCTAATGAGTTTTGGAGTGCATTATTAGAAAAAGCTTATGCAAAGTAATCATTCATATATTATTCGTATTTTATGTCTTATAAAACACCGAATTTGATTTATTTTAGATTACATGGTTCATATGAAGCTTTAAAAGGTGGTTCAACATGTGAAGCTATGGAAGATTTTACTGGTGGTGTCACTGAAATGTACGAATTAAATAATGCACCACCAAATTTATTCCAAATTTTAGTGAAGGGCTATGAAAGAAACTCTTTAATGGGCTGTTCGATTGAGGTAATGACTTTTTACTTGCATGAATGTTTGAAATAGAAATTAATTTAATATAAACGTAATATTGAAATTGAGAATCATTTTTTTTGTTTCAAGCCGGATCCAAATGTATTAGAAGCAGAAACACCTGAAGGACTTATAAGAGGCCATGCTTATAGTATTACAAGAGTGAAGTATGTAGATATTCAAACACCAAATACTGTGGGAAAAATTCCACTTATCCGTCTTCGTAATCCTTGGGGCAATGAAGCTGAATGGAAAGGAGCTTGGAGTGATAAGTAAGTTATATTATGTTCATTATTGTTGGCATTAATTATCAGTATTATTTTATTTACATTAAGTTTTAATAGTTACTAATTTTTAAACTTACTAGAAGATTTTTGACAAAATAACTAATTGCATCTTCATCTAAAAATAATCATTTATTAGGAAGATATTAGTATTAAGTGTTTTTTTTTAAAAAAAAAAGAATGTGTAAGCTTGAGTAGGAAAATGTTTGCTCTTATGTGAATTCTTTTTTATTATTATTCAAAGTATAAAAATAATAAAATGAAAATATGTGTTTCACGAACAAATTAACAAAATAAGCATCAAGTTTTCTTTATCAATATGTCAAATGGATTATTGTTTAATTTAATATGCTAATAAGCATTTTAATACAATGCTATCACTTTCATACAGGAAATATATATGAGGTGTTCTGTGCTTATGCTCAACAGATAATGAAATTGCTATTTTAGTATTTCTTAATGTATAAAGACAATCTATTATTAAACAATTTAATGAAGAAACGTTGGTCTTTTTTGAAGTGTTAATCATTCGCAAAACAACTCTGCCACGTTTCTAAACAATAATGATTGTGAATCCATGTTAATTTTAAAACTTTTAATTAGTTTTAACGCTGTAGCTGATATTTTCAGTAATCATTTTTTTTACATTTCACTAACTACAAAATGTTTTTCTGATGAAAAATGCTTTCGAATAAATGATTATTGAATATTTTTGATTAGTTTATGCGCATTTCGATAATAATATTGCCCTTATTGTCAGTAATTTTTTTTGCTCCTTAGGTATTTGATAATGATGTCGTCTCGTCACTATTTTAAAAATACTCATAAACATTAATCAAAAATGATTAATAATCATTTATTGAACACTTTTGATCAGCAAATAGACTTATTAAATATTAATGTACGTAAAAAAAACTTAAATTATAAAATAGGTGTTTAAGGCCCATCATGTTCTATTTCTTCAATATATTCTTCTTGTCCTTCTTCTTCCACATTTTCTATTTCTAGACTTTCTTCTTCTTGAATATATTCTCCTGAAAAGTTATTTTAAAATTGTAAGAATTGAAAGAAAAAAATCATAATTTAAGTTTCATTTTAAATATATTGAGTTGGTAGGAAAGTAATTGCAGTTTTTGTTTCCTGAATTCTAACCTTAATTTTTTTAATGAAAGTGTCATTTCATCGTGTTCATGTTAATATTCTTTTAAAGTGCATTTTTCGATCAGTATAATGGTAACATCGACTTTATTTTTATTCTTAATTTTGCTTCAAATTGAGGCATTGATTTAAAGATGGGAGAGAAGCAAATAAGAGCAATTTTTTTGTATAAGTTCAAAACGGGTGGTAAATCAACAGAAACTGCTCGTAAACTAAACATTGCTTTTGGAGTGGGTACTTTTAAGGAACGTACGGTGCAATAGTTCCAAAATTTTCGTACTGAGTATGAGAGCTTTGAAGATGAAAGTCGCGGGCGTTATTCAGTTCATAACGACCAACTGAAGGCGTTAGTTGAATCAGAATCATTCACAACAATTTGAGAGCTTACACAAAAGTTAAATGTTAATCATCCAGCAGTTCTGGACCACAAATGGAAAAATGAGAATGTGAATTTGAAGGTGATAAATCGTAATTATTTTTCTACCAACGTAATACTAATATACTCTGCATTTTTAAACCGTTATTTAGTCATAATTCTAAAATATTTTAATAGAAAATATCGCTAATAAAGACATTAAATATGTGCTAAACATTGTTTTTTGCAAGTTATTATAAATGAAGAAAATATTAAGTATTACAATATAAAAATAAAAAAATCTTAAGTATTATATAAAAAAAAATATTTAAAATTAAAAGAAAATAATTTAAAATTAAATAAATATTATTATAAATTAAAATTAAATATTGAAAATATTAAGTATTACAATAGCAATTTGGTAAAAATACTTGGATAAAAATCACTTAACTCCAAAAAAATATAAGTATCCCATAAAATATAATAATAAAATAAGTGGTTTAATTTTATATATGCGTGTACTAGGTTTAATCAAAAAATATCTAGACTTTAAGAACAGTTCAATAATTAGAAAGTGTAAGGAGTAACTAGTGACATGATATGATGAGACCATTAATTTTGGATTGAGTTGCGATGATTTTGTATCGAAATGCCATTTCTCTCAAGAATATTTCTTTATTGAAGCGGTTTTTAAAATGGAACTGATTAAACAGTAGCGCGTCTTTATGAAATTTGATTGTAAACTTAAGAAGACAGCGACAGAAACATTTCAATTTTTGGAAATAATCTTTGGAGAAAATGTTCTGAGTCAAGTCGCGCGTTTTGAATAGTTCATAGACTTTAAGGAAGGTAGAAATTCAATTAAAAATAATAAAAAAGAACCGTATAGGCCTTGAATTTCCAAAACCAACAAAAATATTATACAAATTCGCGAATGTATCCTTACCAATCGGCGATTGATTATTAAAATGGTTATAGAACAAATATGATTATATACGGATCTAGCCAAGACATTTTGACCAATGCTTTCGGCATGAGTCACGTTGCTGTAAAGTTTGTTTCTCCTATAAATCATGTTTCCTTTCTGGTTCAGTAGTTTTTGCCGAAGAACAGAGTCACTCTCATTTTCCACGTACTACACTCATCTGATCTGGCCCCATGTGAATTCTTTTTATTTCCAAAACTAAAGATTTTATTAAAATGATGGCGGTTTTCAAACGATTGAAAAAGTAGAAAATTCCGAGACTGATTTAAAATCTATTCTCAAAAGTTACTATAACAAGTGCTTCCAAAAGTGGAAAAAGCGTTGCCGCAGTGTATAGCTGCTGCAGGAGACTATTTCGAACGACTATTTCGGTACCATTTTAATTTAGAATATTTTTTTATGAATAAAGTTTGATTGTGCTAGTCGAGATATTTTTTGATCAAACGTCGTATTATATGCGTGTGTGTGAAAATAAGGACTGTACCTTTTTCTTCAATTAGTTCTTTCAATGCATCTTTTTCTTCTGTTCTAACTATATCTTTATTCAATCTCGTCAATTTAGGAAGATAGTAAAGTATTTCTATTCTTTTCTCATCAATTTCAAAATCGTCTTTGTCAGCATCAGTTTCTTCATCCATTCCCATCATAGGATTTCCAAGTACAATCAATGTATTCAAATTAGGTAAACATGCCAATTTACTAAGTCTACTAAACTTATCAAGGTTATTATTTCTTAGATTTAAGTATTGCAACTTAACTAAGTTGTCAGTGAAGCCTCTTATTCTTGATATGTTATTTTCACGAAGATGTAAAACACGTAAGTTTACCATAAATGATAAGTCTTCAATATATTTTATCTTATTGTTAGCTAAATAAAGACTGTCAATTGACTGTATATTAATTGGATATAGTGTTTGAATTGAATTTCCTTTAAGTTCAAGAACCTTTAGATTAGGTAATAAACAAGTATCAAAAAACCTGGTATCGTCAATTTGATTGAATTTTAACTCGAGACATTCTAATAGTGGCTGATTTAAACCATCCGGATTTGTTATTAAATTTTTATTCATTGTTAGTGCCTGAATACAAAATGTATTATTAATAAAAAGTACACATCAGAGTTAAATGGTTGATTCAATTAATATAATTGAAAAATAATATAACAAAATGTAAAATTTTTATACTAGTCTAGTATTATATAAATTGGAAAGTTAAAAATAGTACATAAAAGGTTGTGTATGTTTGTGTGTGTATAACCACTTGTACGCCGTTTCTCGATTTTCAGTTTATATTAGTAATATTAGATTATTATAGACATTTTATATTTTGTTAAATTGCAAAACGAGCACAGAAGTTTTTCATTCAAAAATCAAGTTTATACCTTAAACACAGAAACTTACATCAAGACAAGATTATATATTTTTTTTTATAATATTCTTGTATTGTTAATATTTTGATATTATTAGTAATGCTAATTAATTACAAATTATATTTTTAATAACTAGAAAAAAATTTAAACAAATCAGATTAAATTATTATAATTGAATATTTTAGTTATTTTTAATAAACAGCCATAGGGATTTTTATCGTATTTTTTAATATTACAAACATTGTTCTTCATTCCGAATCAAAAAGTATACAAAATGTTGTATATTGTATAATAATTAATTTCAATAATATACTATTAATATTGAAAATTACTTGATATGCTTTTAAAGCAAATATACATTTATCAAAAAGTAGTATTTTTTTGTGTCTATAATTTTCGGCATTTTACTAGATTTATAACAAAAAAAAGTAATAAAATTTCAGAATAATTGTCCATGCTTATATTAACACATTGCACGCGGGCCCCGCATTTTTACGGGATTTTCTTTCAACCTAGCGGTTAACCGCCCCCCCCCCATTCCTCACGTTATTGTGGGATTCTACTGTTTTGTATGTATGTAAGTTTTAAACGTTGGTAAGCATCTGTGATCGTTTGTTTTTCCCTGCGGACATTGAGTTGAACAAACAAAACACATAGTGATCTGGAAGAACTCAGATCTATACTGCAAAGTATCATTACATATTGGTCAGTGCTTTGAAAAATATCACACATGTCTCAAATATTAGATTTTGTTGTTTTTGTTGAAATTTATACTGCATATACAATAAAAATCCTCAATGAAAGTAAAAAAATCGATTTTTTCCCTTTGTTTATAAATTATTTTTTTATATATATTTTTGAAATATGTACTATATACTATTTTGAGAAAATGTATAATGTATTTCTTATATGGCTTTTCGACTGTCAATTCTCCATAGACAAACAATCTGACCACCGGCACTCAGGCATTCAGCTGCCGATACTTAACCGGTGTGCAATGTGTTAATAGTAATAATTCGTGACTATCAAAAATATTTAAATAAATGTTTTTTACTTCACAATAAAATTATAAAGATTTTTTTTAATAAAACATGAAATAAATCAATTGCAGTATACATATATATATATATATACATATGTATATATATACATATGTATATATATATACATATATATATATATATATATATATATATATATATATATATATATATATATATGTACAGTTGCGGTCATTGAAAGTGGTTCACCACAAATTCTTTTTAATTTTATTATAGAGATTGTATTTCTTATAATTTAAGGGCTCAATGTAATTAATTATTTGAAATTTAATATTGTTGGTTGATTTATTCATTCATGGTAGTGTAAAAAGTGATGCAAAAATATGTTTTAGATTTTAACATAAAATTTATTTTATACAGTTTTTTGATCGATGATTTGATGTTTTTTTTTAATAAAAACAATATTCAAACGACATTGTTTATTTTATTATACGAATATATATATATATATATATATATATATATATATATATATATATATATATATATATAAAGATGTAATTCGCACATGAAATTAATATTTGGTCGAGCCTCCTTTTTTATTTTATGACGGCTTTTAATGCGTTGCGGCATGGAATTCACTGATTCTTCGATGAAATCTTTCGTCAATCCTTCGTTCCACCGTTTCTCTAACTCTGAACTCAAATTGTTTATTGCTGTTCGTTTTACTTAATCTATATTTTATTACACCCCAGATATTTTATATTGGGTTGAGATCAGGACTATTTCCTGGCCATGGCAGTGTCACAACTCTAAGTTCTTGTAAGTAAGTGGTTACTTATTGCAAATTAATAGGAACACTCAATTTTTTATATAAAATTTTATTAACAGTGAACAAAATTATAAATAAAACCTAAAAGTTACCTTATGTAACTTATGGCATGGTGTAGAATCATGTTGGAAGATTATGGAGTAACAATGTGGAAGACTATATTATCCATCGAATATAAAAAAAACTATTATTTAGAATTCTTTTACTCTTTATTATTAATAGACAATCAGAAACACCAGTGGACCAATACCGTAATAAGAAAAAAATCCCAAATCATTTGACTTTAAGAGTGCCTTACAATTTTCAGGGTTTAATTTAAAAAAAAATCTCCACTTTATCATTGCACGTACTGTAAAATGTCAGAGCAAAATAGTTTGATTTTGGATTCATTGAAAAACATGACTTTTCGCCAGTCCATTGATGTCCAACTTTCATGGATTCTTACCCAGTTTAAGTAATTTTTTTCATTTTATCTGTTGGAAATGTTTTTTGGCAGGTTTTTGTGTATGTAATCCATTCTCCCTTAATCGCCTCCGAATATTTTTAACACTTATGTCCATTGAAAATTGATCGGATAGTTCTGCTCTTATTTCTGTGGCTGTTTTAAATCGATCTTGTAAAGATACGACGAATTGACAAATGATCTTCTCTCTCGGTGGTCTTTTTAACTTTATCACATCCTTTCTTTCGAGTTTTTCTACCCAATTCTCTCTTTTTTCAATATTTTTATCACTGATGTCTGAGAACACAGTTCTTTTAGAAATAATGCATGTTGACAGTCGGACACTCGCTAAAGTAATAATTTATATTTTTTCCTCTGGAGGTATATGGACGTATTTTGGGATTGTTATTTTATAAGAGGTTCAATCACATTGACCATTTTAAAATTTCAGACCTAACTGAGTTATTTCTGTGAAGGACATGCGTAAACTACCCCGATAATTCATTTATTTTTTCTTTTAACGATGTAAAATCATAATATTAAGGTGAACCACTTTTAGTGACCATGATTGTATGTATGCATATATATATATATATATATATATATATATATATATATATATATATATATATGTGTGTGTGTGTGTATATATATATATATATATATATATATATATATATATATATATATATATACACACACACATACATACACACGAATGTGTGTACATGTATGTATTTATGTATATACGGTAAGAGAGAAAAAAGGAAAGGAATAAGTGAAAGAACAAACTTACCTGTAAATATTTCATTTCATCTAATTGACAATTTTGTACTAAATTGTAATCGCACTGTAATAGCAGAAGAAATGGTAATGTTGCTAAACATTGTAAATTTTCAATTTTCAATTGGTTCTTTGATACATCAACAAACAATAAATGCTTAAATGTCGGAATAACAGATATATCTGTTAATTTCATATTATTTGCGGAGATCTTTAAATAGGCATATCTAAGTCCACTCTCATCTTTACCCAATAAATTCAAACATTGACCAGCTTCTTCTAATTCCAATTTCCGTTCCGTTAATTTTATCGACGAAGGTGCATATGCTACGTACGGAATTTTTGATTCGTGGATTTCATTTTCAATTTCGTCATTGTAATCAATTTCTTCGTCATCAAACTCTTCATCTATCATTTTATAGTCGATGTATGGATTAAGTGTTTTTATATTATGTTGTCTGTGTTGAATAAACAATGATCTCATTTCAGTGGCGTTTGTCTGATGCGATGCTATTATATTACTAGATCTTAGTTTATTTTTAAAAACTGCATAGCATCACACTACCGTGAAGTTTGCAATACACTTATTAATTATAAATTCATGATTTTATTTCAGATAATACTTTTTAATTTCTTTCATTTGATTATTTCAAAAGGTTGAGCATTTTTCAGTGAAATAAATAACAATATTAATCGTGAGAAAAATAATTTATTTTCATTCTATTTATTAATATGGGAATATACACATATTACTATTCGATATTTTTTAATGGAGTTAAACTTTTTATAATTATAAATATTATGGTTTTGAAGTTTATTTCAATTTTATAAAATAAATTATTCAATATATTGACTTATGTTCAGTTTGGTGTTAATGTATATATATATATATATATATATATATATATATTGTTGATGAATTGCAGACGTATATATAAACTAAACTAATTCATTAACATGAAAACTATTTTAGTGAATATCCAGCATCTACACAACCGAACATATAGAGTGACTGTCTCACTAACCCGAGACGTCGGCACAACAATTATATTTTAATTGTTGTCATGATAAAATAATCAATGTTAGCAACTAACTAACAATCACAGGAGACAGTGATAACAACTGTTAATATATACAGTTAACATTTAAATGTTTTACTACACATATATATATATATATATTTATATATATATATATATATATATATATATATATATATATACGCACACACACACACACACTTACTGTCATATTCGTACATGAAAAGCTATTAGTTAAAAAGCACATACGAACCATTAAAGTAGAATATTTTTATTTATTATTTTTTAAATATTCCATATAATAATAATTTATTTTAAACATTACTTGATTTCAAGTATTAATTAATTAACAACAAAGATGTCCAATACAAAATTAAGTCAAAATCATCTCACATTCATATTCATATAATAAGTTTAGCACGAAAATACAGTCTTTAAATTGTACAAATGTAACAAAATGTTTTAACTAATACTTCGTTATGAACCATTTACTTATAATTACTTCAGTTAACTTGTTTGGTGTTGATTCCATTATTTATTTTCTTTTCTTTTTATAACTTCAGGGCTGATATTTATCTACTCCAATTTCAATTCATTGGTGCTTGTAATTTTGTATTTCTGTATACTACTTTTAAATTCTGTCCACAAATTTTCAACTGGACTGATGTCAGGTGTAGAAGGAGAATTTCCATAGTTTTGGGACTATTATATAAGTCATTCTCGAGTTATAAAAAAAAAGTTTCGGATCCGTGTTCTGAGAGAATATATAATTGTCTGGGATTTGCAAATTGGTTGTCCATCGTCGAAGGTATTCCTAGCTGGACTGGCAAAAGGCTACATTGTTATGCCTAGAGCTTCTCAGTTCAACCACCCATAAGTTCAATTACTGGATAGTTTCAAAACCACCCAATAGTTCTAAACTTTGTTAAGTATGAGTTATGAGCCCCTGTCTCCGACACCAGTATGCGAAAGCATTTTACCCTGTTTGGTAACAGTGCAGTTGTGTTCACTTGTAAATTAATTTCATTTACACTATTGAATTTATACCCTAAACAATATTTTTTTTTCTTTATCCAAGAAAATCAATTGCCGGTTATTGTCATTTTTAATAAATTAATGCACTTTGTATGACAATGCCCTCAATGCATAAAAATAAACAATAATCATGTGTTGAATATTTTATTACATTTTTTTGTTATTCTCAATCTCATCAATGTTTTTTGGTACTTTCCTGGTGGATACAAATTCTCTTTTTAATATAACTCATAAATGTTCTTGTCTGGCGCGCAGCTGTCCTCGTCGAGCGCTGTTGCAACGCGGAATGTGTGTGGCGCACAAGTATTTATCCGCTCATTGCGGCGATGAATTTATCTGACTCCAAATATAATCAAATAGGTCCCGACTTTGGAGACTACGGCGATGGAGACTAGACCGATCACGGCTGTGGGAACGTTACTGCCCACAGCAGCGAGACACGTACCGTCTCCATCGATCAGTTAATTATTCGGTGACGTCACGGGTTCGTAGAGTCGTGATGAACGTTCGCCATACAGGACGAACCACCAGATGGGGAAAGAGAGAGCGCTAAATTTGGAGGCTGTGGGAAAGTTACTGCTCACAGCAACGAGACGCTGTACCAGTCTTTTCATCCAAGTCGCGTAAGCCATAGTGCCGCATGGATCCGTAGAGCCGTGATGAGCGTCGGTAATACAGATCGAACCAGCAGATGGGAGCCAGAGAGAGCGCTAAACTTGGAGGCTTTGGGAAAGTTACTGCCCACAGCATCGAGACGCTGTACCAGTCTTTTCATCCAAGTCGTGTATTGAGAACCGGTGACGTCACGGATCCGTAGAGCCGTGATAATCATTCGCCATGCAGGACGAACCTCTGATATTAAAGATTACAGTGTTATTTTAAAATTGAGGGCAACATCTCGAGACAGACAGATAGCGAAGAGATGCTTACTGTATGTGAGTCAGACATTGTTGACTGATTTATGCTGAAAATCAAATCAAAATCAAAAATTATTTTATTTTGTTGAGATTAGATTTAGAACGACACCGTATTGCTGTGCGTTGAATGGAAGTTGAGGTTAGGTCCGGGGTCTTAGCCGTGGCTTTTGAACCGGTTTTGAAAGGAGGGTTGTGTTTCAGGAAGTGGGTATGAGGGGTGGTTTGAAAGATGGAGTCCGAAAAAAATTGATTTATGCTGTTAATTTCCCTGCATATATAATACTCACAGGAAAGGCGGGCCTAAGTGAAGCAGGCTTATGAGCGTGTGTCTAGTTTCTTTTGTTCGGGTTCGAAGCGTGTCTTCATCATTTATTATTTTGTTGATATAATTACAATAATTAATTTCAATAATCAAAATAATTACAAAAGAATAAATGCATATTTACAATAATTACAATGTGATTATCAAGTACAGCGCGCTATTATATGTGTATATATATATATATATATATATATATATATATATATATATATATATATATATATATATATATAGGTTAGAGTCATTACAGTTCTATTGGGCTTAAGTCAGGAGATTACATTGGCCAATCCATTACAACAATGTCATTCGTTTGGAAGAAAAATACTAAATCTGTTTGCTCACACCCGAACTTTGGATGTTTGGAAGAAATGAATCTCTAAGTATTTCTATGTAGTCTACTGCTTTTACAATCTCTTAAGTTCTACGCAACTTTCCTAATTTATTTCTTTTGAAACAACCCCAAATCATCAAAGAGCCACCTCCAACCTTAATGTTTTCAGAACACTTCGCTCCTCCAGCCTATGTTTTGGATTGTTCCAAGTCCATTCGCGTCCATCTGAGTGTATACAATTAATTTTAGTCTCATCTGACAAATTGACTTGATTCCAATGAAAAGCGTCCCAATGTTTATATTTTTTTGCAAAATTCAACTGCTTCTTATGGGCATCACTCAACAACAGCCTTTTTAACTTGTATTTAGCTTTTAATCCTGATTTTTTTAGACAATTCCTGACTTCCATTACAAACATTGATTTGCATATCCTTTTGTAAGATATTGTTGCCCTGTGTGGCATTGGCCACTGCTCCTGTGCAGATTAGGCGACTAATTTTGCGTTTGGTCTTTAAGTAAATTTTTCTAGACGTCCTCCTTTATTGACTTCAACAAAGATTTTTAATTATTTTTTGCTTTTTGATACAAACCCTTAGAAACACCATATAAAAAAGCTATTTGATGGACTGGAATTGACTTTTTAATTTCCATTGGAATTGCCTTTCTCATATTAATACTTTTTCATTTTCATATCTAAAATTCAGAACAATTTACTTAATTTGTCAGATCTTGTTCTTTATCTTATTTCTTTATTATTTCTCTAAAATTCTGATAATAGAAATATTAAAAATATTTACTTGGTAAAATTTAATATTCGACAATACTTCTCCCAAAAAACCGTCCACGATCGTTATTGTATTTCGAAAGCAAATAATTTTTAACGACAACAAAAAAATGACTAAAATGCTACATTACTAGACTACATGATCTCAGTGTAGTAAACAATCAAGTTATTTGGGAATTTCTGGAAGTAATCGTTCATTTTTGATTAAAGTGTTTCCAATTGAAAATTCGTGAACAGTTTTTAGGGTCGCTGTATGTATATATATTATCTCGCAACTTCTTATATGTAAATGTATTTCCTTAACTCATCTTCAATAGTTTGCTGTTGATGTTTGATGTATTCATGTGAATTTTAAAGTCTATTCAAACAACACAAAACAAGATTTATTTATGAAACTAAAATTATTTTTTGTTCCATGCATGAATATTAAATTGTATCTCATAATAAAAATTGTATTTATATTTTTTATATAAACAAATCTTAAATTAAAAATGTTAACATTTCAGGTCACCAGAATGGCGTTTCATATCGCAAGATGAAAAAGATGAACTTGGCTTAACTTTCGATGATGATGGAGAATTTTGGATGTCATATCGTGATTTTCAAAAATACTTTGATCGTCTCGAGATATGTAACTTGTCGCCTGATTCTTTAACTGATGAAGACATTGAAATAGGAAAGAAGAAATGGGAAGTGAGTGTGTATGAAGGTGATTGGGTACGTGGTGTTACCGCTGGTGGGTGTAGAAATTACTTAGGTAAGAGACATATATTATTGTATTAAACATTTCTATTTAAGTTTTTTACTTTTTTTTCAATATATCAAAAAAGAACGTTTATTTAAATATATTTCGAATCAGTTTTTTTATTTACATTTTTGATGTTATTAAAAGTGTAAGTTTATTAAAAGTTTTTTCATGATTAAAAGTTTGAATTTCGTATACAATAAAATTATATAATAGATAACATAACACAGAAATGAAGGTGTTATACTTCAAATATATATAAACAAAAAACGATAAATCAAATTGTAAATGCAGTGTTTGATAAACTTACTATATTTGTAAAGTACACTAATTTAATAGGACTCATCTGAGATGCAAATAGAGATTCATACCAACAAATAACTGCTTTTGCGAATGAATTTTTCTTCACCCCACAAATTACAAAAAAATGATATTTGATTATTGATCATCTTTGATTACTGTGTTACAAATTTCAATGGAAATGCCATTATCCTTAGAGCACTAAAGTATAGAAAAATCTAAAATTAAAAAAAGGTTTTTCTCTACCTTCGTGCTGTGAGAATGATGATGTTGCCATTGATGTGTACATAAGTGACAATCTTTGTGACATGAAGGAAAAATTCAATTGGGAAAAGTGAATTTAGCCATAGTGCCAGACTATATTATTGTAAATGATTTTGTTTCAAAAATGTATGTAAAATAAGTAGTTTGTTGGTGAAATATATTTAAAAACAAAAAGATTTAACTTTTATGTTAAGTGGAACTCATTACTGATGAATTTATTAATTTTATATCAAATGATCACAGATTAGTGTAATTTTGTAAAATTCAAACCACTCATTAGTTTCATAGGAAATCATAGGGTGGATATAGATTAAATAACTATTCCATGTTTTTATTTAAAAAAATTGTATTCAACTAGAATTAAATTTGTTATATTTTACTTCTAATGTAAATATATAAGAGTAAGTTAGAATTTATTTTTTTTAGATTAATAGCATTTTTTCCATCGTTTTGGTATGTTTTTTAGAAATAATATAATTCATCAATCGTTGAAAACCTCTTATCACTTTCTTGAATGCAATATTAATTGAAATATATTTAAAAATAATACAATTAAATTATTTTTTCAGGATTGTAATGTTTGTGATGTAATGTTTTTTATAATTTCATTTTAAATTTTGAGTTTTTTATTTTTAGTCTTGATTTTTGTTAAAAATTAATTTTAAAGGATTATAACAAATAATGTTTATATTTATTGTCAATTAGAATCATATATATATAATTATAAATACAATTACTTTTTATCTTAATAGATACTTTTTGGCACAATCCACAATATAATATTACTCTGACAGAAGTGGATGATGATGACGATGAAAATAAATGTACGGTAATCGTTGCTCTCATGCAAAAAAATAGAAGAGCACTTCGAAACACTGGAGCAGATTGTTTAACTATTGGATTTGCCATCTATTATGTATGTATTATGTGTATATGTATTATTATGTACGTTTATATGTATTATGTATGTACATATATATATATATATATATAATATTTATTTATTTATAAATTAAATTGATTTTTTCATTTTTGGTTTTCTATGTATTAATCATACATTTCAATTATAATTGTGTACTAATTTTGAGTAAATTATATTTTTATTCTATAATTATTCGTAATCCTAATTCATAAAATATTTTGAAGAATATGAATGTTTATATTTTCATATTTAAATGTATTGAAATTACATTTGGGTTTTAGTTACCGAATCCTGACAGAGTACCTAAGCCACTAGATTTAAACTTCTTTAAGTACAACGCATCTGTTGCAAGGTCACCATCTTTTATTAATCTCAGGGAAGTGAGTTGTCGGTTTAAATTACCTCCAGGTACCTACTGTATTGTGCCTTCAACTTTTGAACCTCATGAAGAAGCAGAATTTCTTCTTAGAGTATTCTCAGAAAACAAAAATCATATGGAGTAAGTAACATAATAGCATGTTTTTTTTATTTAATTTTTTTATAATTGTATGTTTCTTATAAAAATATTTTAAAGCATAATTTTCTTAATTTCAATAAATAATAAGTATAAAATTTCTCCATATACATGTACAGTTTTACATAAAATTTGATCCTAAAATTAATTATTTTTGACTTTTTGTATATAATTTGTATATTATTTATTTTTTTTTCAGAGAAAATGATGAAGATGTTGGAACTTGTAATATGGATGATCGTGTAAGTATTCAAGATGTTTATTTTTTATATGAAGTATGTATTATGTAATGCGGTGCATGTAATTATGAACTAGAGATCAGTCTCTAGTCACAGAACACAAAACAATGTTTTAGTTTTGTTACTTCACAATATAAAATATAATGAGTGTGTTTT
Source organism: Acanthacorydalis orientalis (assembly GCA_034766995.1). Lineage (NCBI taxonomy): Eukaryota > Metazoa > Arthropoda > Insecta > Megaloptera > Corydalidae > Acanthacorydalis > Acanthacorydalis orientalis. The sequence continues at coordinate 34,636,395 of CM068318.1, read as the reverse complement.
TACTCTTAGTATTTAATAAATATGCAAAACAACACAAAAAGTATATTGTTTCACTAGCTGTAATTATTTTAGTTTCAATATTTTATAACACATATATAACAATGCGATATTTTATTTAATGCACTCTCATTTTTAATCAATTTTATTTTTATATTAATTTTATTGTAATTAAATAACTTCTGTATAACATTTCAATATTTACATATACGTTTTATATTTGTTGTCAATCTTTATCTGGACATTTAGATCATTTATTTCGATTACTTGTTAAAATGCTGGCATTAACACATTTTTCTTTTTCATGATAATTTTTAAACTAACTGCACTAACGCATGTTGCCTCCTGCAGGTCGTCAATCATCCTGAAAAGGTAAGAACTTGCTCTACTTTCAGTTCTTATTCAGTAATCACAATTACTGTATTTATATATTAATTACTGCTAAAAAATTAAACTAAAATAAAATGATTCTGCAATAATATGATAAACGATATACAAATTAAACTAAGCATGTATTTTTTTTAAATTTCTAAATCTATAAAAAAAGGTAATGAGTTATTAATCTTGTTTCTATACTATATACTTCAATAAAATTTTCATTATTGAATACAGCAGCTTCTAATCATTTACTTAATATTTATATTATTGTAGTAATAAATTATGTTAATTATAACATAACATTTTAAGCAAAATGGAATAGTGTTAATATAAATATCATTACTATTTTAAAAGAATTTTAATAAAAAAAATCATAATAAATAATGATTGATATATATATATATATATATATATATATATATTGATCAGAATATAAGTGTAATTAATTGATTGCATCTAATTACTAACATAAACATTATTCAATAAAAAAAAGTTCTTTGAGAGACAATGATCTAATATTTCAAACCTCTATAATTATATATAACTATATTTAAATTTTATTATTCACTTTGTGTAAACCGAACTATATTAAAATTAACTAAAAAATATGTGTCCTAAAATATAATTAATTTGGCATTTATTGTACTTTTTTATGTTTTTTAAAAAATGTTATATAGTGTTTCATATTTCAAGAACTTTATTTAAAAATTAAAAAAATGAATTAATGTATTACTTTTAATTGATATGTGAATAATATTAATTTTTATTAAAATATTCATTAAAAAAATGATAAATGACAAATTAAATTTTTTTTGTCTATATGAAAGTGTGTGTGTGTATGTGTTTATGTGTATATATATACACACACACACATACACACACACACATGTACACACACACACAAATCTATATTTGCACGAGTGATATGTCAGTAATGTTTTATTCGGTACACTCATATTTTTAGTCAATTTTATTTTTATATTAATTTTATTGTACTTAAATAAATTTCATATAACATTTAAATATTTGCTTATGTGATTTCTATTTGTTGTAAGTCTTTATCTGGATATTTAAATTATATATTTTGAATACTTGTTAAAATGCTGGCATTAACACATTTTTCTTTTTCATGATAATTTTTAAACTAACTGCACTAACGCATGTTGCCTCCTGCAGGTCGTCAATCATCATGAAGAGGTAAGAACTTGCTCTATTTTCAGTTCTTATTCAGTAATCACATTTACTATATTTATATATTAATTACTGCTAAAAAATTAAACTAAAATAAAACGATTCTGCAATAATATGATAAACGATATACAAATTAAACTAAGCATGTATTTTTTTTAAATTTCTAAATCTATAAAAAAAGGTAATGAGTATTGTTAATCTTGTTTCTATACTATATACTTCAATAAAATTTTCATTATTGAATACAGCAGCTTCTAATCATTTACTTAATACTTATATTATTGTAGTAATAAATTATGTTAATTATAACATAACATTTTAAGCAAAATGGAAATAGTGTTAATATAAATATCATTACTATTTTAAAAGAATTTTAATAAAAAAAATCATAATAAATAATGATTGATATATATATATATATATATATATATATATATATATATATATATATATATATATATATATATATTGATCAGAATATAAGTGTAATTAATTTATTGCATCTAATTACTAACGTAAACATATTTCAATAAAAAAAAGTTCTTTGAGAGACAATGATCTAATATTTCAAACCTCTATAATTATATATAACTATATTTAAATTTTATTATTCACTTTGTGTAAACCGAACTATATTAAAATTAACTAAAAAATATGTGTCCTAAAATATAATTAATTTGACATTTATTGTACTTTATGTTTTTAAAAAAATGTTATATGTGTTTCATATTTCAAGAACTTTATTTAAAAATTAAAAAAATGAATTAATGTATTACTTTTAATTGTTATGTGAATAATGTTAATTTTTATTAAAATATTCATTTAAAAAATGATAAATGACAAATTAAATTTTTTTTGGTCTATATGAAAGAGTGTGTGTATGTGTTTATGTGTATATATATATATACACACACACACATACATATACACACACACACGCACACAAATCTATATTTGCACGAGTGATATGTCAGTAATGTTTTATTCAGTACACTCATATTTTTAATCAATTTTATTTTTATATTAATTTTTTGTACTTAAATAAATTTCATATAACATTTAAATATTTACTTATATGATTTCTATTTGTTGTAAGTCCTTATCTGGCTGGATATTTAAATTATATATTTTGATTACTTGTTAAAATGCTGGCATTAACACATTTTTCTTTTCTATGATTTGTTTTTAAACTAACTGCACTAACACATGTTGCCTCCTGCAGATCATCAAACGGTCTAAAATGGTAAGATTTGCTCAATTAACAATTCTTATCCAATAATTACGTTTACTATATTTATATATTAATTCTTGCTATAAAAATTAAAAACTAAAATAAAAGTAATTCTTAAAAAATATAATAAATCATATACAAAACTTAAACTAAGCATGTCTTTTCTATTGAATTGTCATTAAATTTCTAAATCTATAAAAAAATAAAATGAATATTATCTTGTTTTTATACTATATATTATATTAAAGTCTTTATTGTTGAATACAATAGCTTCTAATTATTTACTTAATACTTATAATATATTAGTAATAAATTATGTTAATTATAAATTATAACATTTTAAACTATAGAAATGTGTTAACATAATTAATTTTTCTTTTTCATGATTTATTTTTAAACTAACTGCACTAATGCATGTTGCCTCCTGCAGACCACTAATCATTCTGAAGTGGTAAGAACTTTCTCAATTTTCAATTCTTTTGCAATAATTACATTTACTATATTTATATATTAATTACTGCTATGAAAATTAAAAATTAAAATAAAATTAATTCGTTCATAATATAATAAATATATACAAATCAAAGTAAATATGTATTTTCTGTTGTATTGTCTTCAAATTTATAAATCTATAAAAAAACATAATGAATATTATTAAAATATTTATTGTTAAACACAATAACTTCTAATAATTTACTTAATATTATGCTAATTATAACATTTTAACCAATGTAAATAGTGTTACTATAATCTTTACATAAATATCAATACTGTTTTAAAAAGAAACTTAATAAATAAATCCTAATATATATATATATATATATATATATATATATATATATATATATATATATTTATATTAAAGCCATAATTTAATGTTTTAAACCTTTATAATTACATGTAACTATTTTTAAATTTTAATTTTCACTATATAAACTGAATTATACTAAAAGTAACTAAAAAATGTGTTCTAAAATATAATTAAGTTGACATTTATTATAATTTATCTTTTCAAAAATATGTTTCATAATTCATGAACTTGATTTAAAAATTAAAAAAAAAATGAATTGTAAAACAAGAATAACATTTTTTTATTTTTAATGTTACGTGATTAATATTAATTTTTAATAAAATAAATAAATGCTAAGTGACAAATAAAATAAAAAAAAGTTATTTAACTATTTATGTGTGTATATATATATATATATATATATATATATATATATATATACATGCACACACATACATGTATATATACAAATGATTATTTTTATTTTGTTGTGATTAGGTAACAGACGTACCAGAACCAACTCCTCAAGCCGATGATAAAGTTCGTGAATTCTTCCTACGCCTTGCTGGTGACGATATGGAAGTTGATTGGATGGAACTTAAAGAGATTCTTGATTATGCTATGAGAAATGGTAAGTCAGTTTTTATTATAAACTTACATCCTAAAATACTAACATTTTTTTTTTGATAACTATGCTTGCATATGTATATATAGATAAACTTCGGTATTATTGTACATTTCATTCTAATCAGATTCATATAATTGATGTAAAATGGTCGTATATTTAAAAGGTGATTGTATTTACTTTTCAACTCAATAATTTTATTTTGAAAAATTGTTCATTATTTCTACAATATCTAATCTATTTCCATAACTTTCCACATATTGTTCACATTTATTTTAAACACAATAATTTTTTTGTTATTTTATTTTATCAAATACTCTGCAACAGGAGATAAGAAAAATAAAATTTATAAATAGAATATAAACAATATTCTTCTTTATTAATAATATATATTTGAATACATTAAATTTTATATACTTTTTCTTTTACTTAAATAGCAAGCATGGCCTTGCACATACATACATATATATATATATATATATATATATATACATATACATTCACACATACATAGATGTATGTCCCATATACATAATATTTTATTTGGTAAGGAAACATTACAGTTTATCACAGTGTAAAATCCAAAATTTTTTTATTCTTACTAAACTTATATTACTACAATAATGTAAAAACTCTTAATAGTCTACAACTGAAGAAATATTTGAAATTTTACAAATATTAACAAATTTATTTGTAGTGATAATAATTTGCAAACACATTAAGAAAATTCCAAATGACTAGTATTTTTTATTGTTTGCAATTATTGGTAAATAAAATCTAAATTATAACATTGAACACAGTACATTAATAGTCTTAAAGAAATTGAAAGTAAAATGTCTTGTGGTATAGCACCGGATGAAGATTTACAATGATCTATTACTATAACCCATTTGGATGGTATTTTAGCATGAATAATTTGGTTTCGATTCTATGATATTATTTTCTATAAAAAAAACTGGAAGTATTATGAAAAGTAAATAAAATCTATATCCTAGTGTTCTAAAGATGATGGTATTGTCATCAAAATACCCATAAACAATAATAAAAAATGGGCAATAATTAATTATTGAAATTTTTTGATCAAAATCTTTTTTTGTTTGTGGGGAAGTGAAAAATTAATTTGTAAAAGTAAAAAAACGTCATTCATCTACAGTTTCTAATGTTACTGAAGAAGCTTTGAGAAAAATTGGCAAAAATTCAACAAAGATGTGGGATATAATTTTTAACTATAGTAAAATAATTATTAGAAAACGAACTCCAGTATCAATTACTCAAAGAAAAATAGAATACACTTTGTAGATATATTTGATAATTTTTGCATTAAAAACTATTCTTAACTATAACTATTCGTAGTTTATTGTATTTCTTCACTAGTTGAAATGAAAGCCTTTGCCTACCAATTTATGTTCCAACCAATTTAAAAGAGCTAAAACATCTAAAAACTGGATTCAATAATAATGGTATACTATTATTTGGAGTAATCAGTTTAAACTTGATGTGTATATAAGTAACACTGTAGGAAACATATTGTGAACATAAAAGTTTGATCAAAAAAGTCAAATTACCATCATATGTATGGTCTTTAACTAAATATTTCATCATATTGTAGACCAGACATTTTGCTATTAACTATATGCAATTGCCTTATATTTTTATACCCTTCATATTACATTACTTACTTTTTGCAAACATTAAAAAAAACATTCGTATGTTCAATATAATTTCGATATAAATTTTAACAGTATATAGATTGTCCATACATTTGTTGGTGAAATATTCTAGTACTAGCTAAATTTTAAAGAGCCTGGATGAGGATTCATCCATTTTCTCATTATCATTGAAATGCCAGTGTCCAAATTTACACAAGTCAATTTCTACTTATTGTCAGTGAAAATATCAGAACAGTTAAAAAGAAATCTTTAGATTAATATTTCTCTCACTAGTGTGTTTTTTTTTTTGTTTTTGTGTTCTATAAGTAATATTAGGTCTAATTAAGTAAATGATTACTTTAGGCCTTATTTTGTTCTTTCTCGATTTGGTTATAATTTATAGACAACTCATAACAAAATATTTCAAATAAATCATCGTTAAGAATAATATTCACCTCCACAGTAATACTATCAAACTCAGATGGTCTTCTTGTAGACCCTTAATTGATTTTCAATTTTTCTAAGCTCAATAAAATATCTGCAGTTGACAAATCATTTCATTACAGTGAAAATTCAAGTCATCAAAAATTGTCAAGTTTATACACTTTATAATCACTTGAAATTACTATTTGATGTTTTTTACATGTCTAATAATCTCACTGGCTCTTCTCAAATTTTCAAAATCTTCTTTATAAATATTCACATCCGCATCCTAACTTGGAATATCCAATAAGCTGTTAGTAAATATATCTATAGTTTTATGACATTGTTCACTGCTACCTATTATAGAAGGTTTATAAAAATAGTAAAATAGAAAATTCGCTCGGAAATTGAATTATTCGCATTTGTTGCACTTTTCCTTGACATATAAGCGGGAAAAGACGAAATATCTCATAATTCATCTCAGATGTGTTTAAGGAAAGTTAGAAAACTACATTTTAATAATATTGCTATCAATTCTGATAAATGTAAAGTCATATTCAAAAGTTTTTTTACCATCAATTCTAACATGTCAATTTGCCAAAGGGTAATATGTTTGATAAGAGAATGGTTTTCCTTGCTATTCAATAAAAACAATGAAAACTTGAATTGAGGAACATCAATTTCATACTTTATAATGAATTTCAAATACTTCAAATTTATCAATTGACTCTCTGGCATAAAATGAAAAAAATACCATAAGAATCCTTTACACACAGTAAGTGAACTGAAGATGAATATGGAACAATATAATAATATTCAAAACTTGTTGACAATGGTTGATATTTTAAAAATATTATGCAAACTATTTTGAATTGTCAATTATAATTTATTTGTTTTTGTTGAATTCATAAATACTATCAAACATAAAATTATTTTCTAGCTAAAGGCAGTTTCAAATTTATATTTTATTAAAGTAATATAATTTTGTAGTAATAAAAAAGGGCACTTGCACACATACCAAATCAATAGGCTTTTTTCAGCTGATTTAGACAGTTTTTAAACAAATATTAAAATATGCATATATATATATATATATATATATATATATCTTACACAACAATGGTTTAATATTTGTTTGAAAATTCTAGTCAAATTCGTCAGAAAAGATTCAGTTAGTTTGGATCCAGTATTGAAGCAGCCTTAGTGGGTGTTTGTCATAATTCTGTAAATTATTGAGTTACAGTTATTAACCAGCTAAATTATTATGTACTTGGGATCATATTATATATATATATATATATATATATATATATATATATATATATATATGTATACAGACATATACATGTACACACTAATAAAGTTAATTGATGTATAAAAAAAATTGTGATATATTGCATATTTTAATTTTACATATTAACTTATTATATGCCTGTTAGTACAGCATTGCTTTTAAATAATTCAATTCCTAATATATTCATACCATGTACATGATTGAGATTCAAATCTATTTTGTACATGAACTTAGTACATTTTTGAAATTGTATTGATGAAATTTATTTATAAGAATACATTTTTATATTTACTTTATATATATATTTATATATATATATATATATATATATATACGTATACATATTTATGTTCAATTAAATTTTTCATTGTGGTGTGTAATATTCATGCTTCATAGAGCTTATTTATTCTATAAAAACCTGTTTAAGGTATGCGGTAGCTTTAGCTTACCGAATTGTGTGATATTGTTAATACACTGATAAATATTATATTTTAATTTTCATAATCATATTCATATTCATGTTTATTGAAACTCAATCATTTTATAAATTTGCCATTGACATTTTAAGTTGATTTTGAATATAATATTGTGTATATATATATATATATATATATATATATATTTAATCCTTTGTCTGTTATTTAACTTTAATTAAAATTCTCTTAATTGTTTTTAAATTTGTATTTATATTATATATGAAGGATGGATGAAAATATTTGCATAAGAGTTTATATCTCTTGAATTTTTTTAGACATTGGGATAAAACAAAAAATCAATAAAAACTAAGAGCATAATCTTTCAAATGGTGTATTATTTTTCAGCATAGTCACTCCCTTTATCAATACATTTTTGATAATGTGTGATAAGTTTATTAATTCCATCAGTGAAAAGCCTGGTGTTTGTTCATTCAGCCAATTCCGTATAATCCTTTATGGCAGCTGTAAGTTGTGATAGTAACCGAATTGTACTTCACAAAACACACTTCAACACTTGTTCAAGAAACCCTGAAGTGAAACAAATTTGATGTGATACTTACATTTTTCTTGTAGCCCAGAACGTGTATCATCTGACTTGCATTTATTCTCACCTGTAAAGTATAATCTTAAACGAAGTTAATTTTTATTCTAATGATCAAGTTAAGTCTACCATGATGCATTATCCGATGGAAAAAATACCAATTTTTTCACTGACGGAATTTAGAAATTTGTACATTGATAACATATTTTTTATTGGGTTTAAATCCGGAGACTGTGCTGGCCACTGCATTACATTATTTGCCTGCAGAAACTCTCACCAATTTTGATGTGTTCTTCGTGTTATTATCCTGCTGAAAGATCCATTGAAGCGACATTTTTTTTCAGTATACGAGAGCATTACTTCTTATTATATATTATTTACATAATATTTGGCATCCATGTTCTTGTTAATACAAAGTATTGATCCAACACTGTAAAAAGAAAAGCACGTCCATACTTTTATATCCCCCCGCATGCTTTTTCTAGTATATTTGGGGACCAGTGATTTGTTTGGCGATCTTCTTACAATTAATTTTCTACTGAGTCAAATATATTAGCTTTAGTTTCATCGCTTCATAGAAGATTGTTCCACTTTTTTATTTTTTCATCACCTTTCATGTTCCTTAGCGTATTTAATCCTATCTTCATCATTTTTCTGAGTCAAATACGGAACTTTTACAGTTTATCTACCTAGAAAATTCTACGCACCATACGAATACTGACTGTTTAGCCTTAGTTCATTTTTTATGTCTTTGGAAGACTTAAAAGGATCATTTTTCGAAAAGCACAAAATACATTTGTCTGTTTGTATACTAGTTTTCCACTTAGGTCAAGATTTTCTTAATGATTTTTTTGGTTTCGAAGCATTTACCACCATATGTCTAGAACGTTGAGCAATTTTAACGATTTCTCTTATAGATTTCCGTTCATTCCGCAAAGCTTGTATTATTCTCCTCTCATTCGCCAAACAGTTCTTTATTCATCTGTCAATTTTTAAACTGGAACAAATAATTAATAAAATGGTCCCTATTTTTCTACAAAAGGTTATTACCCACCATTATAATATTTTTCTTTTCGCGAATATTAAGTTATTTTTTAAATAAATGTAAAAGCAAACAGCATCTCTATAAATGTGACCAACCTCTTGTAACAATTGAAACAAAATGTAGGAATTTTCAAGAAATAAGAACACATTATCATATGTAAAAGATTGTTACAGATGTAAGTCTTGATACTGTGCTCATTAATAGGTGGCCATTTTATAGCAGCCAAATTAATGTGTGAAATTTTGAAAAATATAAATAAGTTCTCAGTACCCCTAAAAATATGCCTATCACGATATATATATATATATATATATATATATATATATATATATATATATAATATATATAGTATATATAGTATTATATGGTGTTCTGCTCCAAATAATTTTCCCCAGATAATAAGCATTTCCTTCATATTTAGTTTGCATCAGGTATCTGCAAAATTTATTTCACTTTGGCAACACTGTTGATCGGCATTGCACTAATTTGTATTTGGGTTAATAAACGACTGTCGATGAATGTTTTGCAGGACATTCTGGAGGTTGATAGCAAAACTACGATTATGTAATTTTGTCATGGCGGTGAGGGGAAAGTTTATATATAAAATTACACTGCTACTTTGCAATAGATTCCTCAGACCCACTTATATTCTAAATAATTCATGTTGCTTTAATTGTAAGTCACAGTGCTTGATACTCGTTTCCTGGGAGGTAGAGGGGTTCCTCCAGCTACAGTACACGTTCCTGTAGTACTGCAACATAAGCGTTCCAGCAGTGCTGTGAACAATTTTTCGACCAAAAAAACAGCGTGAATTTCAGCACTCCATAAAAACAATATTGTTTTGTATGTATAGCCGTACACGAACATGGTTTTTTGACGCTACTGTTTTTGATTGTATTAATATAATTTGTTATATTTTATCAAAAAAGTTTTAAGTATTATTTAACTACATAATTTAAACTGTAAAACTAAATTACTTTTTGATATAAAATTATTTATTATCAAAATTGAAAATTATCTGCTGATGGGAAGAGAGTAGTTTTGACAAAATCAATAATAAAAAAAAAGAACTTGAGAAAATACCATTTCTGGTATTTTCTTTTTATCATATCAAATTCACTGGTTAACTAGTATTGATACAAACATATACTAATTATAGAAAACCGTGTTGCAGAAATATGCTTAGAGGTACTTGGCCAAATAAATTAATGCAGCACCATCAGTAGTGCCACAAAAATATGCTCAGAGGCATCTAATCATAATATTGCTTTTGAAAGTGGTATGAATACCGAAAGAAATGCATATATTCTGGGTGAGAATAAAGCTGGGTATACATATGAGCACGAAGCCATGTAAAGAAGGCGAATATGAACTTGTGAATGATCGTACCCCCTAGTTCTGTCTCATATGATTTCGTGCTCATATACGTATATATGCATTCATGTGTGTATATATATATATATGAACACTAAATCGTATTTCTTTCGGCACATGGTTTTTAACCCCTTGTGCATGAATTACGAGTCTGACTTGTGAACTGCAAAAAACACTTTATCAGCCAATGATGAATTAGACACATGCAGTCTTTATATAAGTTAAGTACACATGTTTACTAGACTAAACTAGGAAAGAATGCTTCGGTTTTAGATGTGATCTGAGAAGTTCTAACCAAAGATATTTGGAAATTGGTAATGAACGAAACCAATAAATATTTTTTTTCAAGTTAAATAACCATTTTGTATGTTTTATTTTTTTAAAAAAAATACAAGCACAAGGGGTTAAATAGAAGAACAGTAAATAATAAATAAGTAGTAAGTAATAGTCATAATAACAAAATTGTTGTTAAATCTTTTCAATCTAATACAAATGTCTTGTAAATAATAACAAATTTGTTGTTAAATCAATATTAGAAGTTACCTAAATTACTTCGATACATTGGCTAATAAAATAATACTTTCTCATTTATATGGATTGAATTAAAACGTAAAGTAAATAATATATGTGAATTGAGTTTATATTAAAATATATTATTTTGAAATATTAAGTTATACTGGTGATATAAAAAGTATATAGCTAAAATATTTTTTTAATATAATAACTCAATAATAATAAATATTTTAATAAATAAACGATGAAACATTCATAAAATGTTCACATCTACATTTATTGTAAAATAATGATGATTAAAGTACATGCCAATATAAAATAATTAAGCAGGTAACTAAATAAAAAAAGGTAATTTTCAATCAAATTAAATTTATTCTAAAAATGAAATAATAAATTGCAAATGTTATGTTGTATTTAATATAAGAAATTCATTTTTAAATTGGAAATAGAACATACATATATATATATATATATTTATTTCTTTTTTGAAATTAGAAAATATTTATGATTAATATTGCGTCTAATCTCCAAAAAAAGATACTTTTTCGTTTAATAAAATCACGTTTTGTGGCAGACAAAGGATTACTCTTATTTATATATTTAATTTTTATTCATATTCATTTTGATTATTAGGGGTTTTGAATATTATTCTTCGACAGATTTTATTTTTGGCAAATTTATTTTCGTTCATCAATTCATCGGTCTGTGTAGCTATTTGCGAGCTGTGTGTATGTGTTGTGCGTAGAATTACCGGCTTACAAACGCATCGATGAGGGTGTCGAGTCAGGGGCCGGTGGCAACGAATCTGGCAGTGATTGCGGGTCTATACTAATGACTTTGTTGGCCACAATATGTAGCGTCGCCTGCAAGGATACTCCACTTGCTGACATGTTCTCACAATCAAACGATACGACCGCGACCTCTTACCAACCCGCCGGAATTATCGGTAAGATAGAAACGATTGGTTTTTCCGTGATGGACAGACGACCAAAGGTTTGAAGAGGCCGATTTTGTTTTTTTTTTGTCTTAGCATTTTGTTTTTGTTGTTAATTTATTGTTATAACATTGTATGCATATACTGTATATATATGTATGTGAGTGTATGTGTATATATATATGTACACACACATACACACGTTATGTATGTATATGTTTATGTTTGTATCATATTTTCCAAGCGAGTGGTGGTTTGATGTTATCATTTTCGTACGTATTTTTAGTCTTGAGTGATGGTTTTATAAAATTAATTTGATTTGACTTTTGATATTTGATTTTTCAAATTAACCCTTCATTATTTTATTCCAATGAATAATTTTGTTTTAAATAGTCTGAGTGAAAAAAGATCATATTTATTTTTTTAAAAACTCATAGACTTTTTGAATGTGTATTTTTTATCTACATTACTCCTTGTAAAAGTAATATATGACAAATATATTTTTCTGCTATCTGGATAGTGAATTAAACAATTCCTGTAATATTTTCATATAGGCAAGTATTCTATTTTTAAGAAGAAATTTATTAAGCTTCTGTAAAAAAGTTTAACAGGATATAATTTAAAGTTAGATTCAGTAAAATTTAAGCAATGATCCATTAAGTAAATTAATCCTTGATAACTGGTTTAAAAATATAAATATTTTGCATTGCATAATTAAAAATAGTTTTTAATATTTTTTATTTCTATATTCATTAAGTTGAATATGGTATAAATAATTACATGGTATGTGAATGGCCAGTAAAAAGATTCACCTACATTTTATTTAATAATTACTGTAATTTAATTCCGAATAAGTTATAAAAAGTTTATGTAAATTGTTATGGTTTCAGTAGTGTTTTGAAAATGATGACAATTCTGTTAAAATGTGTACATAAATATTGTCGCAGTATGAAGTATTTGAATATGATATATATTTAAATAGAAAATATTTTTTTTTAATTAACTTGAACATTCCAGTTATTTTATTTACATTTTTTCGATATATTTTTTTTAGAAATAATATATGTATATATTTTTTGAAAACCTGCATTGACTTGTAGTTCATATATTGAATTTTCAATATTCCCAAACTTACTGATAATCAAAAATAGAAAACATCTGTGTATTTTTAATTATAATATGAAATTTAAATCTTGAAAATATTTACTGTTTGTAAATATACATAACATTTTTTAATAAAAATCAATTTTTATTCATAAAAGTAGTTTCATCAAGAAGAAAAAGTATAAAATATATTCAAATAGAGTTTTTCATAAATTGTATGAAATCAACATTTTTTTTTTGTTAACTTAATTTCAGTCTTGAATACATTTTAAATAATTAAGATCATAAGTACATAAAAGTGCTTATATTTGAGTGTTGCATTTTGTAAAATAATTAATATATAAAAGTACTTGTTTTTTGGAAAAAATACTGAGAAAATTCGGAGTGACTGAAATTTTCACAGTGTGAATTGATTATGTGGAACTTGAATACCACAAAATTAAATTAGAAGTTTTAATTATGTGACCATGATAATATTAATTCATTTCATTCCAAGATGAAGTTTCATATTTTGTTTAATGCTAAAAATGAATCATTTTTTAAAAAAATAATGTAAAGTTTTTAGCGAAGATACAGAAAGATGTTTCAAATTTGGATGTTACTTTAAGTAAATGGTACTGTGGATTTAGAAAAAAGTTTTTCTTATTATAATAAAAAACTCTTTTCTGTATTCACATTAAAAACATCGTTGCAAATGATTCATTTCACATATACTTAAAACATTATTAAATTGTACCTAGAATCCTTGAATTATAATTACGTTTTCTTTGATTGCATCACATTATTCTATTACATGGAATAATAATTTTGTGCAATTGTAAAGAAATTGTAAATTATAATTTTTTTTATTTTTGATAATTTGCTTTACTTTTTAATTATTTAATAAAATTTAATTCCTTTTTAATTTATTGTAAATATAATAGGATTTAAATAAATCTATCTTTCTCTCACTCAGTTAAATTAATAGAAAATAATACTATTAAAAAAATTAGTATTTCATTTACATCACTACATTCTTAAGTACATCATCCCACACCTGCTTTTATCTGCATTTTTAGTTTGTTTTAATAACAACTAATTTTTTTAATATTTTAGCTCTACTCAGAAATGAACTATAAAAGTAATATGTATATATATATATATATATATATATATATATATGTATATGTATATATATATATATATATATGTATATATATATATATATGTTTAATGTTTTTAATATTAAGAAAGAAAAACTAAATAAGCTAAGAAATGTTTTTATTGTATAAAATGTTGTATATACTGGCATTTTTATAGAAACTCAGAACAAAGGGTTTTCAAAAGATGTTTGTCGAAGTATGATTGCTATGATGGATAAAGATGGTTCTGGAAAACTAGGCTTTGAGGAGTTTAAAAAACTATGGATTGATATTCGTAACTGGAAGGTAAAAAAATGCTGCATCTTTTTCTACAATTAATCTTTCTGAATATACTTCTAAGTATTTACATTAAATTCCGTTTTTATATTGAATACTTTTTTGTTTAGAAATTTGTAAATTGAAAATGTTTGTTTGATTTCAATTTTTAGTCAGTAATTTTTAGTCTTAAAATTTTATATTTACGAATTTCAGTATCATCTTAATCACCAATGATTATGTTGGTCAATAGTACTTTTTATAAGTCTATATCAATTATTAATAATTAATACATCTCCTTAAATAATTGCTTTAGTTTTTATATTTAGCTTTCTATTAAATAACATGCAAATAAAAATGGGTTAGGAATTGAAAATTTGTACAACAGCAAGTTGTATTTTGTGTTATATTATTTGTATATATTCAGTTGATGTAATGTATCAGTAGTATAAATCATATGAAGTATATAATTATAAAATAACAAAATCAAAGCATTAAAAAATGTCGTGATTAAAAACGTCTACATTCAGTTTTATCGATATCACTTGAATTATTTAATTTGAAATATACATTTAAG
This sequence comes from Acanthacorydalis orientalis, assembly GCA_034766995.1. Taxonomy (NCBI): domain Eukaryota; kingdom Metazoa; phylum Arthropoda; class Insecta; order Megaloptera; family Corydalidae; genus Acanthacorydalis; species Acanthacorydalis orientalis. Next base: position 34,620,856 of record CM068318.1, on the reverse strand, counting down.
AGCAATTAATAATTAATGGATGGTATAGTCCAAATATAAAATAATAATTAAAGATATCAATGTCAAACATTATGGTATAAAGATCCAAGAAAAACATTACAGTTTTATTTACTATATAATGTGTAATCAGTTCTAAATGTAAAAATATATTTATTTATGGTCATGTATATTTTAAATGCAACTTATTGTTTAAAAAAAAGTCAAACACAATTATTTAGATGTTTAATCTAATCAGTTATTAATTCAATGAAAAACAAATGAATGAGGTAAAAATGAAAATTACACTGGTATTTTTTGTATTGTTTTTGAAAAACTTCAATTATATACATGAAAATTAATATATTTACTTTGATTTTTCAGGCTGTTTTCAAACTATATGACAAAGATCAATCTGGTGTCCTTAGTGCTTTTGAATTGAGACAAGCATTGAATTCAGCTGGTTACAAGCTAAATAATCATATTCTTGGTACACTTGTTCATCGATATGGTACAAGAGATGGTTATATTGCTTTCGATGATTTCATTATGTGTGCAGTTAAGTTGAAAACAATGATTGGTGAGTAAAAAATATAAGATTTGTTCATCAGAATGATGACAGAGTTCGAAGCTTCTGTTTGATATCTATTTTCGACATATATTTGAAAACAATTTTCAGGATGGCACACAGATTATTATACTTTTTGGTTTGTATATTTTGTTATTTTATAACACGATTCTTTTTCTTTTTCAAGACAATCCTGATGAATACAACAGATTCATGAATGAAGGAGCACAATTAAGTTACGGCGGCTATGGCTATAATTATACTTGAGACTCGTACATAAATAAAATACAAAAGCATCGGTGTTATCCGAGCTATATAATCGCTCGCTTCAAAGTGAGCGTCTTATTATATCATCAAGTAATAACTTTATCTTGATCTAACACTTCATAGTCCTTATTCAGAAACTTTTGTTGTTTAATGTACTTAATCAATTCACTACTGAAAATTGAATATCGATTACACCTTGATTGTTTATGAATAAGGACATTCATTTTTATTCTGACACGTTTTAACTGCATGTTACAGGGATTTCCGGTACAGCACGATCATCGAGCAACTTTCATTTAATTCTTTTTATTTGTTTTTGACATATGGTATTTTATTCTTCATTTACACATAAACATTTTACACATAGAAATTTGACACAAAAAGCTATTTCAAGCATGAGACTGCTTAAAAATGCCCTTTAATGTAATGAATTATTAAAATTAATCTCTCATATCTGCTATATTGCAATATCGATATTTGATTTGTTAAAATTCATATAAAATTATCAATATAAAAAATAAAAAAACCTTTTTTGAATGAACTGTAATAATTATATCTTAGAGTAAATAAGCCACTAAATATATATCAGTGAATTTTACTCTACTAAAAGCTGTGTATTTAGAAAATTGGAATTATACAAAATTTTGATGTAGGAAATAAAAGTAGTTTTGTGAAAAAACTTATAGAACAGATTTTGTAGTTTCTTTAAAAACTGTTAAATTTTGTTTATTTCTAATAATTGTCCATCAATTTAAATATAGACCGATTAAAATTCTTATGTTAATTTCTATTTTATAAATATATCAAATTTGAGTAAATCGTAATAATTTTATTACAAGCATGGAATGTTATTTGATTTAAAATGACATTAATTTGGAGAAAAAAATGTTTTATTAAAAATGAATTCAGAAACATTTAATTTAAAATAGCAGAATATGTAAAGATGAAATTTTATTACATGTTGAGAATTGCAAAGGTGATAGATAATAATTAAAACAATTGTAATTTTTTAAAATGTAAATATTTTTCTCACCTTTTTTTATGATTTTTTGTGTTTGGATATTTTTAAACCAATTTATTTTTTTAAAAATTACACTTGTTAAATGTGTAATTGAATGGTATATAAAAAAATTTACATTTATAATTCACAAGTATTGTTAAAATTAATTTTAAATTGCCTTTTTTTATCTATTAACAAGTTATAAGGTAATGTTAATAAATTTAAATAAAAACTGTTGCATGTTTAAGTATATATAATTAAATAAATTCTCTTATAAAAATATATACATTTTATATATACAATGGGTTGTTTAAAAGTAAATAGCAAGATTTAATTTAAAATTAATAATTCATTTTAGTTAAATAAGTTACTGATCATTATGTTAAAATTATATTTTTAACACATTTGCTTATTGATTACCTTTATAATTCTTAACAAATTAAAAATACTATTTTAAACATTTGTTATGCATTTGACATCGATTAAAATTTATTTCTATTTATAATTGTTTGTCATAAATGTACAGCAACGTGACAAAAAGGATCAATTATTTTTTTTGTATATATGTTATATATTCACAATTATATAATACAAGAATATTTTTCAAAAGAAATATCCTTGTTATAAATAATTTTGTTATAATAAATAAATATTATTCTAAATTCTTATATACTTAGTATACATGTATTTATTTCACATGTCATTTTGTCAAATAAATTATTATTTTACATAACAAACTATAAAAACATATTTTATCAAAAATGTTCAATAAAATAACATATAAATGTCATTTTATAAAATAAAAGTTTATTCTTATTTGTTATTTCCATTTATTATTACATTTTGAGAGATATAAACTTTTAATAAACTTAATAATTTGCACAACCATTCTGTACATTAAAAATATATTTAAAGATAGAAATTCTTTCTTGCATATTGCTGTACAACTTTAAAAAGTATATATGCCATTTAAGTCATTCTTAAAAATATTTAAATAGTGTAGAATCAACTGATGGAACTAACAGACTGAACTTATTACTATATTAAAACTTCAGTTACTCATAGAAGTTATAGAGAATTTGCCAATTCATAAAAAGTAAAAATATTAAAATGTAAAAAAGTTGAAGAATACGAATATGCATAACTAAATATATTTATATACATATATGTACATACACATTGTTATATATATGTATCACGTCGTCTATATCACTACTTCTTCATCTTAAGTTTTCTTTGAAATAGCTATAGCACACACAACCTTTCAATCAAAAAATATATACATATATGTATAAATTATCAAACTAATGTGGTGACAGAGGTTTTCTATGTACATTGTATCTAATATTCATTTGTTTCTGATTTTTGTGCTTCAGATACTTTCCGAGAACGGGATACTACTCACTCTAACTCTGCTACGTTTACTCTTGAAGAATGGCTGTTACGAACGTGCTATTCATAATTTAAGTTCTGTTTGAACTATCATTATGTAACTTTTCTCTTTTGACTTTAAAAACTCAACATTTATCTAAAATTGTAAGGAGAGATTAATTTCTTTTTTTGTTTGGTTTTCAAAAAATCAAAAATGTTTCATTTAAATTAAAAAGTATGAATCAGAATTTGTTCTTTTTTAAAATAAACTTTCAACTTAATTTATGTAAATCCTTCAAAAAGGAAATTATATGGGAAAAAGATCTACAATAATTACAGCCAAAATGTTGATTTGAAGGGCTTTGTACATCCATTTATCTGCTCTTGCAAATCATTTATTCACATGATTTTTTTTGTTCATATTTTGATTTTTTTTTTATTACAGTTTTGGAAGGAAAAACATTTGTTTCTAATATATTGTTTGTATAAAAATTAATCTTCATTTTTGTTAAATGTTTTTATCATTGATTTAAAACTATCATTTAATTTTAAAAATAAGTATTCTTTCAACTTAATGCCTATAATTTGAGTTTAAATATTGTACACAATCTTTTCTGTGCTTTACTGTATAGTAAACAATCTGATTTATTTTTAATGATAGTAATCAGATATATTTGAATTTAGTATAATTATGTTATTATAAAATCTAATAAAATTGTTCAAATTATTAATTATAATTAACAGCACAGAGAATATTTTTAATTATGAATGTAAGATTGTTGTGAAAATGTATATTGTTCTTTATAAAAAAAGGCCTACTAATACTTAAAATATTAAGCTTATTTTTGTTACAATTTAAAGTAAATACTATTTATATTTAATGAAACTGTTCTTTAACATTTATTGTAAAATAAAGTTGTTATTAAAAAACAGAGTAGTTGAAATATGAAAAACATATTTTATGAAATAAAATTTTATTAAAATAATTGAACATTTTTCAAAATTATAAGTATTTGAAAGTTACCTCAGCTGTTGTAGGCTTGTATTTTTTTAAATATACTTGTATTATTCTTGGAAAAATATTTTTAATTGTCTAAAATCCTCGACATTTATTTATATTTTATTTATGTATACGTTAGTGGCTTTGTATCTATTTATAGGGTTTGTTTTGTGTTTGTGGTGTGTATGGCAAATAATTTTAAATGTAAATTTCTTTGATTTTATAAGAAAGAAAATAAAGTTGTTCATGTAGAAATTTAAATATATGTATAAAATCAAAGAAGGTTACAAATATACGAATGACAATATATGCATTATGCTATTGTTCCCCTAAAGATAATTTAAATAAAAAGGACAAATTGAGAAAGTTACTATATTTATTTAACTTATTATCAGGGACTAATTGTTTATTAATAAAGTTAATCTTTCTCTGCCGATTGGTTAAATGAGGAACCTCAATGTTAGATTTATCATAAACAATGCTTAGAAGTGTTTTCATACTTTTATACACTTTTTTACATTATCACACTTTTATTTAAAGAAAAAGTAAAATCGTATCTTTTTTTAAATATAATCAATAAGTACAATTACAATATTTAATCAGTATTTATAAAACAATATATGCATACTTTGTAATATGAGGTATACGCAATCGGGTGATTCAGATGAGTTTTTCATATTGTAGGATGAAGTGTACTTTGCCAAAACGTCTTAATATATGTCATTCTATTTAAAGAAGTGTTGAATTGGTCGTTACTCATAGAAATTTAACATTTGCCCTAAATACTAACATAATTCAATTATTTCAGACAGCACAGAAGCATAGACATGTCTATTATAGATAATAAAAAAAGATTGAAGAATAGGGTAGATACGCAAGTAAGCAATTGTTTCGGATAGAATAACAAAGTTAAAGAGTTTGAAATTGGCATAATATATTACAAGAAGGTAATGAAAGTTATTAATTGGTAGCCAAAAAATTTAAAATGAAATATTTGATAAATGTGCCAAAAAATGTAATATTGAATCAATGGAATTTTTATAAGTGATATATTGTAGTAGATATATATATATATATATATATATATATATATATATATATATATATATATATATATATATAAAATATATATAATATATATATATATATATATATACATATATTATTTATTTACTTATTTATTTATTTTCACACATATAAACCTTGTCCATTGTTTCAAAAAAGCATCATGCTAAATACAAATTGTTTCTGTAAATATTAAAATATTATTTGTTAAAAATTATACACAAAATAATTATTGTGTGCATCTTGTTTAAACAAATTACATGAGTACAACATATATTTTTAATTGGTTTTTAATGTAGTTATTTTAAATCAAGTTTTAAAATCAATATAAAACTAATCTTTTTTTAATGCAGCTGCAGTTTATGATTGAGAAGAATTAACTATCATTTTGAATCAGTGAGTAAAATTTAATAGAAGTTTGATATATTGATGGGCTAATTGTCTAATGACAAAAGCATTTGAACTGCTGATGCCTTAAGTAGAAACATTTTACACTTAAAAATTTTAAAATAGAAGAAAATTCTAAAAACTTATTGAAGGTTTGTATTGAAAATACAGCATCAGTTATATATTCCACAAGAACAATCAATATATTCCACAAGAGGTAGTGAAAGCATCTTTGTTCTTTGTGTAGATAAAGACTTTTCTAAACCCTTGCTCTATTAAGAGCGATAGTCGTTTACCAAGAAATAATGTTACTTCTAGTACAAAAGTTATAGCTTTAATAAAACGTTTCATTGCAAATAGAATTTTATAAACAAAATTATTGTATTTTTGTTGCTGCAGTAAATTGGGTACGTTGAAAGGTGGCTAGTCACTTTTGCACTGTCAGGTGCTCTATTTGTATTTCGGGTGACCATACTGTTTGATTTTTGACCAGACTACTATTGTGAAAGATTTAAAAATATATTTAACGTGCTTTGAACAGGAGCATTTTGCTTCTGTCTATAAATTTTCAGGTAACATTCAATTGACCAAGTTCTATGGGATACATCTTTTCAGTAATGAAGCACGCCCATTAATTAAGGAAAATAATCGGTCCAGCTTTTTTCCTGTAATGTGGTGAGTTATTTGTTTTTGAGTTTTTCTTTGGCCTATTGAAGTTTCTTTCGCCTTCAACGATACTAGTAAATTTTTATTTAAAAAACAGAATCATGAAAATTGCAGTAATTTTCATGATTCTATCATATTACTTCTCCAAACACCATCTTGAAATTCATATTGAAAGTATTTGTCTGTGGTTATTCAAGGGTGTGTATACCTTTTGGGACATCAAAAATGCCTATTTTCATGATTTTTTTTCGCATGAAAAGTAATGTGTAATTGCAAATCTAAAATATGCATTTTAAAGGGCGTACACTGTAGATTATTTTTTTTTCAAGTCGATATATTGCGCCACGTTAATAGTAACTCATTATTGAGGTGACGTAATCGATGCAACGGTTTGTGGTACAAGGTGTATTAACGGAAGATGTTATCTGAATCAAAATTTTTTAATTGCAAATTAAAGTAGATAGACTAAACTAATTAATGACAGCCTTTTGTTCAAACAATCATTTTTTTCGAAAATGGCAGCTGTTTGAAAAAAAACATGAAATTTCGGCCCTGAAATGGGTATCTGTTTTGTTAATAACAAATCGAATAATACAAATATCGAAATGATTGTAAATGAAAGAGTAGATAATGATCTAAGAAATTTTCATGTAAAATTTTATGCAAATTGCTCAAGTATTCGCTGAGATATTCCTGGTACCGATTTGGAAAAGTTAGTTTTGAGAAAAACGCGTTTAAAGTTTCAAGTAGATTTTAAAGCCAGATGCCGATTTAATTTTTTAGTGCAGCATTATTTTGAATATCAAATCGTTTAAACTTTCATTATTATTTTGTGCAAGTCCTCCCACGCAAAGCTCCAGTAGACTACGAACTCAGATCTTCGTAAATAGGTTTTATCGCTTCAAGAACATTCCGTGGAAGTGCTTGGTAGTCATATTTATATAATAGACAGTGTGCTAGAAACCGCGCGGCAGGGCACCCGACCACCAGCACATTTTTGGCTATAGTTCTGGCATTTTAATGAATTTCGCAATAACATTTTGTGAAATTTTTTTTAGCGATAATACTACCCGAATGTGATTTTTGAAAAATCGATTTTTTTTTCACCATTCAGAAGGTATATATGCCCTTACGTTACTATCCAGCAGGTGCAATAATTTCTCATACTGAATATATGGTACACCAGCCCATGGCTCGTGCTTCATTAATTAAACTTTTCGCCCATTGTGAAGATTTGGTTATGAATTAAATTTGTGGAAACCCTATTTAATTATCTGTACCAAATTACATAATTTGAGATATAACGACTCTGAGAGTTCGGTAATACTCGACTGCCGTCGTACCCAAAACACTAGCCAGGCCTATTACACATAAACCAATTCATGCAATTAATGTGAAATTGTACAGTACTAGAAGTGTTATTCACAATAGTTCAACGGTACAGTTAATGTAATAAATTTATTAAATTAAAAAAGTCATTGTGTTTACTGTCGAAATGAATTCAAGAAAAAAGATTTTGATTGATTCTCTGTTTAAACTGCAGCGTAGACGCAAATATAATGAAAAATGAAGTTTTTTCCCGTTTTCTCTGCCATTATACAAGGTAAATACATGTTTTTATCTGCTTATTTTTAATAAAAAGTTTTAAAAAATAATTTAAGTTGATTAATCTGACGAATGAATGATTCAGTTTATTTTGTTCATTCTCATTTGAGCAAAACAGTAGGTTGTCAACAGCAGAAGAGATGTTCTTAAATGATGGTAGGTACTTGTACGAAAGTTATAGGTTGCGTTACATGTATTTAAAGAAATATATACTTGACAAACAATAATCTGATAAACAATTGAACTTGTTAACCAGTTTGAAAAACAGACTCCATGACATTCTAATTTCCACATTATTTGATATCTCGAATTGTTTGGCATTATTTAGACAAAAGAACATCTTTAATACATAGAATTGTGGATTCATTGAGAGAAAAAATGCAATAATGCCCTAATCTACAATTATGTTTTTTAAGATGAACGTCGAAATATGAACACACGATTCAATCATCTCATAAATGTTTGTTTTTATAATGATATTGTAATATGTACACGGTTTGAAGAGTAATTCGGTTCGACATTAGAGACAACAGCGTCAGTTTCAGTGTGTACGTTACTTTTCGACTTAATCCCCTTGAAGCTCATCGCACTCGTCTCAACGTTTCTTCAGCTTCGCGATTCTCCCTCGGAAGTGGGTTTCTTCGAGGTCCTCAAAATATAGTCGTTTGCAGCCTCTATCACCTCTCCATTCGACCCAAATTGGGTATGTTGAAAGGTGGCTAGTCACTTTTGCACTGTCAGGTGCTCTATTTGTATTTCGGGTGACCATACTGTTTGATTTTTGACCAGACTACTATTGTGAAAGATTTAAAAATATATTTAACGTGCTTTGAACAGGAGCATTTTGCTTCTGTCTATAAATTTTCAGGTAACTGAATCACATCTCGAATTTAGATTTTATCCATTTTGCACTTTTATCCGAAACGCTCGTGTTGAAACAATTATCAAACGAAGAGTTAATGGTGGAATGACTTGCAAGTTCACATGCGTTACTAAAAGGGATGAAACTATATGAAAACATATTCATTAATCCCACTTTCCTTCACCGAGCACACGATCCAAGTTACTCTTCTAACCGCCCACGTGTATTACAGTTTTTATTGTGTAAAGTTTGTACTATTTTTTTTTCTTTTTGTAAACTTCGATAATAACACTGATGTATATAACAAAACTTCTTTATTTCGTGGGGTATATAAAATGCAAATACGAATTCTGAAATTTATAAAAAAATATTCTGATTGCAGTTTTTATCAAATACAAATATTTGATATATATATATATATATATATATATATATATATATATATATATATATATATATAAATTTATTATTTGGATAATCTGTGTGAAAAAAAGATTTTCTCGATTAATAATAAGCTTTATTTCAAATACAGGATAAAATAATACTACAAACATGTATTAAAAAAATCAAAAGTCGCCTCTAAGCACAGCAATTGGTTTTGGTGAATTTTTGAATGCACATTTATACGAAGCAAATGCTTTATCTTCTGGATTTTTTATATCACTGTATTTGCATTTCGCTAGCATTTCTTTCACTTCGTCCTCAGTCAATTCTGGAGTGTTTTTAGATATAAACTCGTCATTTGTCTAAAAATATATAAAACTTTAATATATTCCTTCATAAAATTATAAGATTATCATGTTCATTGCGATGTTAAAAATATGAAGTAAATTTATTTATTTGATCATATATTTACTTCGCCTTTGTCGTTTATAAAACCAGTTGTTATGCCCAAACAAAACACATATTTTTTAAGTAGTGGATCGTCGCTGATTTCGCCACGACGAGCTTTAATCAAAACCTCCTTATCCAAACCAGTACTTTTCATACACTTATTTACAAATTCTAATAACTGTTTTGTATCAAAGTGTTCTTCTCCAGTTGTCAACTACAATCAATCAATATAAATATATATATATATATATATATATATATATATATATATATATATATATATATACATATATATATATATATATACATATATATATATATATATATACATATATATATATATATATATACATATATATATATATATATACATATATATACATATATATATATATATATATATATATATATATATATATATTAGGTTGGTGAAAAAATAATTGAGGTTTTTATCATTTTAAATTTGATGCCGATTTTTGTAGTTTCCGTTATCTCATGTTATGGTCATGTGATACATCATTGTAAACAATGAAAATAGCACTATTGATTTTATATTATGTCTATTGTTTTCATTCTTCAGTATTGTTGGATATAACCTCTTAAATTAGTCATGGAAAAAAAGTAAGTTCGCGTTATTTTGTTGTATGAGTTTAAATTGGGATGTAAAGCAGCGGAAACTGCTCGAAATATCAAGTATATTTTTGTCGAAGAGTCAATTAGTTAACGTACAGCACAACCTTGGTTCTAAAAATTTCGTAATGAAAACGAAAGCCTTGATGGTGTGGAAGGTCGTGGACGTCCTTCATCTATAGACAATAATGATTTAAGAACCATTATTAAAGCATACCCACGTAAAACAACTCGAGAGGTGGCAGAAGAACTCAGCGTTGATCATTCAACAGTTGTTCGACATATGAATCTAATTTGAAAAATAAAAAAGCTTGAAAAATGGGTGCCGTATGAACTAAACGAACATCAAGCAATTCAGCGATACGAAGTATGCTCTGCGCTTCTTTTGCGTAACAAAAGTGATCCCTTTCTTGCATTGAGTATTAAAATATGATAAATGTCGCACACTTGCACACATTTAACAATTTTGTTTGTTAATACATATTTAAAATTCGCGCTATACTGTGAAAGATAAGGTAGTGAGTGTATCCCTTTACGGGTGGCGTTGCGTGTTAACAGAGATTGTTATTAAAAAGTTCGACCAACAATCGATACCGTTTTCAATATCGTCGTTGCCAGACCTGTATATAAGACCGTGGTTAAGTGTTAACACTGTTATTCCGGTTTCTTGAAATTTTTTCCGGACTCCATCGTTTCAAATCATCCCTCATACCCGCTTCCTGGAAAACGACTCTCCTTTCAAAACTGGTTTAAAAGCCACGGCTAAGACCCAGGACTTAACCTCAACTTCCATCCAACGCACAGTAATACGACGTTGGAATGTAAAATTATTTTTGATTTTCAATTGATTTTTGTGTTAACACTACCATTTTTAGTTACGGTTTCGTATACAACAAAACAACGCATTGAAATAAAACAATTGTATTACGAAAATGTATTATTTCGTAAATCTCGACCATCTGAATCAACAATTATTCGATTAGTGAGTAAATTCGAAGATACTGGATCGGTTCAAGATAAAGAAACACCAACACATGTTCGTAGTGCTTGTTCTGAAGAAAACATTGATTTGGCTCGTGAAAGTACATCGTAAGAGCCTGGAATGTAAATCCCACGATATTCACATCAATTGGGCTTTTCATAGATGACCACATGGCGTATTTTGCATAAGGATTTATTGCTGAAGGCTTATAAGATTCAATTAACACGAGAATTGAAGCCAGCAGACTATTCACTGCGTCGGAGATTTGTTAAATGGATACTGGAACAATAACACAGTTTTTCTGTAAAAGCGATCTTTAGCGATGAGGCTCATTTAAAATTCTCTGGCTACGTTAATAAGCAAAACTGCCGAATCTGGGTTGAAGAAAATACGAAGGTGATCGTTGAGAAGCCACTGCATACAGAAAGAGTAACAGTTTGGTGAACACTTTGGTCCGGTGGAGTCGCTGGTCCTTACTTTTTTGAGAATTAGTCTAGTAAAGCGATTAATGATGTGGACTATTTAGTAATGTGAATGAAGAAAGATACTGAAGCATGAAAATCAATTTTTTGTGGGTAGAATTGGATAATATTGATTTGGAGGACATGTGGTTCCAGCAGGACGATGCAACGAACCACACAGCTGGTGAAACAATTGATTTATTGAGGATGAAAATTCCTGGTCACGTTATTTCCAGAAATGGAGACATTAATTGTCCATCGAGATGCTGTGATTTAACACCGTTGGACTACTTTCTTTGGGGGCACGTTAAAGGACAGGTGTACGTCAATAATCCTAAAACAATTTCCGACTTAAAAGGTGCTATCCGAAGAGTAATTAGTGAGATAGAGCGCCAGTTGTATAGAGATGTTATTGAAGATTTTAACAAAAGAATGGTTACTAGTAACAAACCACGCGACGGTGACTTACACGATATTATTTTTTAATTATAAATGGCATACCACCAACCGTTACCTACAATGAAGAAATTTGAAATTTCAGCGCAAATTCTGTATTTTATTTCAAATTGAGAATTTGCATCCTTATCGGAAAACCCTATAGTTATGTTTACTATAAAATTTACAATGCACATATCAAAAAAATTATATCGACATAAAATGAATCAAAGTTCTTACCTGGATAGCAAATAAGAAAACAAAGATGCAGACTATTTTAAACATTTTTCTTGCGTTTGTTTTCCACGCCACGAAAATAATTCTAAAAGAATTCACTCTTTCCTTCAATATTACTATCTACGTTAAAATGTAACTTTGGAATGTTTAAAGAGTATCGATAGACAAGCTTTTATATACTTAAGACTTGCGAAAAAAATTGTTTGCTCACATGTTGCAGCAATTTTTATGTTTGCTATTATTCGGAGTAAATTCTACTGAGAATAATTTTTTTTAAAAAAAATCAAAGATTTCTTGTATTATGCATACATTACGGAAACTTTTATAAATGGTTGGTATGTCCTACAGAGTACATATATATATATATATATATATATATATATATATATATATATATATATATATATATATATGTGCATTTAAATAAAAACACTGATATTTATACAATTTAATAATACAACGCAGTTAATAGCAACAAATGACATTCAAGACATAAGAAAATAATTGATATCTTAGATTATACTAAGGTTGATGAAGTAGAGATAAAAGTAAAGTTTTAAATAAAATCATATATAAAATCTCACGTTTTTATCTGCAAAATATACTATTATAAACAATTGTATTACATAATTAAAAAATGATTAGCATGGCACATATATTCATATTTCTAATTATAATGCTTATTATAAATATATGGCAATACATACACTGATGAAGAAAAGATAAGTATGTTTCTTCACATGCTTATAATTAACCAGTTTTTATACATACGATAAAAATATTATGGTTTTATGTTATTAACTTAAAGAAAAGGTAATTAGTTAAACATTAACTTAATGCTTAAAATACGTTATTTATTTGTTTCTTTTTCGAACGTTCGTGCCATAATTACATATAATTCATGTATTACTCTTAATCGTATTTTTAATTTATTTGTTAAAAGAGTGTTAATTGTAAAATAAAAAAAATATTCCAATATTGAGCCCATATTACCATTACTTGTATCATATTGTGTATGTAATTTATTTTATTAGGCAAACAATACAAAAAGTATACTTATTTTATTATTATCGTTTATTAAAACAGTGGTGTAATTAAATTTCAAGTGACGAACAGTAAAGAAAATAATTTGTTTTTACCATAACCACTTATTATAGCTCTCAATCTAAATAGTCGTCAATTAGTACCCAAAACACTTCTTAAGGGCATATATACTTTTTGAGCGGTGAAAAAAAATGATTTTTCAAAAATCACATATTCGAGTAGTACTATCTATCAAAAATATTTTCATAAAATTTTATTGCTAAATTCGTTAAATTGCCAGAGCTATAACCAAAAATGTGCTGGTAGTCGGGTGCTCTGCCGCGTGGTTTCTGGCACACTGTCGACTTATAAATATGACTATCAAGCACTTCCAAGCTGCCTACCCTGCAGAAAGCGTAGTGCGAGGTGACAGGCGGTCAGAGAAACGGCGTCTCTGCCACAACACCAGAGTCAGTAAGAGGTTTGCCTTCATTGGCCGACCTGGAGCTCCACTGACTTCACCAGGAGGCGATCCACTCAGGAGTGTAGGAAAATTGCTCCACTATTTAGCGAAGAGTATTCCCTTCCAAGCATCAATCCATGAGCATCGTGGGCCGTGAGTGTATACGTTCGGTGCTTATTGTTAGCAAGGGCCCTTCTGGCCCGTGCCACAGCGTAGTTGTAGTTCCATGGAATGTTCTTGAAGCAATAAAACCCATTTACGAAGATCTGAGTTCGGAGAGTCTACTGGAGCTTTGCGTGGGAGGATTTGCAAAAAATAGCAATAAAAGTTCAAACCATTTGTTATTGAAAATACACAGCGGTTTTTTCCGTAGTCGAATTAGTCCTCAAATATCGCAGCTTGTGTATTCAAAGATGTATCAATGCCGAGATATCAATCGATTGTGGAATGTTTGCTCATCAGTAGGCCGAGGAAAACGATTTCAGACGGTCGAGTTCCGCCAAGCGCGCAGGGCAGAGCGCGTCGAAGGAAACCCGGACAGCGCGCAAAGCCCAAAAAACGAGGAAGAAGAAGTTTTTACTCAGACGGAAGGTAAATTTTACGGGTCATGCATCGATGATAACATGTAAATTAATAGAAAAAGATTAATTTACTAAAAAATTTAATCGACATCTGGCTTTAAAATATACTTGAAACTTTAAACGCGTTTTTCTCAAAACTAAGTTTTCCAATCGGTACCAGGAATATCTCAGCAAATACTTAAGCGATTTGCATGAAATTTTACATAAATATTTCTTAGATCATTATCTAGTTTTTCATGTACAATCGTTTTGATATTTGTATTATTCGATTTGTTATTAACAAAACAGATGCCCATTTCAGGGTCGAAATTTCATGTTTTTTTTTCAAACAGCTGCCATTTCCGAAAAAATAATTGTTAAAACAAACGGCTACGTCATTAATTAGTTTAGTCTATCTACTTTCATTTGCAATTAAATACTTTTGATTCAGATAACATCTCCCCATAATACACTTGGTACCACGGAACGCTGCATCGATTACATCGCCTCCTCAATAATGGGTTACTACTAGCACGGGGCGCAAAATATGGACTTGAAAAAAATTTTTAAATAATCTAGGTTATGCTCTTTAAAATGTATATTTTAGTTTTGCAACAAAACATTATTTTCTATGTGAAAACAATTCATGATGGTTAGGCTATTTTTGAGGTCCCAAAATCTATATCTGCCCGTAAGAAATATAAACAATTATTTTACTTTTCAACGTAATAAATATCGTACCGCTAACACTAAATAAATCGTTATGATTAAATAAACGTTCCGCTATCGAAAATATTCAAAATGTAGTGTTCCATGTACGGAACGCAGTACGTTTATGAAGTAATTTAAATATATATATATATATATATATATATATATATATATATATATATATATATATATATAGATATATGTGTGTGTGTGTCTGTGTGTGTGTGTGGGTGTATATATATATATATATATATATATATATATATATATATATATAAAAATCCATGCCTCATATATATATATATATATATATATATATATATATATATATATATATATATATATATATATATATATATATTACGTCATTAAATATGAAATGTCCGATTTGGAATCAAAACTTTAGTTTATTATATCTCAAATATGAAGCAGTACAATTAAAGTGTTTTATTAAGTAGGAGGAACGAGTAAAAATATTTTGATTTTGTAAAAGATTCTTCCACTTCCAACAAAAGTAAAGAGTAACAAATACATAATCATTTATTATATTAACAAAGAGATACATTTGTGAGTGCAGCAAAGCAACGTCTATTCCGTATGACGCTCCAACTACGACTGCTGCACTTGCCATCTTCACACCCAAATCAATCACGGCGAGTGTTGCAGCATGGGCCAGAAGGGCCCTTGCATTACTTGAGTACCGAGCGTATGCGCTCACAACTCGGGTAGCTCATATCCCTTGGATGTTGCTGGGTAAGGGAGACTATTCACTAAGTTGTGGAGCATTTTCTGTGGCCCCCTCCAGGTGGCCGCCTCTTGGTGACGAGTCAGCGGAGCTCCAGGTCGGCCGGCGAAGGCAAACCTCTTACTGACACTTGTGTGTGGCGTGTGCCAGGTCGGTGACCGTCAATCGCCTCACACTACGCCTTCGGCAGGCTAGGCCGCTGATGGGTGCAGTGTTCGGCGACGAGGTCATTGGTGCCTAGTCCTCGGACCAGGGCGTTTTCGCTGGACATCGCACGTCCGTACAAATGGCGGGCTTGTCGGCGGACAAACTCGTCGATCGTAGGGAGGCGGAGGTTCCGGTGAAGAGTAGTGTTCCTCACCAGGTAGTGTGAATCGGTATGTGTCCAAACTATCAACACAGTTTTACCATATTAAAGGTAGTTTGTTTATGCCAGCAGTGAAGAAGCCTGGAGAGAGCGAGTGGTAGTGAAATCATGAAAGACGTTTTCCACAACATGTTGAGAATTGAATACTTTTCATTGCAAGAAGTGATCCAAAGCCTGGAAGAAGTGTGAGCCAGTTGGTGCATGGTCTGGTGAATACGGTGGATGACAGAGATTTTCCAAGTTCAGTTCCTTTAGTTTGAGTAGCATTGTTTCTGCGACAGCGTGGTCGAGCGTCGTCTTGCAAGAGGACTGGCCATGCCCGTAGCCAAACTGTAATATTGAGGGGGAAAACACAATTTTTGAGGGGACAATATTTTTTTATGACGAAATTACTGGGGGTGACGGTGGAAGTGCGTTTATAGGAACGATCTTTTGAAGTGAAACTTCTATTTGCGCGTTAGCGAGGAGTAAAATCATAAGGGGTGTCACGAGAAACGTTACCATGAACATAGCCGTGAACAAGAGAGTTGGAGCGAATGTGACTCTATGAGTGCGAGAGAAAGAGAGCGCACAGAGATACCGCGCTGAGTTCACTTCTGTCGTATGTACATGAGCACACACACCCGTTTTTTTCGCGCGTAGAAACGTTTTTAACAAGGTAAACGCATTGTTTCACGGCTACAGCAACATGGAGCCGAGTGTTGTCATGAAGAAGAATTGATGCAATTAATGGTCGTTTTTGCATCAAATTATTCAAACGCTCCAATTGTTATCGATAACGGTCAATGGTGATTGTTTCCTTCGGTTTCAATAGGTCATAATACACGGACACCCTTCATGTCCCACTAAATAGAGAGCATTGCTTTGCGACCGTGGATGTTTCGCTTTGGTGTCAAGGTTGATGGTTGGCCAGGATCAACCCATGATTTCTTGCGTTTCGGGTTGTCGAAATAGATTCATTTTTTATCGCCGATTACGTACGCCACAAGGACCTCTTTTTTTACACCTTGAAGGTAAAGAAATTGAGATGTTTAAACGATTAGCAATGGAATTTTCGGCCAATTCATGTGGCAACCATCTCCCTTTATTCTAGATCTTTCCCGTGGTTTTTAAACGTCGTGAAATAGTTGATTTATCGACTTCGATCTGTTGAGCCAACTCTTTGAGTGTGTGAGCAAGGTTTTCTTTCAATACAGCTTGCAATTATTTATCCTCGAACTTTTTCGATTGACCTGGCCGTTATTTGTCGTGAATGTCACAATCATTACATTTGAATCGTCGAAACCATTCTCTACATACTGTATCCAATAGAGCAGATTCGTCATAAATTTTTGGAAGCAATCGATTAGCTTCAGTTGCACTTTTTTCAAATCAAAGTAGTGTTGAAGTACACATGAGAAAAACAACTTATCGCTTTCCATTTTAATTCGGTTATAGAAAAGCACTTGTGTAAACAATGGATGGCAAAAATCAGTCATCAAACGCCATGTCTGATGACTGAATTTAGTGGGAAATGTTCACACTTCAAAATGACATAAGATACATCTATCCCTGTCCACAGCATATGCACCTAAAGCCATCTATACGTGAATAGCGGCTTTCAACGCAACCTCCTATTAAATTAAACTTTAATCACTTAATGTAAAAGTTAATTTTAAAACTTTGGTCAAAAAATATTTTTTTTTATTTAACGAATTTCTTACTAGTGCATGATTAAAAGAAAAAAATATATCTTCAGTGGCATAGTAAGTGTATTTTAACTTAGGAGGGCACACGTTTTTAATAATTAATATTTTGTCATAAATGGCACAATTCAAAATAATGGTAAATTAATTTTAATAATTCGATACTGTTTGCTATGTCCTTTATAATAGAAAAAATAACTATATATAAGTATTTATTTGAATATTATGACGCCGGCGTCGGGAACGAGTAAATAAAAATTTTCGTTAGTAAATACAACGCATCAGTTAGATTTGATGATTGTGTACACACAGCTTGATCAGTTAAAACTTTAGATTTAATTGGTCAGTCATAACTGATGGTCAAACTGATAGTGTATGGGGTCGTTTACGTCATGCCACAGGAACCGTGGCGGCCATTTGAACGATATATTCTTTCATACATAATTGTATTAAATTGAACTAAAATACTAAATAACAAAGCATTTTTTTTTGATATTTTCATGTGGAAACCTAAATTGAATTCCTATACAAATATACAGAACCTGCATAACAACATTTAAAAACACAGTGTGAATTATAATCTCGTATATTGAAAAAAGTTTAAATGCAAAAAGAAGTAAATAAAATAGAATCATTTAATCTCTTTTATTTTTGATAAGATTGTGATATCAATATTTATTTACTACAAAGATATGTATTTCTTTATCAAAATATCATGTGTCAAAAGAATGATGAATTTGTTAGAAATTTGTTCATGAACTAAATATGTTTCGTGCTAAAACCGATTTATATTTGTTTGAAAATTAATTAAGGAAGTTGACATTTGCTTTAAATTTAGCAAAAAATAAAATTTTAGTATTTTTTTTAACTCTTTGGTAATTCTGCGAGTGGTCAGATGTCACTTCATAAGTATGAAGTTGGTCAGCAAGTAATTTAGTTTATGACTAATATGTTATTTATATAATTAGTGAAAAAATTGCAATAAATAAATATAGGCATCTACATCGAGTGATATTTTACGCTTATATATTTTAATTATTTAATAAAAATGGCTTCGAGTATACCGTCTACAGAAAACGAACAAAACGAAAACGGCAATGCGGAAATATCGGCAATGATGAAACAGTGTTACGAAAATCTAATAGTAATCGATGTAGGTGCCAATTTAACTAATAAAAAGTACAGCAGGGACTTGGATTCTGTTATACAAAGAGCAAAAGATTCAGGTATTGTCTTAAATAATTTTCATGAATTAGGTTAATGTATAATGTTTGAGGTTAAGTTTTTTTTTTCGATGGTGGGTCTGTATGATCTATATGTATAAAATCATTATTATTCACATTTTTTAGTAACATGTTTTTGTAGAGAGTTTATTCTCATTCCCTGTTTAACATTAACAGAATTTTCATAAAACAATTTTGTATTTTTGATATTGTTTGTAATTATCGTTGTCTTGAATATTTGTATTCTTCAATTTCTAGAATCATAATACTATAATAAAATGTAAACATTAAGTATGTAAAGCTATTTATATAAAAATCAGTAAACCATAATTTGTATTATCATGAACTGTAAAAGTAGAACAAATTAGATTATTAAGAAAAATAACATTCAATTAATTTATTCAAAGCTTTGTATTTTTTTCAAAAATATTCACATCAGTGTATCCTCAACATTTATAATATTGAACAGTCAATGATATTTTATCAAAGGAATTAAAAGCTTTGTATATGATTCGCTGTAGCCAGTTACCTTATAGCAACAGGGTTTTTGTTTCTAAGTGCCTGTCATAGTATATCCTTGACTGTATGTTGCTAGAGTAAAATACAGTCAATGAAAGGCTGCAGAAAAGGAATATATATATATATATATATATATATATTTAATATAAATTTTAAATAATGCTAATAATTCATATTTAATGAATGCACTATGATTAAAAATATTTGACTATAATTTTATTTTACCCTGAAGTCCCATGTAATTCGTTGGCATGTTGTATAAAATATGCTTTACAGTCCCATGCAATTCTCTGATGAATCACACAGAATATATTATTCATAGATAAAGTTTAAGTTTTATGTGTTATATTAGGACAATTTAAATAAACTAGGTTTATTGGAACATTCATTGGAATATCTTTATAATTTTTTCCTTTTTTACAATTTATTTAGCTATTTCCATAATACATTTTATATATTTACATATCTGGCTTTTTTTCTACTCGACGAAGTGTTTCCTTTTTCACAGTTTAACTGAATTTAAACACAGCATTTCTAGAAAAATAAGTTCTTGAAAATCTTTAATATTGATTTGTTTAATGGTAATTATTTTATACAATATATGAGCGTTAATAGTTGTCTCATTCAATAAAAAAGCCAATTTGTGATACTACTGTACATTTTTTTGTAATGGGTTCAATAAAGCATCTAATTGATTTGATAGATTGATGTTACGTTTGGTTTTGTATATTCAGTATCATAGAGTTTACTGGATAATGTCTCCACCTGTTTTAAATGTTTGGTTCTTATTCATGCATATTTCTTTTTTATCTTTCCATGTTAACGTATTTATTACTCAGAATTTATTTTTATGAATTTATTTCCTTTTGTTTAATATTTTGCTGTTTGATTGTTGAAATATGCATGTTTTAATGCTGATAGTATATTGTACTGATTTAGTTGCATTATATATATATATGTATATATATGCATTACACACATGCATGCACATATCTCAGGTAATTAAATAATTTCATGGGCTCACAATCTGCTATCTATAATCATGTATTGTTCTTTATTGTTTTTGTTATTACTTCATTGGGTTCAAAGGGTTAGTGGAACATTAAATCAAACAACATTATTCGAATAGTATTTTTAAATTTATTAATATCTGTTTGGTTTTTATATAAGCCAATAAAATGTTTTATGAGTTTTTATTGATTTCCTTTTATCTTCATAAGAAATATTAATATTTAAACAAATGTTTGTTTTAAAAGTGTGTATGGATATGTGTTTTACATCTAAATAAGATATTTTATGATTGTTATTCTTATGTATTAGTGATATACTTTGTGAATTTTTTGAGTTTATTATCTTTATATTTTGTAATAAATGACCAAATATGTCATTTATTAATTTTAAAAACATTATTGCAAACATAAATAGTACATTATTAATAAAAGTAATTTTATTGTATTATTAATAATATAAAAATCTATAAGTAAAAATAATTAATATGAACAGAAACATTTGCTTAGGTGGAATTTATTAAATGTTTTCTCCAGGATTTGTAATTAGTTAGTATATAAAATTAATGTAAAATTTCATAAACATTATTTCATTCTTTTTAGTTATAAATATAAAATTGTAATGGAACTTTTTCATATCACAATATATGTTAGTGAGTTTGTTTTGTTAAGCTATAACTTATCTTTTATTTATATTTTTTATTTATCTTTTACTAATGCCTGTATACATCTCTGATATGTATAAATTATATCATTTTAAAGTAAAAACATTTTTTATTGAATGCAAATTATGAGAACATTTGTATTTAGGTGTTCAAAAACTCCTTGTCCCTGGTACATCTGTTCGAACAAGTAAAGAAGCACTTCGTTTAACTAGGCTACATCCTGGTACTTGTTATTGTGCAGCTGGAATGCATCCTCACGATGCCAGATCTTTTGATGAAGATTCATGGCAAGAATTACGTGAAGTTGCCTCTGCGCCAGAATGTGTTGCAATAGGAGAATGTGGTCTTGATTATAATCGTAATTTTAGTGAACCAGATGAGCAAAAAAAAGTTTTTGTCAAACAAATTGAACTTGCCTGCGAGTTACGTAAGCCATTATATGTACATGAAAGAGATGCACACAATGATTTACTTGAATTACTGGAACCGTACGAAACTCGAGGTGTTCTGCCACCGGTTCTTATTCATTGTTTTACAGGGACAGCTGAACAAGCAATATCGTATTTAGATCATGGATTTTATATAGGGATTACAGGTGAATCATCATATTATGAAAATATGTTCAAAAGTCAATTTATAAAGCATAATACTTTTAGGTTATCTCTGCAAAGACAAATCTGATACAGGTATTCGAAAAATGCTTGTTGAAGGGACATTGCCACTCGATAGATTGTTAGTAGAAACGGATTCTCCATTTATGTATCCAAATACACGAGCATCGAAATTACCGCCGAATGTTAAAGAAGCATTGACGGAAAGGTAATGATAAATTCGATATATATGTTATTTTTTTTAATCAAATTTTGTATATGTCCACCTATATTTTCGGTGTAGATCTTTGACATTTTTACAACGTTATTGTACGTTTCAACGAAATGAGCCGTGCTCTTTACCCGCGATTGTTGAAATGGTCGCTGCATTCATGAGTAAAACGCCAGAAGAAGTTGCGCTCGCTACAGCTTTCAATGCTCTTAAACTATTTGGATTATCGCAATAAAGGACCAGCTTTAGTATACTCTTCATGTAATTTTTTTATTTAGGTGTATTTTTTCTTTTCCATTGACGATGTACTTTCCCATGCACAAACATGTATAATTGAACCTCCAATAACGTGATGTATTTCTTTGCCAAAGTATATATTTGAAGTACATTTAGCTTTGATTACTACATGTAAAAT
Source organism: Acanthacorydalis orientalis (assembly GCA_034766995.1). Lineage (NCBI taxonomy): Eukaryota > Metazoa > Arthropoda > Insecta > Megaloptera > Corydalidae > Acanthacorydalis > Acanthacorydalis orientalis. The sequence continues at coordinate 34,598,305 of CM068318.1, read as the reverse complement.
ATAATTGTTAGATAATATTGGTTTTTAAAAAATATAACGAATTATCAATTACAATTATAAATTATAGTTATAATAGAAAATTACAGACTGAATAATGCCGATAATAACTAGTCATCAGTGAAGTTTGAATTTGCATTGAACTCTTCAACTTTACTTACACTATATATGTAAGAAATTAATTTTTGTAGCTGTAAATAACTCAGTCGGTGCTCAAGGTATGAATTCATACATTCAGTATAAAGTGTAACATATTTTTTTATGTTGTAATAAATATTAAGGTAACTGATTTTTTTTCTAATATAGACATGGAGAATTTTGTAAACTAGAAAATATATCAAATACTTTAATATTTGGAATAACATAAGTTTTTTAAAATTGTTAATAAAAAAATGTCTTTCGGAATAGTAATTCTGTGGCTTTACTATCATACACCGATTTTGTTAAATGCCGTACTGATAAACATATGTATATTGTCAATATTTTAGTTTAATTACTAGTTAGATTTTTTGATTAGTGTTTTGGCTGCGAATTATTTTTTTCTGAAAAAGATAATAGAAAAGTTCGCTAAATACAGAATTGTTATTTGAAAAGATTATTGAGGTTAAAATTGATCAGTTATTTAGTGTCTTGACTTTTGAAAAAATTATTCAAATATGTATTTGATTTTCATGTTTTATTAAGAAAAATGATTTATAATTTTACTATAAAACAAAAAAAAACATTAATTTAAATAATTTTGAAAGTCACAAACCATTACTTTTGATACAAACATTATTTTGAAACAGTTTAAGTAATTTCAAAATTATATTCGATTCTTTATTGTTATAGCTCTAGTGAAATGCTGAAAATTATAGACATAAACTAATAGTTTACTTTTGAAGAAATTTATGTTCAGATTTAATGATGTTTATATTTTAAAAATATATTAAATAATTTTTATCAGTGTCTTATTCTTAAAATTAATTTCTATATAGAGTGTGATATTTAATATATTTTTTTTATTTATACTATAAAAACAGTGTTTGTGACATTAAAGAAGCAAATAAGTCACTATCGTTGTTTATTGAAAACAACTAAAATATTTAATTATTATAATTTAGTCTGATTGCTTATTTTTTTTTAATCTCAGTATTAAAAATATAATTTGCGATTAATCAGTATTACTAATAATATCAAAATATTGACAATACAAGAATTCTATAAAAAATATGTAATCTTGTCATTGATTTAAGTTTTTATATTTAGGTAGAAAGTTGAGTTGAATGAAAAACTTAGTGCTCTCTTTGTAACTAAATATATATATATATTTCTCCTAGCTTCTTTAATCTATTACAGTAAGAGCACACTTGGTGATAGGTATCATCTGAATATAACTACACAAAGACATGTTATTGTAGAATATGTTGTTAACCTTTTAGTTACTATACGCCACTATAGTGGCTTTCGTCTGTGTCATCTTTTTGGACGAAACGCTACTATAGTGGCTTCCCGCTGGGTCCTCTTTTGAACAGTATGCCACTATAGTGGCTATTGTTTTAAGATATATCACACAAGGTTATACAGTAGAACCTTGATTATCCGTGCTAATGACGGGGGTGGCACTGCTGAAAAATCGAAAAATACGAATAATTAAATAAACTAATAAAATACAATAAAACGACAATTAAAAGGTATTTTTATATACATATTTCACGTTTATTTTTCTTTGTACCAAATAAAAGTATGTACATATGTAGAAACATTTCAGTTACATGTGTGTATTTACATTATGTGTTTCTTTGTTATTTTCTACAAAAATCAGTTAGAATTATCTGACTGATGCTTATTCTTATACAATTTTTCTTTAACATTCGAATTTTTCTAACGCTAAGTATTTCACTATAATTAGTGTCTTGTTGCTCAAGATACTCTAATAATGTTTCTGAATAGGAAAAGGCATCTACAAAAGATACTTTTGTTGGCCTTGAAACTTCGGTAACAGATTCCTCATCGCTGTCATTGTTAGTGGTAATATTTCCTAGAGTTTCCGATAGTACTGAGTTGTCTTTGATCTGGTATCTGGGTCTTCCTCATCTATTTTCAACCATTCTTCAAGATCATCTCCATCCACTTCTTCAAAACCACTAATGTTTTACACAATTTCTATTAGTAACTCTGTTGTTACTTGATCAGAGTCTTTATTATTGGTACCATCATTTTCAAGTGTAACAATATCTGGAAATAACTTCCTCTGAGATCTTTGTAGAGTCAGAGATATTATTTCCGACCAACTTTTTGCTGCAGAATAAATTGCATCTTTGATTGTCCATTTTATTGAAGTGTTTTTAAATTTGTGCCGTCTTCTAAGACTGCATAAGAACAGATGCGTGTGGATAACTGAATAACTAACATTTTTAGACACGGGCAGGCAACACACGGTTAACCGAGTGAACTGTTGATCGGGTCACAGGTAATCGAGGTTCTAGTGTACTATTAATTGTTAACATATTTGTATCCATATTATATCGTTATGGTTTTTCAAATTTTTTATATAAAAATGTTAGAACTTATTGACCTGTAACTTTATTCTGATGTAAATGTGTAATGGAAAGCATCAGACACCAATCGCTGTTTTACGTTGTTTACGCACAGGCCGCAGAAGGGCTTGTCATACTGGGGTGCTGCTACACAATCAGACCAGCCGTAGCTAAGAGGTTTAAGATTATCCTGTAAAATTCATTAATTTTTTTTTTATTTAATTTACTCTATCAGAGCAGCTCACCTATCAACTGGAACAAGAATGCTCTAGAAAGTTAGTTACTATCTAACCACAAAGGGTTAATTAACAATTACAAAAAGCATATTTACATTCAGACAACCTGTTCCTAATTCCATCATTTAAAGTAAATATATTAGAATGCATTTACAGGAATATCATTTAAATGAATTATGCATGAGATTAAAACTATAAAATAATATGAAATACTTATTAGAGGTTTAATTATATTGTCATATTTTATTTTTTTTTATATTGATTTGCAAAGATAAATATTATTTTCATTTTAAATCACTGTTTTAAGGTATAAGTATATCGTATTAGAGAGACATGGAAAATTTTCGTATATGTGTATAAAAGATTATATATATTTTTATTATATCATGACTGGAAAATGAGAGGTCGGGGTTAGATTTTTTAATGTTAATTGCTTTAGGAACCAGTTCAATTTTTACTAATTTCTTTTGAGTTCTGTATAATTACTTTAAAATCATTGAGTATTTATTAATATAAAATAATCACTTTATAGATACTTTATTTAAAAAATGAATTAACGACAATTTGTAAATACTGTTTTGATGTTTTGTTATACGAGATGTTTTCATTATAATACTTTAAATTATAAACATGTTGAGAAATATCAAAAGAAAATATCTGGAATGTTATATTTTTATAAATGCTATAATGCAATATTTTTTAAATTTGAAGAAATTTTCCTTAAATGTTGAAGATACTGAATTTATTATTTGTCTAAAGGTATATAATTTATGTATCATATATTGTGGTTGTAATTTTTGTATATATTAAAATGTATGTTTACATTTTAAAATGTGATGGAAATGTTGGAACTTAAGGTAAATTTGGAAATTGTATAGAAAGTATTTTTTTTTTAAATTATATACTAATTGTAAAGAATTAACAAATTTATAAAGAAAGCATTCCGATAAAAATAGTGCCATTTGTATTCTGTTAATGCAAATAAATAAACACACGTAAATGTATCATTTCAACATTTATTGTAGTTTATAGTTAATGCATTGAAAAGCGATGAGTAACACTGAATTTATTATTATTGTCATAATAATTTAAAAATGTTACTTTTTATCAATATTTGAAAGAATGATTCACAAAAAAATGATAATAATTTGTCTATGAATTGATAATTAGTAAAGTGATGTGTACTTCATTTTATCAGCTTATTAATCTTTAATAGTATTTATAGAAGTTTGTTAAATATATTAGTCATTGTGCAAAAGTAAGATTAGTATATTTTCAATTGTGTGATTATACTAACATATATTTTTTTTAGATCTCAGGTTTCCAAATTTACTTTACAGTATACATTTATTATTCTTCATTTATTTATCAAGTAAATTTTCCATAGATCATTATATATATATATAACAAAATATATTTCATTGTTTATGAGCAAATTTAAATATAATTCCAAAATAAAAACACATTATCCTAAAATTTAAATTATAAAACAAAATGAAAATATTTTTAAATACTTGATTGATTTTTTAGTATTTGTAATTTGAAAGAGTTAAATTATGGTGCTACGAACAAATATTATGTGATTGACCAATCAAATCGAAGAATTTATTGTAATGCAGGCAGAATCAGTAGTATTATTGGAAAATGAAGTGTTATTAGGTGTTACAAGTCGTTTATAAAAAAAAAGTAACAAGTGCCTTATAAATATGTCTGTATTGCTTACAGATACATGCCGTAGAAATTAAAAAAAAATATCATATATTCTGTTATTTATTTCAGTGTTTTCTATTTACCTTAGTATAACTATTTGTTTTATGCCAAATTGTAATAATTCTAAATAAAGAACAATTGCTAATTTGGGTGTTATTTTTTTTATTGTAGTCATTCTGAAAAATATATAATTTATTAATTGGAGAGTACTTAAATGGAGATAATATTTAGAATTATTTCTAATTCAAAATTGTATGCCTATTAGAATCTTCAATTATAAAATTTATATTTATAAGAAATTTAACTGTCAATATGTTCTCTTTTTACAATTGTTTTGCATGATAGCTGCAAAAATATCTTAAAAATTTAAATCTGTAAGGCAAACGGGTGATCAAATTTAAATTAAACATTTCTTTAGTGTATGGATAAAAGACATTGTCAAATAATTAAAATATATTCATATAAACCAAATATGAAGTTCCAAAGCTAGTCTCTAATTAACAGTCAACGATTTAAACATTGCGCGTGTGTTGTTAGGTAAAATATACGTGACGTACATCTTACCGACCTTACACAACAACACTTGCGCCGCGCAATGTTTAAATGTGATAGTTAACTTGTATGTAGGTGACATGTATAAGCTAAGACTATCTTCAGACTAATAATATGTGCATTTCCGTCGTTTGGGATTGAATTTTAATACAATTCATATGGTTGGTTTTTATTTGTATACACCGTTTTGTACAAGTAAACTGTGAAAAAAATGTTTAAATACATGTGTAAAGTATGTGATCTTGTTATAAATTTGACCTCGTTTGACAACTTTCTGAAAAGATAATATTTGTGTTTCATTCAATAAGGTGAAATGAGATTTAGTATTTCATAATATTTCTGATCAAAATGTTTAATAATCAATTATTGAACAGAAAAAAAAGTTTGCAGTGTGTAAAAAGTGAAAATTTAGTTGCAAAAGTGAAATTTAGTTGCATTGCCAAAAATAATTACTGTTCTTTTATATAAAAAATACTTTATATAACTACATTGGACAATCTTACTCTCCGGATATATGTAAGTTGTTTTATATTTCCATTAGGTTGCTAGAAAAATAATTGCGGTTTATGACCTTCAAATTCATATACAAAACGGTAATTTTTTTCCTATCGGTCTAATATTTAAGTATTACTATATTATACAAAAGGTCTCTATTTTTGATTATGGTTCAGGAGAATCATTTATGTAACATGTCCGTCGACTACTAAAATTTTTTTGGTTGGATATATTTGTGAGATATATTCAAACTTACTCTGTCATCAATGTTATATAAGTTACTAGCTAACGCTGATTTCATTAGCCGTCACTATGTTTTTATTCTCTTGATAATAAGAGTAAAATCATTTTAGTTCTTCCTTTTTCATCTTCACGATTCTTAAATACTCTGAAAGTGTCAAATATGAAAATTTATATACATATATATATACATATATATGTATATATATACATTATATACGTATATATATATATGTATGTATATGTATGTATATATATATATATATATATATATATATATGTTTATATATATATATATATATATATATATATATATATATATATATATGTGTATATATATATATATATATATATATGTATATATATATATATATATATATATATATATGTATGTGTATATATATATATATATATATATGTACGTATATATATATATATATATATATATATATATATATATATATATATATATATATATGTAATAAGAGAGTATACCGATAAAAAAATCCGGCAAAAAAGTTTTATAATTTTGTTAATTTTCCAATACATGCATATTTTTATTCTATGTATATAATAGTTGGTTTATTTTTTCCTTTTTTTCTGTGTTGTACATGTACATATATACAATATATGTGATTCTATTAGGTTGATGTAAAAATAATTGCGGTTTTTACATAGTTTTCACATAATAAAAACCGCAATTATTTTTGCACCAACCTAATATAATGAATATGTGTGATTTCTCTTCTAACATTGTGAATTAATATTTAACATATTTAAAAAAATAAAATAAACTATTATTTGCAGCGCAGGATTTTAGAGTATCACCTGTCTCGTTAATTCCATATTTCCAATTTTCGCCAAGTACTGAGATAAAATACGTACATACATACATACATATATACATACATACATACATATATATATATATATATATATATATATATATATATATATTCATGAGGGGTTCAAAAGTGATAAAGCTTTAGGGCCTCCTAATGTAATACATTTAATTTGCAGTGAAACCAGAGTGAATACCTGAATACAAATAGTTCATAGTTATTTTTACAGTTCCTCTAAATTCAATAGAAGGATTATAAATTTTTTGTCTGCATTTGATTCAGATCTTTGTAAATTATATTTTCAATCGCGTTATTTTGAATAGAGCTTCACGAATGACATTTGATAAAAGAAATATTCTCAAGATGAGTGTATTAAAAACACGCGTACCAAATAATATAAACAATCCTAACGATACCGTCTTTTTAAGCTCGAATCAATGTTAAAAAATAAAAAAAGTACAATCAGTTGCGTTGTTGACGCACACATTCGTAGATTAACGTTATCCGATGCAATGAAAATATAAATACACTTTCATCACTTCACAAAACAACAAAAATTTGAAGATAACATCAAGAAAAGACTAATTAAACAGATAATTTGCATTTATACGATTGTCATTGGAGTTGCGGCCAGTCGCTGACATTAGTTTTCGTGCCTAAATGTCGTGCATTACTTATTCAAGAATGCAAGTGTTATGTTGTTGTTTTTGCAGGTTGATCTGCTATTGCGACACGTTTGAATCGAATGTCGTTTGTTCTGAACGCGATGACATGTCGCTTGATTCGATAATCACTAAATACATGATTAGACAGATTTAATGTGACATACTTATAAATGCATGAAGGCAATAACAGTTAAGATCAAATATTTGACGAACATGTCCGCTTGTCGATCTGAAACAGAAGTAGGACCGACTCTATGCTCGTATTGTTTTGCCAATTTAAAGTATGTATATACACACAACCGCACAGATACACACACATACATATATATATATATATATATATATATATATATACTCGTATGTATGTATGTATGTATGTATATATATATATATATATATATATATATATATATATATATATATGTGAGTTGTTTGATAAGTATGGTAAAAATGCAAGTTAAACACCGTTTTTTGCAAAAAATCGATTTTATTTCTCAACATAGTCTCCATTGAGGATTATACACTTGATCCAGCGAGTCTGCAAAATACGCATTGACGGTGGCGATGATATTCTCATTCGGTGAGAGTTTCTTTCCATCGAGCCAAATTTTCAAGTTTGGTAAGAGGAAGAATTCGCACGGGTCAAGTCCAGAGAATAGGGTGGATGAGGAATCAATTCGATGCTTAATTCTTGCAATTTTGCCACTGCGATGGTCGATTTGTGCGACGGCGCGTTGTCCTGGTGAGAGAGTACTTTTTTGTGCGCCAATCTTGGTCATTTTTCTTTCATCTCTTCTATCAAACGGTCTGTTACAGTTTTTACCTTCGTTAAGTAGTCGATCAGGATGATTGCTTGAGAATCCTAAAAAACAGTGGGCATCACCTTCCTAGCCGACAAAACTGCCTTCGCCTTTTTCGGCGCACATTCACCAGTCGTCCACTGCTTTGACTGATGCTTCGATTCAGGTGTGTAGTGGTGGTTTCATGTTATATCCACGGTGACGAATCGACGCAAAAAGGCCTGCTCATTTTTGTCCATTTTTGCGGCAACTGCTACAATGCCCGCTTCAAATATTTGTAAAACGTGAACAACGCATTGCTTCTTGCTGAAATTTCGCCTATGCTAGTTTGAAAAGTGACAATAATCAAATGAACGGTGGCGCTATATCATAAAAAATTACCAAACTTATCAAATGACCCACGTATATATGTATATATATATATATATATATATATATATATATATATATATATATATATATATATATCGGATTTGTCATAAGTTATATGCGAAATACACTTAGTTACCCGCAGCGAAATGAAATAGTCCACAGTACGTAACCCCTTATTTTTATTGTTTACAACATATTTGGAACTTCGTGAGTGGCTTCATTTTGACGAGGTTACCACACTTTTCCTCTGCTAAAATTCTCGGTAACGTTGCATTTTTTAAACTCGTTTTTTTTTTGTCGGACTGGCAATACGGCGCAATATTTTTGACGGACACGGCAATATTCGGTGATAAAATATATTTATCTATCACGTGTGATTTTTGGCCGACACGTGGTAATCACCATACCGGTTATCGTAAATGACGTTTATTCATTAAACAATCTTACAAAAGTTAAACCTATGATAATCACAAAACACAACCTCGTTATTTCGACATGTAGCAGGTGGTAGACTTATCGATCACCGGATTGTTTCTGTAAGTCAAGTTTTGTTTCGTATTTTTTATCAAATTATCTTTTAATATCACTGCAAAAAAGGATGTGGTCATTGCATTTGTAACATTGTAAAATTGACATGTTTCGGAATCACGCGTTTGAAAACGGAGCGTTATCGAGAATTTGTGCAGAGGAAAAGTGTGGCAGACTTGTCAAAATGCAGCCACTCACGTAGTTTCAAATATGTGGTAAACAATAAAAATAACGGGTTACGTACTGTGGACTAAAAGGATTAAAAGTCAAAATAAACGATTACGATGACTCGGATGAACTCACAATTGATATCGAGCGTATTTTCCACGGAAAAAAACATTTCTGAGTATAATGCCTTTTGCTATAAATCGAAGATAATTTTGTGTACATTCATGTGTATAAGTATGCGAGTGGATGATAATGAACTGATGAAACTATTGGTAAACACTAGTCTGTTAATTCTGACCGATATTCTAATACGTTTCGATTTTTGGTTTGAAGATTTTTATTCGATACAGTCAGTATACACACACATGCACAAATATATATATATATATATATATATATATATGTATGTGTGTGTATGTATGTATGTGTAAAATATTGTACTCGTTGCAAGTCTTTTAATCAATATCGTTAATTAATTGAAGGCAGTATCCCAAAGTAATATGTTGAGTTAAATTGTTATTGGTAAATTTTATTTCAAAAATTTAATCGACACGAATAAATAATTCTTCTCCGAAATACAAAGACTAAAATATCTATTAATTATTTCAAGTAAATTCATTTAATAAAAAATGTAAGGTAACCTATATCTTCAAAACGGATATGCAAATACTTTAAGAATGAATTATTTACATTTACTAGTGTGCAACCACCATAACACCTGCGATTGTTTCATTCGATGAGGACGATTGAACCATCTCTACTTACTACATGAATTTTTTTTTGCACGAATTTTTGGTGGTGTTCATCAGCATATGATTGGTATCAGCTTATATATAGCCGTTCCTAGAGACCATCTGGGGCCTCGACAACAGCCAGAGTCTGCGTATTTATTTCGATGCTTTCGAAATCCTCTCTATCGATGTTGAGTCGTCGTGCTTTCGTGCTCAGATCCGGGAAAAGTTTCAAAAAACCCGGATATCTTTCTGGAAGGTGTCACCCCTACCTTCCCCTACCCTCTCCCACAGTTGGGCCTGACTAGTGTCTTCGTTAATTTTCTTTTGACGGATAATATTGTAACTATATATATATATATATATATATATATATATATATATATATATATATATATATATATATATTGTTAGTGTGCGTGGGAAAGGGGTGCATTAATACTAACACAAAATAGATAACAATTTATTTAGAAACTATTATAAATAATAATGGCGATGGATAATGCATCTGTACAAGCCACAGGTTCATCATAATCCGCGTCCGCACATACTATGCCCGTTGCTTGGTTCTAATTTATCTTAAACTATTAATGTTTATTATAAACAACAACAGTGCGTTTCCACGGTAACACACGGATAAGGAATCTAGACGATCGGCTTCAGGTGTCGTCTAACTATATATATATATATATACATATACATATATGTGTGTGTGTGTGTATATATATAAAATATACGGGGAGTGATTAAGAAGTGCGGTGAATTCTTGATTATTTTTTTTTATCGAGGTAAAATAAAAATTACAATTAGTCCCTCTCAAAATAATCCCCTCTTCTGCTTATCACGCACTCACTCCAACGTTCTTGCCACTTTTCAAAACAGTATTGGAAGTCCTCCTTTGTGAGTGCCTTTAATTGCGCTATTGTGGCTGCTTCGATCTCTGCAATTGTTTGAAAACGCTTCCTTTTCATTAACATTTTTACTTTGGGGCGGAACCAGAAGTTGTTGATGTCAGATCTGATGAATACGGCGAATGGGGCCACATCGTGATATTTTAATTCGAGAAAAATTGCCGCACTAGAAGCGATATGTGACTGGGAGCATTAAGGAGGATGAAACCGTTTGGCCATTTCTCTGGTCTTTTTCTGCGCACGTCGTTTCTTAAACATTGTAATACTTACAGTGTTCAGAGTTCACTGTTTTGTGCCTTTAGGTACAAACCTCTCTAGGCACAATTCCTTCCGGATCGAAAAAAAAAACAATCAACAACACCTCGATGTCGGATCTCGATTGACGAGATTTTTTTGCACGGGGCGAGCCGGGCGAGTTCCAATAAAAAATGTATGTACATGAGCACACACGCCAGTTTTTCACAATCAGTGTTTATAGTAAATGACACAAGAATATTTCAGAGGCCAAAGATTACTAACTCTGCCACCGTGAACACACTCGCATCGCATTTCCCTCACATTTCTCCGCCGTGCGCACACAGCTGAGAGATGCTTTAAATGAGTGTTAATTATCTCGAAAATTCATCTAGCTTTCGTATATATTTGAAATAAATATTGATGCAATAAGATATGAGATACGAGTTAGTGATGTAAATAAACCGATCGAATTTTCGATCGGATTGTACTTGGTATCGTGTGTAATGAAGAATAATTTGCATTAAACATAAATGACGAAATGATGATATTAGCGTCGAAAGAAAGAACAATGTAATCTCGGTTCGAGTCAACGAATGCTTTATTATCTCTGTTATTATTTCTACAGTACGTTTTACAATTATCGAATACAATATGTGATTCCCGACCTTCGGTTCGAGCTCGTACGATTGCTCTAAACATTTTCTTCATTCATTTTATCTGCCTGTCTGAGCAAATTCCTGATTCGATCTATTCCCAGTACAAACTGCTTCATTTTCTTTTCGTTTTGTTCAGCGAGGTCAGAGATTTTTTTGCTAACGCGTACCACTTCGACGGAATAATTCGACGGCATCAGATGATGTATTGAATTCCAACCCTTCACTTCTTCGATGATTGCGAACTCTTCGGGATTATCGTCTTCCTGCAAAATGGATAGATGAATGAAGGTCGTTTCATATCTACAGACAATAAACGTGCAGACACGTATCGTGTCAGACATGCAGTGTTCATACTGACAGACAATTAGCGTGCCAGACGCGGTATTCGCACACAAATGCACTGCAAAGTCCGCATCGGTGCACGCTATTTAAAAATGTTTTGTCATTTATTTATTGAAGATAAGGTCTCGTATGGACCTTGGACCCGCAACGCGCGCCAGCACAACCCGAAGCGTATATTGAAGATTTATCCGTAATTGTTTTGTTATTAGAAGAGGAGGATCAAGAACGCCATGAAATATAACCATGCAGACGTTTCGATGTGCATTCTATGCTCGAGAAAAGAAAATTGGAGGGAGAGCATTGGATGTTGAAAAAGAACTGGTTTATGTTGAAGAAAAATATTTCCAAGATTTTCGCATGAGTCAATACTAATTTCAATTTTTACTGACAAGGGGAGGATACGACCTCGGAAATTGACTTTGGGACCAAACTTCGTGTAGTGGTAGGGCACCTCAAAGGTATTAATATAGTAACGTACTAGCTCGCACTACTGAGCCGTTTTCGAGAAAAAAGGCTCCAAAGTTTCCACATTAGGCTTATGAAAGAAAATTTTTGACGGTATCCAGCCGGCTTCTCAGTGTCTGATGTGTCAGGTTCGAGTCTCGCTCGATTCATTAAGTTTTTGTTTCTTCACCTGAATAATTATTTAATGCATTTTATTAAAAAAAATATTTAAATAAAGATAAAGTAACATGTTCTTACAATTTTCTTTCGAGAAACGCTCTTTTTGAAATTTTTACAATTTTATTTCAGAAAATGATTTTTTCTAGAATTTTTTTAATTTTTAGCATTATTTTGGAAACATATTCGTATATTAAAGTGTTCATGTTTTTCAAAATAATGCAGAAAATTCAAAATATTCTAGAAAAAATCATTTTCTGAAATAACATTCTATAAATTTAAAAAAAAAGCGTTTTTGGAAAGAAAATTGTAAGAAAATGTTACCGTGTAGCTATCAAGCTAGTTAAATAATGAGCATACATAATATTCTTTAGAAGTGCATTTGTTGCAACCAGTTTTTGAAACAAGTGTGGCATTTCACAAGTGATTTGTTTCCCAACTGATGCAGGACAACTTTACCTGACAACGTGTCCGTTTGTCTTGTCGTTCAGAGATTTTCAATTCTAAGGTCGCGCGTACACTACTGACACGTCACGTAATATTATGTGATAAGACTATATGTGAGGGCTATTTTTTCATTGGTTTCAATGGTACCGTTTCATACTATCGGCACTGCATGCACACCACGCATGACGCGTACGGTTCTCATCTCGACTAGTGTTGACACGTTCTCACATATTTCTGTTTCTGCAGACATTTCGTGACGTGATAACACTTTCGAATCAGTTTGTCAATTGACATTTCAGTTTGAAACGTTTCGGATAAATTCAAAATGTGCCGACTTCAATAGAAGATAACATAAAAATGTATTTTTTTTTTATTTTATTATAGTATAGTATAATATATAGTATATGTAAAGTGTAGAGACTTGGTGCAGCAAACATATGCAGACCTCCTGTAATGTCAGACTGCACACACTTATTACGAGGGTGGTCGCAGAAGTACCCGACCCAACAAAGAAAACACAAAAATTTTGGAAAAAAATATATTTATTTTTCAACATAATCTCCTTTCAGCTCTATACACTTCCCAGCGATGTTCAATAAGTTCGATACCCTTTTTATAATAAGAACTATCTTGCTCCTCAAAATACCCATTAACTGCCGACATCACTCCTTCATCGTTGGGAAATCTTTGACCACTGAGCCATTTTTTCAAGTTTGGGAACAGAAAATAATCCGAGGGGGCTAAATCTGGCGAATAGGGTGCACGAGGTAGCAATTCAAACTTTAATTCATTAATTTTGGCCATTGCAATAACGGATTTGTGAGATGGTGCATTGTCTTGATGAAACAACACTTTCTTCTTAGCCAAATGCGGCCGTTTTTACTTGATTTCTTCGCTCAAACGTTGCAATAAGTTCGCATTATACTCGCCGTTGATAGTTTTTCCTTTTTCAAGATAGTCAATGAAAATTATCCCACGCGCATCCCAAAAAACCGACGCCATGACCTTGCCTGCAGATGAAACGGTCTTCGCCTTCTTTGGAGCCGGTTCTCCCTTTTCAGTCCATTGTTTTGATTGTTCTTTTGTCTCGGGTGTGAAGTGATAGACCCATGTTTCATCCATGGTTATGAAACGACGCAAAAATTCTGCTTTGTTGCTGTGAAACTTCGCTAAACACTCAATTGAAACATCTTCACGACACTGTTTTTGCTCGAGTGTGAGCAAACGCGGCACCCATCTTGCACACAGCTTTCTCATGTCCAAATTCTCAGATAATATGCGATGTACCACCTCATTTGGTCGACCACTGCGATGCTCGTCTTGGCAGCTCGTACGGCCTCGTTTAAACTCTGCTACCCAATATTTCACTGTTGTAAACGAAGGAGTAGACTCACCCAGAGTAGAATCCAGTACAGCTTTTATATTGGTTGGGCTGATCTTTCAAATAAAAGTATTGTATCACGTAACGATGACCAATTTTCTCCATTTTCACAAATTCACTGAAAACGTTCACTATTGATGGCTGCCAAACAAATACTAAACAACGTGGCGTCCTCAAACTTGGAACATATGCTTTATAGATTGTGTACTTTCTAATACAGTGATATTTTTCAAACAACTACCGCCATCTCTAGGTCAGGCCGGGTACTTCTGGGACCACCCTCGTAATTTGATGATAAGTGTATTTTATTTTAATAATGAATGATGGTTCGTTGAATCGTTGAACGATGGTTCTATCGTTGCTATTGCACTGTGTATGTTTGCGTCTAAAATTAAATGCACTTACGATTTTCGCTAGCGTGACAAAAATGTCTACGCACAAGTTGATGATTCCCGTCATCAAGTCAATACTCTGGTGTTTGGTTTCTTCGTCGATCTTTTCCGAAGTGAGTATTACGCTCTGTATCGGTTCCAACAGCATGTTCTTGTTTTCGTTGACGAGCGTCATCGCGAAAACACAAGGCGACGTGTAGCTCAGATATCCGTCGGCTCTCGCCTGAAAAAAAAACAACAATAAATAAAATACGACCGGCAAGCAGGAGTGTTTCGCCGACCTTCGCTTCGATTTCTTCGTAATGTTGGTGCGTTTTATTCATCACATTCATACCGAAAGTCATCAACTGCTCGTATTCGTCGGAAACCGTGAAGTTTTTCGGTCTGAACTCCCTGCATATTATTTCGATCATTAAGAAGCTGTATGCAATTTGCGTGTTCGCCTCCGAGAGTTTGTTTTTCATCGTCCCTATAGCTTTCTCTAACATTTGATCGTCCGTTTTATCAGCGGATCCGCCATTCTGAAAATCGTGAGAGTGCTTGTAAATTTCTATGGCTTTTTTTTTGAAAAAAAAATAAATAAATGAAGAAGTGGGTCCGTCGATCAAACACTAATACAATACGTGAACGATTTTCTACAGGCGTTGCATCGAACAAACAGACTGTTCGAGCGACATTTTTGTAAAGAGCTCCGTTTGTTTCGAATTAGTGCACATGGCGTTCCGATTCGATACTCCATAATTCCGACAGATTAAAAACGCGTTACCTGCAAATGAGCGAAGACGACCGCAACTAAAATCAAATACTTGGTGAACATGCTCGCTCGCCAATCTGAGACACAACTGAAATTGTCTTCGCACACGCATCATATCGTTTACACTAACTCCTATCTCTACACATACGTGCATGTGCGTTTGTGTGTGTGTGCATGTTTATACACAAACGGAGAATCCATGATAATTTGTATGCAAGTGACATAGTGGGCGATGCTCGCTTGAAAGGTTAAATGTTAAAAAGAACGATACAGCGACCTGGATGAACTTGGGCCGATATCGAGCGTACTTTTTAAAGAAAAATTAAACATTTGTCAAGATATTGCATGCTCTCTTATATAGCAGAAATAACTGTGTAAATGTACGTGGATGCACATCTATTGTTGATAATGTAGAATAAACCAAATCTTGAACAGTGGCGACGTTGAAGTTGCCGCCGCACAGTTAGACTTATGCCTGGTTTATATTAGGATAGTAAGCGGTAGAGTGCGGTGGTAGAGAGCGTACTATCCTGTTACTAGCATAATGTAAACACTTTAGGGATAGTTAAACCGCGTGCACACTACTGATATGTCACGTAATATCACGTGATAAGACCATATGTGAGCGCTATTTTTTCATTGGTTTCGATGGTACCGTTTCACATTGTTCTCACTGTATGCACGTCACGCAAGTTTTGTTTTGGTGGTGTTACGGAAACTTCGTATTAAAAAAACACAAGCGGAGTTTATTATAAAATTACATAGATTTCACTGTTATAATGTAATTATAACAAATCTACTTAAGTCTTTTTTTAGGTTAGTTTAAATGGTATAGTTTCTGGTATTCGATCCAATATAATCAAACGACTATTCTGTGACGGTAGTTCCTGGGGGTTTTACGCCCTGAACACCTACATCTGACATCTATTTAAATATTGACCTCTATTCATATAGTAACTTAATTTCAAAGACTAGGAAAAATTTCAAAAAACCTAGTTGCTCCTATCTACTTAAGTCTAAATTTGTATCGGTTTATATACTTTCCGATATTATTATTTGATGGAAATTGTCCATTCAGCTTCCCATGGCGTTGTCCAGTCCGGATGTTTGTGTCTGTCGCTATTCGATGGAAACTGTCGAGTCAGCTTTTTGCAGAACTCGGATGATGTCTAGTTCGGATGTTTATTAGTTATTATTGATGGGGATTGTCTATGTCAGTTTCTCATAGACACTACCTGAATTATAACTCGCCTGTGAATATATAACTCGCATGACGCGTACGGTTCTTATCTCGACTAGTGTTGACACGTTCTCACATTTTTCTATTTCTGCAGACATTTCGTGACGTGATAACACTTTCGAATCAGTTTATCGGTTGACATTTCAGTTTGAAAAGTGTTCGAGACAAATTGAAAATGTGTCGATTTTAATTGAAAATGACATGAAAATGTATGTTTTTTATTTTATTATAGTTAGTATAATATATAGTAATATATAGCATGGTATAATATAACCTAGTATAATATATAATGTAAATAATATAACATATAGTATAATATAATCTAGTAAAACAATTTGGTTCTTTCAGATGTAAAAAATAACTCTAAAATAAATTAACAACATTATTATTTATTAAAATATTTTTTATAACATGTTATTATTATCAAATAATATAAAAAAATCTTGATAGCGCCCAACACGTTATTTCCAAAATCAAGGCAAGGGTAAACGTAGCAATATAAAGTTGTGAGACTGCTACGACATGACGCCAAACATCTTGTAACGGTGTAATTCATACAGAGAACAGTCTAGAGGCTGACTAAATACCCTCCACCGTTATGTGAGAATGCCAAATGCATTTTCGAGCTCCCGTCAATCGATAATCGAATATCTTTTTGTTTTCATCACCTGCAAGATGATGTCTACCATAGAGTCGAAGTAAATACGATTTCATCGGGAAAGCTTCATCTCCAACTGTAACGTAGGGAAGTGGCGGAGAATTTTCACTCGATGGACTATCTGATGGCATGAAAAGTGCTTGGTTTTGTACCTTTTTTCCAAGTAGAACTAGTGAATGGAAACTTTTATAATTAAAATATTTTGAGCTTCCTCAAATCGGACACTGCATTGCGATATGCTTCCCATCAAGTGCTGCCACGCAGTTTAGGAATTGCCACAAATTTTTAAATTTTTCAACCAACGTTTTCCAAATGTTTTCATTTGGCACCGGCATGAAAATTGGATTCAATCTCTTCCAAATAGTATCTCAAACAGATCTATCTGTCCCACTGTGCTGAATCCTATGCGATAACTGAATCCAAAGCTCTTGAAAGAGTTTTCAGTGGTTAGAAATCTAAAAATAAAATATTCAATTTAAAAAGTTTTGTAAACGGCAGAAAGAAGCGGATATGCTGACAGCGAATTGTCGCCTGGAAGTTTGAGAGGGAAATGTATTTTTTGGTACCATCTATACGTACTCAAAAACGACAACAAACACCAAGAATGTAGAGAATTCGTCGACAGCTCTATATTCTATTTCGCCCTCTATCCCTGAGAGTGAAGTACAACATACAGTTGTAGCATTACAAGAAAATAATAAATAAATAAATTAAGATAGTTGTTTTGTGTTAAATTTACTTTAAACACAGGGCGAGTTTTTCTTCCGTACTAATGGCTTCTCGCATTTGTGTGTTCTTGGATCTTATATCCTCTTTGATAAAGTCATGCAGGTACTCGAACTTTTCTTTCAACATCCTAAAGTACATCTCGTACCGATTGGGGTGCTCTTGAAGTCCTTTCACAAGATGATGGATCTCAGCCTTTTTTCTTTTTAAATTTAGCTTATGAACCCGAATTCTTTTTTTATGAATTTGATTGTGAGTTATCACAGTACAAACACTTGCTATTTCTTCATCAAACTCGGATGAGCTACTTGTTTCTCTTTCCATTATAATTTCAACAATAAAATCAATGACGTCCAGCTATATGGTAGTGGCGCATAAACACAAAACGTGACAGCGCGCGTGATAATAGCCTGACACTCTATATTACGTCAAGTTACGTATGGTTGCATGACTTGACGTGACGTGTCAATAGTGTGCACGCGGCTTTACTGTTGTCTTAATGTTTTTAGATAAGCTGTCTTTTACTAGATCAAATGTATGCACTTTTTTCCATACATACTTACTCTTTATTGTATACTTTCTCTACGCTGATTGACATGAATAAAAAATGAACATTGAGTTTCATTATACATTTTCTAAGGATACGAGGCTCGTATGAATAAGTGGTGCTGACAAATTGACATTGAAATCCTCACTGGGAATCATTGATAGTTTATCCTCTCTTCTAGCAAGGAACGTTGCACCTCCTTGAGTGTATGGTAGTAATGAAAAGCGTACAAAGTAGATTATATCATCCTTTTTTGATTAGGAGAAATGTAAATTTCTACAATTACAATTGTTTTTCAGTCTTCTATTTTAGACTCAGCAACGCAGAATTCACCATTTGCTGTCACCGTCTCAACAAATAAATGGGATTGTGCAACAGTCATGTCTATGAACGAAGTGACAATGTTAACTAAACCGTCTCTCACTCCTACCGTCTACGTATGAGCGATCCTCTCTCTCTACCCCCTCCCATTCACACTATAACAATTTTCGTTACACTTTTTTCTCTCGGCCTTGAAGATTTACTCTCAATGCGGCTAAAGGAGTTTCTCTTCAAAAACCGTTTATGAATTGTGAATAAATTATTTGAGTGTTCTTTTTTTATTGAAACATATATTTCTGGAATATACTATCTACATAGCAACTATTTTAAATTATTAAACAGTTAATAACATAGAAAAGATTGTCTATATCCAGATAAACAATTAACATTCTGACTTATCCGGAATTAATCAATCAATTTATTCAAATACTGGGATACGATTTTTATTTTAATATATTTTACTTTACATACGTCAAAATAGATTTATATGACAAATGTTTACATAAATTACTTTTTTCTATATGCTAAACGCAGAAATTTTATTTGACTGTTAATAAATCGAAAGTAAAAATTTGGTAAGCATAATTTTATAAAAGTCAAGAAATCTGTTTATACATGTACAGGTAACCAATTTACAACTATACAGCTTTAAATTGAAATTATTTTCACAATAAATAAATAAAAAAAAAAACATTAGATAATATTCTATAAACACTTTATTTGGACCTTACAATTATGTGTTACAATTTTTCTTTTTCTTTTTTCTTTTTTACCATAGGCTGATCAGAAACATCATTAATTCGTGCAAAAAAAAAATCGTTACAATTATGTGTGGAATATAATGTACGACAAATGGCCACCTCTTGCTGCTTCTTTCGATTGCATTTTCACACGTTTTAGGTGATATTCCGTTTACAGCATCTCTGATATTGTGCTTAAATTGTTCAGTAGTCGTTGACTTGTTGGCATAGACACGTCTCTTAACACTAGATTTACAGAACCCGTCAATTTGACGGGTTTCTGATATCATGTTTAAAAGTTCCGAACATGTAAATATTATTTTCTAGTTATTATATATTGGTTTTTAATGATATAATGTAGTGAATATATATCTCCACTCATTTTATCCGAAAGACCTACATTTTCTTATTTCCATATGTTGTATACCTATTTTTACGAAAATCCGTCAAATTGACAGATTACTTAATTTATAATCAATCGTTTGAATTGTTGCGGAATAACAAAAATAAAAATGAGTAAGGAAAAACAAAATAAATAACGGCTGTTTAGCAGCGAGCACGTAAACGAACAGCTTTGAACTATTTGTTTACAAAAAGAGCAAACCTTATCATATCACGAATGATCATCTCAACTGTGCAGTTTGCAGAGAAACGATGTGATATTTGGAAATTTAGTGAGGCTGAACATGTTATTTATAATACAATTAGAGCAAAGCGAGTGATTATTTCAAAAGTGAAGTTTGCAGAAAAGGAAGTGAAGTTTACTTACTAGACAAAGATTTGAATTTTTCAAGGTAGTTTGAAAATCTATCCATAAAGAAATATTTTTTTATATTTATGTTCTGCCTACTTGGCTAGGTATTATGGACATGTCTCGAAAAGATATTGAATTCATAAAAAAACTAACCAGTATAGATGAACACCTATCTGGATCGGATCCTGATGCAAGTGTTACCGAACTAACGTTGATTTCTGTAATATGGGATAGATTTATCCAAAATAGTCAGGCATGTTATAAGCCTGCTATGAACATTACAATCGATGAACAATTGTTCGCAACTAAAGCTAGATGCCGATTTACACAGTACATGCCAAATAAGCCCGATAAATTCGACATTAGTTTTGGTTGGCATCGGACGTTATAAGCAAATATCTTATAAATGGCTTCCCATATTTAGGAAAAGACGAAATACGACCATAAAATATACCTTTGAGCGAATTTGTCGTGCTCAAGCATGCTGAACCATATTTAGGCCGTGGAAAAAACATTAATACTGACAACTTTTTCAAGAGCATTTCCATTGAAAAAAAGTTGTTTGCAAAAAAAACTACTCTTCTGGGGACTATACGTGCAAACAGAAGAGAATTGCCAAAAATTGCAAAGGCTAAGAAGGATAATATGATCCGATTTTCCACAAAACTTTATAAATCAGATGAGTACGTTCTCACAGTTTACAAATCCAAGCCAAACAAAAACGTATTATTGCTCAGTTCTAAACATGAAAATGTCAAAATAGAAGGTAATGCTAAACGTGTCCCTGAAAGAATCATATTTTACAACAAAACCAAGTTTGGGGTGGATGTTGTAGACCAAATGGCTAGAAAATATAGCGTGAAAGCAGGATGGGTTCCGTAGATGGTCCCTTCAAGTGTTTTATAACATTTTAGATTTGGCAGCCATCAAGGTCTGGATATTGTACAAAGAGACCAATGGAGTAAACATATCTAAAAAGAATTTTATTTTTCAACTAGATGAAGAACTAGGCAGTGATCTTCGCGACGAACAAAATACTAGTTCCAATTCAGTTATACAAAATCTTAATGTACGAAAGTCTTGCTAAATCGGATTATGTAAGAAAAATAGGTCTAATAATATTTTTATTGAGTTATTTTTATTATGTATGCGGAAAATGTACATTGAAAATGGAGTTTATATGTAAAAAATGTACTGAATAAAACTGTTAATGAAAATCTATTGATTTAAGATAAAACGATTTACAAAAAATTGCATTTTAATTTGCCTGTCAAAAAGATGGATTTCAGTCAAAATAGGTATACAGTCGATACCCGTAAATCTAGTGTTAAGATAGCCCCACAGAAAATAGTCGGCAGCTGTCAGATCAAAAGATCTTGGCGGTCAATCAATGTCACCATTTCTGGAAATTAATTGACCTGGAAAGATCTGTCTCTTTAATATTGCGATTGTGTCATGCTGCGTGGCATGTAGCCCCATATTGTTGAAAAAACATGCTTTCCGAGTCCAACTCATTCATTTGATGTAACAAAAAGTTGTTGATCATGTCATGGCACCTATCATCATTCACCGTTACAGCATTGTCCGTAATTACATCTCGTGACCAAATTCCACACCACACTGTTACTGTACGAGGATGCAATGGTTTTTCATAAATTAACTTAGAATTTTTACTACCCCAATTCCGGGAATTTTGTTTATTAACAAAACCATCGTGGTTGGAATGGAGTTTATCACTTATAATGATTTTCTGATGAAAATTTGGAGTATCATTCAATCCGTGTAGGATGAAATTACAGAAGTTATGATCCAGTCAAACGCTTCATAACGAATTTCCCACGTCTACATTGATGAAGTGTAGCATAAAACTGTCAAAAATGATATAAAAACAAAACGGTGGCTTGAACAAGTTGTGAAATCGTAAGTTGACCACACTGTAGTTTTAGTTTCACAAATAGAATTTTCATTTCTACACAAGTAACTCATTTTTCTGATAAAAAATATCCAATAATTGCTTATTAATCATTTTGGTTGTTTTGATGAAGATACCATCATACTACATATGTATATATATATATATACACTTAAAACGTTAAGGTACCAAGAAATCTAGAAAAAATCTTCATTATTCTTAATTAATATATTCTAATGAACCGAAGGAGTCAGAACGTTCAATCTTGTCATTAATCCAAATCTTTGATCTGGAATATACTTTTCGTATAAAAAGTACACATTTGTTTAAAGTATTGAATTTCAACTTTTTATTTTGTTTTTTTCTCATTCTAAATCGTTTCTTGTATTTATTTATGAAAACTTCACTGGCAAACGCGAAAACTAAAACAATAATATATCATTTATAAAGGTACAGTTGCATCTCAGATATTATTATTATTAAATCGCTAATGACTTTAGCTGCCAACGCGTCCATGAACGCCAATTTTTGTTTAATCGTTTGAGTGGCATGGGTTTTTACAAAAATCTTACCGGATAGTTCCACGCGGCGCGATAGCGCTTGTTTAGTATGATTTCGAAAAAATTCAAATAGCGCGGTTGCGCTTCCTTAACTCAGTGTCGAAAAATGCCATGCGGCGCGATAGCACTCTTTAAATATGATCTCGACAAATGCCAATCGGCGCGATCGCGCTTCTGACTGACGATGCGCTACAACTGAATCTAAGCGCACCATCAATTGAGCATTGCGACTCAATGTAGTGGCACAATTCGGTATAACTTATGAACAGCGCTATCGTGCTACGTGGCACCAAAACGGTTAAAAGAATTTATTATTATATTTTTAATTCATTAATCATACAACATATGTTTCATTTGTCTTTGCGTTATATAACAAAATCTACCAATAAATAATACTAATTTAAACATGTAAGGTAGGGAAAGTCAATGAATAAATATGAAATCTCAACTCTTAGTTCCCTTAAAAACAATTTGAATATAATTTATCTGTCATCAGGGATTAGAGGTTAGATACAAATAGAGAGAAATGCAGAGCATTGAAAATAAAGACAGATGATTGTTGTACAAGTATGAGTTGGTGCAGAAAACATATGCAGACCTTCTGTAATGTCAAAACTGCACGCACTTATTAATTTAATAATAAGTGTATTTTAGTTTAGTAATGATCAATGCAGATCCGATTCTGAATTGTGCTGTGTTGTATTGTGGACTGACCCAAATTTCAAACTGAACTGCTTTTGTTGACATCACGAAAAAACTGCTAAAATCTATCAACAATAATTTGCTATAACATGCAATATGCCTTCGTAGGCACCGGACAGACTGTCTACTGTTTTAATTGTTGAATACAAACTTCTGGCGCCGATCACACATTCGAATCATAACAATTGTAGTCATAATATAGGGGTTCGTTTATCTTTTCATTTTATAACCGAGTCTATGTGTATATATTGGGTTGATCAAAAAGTAATTGCGTTTTTTTTTCTATGTAAATGAAAGGCGAATTTTCCATGGGAAACAAAAAATTTATTTAACAATATATTGTCCAATCTTGGGCGTTTTCGTTTCAGCTCTTCTTTTAAACAGTCCCATAATGTTGCATAATAGGCTCCTGTTATCGTTTTTCCCTTCGTTGAGTAGTCGATCAGGATGATTCCTTGGGAATCCCAAAAAACAACCTTCCCAGTCTACAAAACGGTCTTTGCCTTCTTCGTCGCACTTTCATTATTCATTAATATGTAGACTTATGATCCAAACGATAGTACAATAAAAGAGGAATGTTTTTCGAAACTAATCATTGACTAATCAGTAAAATTAGCAACGACATACGAGGGTCGTTTGATAAGTAAGGTAAAAAAGAAGTTAAACACCGTTTTTTGGAAAAAATCGATTTCATTTCTCAACATTGTCTCCATTGAGGGCTAGTCACTTGATCCAGCGAATTTCCAATTTTTTCATCCCGTCTGAAAAGTGGCTTTTCTCATTGTCTGCAAAATACGCATTGGTGGCGGCAATGACATTCTCATTTGACACGATTTTCTACCCACAGAGTCAAGTTTTACAAACTTGTGAAGAAGAAGTCGCACGGGACCAAGTCCGAAGAAAAGAGTGGATGGAGGAATCAATTAAAAGCCTAATTCATGCAATTTTGCCATTGCGACGGATAATTTGTTGGACGGAGCGTTGTCTTGGTGAAAAAGCACTTTTTTGTGCGCCAATCTTGGCCGTTTCTGTTTCAGCTCTTCTTTCAAACTGCCCAATAATATTGCATAATAGGCTCCTGTTATCGTTTTTCCTTTCGTTAAGTAGTCGATCAGGATGATTTCTCGGGAATTCCAAAAAAACAGTGGCCATCACCTTCCCAGCCGACAAAACGGTCTTCGCTTCTTCGGCGCACTTTCACCAGTCGTTGTCCATTGCCATCCTCATTGCATGTTCAGCCACTTTTAAACTTATTTATCCAGAAATAAACAGTCTTGAAAGATCGTGCAGAGTTTCCATGAACTTCATCCAACTCCGCTGGATTGATCTCGACGGCCGTCCACTTTTCCAAATAGAAATGTTGTCACTGCACAGAACTAGTTTTTTTCCAGTTTTGCAGCAACTGCTACGATGCTCGCTTCAAACATCTGTAGAACGCAAACAACGCGTCGCTTCTGATTGAAATTTCACCTATGCTAGTTCGAAAAGTGATACTTAATAGCCCTGGAAAAATAATACTTGATAGCCGTGACGTTACCAAATGAGTGGTGGCGTCATCTCATAGAAATTTACCAAACTTATTAAACGACCCTCGTACGAATCCGACTTAATTTCAATTTATTTTTTTCTGTTTTACATTTCTTATTACATAACGCAAAGGTAAATGATCCCGCTGTACATTACTTAACAGCATTAAATAACTGGTTATTATTAAGCACTTTGTAACATTTTTTTTCGATGCCTGTTATTTTATTTAAATATATAAATATGTCATTTTATATAAAAATATCTTTTCAGTAAATATTTATCGTTATTTAATATATTATTTTTTTTATGACTAGAAAAAGAACGTACCTGAAAATAAATATCCTGCTAGCAAAATATAAAATGCACCTTGTAACATTGCCAAATTAATTGGATTTGATTTCTGTTCTTCAATAAACGCTTCTGTCTGTTTTGCATTTCTTACAGTCGAACCAACCGAATTATCATTTTTTGTCCTCGTTTCGCTATTTGTTTCGACTGAATCTCTATTATTACCACCATTCATATCTAATTCAGCGTCGTTAGCTAAAAGTTGTCGTTTACCAAGTTTCTCATATTCTTCTTCGGTCATTTTTGTTAATATACCAGCTTCAAATAATTTTACTATTCTAAAAAAAAAAAACGATTCATTCAGTTTTAATTTATATAATTTCCAACAAACAATCAATTCATATTATTAAATTTAAGATCAAATTTTTATGTGTTTTGTCTGTTGTCTCGTATTGTAGAAATCTATATTGAACTACATTGTAACATCTGCGATCAATAAACGCTGAATCATGAGCAGCATCGACATTCTAGTCAACTGTGTGTGTGCTGTTTTTTTGTTAATTTTCACTTTTTCAGTTGGCACTATTGAGTGTAATAACTGAGAGTAGCGGCAGGATTTTTATAAAATGACTGTTGCTTTGATTGTCATTACAAAAAAATTATCCCTCATTTTTCCTTTCTCTGTCGCTACCTTCTGCTTTGACTCAATCGCGGCTTTTAAAGTTTATTTTATAAATTGATTTTATATTATATTTATATATATATATATATATATATATATATATATATATATATATATATATGTATGTATATTTTAAGGTCCTTGATGCGTAACAAATTGGTAAAACTGTGGAAAAGAGAGGCACTAAATCGAACAAAATGGAAAATCATGGAAGAGGCCTTTATCCAGCAGTGGATCAACAGGGCGTGAAGATGATGATGATGATGATATATATATTTAATTCATTAACAGAGAAAATTCATACGTACATATTGTTAAAGTTCTCAATGAAAGGACATCCATATTGAAACCCAACCGCCGAGTATACTGTATACAATTTTTCACTTAAGTGAAAATTGTTAGCACCGAAACGTTTCGTGTCGAAATATAATGTTTCTCGACCAGCCAGCAGCACAATATTATTCGAATCGCGTACCATTTTCACGCCATTTTCCACGGAATTGACGTAAAATTCTTTTTGTTGTCGCATTAAGTTCCATATTCGACCGTATATGCCAGTGCCGTTCTGAAAACGTAAAACTACTGTGAATTGTCGAAATAAAAATCTAATTTGAATCGAACAGATTTAAATTATCGGATTTTTAAAAATTACTATATCAGGCTTAAGAAACAAAAAAAAGAAATAAATTATGCGTAATAACTGTATCAACTTATGTTTATGCTTTTTATATAAAACTGTTTTCATTTAATATTTTTCCAATTTATATGATCATCAGTTATGCTTTTTACGGTACACTTTACTATAGAATTGTTAATGATATCAAATGAATTCACAACATGCCTGCTATTAAATTAGACCTTAGACTATGTACTGTGCAAGACACGTAAAAACGATGAATTTCTGAAGGCAAGTTTCATAATTCGTCTCAAAATTAGCGAATAGTATTGTTTTAATACATTGGCGACCGCAACACCCATCGGCCGTGCAGCGCCATAATGTAAATACGGTAGATCTACCCATTCGGTTGGCAGTGTTTTAAAAACGACATTTTTTTTAATATAAAAAATGTTTTGCTGTTTTTTTATATATCCAATGA
>CM068318.1:34560955-34565955 GCA_034766995.1 Acanthacorydalis orientalis | reverse complement strand
ATGTTAATTGAACCTTATAAGCCTTCAGCAATAAAGTCTTATGCAAAATAAGATCATTTGGTCGTCCGTGAATGGTCCGATTGCTGCGAACGTCGTAGAATTGACAGTCTTAGCTCTTCCGATACACTTTCACGAACCAAGTCAATGTTTTCTTCAGTATGACCACTACGAATATGTGTTGCTGTTTCTTTATCTTTAATCGATCCAGTCTCTTCAAATTTATTCACTAATCGAAGAATTACTGATTCAGATGGATTAGTATGTCGATAATAAATATCACATAATTTACGAAATGCATTTTTTATAGAACGACTATTTTCATAATACAATTGTATTGTTTCAATGTGTTTTGTTGTATACGAAGCCATAACTAAAAATGGTAATGTCAAAACTCAATAAATGTCAAAAAAATATAGCTGTCAGTTAGACATCTGTGAAATATAATGTCTTAAAAATTTGTATCCCTATTGGAAAACCCTCTCTCTCTCTCTCCATATATATATATATATATATATATATATATATATATATATATATATATATATATATATATATATATATATGGGTGTAACATGAAATTTCGAAATTTGTAGGTGAGAATTAAAACGCAATATTTTTAACAAAATAAAATATATTTAATAAAAATAAGCTCCATCAGCTTCAATGGTCTTTTGCCAACGAGACATTAGATTGTTTATCCCAATTTTATAAGAATCGACATTTTGAGAGCTTATAAAGTCTTCGAATCCTTGAATCACTTCTGTTTGGTTTCGGAATTTTTTATTTCTTAAATAATATTCCAAGTGGCGAAAAGGGTGATAGTCTGACTGTGAAAGATGTGGTGAATGTGGGGGATGCGGTAAAATTTCATAATTTAATGAATTTAATTTGGAAATTGTGATTCGAGATGTGTGTGGTCGAGCATTGTCTTGCTATAGTATTGGCCCATATCTATTGATTAACATTGGCTGTTCTGTTTTTAATTTTTCATTCATATTGTCGATTTCGCGACAATACGAATCAGTTGTAATTGCTTCGCCTGGTTTTAAAAAATAATAATGGATTATTCCTTTATTTGTCCACCACACAGTAACCATAATTTTTTTTGGTGTAATGACGGCCTGGGTTCATGTCCTGGAGCTTCATTTGCATTTAACCATTGTCCAGATCTTTTTATGTTATCATACAGAATCCACTTTCGTCGCAAGTAATGATTCGATTTAAAAATGGTGTTTTATCATTTCAAATCATCAATGAAGAACACACCTCCAAGCGTCTCAGTTTCTGACCATCTGTCAATTCGTGCGGCACGCACTTATCCAGCTTTTCACATTTCCTACTGCAGCGAGGTGACGAGAAAGAGCCATAACACTAACACTTAAATCACATGCGAGAGCTCGAACTGTTGTATGTGGATTAGCTTCCACTATGGCTCTCAAATGTTTTTCGTTCACAATGATTTTGGGCCTTCCTCGAGGCTCATTGTCGAGATTCATATTACCGGAACGAAATTTTTCGAACAATAATTGAATTGTTCTCTGGCTAGCCGACCGTTCTCCGAAAGCTCCATTGATATTTCTACCTGCTACCGCTGCATTGTGTCCCAACTTGAATTCATATAAAAAAAGTAAACGCAATTTTTTTGTGGTACCATCCTGTTAAAGGGTATAAAAAAATAAAAATAACAATAACTCCGTATTTAAAAACAATTGAAGGGTATAGTACATTAGTCAATTCCAAATAGCTGAACTTGAAAAATATTGCACAGAACCTTTCTCAATCGCGGTCGACCTCTGACTGATAGAAATACGGCAATTTGATATGTTACAACCTAGTATATATATATATATATATATATATATATATATATATATATATATATATAAAACAAATTAAATATAATTACCTCTGCCAGGTCTAGCTAAAAGCGACGTTAAATTTGCAGAATACATATCTCCAATTACATAAGTGGCAGCTATTGACAAAATGATGATAAAAAGTCTTACTTTATAACTACTGTTCGGTTCTTTTCCCGCTGAAATATAAAATATATATTTTATTTTGTTTAATAAATTTTATAATTTGGATCATCATACTTTGTTTCAAGAAAATCGTTGTAGTAAACCAAATGCAGTCTCGGAGCAAACGGAAATGATTAAACGGTTTTCTTCTAGAATGTTTTCTCCAAAACACTGGCAATGCCACGAGCAGATATAACACTGGACCCGATAATATCATAATTATAACAATCAGTGGCCAAACCTACATTGAAAATTATGTTAAGAATTTATTGAAACATAGTATAATGGAGGTACATGAATTTTTAAGCCTTTAAATTTATTGGATATATCCACTATGTTTTTTTATCCATTTTCAACAATAGAAGTGTAAGGTCATCTTTTTTTCATTTCACACCAAATATATTTTTTTTATGATCAAAAATATTCAATAAGTATTTTATTTCGAATAAAACATTAATTAGTGGATGTTGATACTTATATAATAAATGATTATATATATTTATATATATATATATATATTATATATATATATATATATATATATATATATATATATATATATTTATATTAGGGTTATCTACATGTCGTCATTCTGTTTTAATAAATTAATTAGATTCAGTTCGACTTAAATTTCTAACTGAAGACTTATTTTTGTTCCCGCATATTGTAAAATAGATTGTGAATTGATTGCTTTCAACAAAAAAAAGTGTTTAATACCCAAAAACCAAATGGAGGATTACCGACCTTCATAAAAACATACATCATTGCAAACTGTTTCATGTTCGATCGGGATTTAACGCAATAACGGCAACAAAAAAAATGTGATATCTACGGGAACGTTTTGAATCTTTTTGTATCACCTGAATATCTATTCTCCACTACTAGTTTCTTCACTGGTGCCATCTTCAAATAGACGAATAAAACTGCTTGTAAATCTGATTTTTGTTCATTTATTCATATTTTAGATGAGATATGGTTTTATAATGTAATGTATAAAATATCGCGTCACCATTTATGTTCAATATCCTATTTATATTTTTAATAACTTCAACGTTTTCAAGTATGGCATTAATTATCGCTTTATGTCTTTATTTTTCTCGAAATAAAGCGATGAAATTATAACAGGAAAATGGTGATATAAAGTAATAGCAAGAAAAAAAATATACGAAGTTAAATATTATTGACAATAGTCTCTTGTTTTCAGCGAGCAATATGTTCACTAAACCTGACAAGTTGCAAATTAATATAAACTGAATTTCATGTGAAGACATTTCTTGAATACTATCCAAGAGAATCCCGAAAAATGATGAAACAAAATTGTTACAGAATTTTGTAAGGTCACTATTTTGTAAGGTCACACTATTTTGAAGTAAACATTCATTTTAGGTCGTCATTTAGAGGTGGATTGGCTCAAAAGACAGACCATTCTTTCGCGGTCGAATTTAACTTCTCTCAGAAAAGTGGGGAAAAGTCATAGCTTCCTAGAGTAAATACTTTGATTAATGTATTCACACATTT
Organism: Acanthacorydalis orientalis; assembly: GCA_034766995.1. Classification (NCBI taxonomy): domain Eukaryota; kingdom Metazoa; phylum Arthropoda; class Insecta; order Megaloptera; family Corydalidae; genus Acanthacorydalis; species Acanthacorydalis orientalis. The sequence continues at coordinate 34,562,416 of CM068318.1, read as the reverse complement.
TGTTATTAAAATAAATGCTCAAAATATAAAAAAAAACAGAGGCTTTCAATTCGAGCCCCTAATATGTATATATATATATATATATATATATATATATATATATATATATATTCACATTATGTAAACTGATAAGGCTTAGCTCCTTTCACACCAGTAGAATATAATTCGAAAACCGACATTCACGCACAAAGTGTAAATATTCTTCTACTACCCAAAGGGTGCAGTGCTTTAATGTACTGAGTGTCAATCACAGAGATCTATGATTCCATGTTTTATCAGTGTCAGATCTTGGATGGTTTTGGAGTTATCGATAAATCGAATATGTGGAATGATACTCGATTGCAAAGCTCAAGCTTCATGGAGTTCATGATTTCCGCAGATCGAATGTATTGGTAATCTAATGAATCAAGGGTTTCACTAAGCGCTAAAGCATTCTTAAATGACCCACCGATAGAGGCGCATCTTGAATTTCAACCAACAAATCTTTAGAGTGCCATTACTGATCAATGATATTTACATATCAGAATTTCACTGAAATGGTTTCTGAGTTCTCATTCAATATGAAAATTCATTTATTCTCATAACAATAAAACTTTTATTAAACAAAATGTTAATATGCTCTTTCATCTAGGAAATATTTTGCGTATGTGCATTTCACTTAATACACTTATTTTCATTATATAACTATGACACTATGACTAAATTCACTTTTAAAATTAATTTTTGTTTCACTTCACAGGCAAAAAAAATTCTTTGTCAAATGTTCAATAAATCATTATTGATCATTTTCAATTGTTACTTATGCTTATTTCAAAAGCCAGGTGCAGATCTATAGTGCCAAGGTACAGAAAAGTCTAGCACTGCGGGAGATTTTTTGTACTTTGGCGAAAGAAGAGCCAACATTTTATTTGTGGAAACGTTTAGTTTCATGTATTTCTATAAAATATCCGAGAGAACAAAAATAAGTTACAAACCTCCCACTGAAAAGGACGAACTAATGCTAAAGCTTCATTCAAACGACTCGGAGCATGTGTCAGAAATGCTCCACTGTCCGCTAACGTCATAAAAGAAAATTCAATAGCTTGAATTCGTTCGAAATTTACTCCTACATCACCTAAATAGAAATTCGCTTCCTAAAAAAAAAACAACGCTACATTCGAAATTGTTTCTTTTTTTGTGATAAACAAAAAAATGAATTATTACCCGTCTCCAGAGTAAACCTATAATTCCACTGAAAGATCTATTAACATCCAAGAATGAACCTTGACTACGGTCAGGTGGATCAAAATATTCGTATCTGAAAATATATTTACTAAATTAATATATGTTTTCTGTTATTTAATGTTTGTACCAATTACCGAAAATTTAACTTTTGAGCTAAAACGTTCAAGAGTTTATCGTCTCTGCCACCTTCCACTTGAACTGAGCTGTCATTCTTGTACGTAACGAAATACCATGGAG
>CM068318.1:34515955-34555955 GCA_034766995.1 Acanthacorydalis orientalis | reverse complement strand
AGCAAACACAGTCAAAGTAGCAATAGAGGGTAGCGGCAGAACTTTTTTAGTTCTATTACCTAAACAGTATTACCAACTAAATAAAGTGAATATTAATAAAAAAAAAGAGTTTATTAGAACATGTTTTTTGAATTTCTAGAGGGTAGATGCGAAGCGTTATTAAAGGTTTTATTTATTATTCAAAATAAGTACAGAACAGACGATGATGACATATTTTTTTGATGTTTTTAATAGGGCATGCAAAGTAGATGAGCGGAATTGCGTTTGCTTTTAGTTCCACCACTACCTTCAATTTTGATTCCATCGTGACTTTAAAAATTGCAATTCCTAATGATATGATGATAGTATTTCTTATGTTTAAGAACTACTTTTGGATAAAAAGAAACGGTCAAATCTTTAAGAGACACATTCTATATTTATAATTAATATTACTCAAAATGTACAGTTTGAACAATAATATTAACATGCTGTAATATACTGGAAACTGGAAATAAAATCAATTATTTTTATAATTTTTGTATGAAACTTACACGTTTGTTCTGGGATTGGTAATAACCATTATCCGCATTACTTCATACATATTTCTCACAAATCGTCTACTAATCGGTTCTGGAGTCCAGTAAAATATATATAATATATTTCTGTGCATCAGGTTCCTTTCATATAACTGAAACATATATATATATTATATATATATATATATATATATATATATATATATATATATATTAGATTGATAGAAAAATAAATGTGGTTTTTGTTTTCTGAATTCTAACCTTCATTTTTTTAGTGAAAGTGTCATTTAATCATGTTCATGTTAATAACATTTTAAAGTGCATTTTTCGTTCTATATTTTGTTAACATCGAATTTAGTTTAATTGTTAATTTTGCTACAAATTGGGTTATTGAATTAAAGATGGAAAAAAAGTAAAGAATTTTTTGTACGAGTTCGAAACGGGTGGTAAAGCAGCAGAAACTAAACGACAATAATAAATAATAAACTGCTCGTAAAGTAAACGATGCTTTTGGTGTGAGTACTATTAAAGAACGTATGGTGCAATGGTGGCTCCGAAAATTTCGTGCTGGGAACGAGAGAATTGAAAATGAAGGTCACGGGCGTCCTTCTTCGGTTCATAACGACTAACTAAAGGCGTCAGTTATATCAGAACCATGCACAACAATTCTAGAGCTTGCACAAAATTAGGCGTTAGTCATTCAACAGTTCCAGACCACTTAAAACAGCTAGCTGTGATAAATATATATGATTTTAAAACTCTTAAACCGCAATTATTTTTCTATCAACGTAATATCTACGTTCTTACTGAATCAAAAGTAGACACACATAACTCGCAAATTCTTCCATATATATATATATATATATATATATATATATATATATATATATATATATATATATATATACCTCACAAGCATAACATATACACACACACAAATATACAACACACACACACACATACACACACATACATACATACACACACACATATATGTGTATATATATATGTATAGTACATATTTGTCCTTTCAAAAAGAATAATAATATAATAATTAAATATTATTGTTAATTTTTTGATAATTGTTTATTTTATATATATATATATATATATATATATATATATATATATATATATATATATATATCTATAGGTCAGTAAAAAGTTTGTATACGACACAATAGGTGATCTTAAGAATGCCACATGGCGTCGCTCGTGAATGAAATGTATTCATATTATATATCGTTTGAAAGATGACAGTCACAGATGTCATCTGATCCTCAGACGCATTTATTTTAATTCGATTTGTGTGTAAGGAAAATTTTTGAAAATGAACAACGAAAAAATACACTTTCGTCACATGTTGTATGAATTTCGGAAAGCGGTAACCGTTGGCGCGACAACGAAAAATATACCGCTGGTTTATTTGGGCCATACACTATCACTTACTACTGTGAAAAAATGGTTTGTTAAATTTCGACTTGGTGATTTTAACCTCGAAGATCAACCCCACTTTAGGCGGCCTACTGAGATCGACGACGATACTGTGCGCGCTTTAATCACGCAATAACTCACGAATTTCGACGGAAAAGGTTGCCAAGAGACTCAACGTTGACAGAGCACTGTATTTTGGCATTTAAAGAGGTTGAGGTTTACGTTGAAGCTTGATACGTGGGTACTGCACTCTTGTCTGAAAAAAAAACAAGTTTGATCGCATATCTTCGGCAGTTTCTTTGCTTGGACCCTTCAATAGAGACTTTTTTGGATCGTTTGATGATTGATGATGAGAATTGGATCCTGTACAATAATGTTCGATGCAGACGAATGTGTAAACAAACGAATAAAGGGACAGAACCAGTCGCCAAGGCTGGCTTGCATTCGATGAAGATATTGCTGTATGTTTAGTGAGATTTCAAAGAGGTTGTTCATGTTGAGCTACTCTCACGGGGCGGAACGATTATTACGGAGAAATACTGTGAATAACTAACTAAACCGAACGCAGCAATTAAAGAACAGCCTCCGCGTTTAGTCAATCGTAAGGGGATCATCTTCCACCACGACAACGCAAAACTTCATACAGCAAAACTGACAGCAAAAACTGAAGCAGTTGAAATAGGAAATCATATCGCATCCACCGTATTCTCCGGACATTGCACCTTCGGATTATCATTTATTCCGGTCGCTGCAAAACAGTTTAAGTGGTAATAAATTTAATACCGTGGAGGCCGTCAAAAATTACTTTACCGCCTTTTTACCTTAAAACCGCACAGCTTTTATGAACAAGGAATCCAGCAGCCGCCTGAGTGTTGGAAAATGATTGCAAAAAACGATGGTGAATACATAATTGATTAATAAAAACGTTTTCTGCGAACAATAATCGCCCGAGTTTCAATTTCAAATCGTATACGAACTTTTGCACTGATCCAATATTTAGTTGATAATAAATATGTATTAATAATCACATCATTTCGAAAGAAATTTTCCTGAGATAGAACATTTCTTTTCCTACGACAGGACGTGATTCTGATAAAAGTGTATGTGACTACAACAATGTCAATTTAGTTATAAACTTATACTTGTAAAACTCTGAATGTGATATTTGCTGATACTATACATTATGTATACTTATGTCATGATAATCTTACCGAAATGAGAATTTCTTCATGAGTCTTCGTATCACAGAAAAATATACAATTCATTTCGTAATAATTCCGCATTGTTTGTTCAGCATTGTCAAAAAAAATCTCTAATCCATCGTCTTGTTGAATATTATATATTTCTGTAGCGATATTACTATTTTCGAATGAACTTTTTAAATATGTCAGCAGGGTCAAATCTATAAATTACGATTTTTTTTATAAACGTATAGTTTCTAACATCGTTATATTATTTTTAAAGTAAAAATGAAATTTAGTTTTAATTTTTTATTTCTAAAATATAATTGTGGCACTGCGGATAAATTCACTTTCATAAATGCACTTTTCCTCGCACCCGCTTTTTTCATTTTACAATTTATTTATACATTTTAATCGAAATATATCAATAATAAATTATTGCAAGATAATTGCAATTGCACATAAATAAAAAAAAAAACAATAAAAATTTCTTATACCTCTAATTTTGAAGTAAAAAATTTTTTTCACAAACCCTAAAGTCAATTTAGATTGTCAAAAAAATGTATCTTACTTTAACATTTTGTTGTTCGAAGCAAATAATTAATAATACAAAGGAAATATATTAAATTGGTAGGAAAATAATTGCGATTTTTGTTTTTTGAATTCTAACCATAATTTATTTCAATGAAAGAGTTACTTTATCTTGTTCATGTTAATACCATTTTAATGTGCATTTTTCGGTCGGTATTTTAGTAATATCGACTTTGGTTTTATTATTAACTTTTCTTCAAATTGGGCTATTATATTAAGGATGAAGAAGAAGCAAATAAGAGTATTTTTGTATGAGTTCAAAACGAGTGATAAAGCAGCAGAAACTGCTCGTAAACTAAATGATGCTTTTTCAGTCTGTATTTTGGTAACATTGACTTTGATTTTATTATTAATTTTGCTTCAAATATTGCTATTGAATTAAATATGGAAAAGAATCAAATAAAAGCAATTTTTTGTATGAGTTGAAAACGGGTGGTAAAGCAGCAGAAACTGCTCGTAAACTAAACAATGACTTTGGTGTGGGTACTGTTAAGGAACGTACGGTGCAAGCGTGGTTACAAAAAATTCGTCCTGGGGATGAGAGCATTGAAAATGAAGAAGATTGCGGGCATCCTTCTTCAGTTCATAACGACTAACTGAAGGTGTTAGTTGGATCAAAACGATGCACAACAATTCGAGAGCTTACACACAAATTAGGCGTTAGTTATCCAATAGTTCTGGACCATTTTCAAACCACTTAAATTAAAAAATGTATATGAATGTAAAAATCATAAACCGCAATTATTTTTCTACCAACCTAATAGTAATATTCAGACTGAAAGGCATCAGCAACAGTAACCAGCACGTCATGATATAGTTATATTTTCTAATATAATCTTTTTAAATATTGTTGATTGATGGAAGAAATATTTTTTTAAGAAAAAATATTGTTATGTATATATATATATATATATACATATATATACACACACACACACACACACATATATATATATATATATATATATATATATATATATATATATACACATATGTTTGTGTATATTATAATTAATTGGGATCAGAGTCATTGATTTTTAAATAAATCAGTTCAGTAAAAATTTCTGACAGAATAGCTTTCTGATTTAAGTTTTCCCTGATAAATATATCTTCTGTTTAAATAAAATTATGCTGTCGATTTAATTAACATTAACAAGTGACCTTCATGATCTAGAAATTTAGTTTACAGCTGGATAATATAAAAATGTCCTGTTATAAACAAAATTAGTAAAACAACTACTCTTTTATTTACTTTTATTTTCAGTTGCACATAAATAATTCGCCAGATTTCAATTCAATTCGTCAATATCGCTTGTTTCTATCAATCTACTTCTTTTGGTTATGTTCTTTATTAGAACATTCTACTCTATTTGATTTGAATAAGTCAGAATATTAATTTATTTCATTGCTACACACTTTTCAACTCTTTACTCTTTTAATTGTGACGATTTATTACATTATGCTTTAAATTATATAATATTTGGGTTATTATTGTCCCTTATTTTAAATAACTAAATGTTCTAGAAGATCTTTAATAATTTTGTATATGAGTGAATAAATTATTGTTTGAATAGAAGAAATTTTATTGTATAAATTTAAAGAAATTTTCATGTAAATATTAAACGCAATGAACCCTAATTTTTTTAAAACCTCTTTTCATTGAGACTTATTTATAAAGTGTTCATTTAGAAATTTAAGTTTTTTGAGACAACGAAAAGGGCACCGAATTTTCAAATCACAACGCTGTTGATTATTTTCATCTCATATCTGCATATCTGTGAGAAATTTACAAAAATTCTACAAAAATTACTTTTATAGTATCATATTCGGCCGACAGTTTGTTTACTGAAAATCAGTAAGTAAACGCTACTGATACTGCATTAGAAATATTGTTGTTAATTGTAAACATAAAAATAGCGGACCCTGCATCACTACTAAATTATTTATAAAACTACAATAGATGCTGATAGTTGAGTGAAATTATGTCATTAACTTATAGTGGATTTTTTTTTATTTTTAACAATAATTATAAAGTATTTTCTAAATCATGGCATTATCTATTTCTCTCTCTCTCTCTCTCTCTCTCTCTATATATATATATATATATATATATATATATATATATATATATATATTAGTCCTTTCATATCAAATAAGAATATTACAATAGATATTTTTACCTTACCTGCATAATATTCATCGTAAATTATAATAATCCTACTTATAGGAATTGCTTTTAGAATATCATTTAATGCATTAACTGTCATATTAAACCTTTTATTTCCGCCATATTCAGCTGGAACAATTTTATCTAAAAACGTTTGTGATGAAACTTTCACTACCAATGATAATAATACGATGAATATAACAAAAAAATTTATAAACGATAGTAATTTGAAAACCATTTAAAAATACCGATATACACTATAGAACTAATAGTATTGCAGTATACTAATCATTTTGTCAGTTATGATATATAATTTTGATTTTAATCAAATTATATTTGACCTTATCATGATCCAATTGATGTGATTAATTATTTATATCAATAAAGTTCCAGTTCAACGATGATTTAAATATATATTCTGAAAGTTGACTTTTATAATTAATCAATATTATATATTCATATATATATATATATATATATATATATATATATATATATATATATATATATCTGCTTGAAATCTAGTAGATTTAAAAATTCATTGAAGGTGATAGATCGTTGGATGACACGATTTGAAATTTAGAAATTACAAAATTCATGCAAAATATTATTTTTGTTCTAGTTAAGGGTGTAGGGGATAATAGTAAAAATATTAAGAGATTGATGAAAATTTGTAAGAACTTTCTTTTATTTTTAAGTTACCAGAGGGTCTCTGAGCCCTACTTGCTATGTTCATCTACCCCCGGAGGGCTCCTCCCTCCGAGCGGAGTAACGTCTTCTGATGAAAGTAGTGATGAGTTTGAAAAAGATAATAAAAATGCGGTTTTACATACAACGACACAGAAAAGAATATCAGTAATTTCAATGTCTTCTGATGAAAGTAGTGATGGGGATGAAGAAGGTAATGAACCCGATAGAGAAAATAAAAATTCAATTGGAATATTAGAGGTGCAGAGCGAGCACCACTTAAATTTATTGCTCTTCCTGGCCCAAATGTCACTATTCCCCATTCGTCAAAAACCAAATGTCTGTTCTGTATGGAAAAATGTTTAGATTATGACTTACTAAACATAATAGTGGAGCAAACTAATTTATATGCCGAGCAATATTTGGAAAGTCGCCTGAATTTGAAACAACATTCAAGATTAAAAAAATAGATGCCGACAAACAGTAATGAAATCCGATTTGTGAATTGCTTACCAATAAAATTAAAAATGTTCAGAGAAACAACGACAAAAATTGATCATTTTATTATAATTTAACTCAGTTTACAGCAAGTGCATTCATTGTGTTTTCGTCGAGTATACTCGTCATCGTTTAGAAATAATTAAGCACACAGGTGCACATTCTCAAAATAAAACAAAACGCTTAAAGGGTCAATACTGTAAATACTGATATTTAATTTGTATATACTGTTCTTTGTATTGGCTAATAAATTAAAAAATATATATAATGTAACTGAGTTATACATTTTCACAATATTTATAAAAACTCAACAGTTGAAACAACATGCTCACAATTGTGCAACTGACATATTTGAATTGGGTGTGTGAAATAGTAATAAGTTTATATATATATATATATATATATATATATATATATATATATATATGTGTGTGTGTTGTATATATATATATATATATATATATATATATATATATATATATATATATATTATGTTCTGTGTACTGCATGGTCTAAGGCATAGGTAAAGCATAGATAAAGTCCATAACTCTCTGAGTAAAGTAAGGCTAAAGTCTAAATTTAGCATAAGTTTCTGTCGAGGTCTAATGGATCTAATTACGTATTACGGTGTAAAGCTTAGCTATGGTTGGTATAATAGTTATCTGTCACTACAAACTTGACACCGCTTGACAACAAATGTCAAACATTTTTTAATACTTGTATTGAGGAAAGAAAATATATTCGTTTGTAACATATATCTTTTTTGTTTCAATCATTTTTATTTCTATTCTTAATACATAAATTAAAAAATTACTATCCAGTGTTAGTACTATGTAGTGTTTTCTTAATGTTTGCAATAATATTTTTATGAGCTATATGTATATGTATGTATATATATATATATAAATATATATATATATACACATGTATGTATGTATTATTAATATTTATAATTTTATTATAACATTGTTTTTCATTTACAGATACTGCAAACAAATGGCTATTTGGTGCAAGAAAAACCTGGTGTTAATATGGATTGTACATGAATTAGAGAGAAACATACAAAATATTTCACCAAAGCCCCCTTGGTGAAAATTAATCAAAACAGTAATATACAGGAAAATTGATTAACACGCATCGTGAAAATAATTAAAAAACTGCTGTCAGCATTGAGAACTAACGATGGTTTGTGAATCAATCTGTGATTTTGTTGATGATATCTAGTAGTCACAGTTGCACGTTGTAACTTATAATTGAAAGTGTGTGATCTGTGCTTTTATGATTCTTACTGTAACTCTGGTCATCAGACCTATCAATAAGATACCAAATAAGTGGATTATTTACCAATATGTTGATGCCTTCAAAGTATTCGATTCTCACCCAAGTCAAATTCTTTTTTATTTTATTTTTCAAGTTTTTTATTTCCTTTTTATTTTTCTGCATATATTTTTAATTTACTTTTTATTGCTTTTTTTGTATCTTTTTCCATATTTCAAAATCGAATACATGTATAATTTTTAAAAAGGATGTGTTTACCTTTTAATGTATTTGATGAAAAAAAATTGAATTTCCAACTTCACTTAACGAAAGTTTAAATATTCCATTATATAATTGATTATATGCTAGTATGGACACATCATAGTTGTAGACACGTAAGCATAGTTCCAAAAACTAATATGTGATAAATGAGTCACAGTACCTTGTATAATATGAATTGCGATCAAATCATACGCTATGACAAATCACAGATATCACAAGTATTTCTTTGGACAATGTATAGCTCACCACTAATTTCAATGTAGCAGTTTTGATCATCTCTATTACTAATTAAGGTATTGTTTTTCTTTCTATAAATATTTATCATTTTATAACACTTATTTTTAAGATTCTCACTTTTTTAATAAATTTCTAATTATAACATTTATTTTTAATAATAATGTAACAGGTAAGCTCATTAGACAAGTTAGTATGATTTTTTTTTACGGAAAACAATTATCAGCATATTTCTTAAAGTATAAGAAGTGAAAAATAAATCTGAATACATAGTTCTAATTTGAACATTCAACTATAATTATCTTGCATTGCAAATGCTTTTGAAGTTTTAAAAATAAATTTATTTTTTGGTTTGAAATATGTAGTTTATTTAAATGTCAGATAAGCAGTAGTCTTCAAACATTATATGCTTATACTCGATATGCATTTTTTTTTAGTAGTACTTAATATCAAAAGCATTAAAAAATATTGATATCAAAAAGAAACTGGTAGTTTATCTTACAATTTATATACACACAAGTATTATGTAATTTCAAAATTAAAAACATTTTAGTTTCTAGGTTAAATTTTTACTTGTGTGTAGATGTCATTTTATATTTAGTATTCAAAATATCAATGATGCGTGTTGTGTGTAATTCCATTTTAAAACTATCTAACATAGTGCTTATGAAGAAACTGAAGACATTTGTAGATCTTAGTAGATCTTTAACATACATATACAATCAAAATAAAGGTAATGAATGATACATCTATTTTTAATGCAATTTGAATAGTCTAATTGTTGTTGAAGTTTATTCGTTTACTATTTAAAAAAAGTTTATATATATATATATATATATATATATATATGTATATATATATATATATATATGTGTATATATATATATGTGTATATATATATATATATATATATATATATATATATATGTATATATATATATATATATGTATATATTTATACAAATTGATTGTATTGTTTGAAGTAGTTTAATCTTTCAAAAATTATTTTGTTTACTCACCCCACAAACTACATAAAATTTCGAAATAAATTTCGAAATAAAAAATGTTCAATAAATGAGTATAGATTATTTTTGATTGTTTATAAGCATACCGATGGCGATACCATAATGTTCGAAGCAAAATCTGCAGTTCAACTTTCCCTGTATGGAGAAAAATTTTCGCATGTTCGGAAATTAGTACGATATCCCCATCATTTCTCTTAAACATTTTTCTCTAGCAGATCATGACTTATTATATTTAGATGAATGTTTCACATGTTTATATTTACGTATTATAGTAGAAATAGTTGTTTTTAATATTTTGACAACTTTTAGGTAGAATAAAATTACGTTTTATCTTTTTCAAACGGCAACGCGTCACTAATGCCTTGTTTAGTACATTAAATAGCATGTAGAGAACATTGAACATAAGCTTGTTGAGAATATTAATTAACGTTTACGAATGGTTCTAAAACGAAGTAGACACATTTTTTATATTGTATTTTTTTGTAAAATGCATATTGTCGAAAAGTTTTGAAAGTTTTCAATGATATTTATTTATAATTTTTATATATCCGTTAAAATAAAATTATACAATTATAATTTAGTCCATGAAAATAATATTCCATTAATAAAAAATATCGAAATACTATTCATTTCATACTAAGGTTTGAAGAGCATTGCACAGATTACAATGTTGACTTGAATTAAAAATTGTACCAATATATAATTTCCAATACAATCAGTATATACAATGAAATCAGCTTATTATGATTATCGCTTTGAGACTTGTAACGTTTGATAACAATAATCGGCTGATAACATTAAACAGAATAAAAAAATCCTTATTGAACTCAATTTATTACAAACAATTATGATATTTGTATAATTTATATTTATCAAAAGCTGTACACTTAATACATTACATATTTATATATGCTAAATTTCTTATAAACTGTTTTGAAAACAAAATTTATTTGAAAAACTTATCAAGTTTGTTTGTTAATTGTTTGCGTTTATTAGCTCCTGAATATAATTCTCATAGTCATAATGCTTTTCGAAGTTTGTTGCTCTGTATTGTATACCACGACGAAGAATTCGTAGAGCTTCTTGTATCTGGGCATTAGTTGGAGGAACTTCTGAAATTTCTTTATGTGTAAATAGGTTAGCTCCATTTTCTTCTGATAATTTAGAGTTATCATCATCATCTTGACATATTTCCGATACAGTTGTTGTAGCTGCCACTTCAATATTACTATCTATATCCACCCAATTTTCAAATTCGTCTTTAGACATACCGCCTGGAATCATGTCGCAAATTTCAGCTGTAAGGTAAGGTTTTTCGGAAGCAGGAGTTTCAGCATTTATTCTAGAAAATCCATCTTTTCGGAACCAGTTTTCGATGGTTTTTTCTGAGACTTGCTTCCAAGACATTGCTAGGAAATGTAATATATCAAGAAGGGAAATCTTTTTTGCAATTGCACATGCATCAGATTGATCTTGAATTTCATAAAGTTCAGCTATAATTTGCCTGCGGTAATAAGCTTTTAAAGTTCGTATGATACCTTTGTCACATGGCTGAATTAACGATGTAGTGTTCGAAGGTAAGAAGATCATTTTGATGTTTTTTAATGACAAATTGTTTGTATGTGTCGTGTTGTTGTCCACTAACAAGACGATTTTGCGCTTTAATTCACGATCCCACTTAATTAACCAATTGTTGAAAATGACGTTTGTCATCCGAGCATTTGCACTAGAAAAGTAATCAACAGGCAAACTTTTGACACCTTTAAAACACCGAGGATTTTTACTTTTTCCAATCACCAGAAGGTCTCGCTTTTCACCTTTCATATTAACGCAACAAAGAACTGTCACTCGCTCTTTTGAAGACTTAAATCCTTTAGTGGTTTCATTTTTAAACAAATAAGTATGCTCAGGAATTGCACGAAAATAAAGTCTAGTTTCATCTGCATTATAAATGTCCTCGAGTGAATATTCTGCAATAATTTTGGGCCACTCTGTCGTTGTCCACTCATTATCTGTTAACAAATCGATACTTTTTTCTTCGCCATGAAGACGATTATACACGATATTCTCTCGCTTTTTCCACCTGTTAAACCATCCATCAGTTGCAATGAATTCTTCTTTACCCATACTTTTTGCTAGTTCTTCCGCTTTTTGACGCATAATAGGTCCATTAACCGGAGCATTCTTTTCACGGACATTACTAAACCAAATTTTTAATGCTGATTCAACTTGTCTATCCTTCCCAGATCGTTCTCTCTTCCGATCCGTGTTCTCATTAAGTAACGAAATTTCTATGTTTGATCTGTTTTTTAAGATCTTACACAAAAGTGGCTGTGAAATTTTTAAATGCAAAGCCGCACTACGTTGACTCATTTTGGGTAATTTATCGTAGCGCTCTAAAATTCTTTGCTTTTCTTGAATAGACAAATCTCTACGCTTTTGCTTTGCTTCTGCCATAATCCAAAGGATTTTTTTATAGAGCACTTTATACAGTCTTCTTAACTCAACAGATCACAAAATTAAACTACATAAATCGCAACAGGATACATAATGATGCACATGTTTATCCCCACTCACTGCAACAATATGTTTTGAAAAGATAAAGAGTACGCTTCAGGAAAAAGTCTATTTACCTATTTTTTACGAATTTTTGTCATGCACTTGTGTAAAAAATCAACTGTATGCCTCGGTTAAAATAAGTTTCGAAGAATATGTCCACCTAGTACGAATTTTCTAAGAATTTTTATTGTTTGTCCCCAAGTGTAATTATCAGAATTGATAACAATAGCCGAAGATGGATTATAAAAGGCGGATTATTTTTATCTAATTTTATATAGAGTGTTTTGACATCGACTGATTGTGATAACAATAGCCGATTGATAACATTATCCGTGATTATATATATATATATATATATATATATATATATATATTCAACTGTATATATATACGAGGTCAGACAAGTAATGCGACAAAATTCAAAAATCGAGTATATTTAAAAATTAAGGTACATCGCTGCGATCCCCTTCAAAGTAGTCCCCTCCCGCATCTATACACTTATTCCAGCGAGTTTTCCAGTTTTCGTAACAATTCTGGAACACTTCTTGTGGGACCTCTCCGAGTACCCTCGTCACAGATTCTTGGATATCTTCAACGGAGTCAAAATGTCGACCTTTGACGAATTTTTTCATATGGGGGAATAGGAAAAAGTCACAGGGTGACATGTCCGGTGAATAGGGCGGTTGTGGTAACGTTGCGATGCCTTTAGACGCCAAAAACTGAGAGACACTGAACGCACTGTGACAGGGAGCATTGTCGTGATGCAGAACCCAAGTCTTCGCGATCTCTGAACGCACTCTGAGCACTTTTTTTCGTAATTTTTCGAGCACATTGCGGTAGAATACTTGATTTACGGTTTGTCCAGGTGGTACGAACTCTTTGTGAACCACCCCTTTGCTGTCGAAGAAGCAAATCAACATGGTTTTCACTTTAAAATCGCCTTTTTTAAAATGGCCTTTTTTAAAATCGGCATGCCACCGAAGCACCTGACTACGACTCAGGGCATCACTACCATACACTTTAAGCACTTTTTCATAAGTTTCTGTCGCGGTTTCGCCGAGTTTTGCACAAAATTTTATCGCGCACCGTTGCTCTAAATATCTCTGTTCCATTTTCGTGACATGCACTACTCGCGCGTTGTTACAAAACACTAAACAGCTGGCGAAGAAATGATCGTACGAGGGTGGTCAAGGTCTCAATCGAGAGAGTAGGGATCTGCTATTACGGTGGCGGAGTTACAGGTTCGCAGTGTTACCACAGGCCGAGAAAAAAATCGGTCGCATTACTTAATTGTCTGACCCCGTATATATATATATATATATATATATATATATATATATATAAAAAATAAAACCAAATTATTTATATAGATTCTCCTATTTAATGTGGATGTGGACTAAAATACTTCATTCGTTAGATGGTAACCCGTATATATTCGTCTCACTTTTTATCAACATCTGAATTGCACAGTCGTCTATGTTCCTGATAGGACTTGTGTGTTTATTAGATTAAAATAAAAATTAAACACGTATACCAACACACCTAAAAGTTTACTTTCCAATCTTTCACTTAAAATTTTCTCAAGTTGCATATTTATTTTTACTACATATGTAACATATAAATTATATCCGATACAAATTCAGTATTTGTCTTTAATACAATTCATATTTTTATCAAAAAACAATTGTTTATGAAAAATGTATTAAATATGATTAAAATAGTGTTTGGCTTTATAAATAATATATCCTATAAAATATATAAATGGTTTCTTAAAAAAATCAAATAAACTGATTAATTTCACATATATATATATATATATATATATATATATATATATATATATATATATAATATATATATATATATATATATATATATATATATATATATATATATATATAAATTTCAGAGAGAATGTAAATATGGTAACAGTCATAGGTATAATAAAATATATATTTATTTTTATGTAAAGTCATTGTTAGAAATAAAATTAAAAAGATAATGATATATGTTTTGATAATCAAAAGGTATTATTTAAAAACCTTGATTTTGAAATATAAACATTTTCCGTTGCCAAGTAATGTTATAACTTGAATATTTTTTCCAAATAGTTTTAAAATAATATGTAATAAACAGATGTTGTCTCATATTTTCTACATATAATATACCTTCATCAATATATGTTACAATATTTTCAATATATGATAACACAAGAATACCGTTTAACACTATTTTGTTCTCAATTTAAGGTGCGTGAGTCCTTTTACTTTCAATACTATATTTTGTAAAAGTATCAAAACTAAAAACATGCTCTCATTTACCGTCCTACCTCTTAAATTACATTTATTCTTTTCAAAAAACTGCAATACTTTTTTGATTTTTATTAATAGTTGTAGAGAAAATAAAATAGCCTTAAACAGTAATTATTTATTAATCCGTACAAGAAGTTACAATTAATACAAAATAATTTCAAAAATTGAAATTTTACCCAAATATTGTTCAGTGTATGTTGTCAGAGTTCTGAACTAAAACTTAATTTTATTTCATCGATGGTGACTATCATCACAACAATCAATTTCCAAGCCAAATTTCATTTGTTCAGAGTTTTATAATTAAATTTGTTATTTTCACATTTTATATTATAATGTTCGAACTCATTTTCAAATTTTACACTTTCATCGCCATGTTTTACAATTTTTAAAGGTTTACTTTTTGTCGACAATTGCGGAAATAAAGTTTGAATGACAGTTTTTTAATTTGTATTGTTAAGATTTTATAAGTTGCCACAGTTGATTGAATTTTATACAAAGTTTAAAATAATGTAGTTTGTAAGTTTTAATAACAATCTCCGCTAATACGCGACATCACCCGTAAACGGATACACTCCCTTCCTTATCTTTCACGGTATAGCGCGAATTTTAAGTATGTATTAACAAAGACAAAATTGTTAAATATGTGTAAGTGCTTGACATTTATCATCTTGATATTTTATGGCATTTATTATCTTTTAATACTCAACTTTCATGAAAACTCAATTAATAGAAAACTCTATTATTTGAATCACGCTATTATTACAAGAGCGGTGATAAGTAAGGTATGGTTAAATAGAAGTGTATCCATCTACGGGTGGTGCCGCGTAGTGGCGGAAATCGTTATTAAAGATTCGACAAATAAGTGGTCCCGTTTTCACTATTACTTTTCGTTGTCAGACTGTATATACAACCGTGGTACGAATATAGCACAAGTATAGCCAACCATAGTCATGATTTTCTCATTCGTTCTAGAAATAGTTGCTATGTAAGTTGTTAAACAAAAACGGAATTATCACGAAAAACGTTGATTTTATGTATTTAAAATGGCCTCTTCAGACAATCTGATTTAATTCAATTCTATATTTAACAAATATTATAATTTCAAGCATTACATCAACAATGAAAAAATGTAGTATGAAACGGTGAAATTGGTATAAAGGAATAAAATTACATAAATATTATACGCAGTAATATGTAATTTCAATAACATGTTTAGAACTGTATATATTTTTTTTATTCGTTTCAACGCTCAATTAAAATTTATTAAGATGGCCTTGATAATCCTAAATATAACTAGTTTTTGTCTTATTTTGATTTGTTTATGTTAAGTAAATATTAATTAATGCGTAGAATTATACGAAATAATGTTTTTATAGCATACAAAAAATTCATTTCTGAAATATAATAAATTTACATTGATCATATTATATATCAGCTCGTATATTTTTTCCATATAGAAAATGGAGTAAAAGTAAAATATACTTTACATTCTATCTCGTTTAGTGTATAAAATGTTGTAAATAAATATACATACACGTAAACAGTTAATTATAGTGGATACTTTTGTTGGTTTTCATTATTAAGTACTATTTAATCTTTTTAATGTAATAGCTATATAAGTATTTTTATTAGTAATAAAAATTTAATAAACCCTGGAGTTCAAATCCAAACTGTTTACTTAAAACAACAATCGAGATGTTCCTTTCAATGAAATGCCAAATTCCCATCTCATTCACTAATAAAATAATATATTCTTTTGTTGGTATCGTTATATTTTGTAACTACTGTAATATATTAAAATATATTTAATTTTTCCTTTTCTATTTTACATGTACCAGCTCAAATTTTCAACAATCTTTTGATAAGGAGAGTTCATTATTAATAAATATTACATTTCTTATTACCATCCTTGTTATGTTGATTTATAGTCTTAACCTAATATATCTATAGGGAAATAAATAAGTATTAATATATATATATATATATATATACACATACATATATATATATATATATATATATATATATATATATATATATATATATACACACATATATACATACATATAGTGCACATTCAATATAGTCACCTTTGATAAAAGAAACATTTGATATGGGGAACCTACAATATAGTCATTTATAATTGTCAAACATTTGTTAAAAGCAACTTTTTTATCCGCTCAAATAAAATTAATAAAAATAAGAGAGCTACGTTGATAATTCAACCGAAGTTGGGTATATTAGGTGAAATTGAACAAGGGACAATAGTAAAATCTTTGTGTGCAGAATATGAAGTAGACAAATCGACAATTTCAAAAATGATAAAGAATAAGAAGAATTTAGATGCATACATAGCAACTTCTTATGAAGTTCCAAAAACAAAAAAAAAAAAAAAGACGAAGATGTCAGTTTCCTGAATTCGAACAATTATTGTATTTGTGGTTTTTGCAATAATTAAATATAAAAAAAATATAAATATATAGTCACAAATGGAATTATTCAGTGGAAGGCCAAGGAAATCCATGTTCTGATGGGATACAAAAAAGAGTTTTAGCAAGTGATGGATGGTTTAACAACTTGAAAAAAATGATATACGTATTTTGACAATATCTGGCTTTTTCCATTGGAATGCGAAAAGTATGTAATGCTCATGTATGTACGCTGTTTTTTGTACCCCATTTGAGGTTGCACCAATTGCTTGGGTAAGGTTTATAATGTTTGAAATGTTCAGGTTGGCATTTCAAAATCCAATCCTAAAATGACAAGAAAATATTTTAATTTAAAACAGTTATGATTGATTCAATTAAGACACCGAATTACTTTTACATCGTGTGTATATATATATATATATATATATATATATATATATATATACACGCATACATACATACATAATAGTAATTAAAATGTATATATTTTGTTACCACTTGTTTAGATAATGTCAGAATTTATATTATCAAAATAAGATAATATTTTAGAAATATTGGCGACACAAATAGAAAAAAAATAGTATAAAATAATTCGTTAAGGCGCGTGCACACTACTGTCACGTCACGTAATATTATGTGAAAAGAGCATATCATTGGTCTATCTAGGTAAGGATAAATATTAATGATAAAAAACATAATACCAGACCAAAAATGTCAAACTGACCTAAAAAAAAAATGTGAGACTGCTACGACATGACGCCTAACATCTAGTAACGGTGTAATTCATACAGAGAACAGTTCGTATACAACAGTCTAGACGCTGACGAAATACCCTCCACTTTGATACGAGAATGCCAAACGCATTTTCAATGACCCTTCGAGCTCCCGTCAATCGATAATCGAATATCGTTTTGTTTTCATCTCCTGCACGGTGATGTCTTCTATATGGTCGAAGTAAGTACGATTTCAGCGGGAATGCTACATCTCCATCTATAACGTAGGGAAGCGGAGGAGAATTTTCACTCAATGGATTACTGTCTGATAGTGTGCAAAGTGCTTGGTCTTGCAACTTTTTTCCAAGTAAAACTAGTGAATGGAAGCCTTTATAATTCAAATATTTCTAGCTTCCTCGAATCAGACACTGCACGGTGATATGCTTCCCATCAACTTTTAGGAATTGCCACAGATTTTTAAATTTTTCATCCGACGTTTTCCAAATGTTTTCATTTGGCACCGGTATGAAAATTAGATTCAGTCTCTTCCAAATAGTATCGCAAACAGATCTATCTGTCCTACTGTGCTGAATCCCATGCGATAACTGAATCCAAAGCTCTTGAAAGAGTTTCCAGTGGTTAGAAATCTAAAAATAAAATATTCAATTTAAAAAGTTTTGTAAACGGCAGAAATAAGTGGATATGCTGACAGCGAATTGTCGCCTGGAAGTTTGAGAGGGAAATGTATTTTTTGTACCATCGATACGTACTCAAAAACGACAACAAACACCAAGAATGTTGAGAATTCGTCGACAGCTCTATATTTTATTTCGTCGTCTACCTCTGAGAGCGAAGACCAACATATAGTTGTAGCATTACAAGAAAATAATAAAGAAATTAAGATAGTTGTTTTATGTTAAATTTACCTTAAACACAGGGCGAGTTTTTCTTCCATATTAATGTCTTCTCGCATTTGTGTGTTCTTGGATCTTATATCCTCTCTTTGATAAAGTCATGCAGGTACTCAAACTTTTCTTTCAACATCCTGAAATACATCTCGTACCGATTGGCGTGCGCTTGAAGCTCCTTCACAAGACGATGGATCTCACCCTTTTCTTTTCTTTTTAAATTTAGCTCATGAACCCGAATTCTTTTCTCATGAATTTGATTGAGAGTTAGCACAGTACAAACACTTGCTATTTTTTCATCAAACTCGGATGAGCTACTTGTTTCGCTCTCCATTATAATTTCAACAATAAAACCAATGACGTCCAGCTATATGACAGTGGCGCGTAAAACACAAACCCTGACAGCATGCGTAATGATTGTCTGACACCCTACATTACATCAAATTACGTTTGGTTACATGACTTGACGTGACGATAGTGTGTCGGTAGTGTGTACGTGCCTTTAGTAATAATTTTTCGTTCATAAAATATTCATATATACAGAACGCACATAACACACACACACACATATATATATATATATATATATATATATATATATATATATATATATATATATATATGAACAAAAATACTATCATTAAAGGCATGTATACATATGTACATATACACGCATTGTATGCGTATATATATATACATACGTACACGCATTGTATGCGTATATGTATACATATATACACGCATTCTTACATACAGACAATTCGTAGAATGTAGTGTATACAATGCGGTTTCACTCTTTATTACATATTTATTTAATTTTTATATTTTTTATCTATTTATAAACATATATATGTGCTGGACACAAACCAGTCATTTTTAGAGTGCGACAATCTGTGAGATAACACGTAACATTTAATTGTTCTTAAATTTGTTCAATAATGAATTGTTGTAAAAAAAAGTCGGATGAGTCAAAAAGCTATAATTGTAATGAAGGTATTTATATATAAATAGTTTATATATTTGTTCATGTTCATGCGTATATGTTTGTTTATTTTTTGAAGAGTTATTAAAAAAATATATTTCATTGACTTTGACACGTTTTTTTTCTTTATATATATATATATATATATATATATATATATATATATATATATATATATATATATATTTGTATATATATTTGTATATATATGTGTATATATATATATAGATAGATAGATAGATATGTAGATATATAGATATATATATATATATATATATATATATATATATAT
This sequence comes from Acanthacorydalis orientalis, assembly GCA_034766995.1. Lineage (NCBI taxonomy): Eukaryota > Metazoa > Arthropoda > Insecta > Megaloptera > Corydalidae > Acanthacorydalis > Acanthacorydalis orientalis. The sequence continues at coordinate 34,535,889 of CM068318.1, read as the reverse complement.
ATATATATATATAGATATAGATATAGATATAGATATAGATATATATATATATATATATATATATATATATATATATATATATATATATATATATATATATAGATATATATATAACGAATTAACGAATTCATCGAAAGTGCGTTGAGCTGATGCTTGATCTTTGAAAACTTTGTCTCGTAGGAAATTACTCAAATGTTTAAAAAAATAGTAATTTGTCTGAGATAAGTCTAGAGTATAATAACAGGGAATAAACATTTATTCCCTGTTATTTTTTTCAAAAAAACTTGAAAAAGTATAAAATCATGGCACACACAATTTAGCGTACACACTCAATACAGTGATTATTGAAATTGAAAAAATTGTGATTTTTTTACTACTTTGTTGCCTATCTACTTGTATCTATAACGGCTTCAAAACGTCGTGGCATGGATTTGACAAACTACTCAGTTACAATAGACAGTATATTTTGTCATGTTTGTTGTTGTAAAACTTTGTATTCAGTTTTATTGGAACAGTTAGATTTCTATAAACGATATTTTAGTTCGGTCCACAAGTTCTCAATGAGGTTGGAATCTGAAAATTGCGGAGGGGTTTTTAACATTTTTGGAACATTATACAACATCCATTCTCGATCTAAAAACGAGCTGTGTTTTGGGTCGTTGTCTTGTTGAAAGTAATATATTGACAGCGTTTTTAATTTCTGGGCAGATAGCTTCAAATTATTTTTCAAAATAGAAAGATATTTCATTTTATCCATAATTGTATCAATAAATTCCAAGTTTGCAGTCCCAACGTCGGCCATACAGCCCTAAAACATTATTAATCTTTATTTTTCTTTTAAAAAAGTGTTCATCATGTGGAGTTATTTTTTTTTCTTTCACAGCCATGTTTACTTTTCAATGTTCCTTCGTATTTATAATTATTAATAATTTTTTGAACTGTGGATTGTGTTCTACATACGATCTTCCTTATTTCTCGTAATGACACCCTCACAGCACAATTTTATTATTAATTGCCGTGTACTAATGTGTTTTCTTTCTTTTGTTTTTCAAGTTCATAAACTTAAATAAACTGTCTCAATTAAAAAATATCAAAAACAAATGAATATTAGTACATGCTTGCAGTTCCTCTTGTTTTATATTGTAAGATAAGTGTCGAACATAGCCGAAAATTGTAGACTTTATTGTGATGTATACTCAGTTGTCTGTTCAAGTAGATACTTTTTTAAATTTGTACATAAAACAGGGGTGTTTATATTTTTTTAATTTATTTTTTGGTTTAATTATTATTTCAAATAAATATAAGTCATACTTTGTGAACAAATGAATACAAAAATTGATTTTAATCTTAGATATTTCAACAAATGTAATTTTTTCAATAGCATATACTCAGTTCTATGAGTAACTGTATTTTATGTTTTGTCTACCCCATTGAGAGTATAAAATGTCAGTAAATATATATGTAAACAATTGTAAATGATAGTTTTCCATTATTAAATACAGTTTTAGATTTTCTTAATGTATTAAATATCTGTCAAAATATATTTATAAGTCAACAATTGACTAAATGCAGAATTACACACACGACTTGTTTACTTAAGATAAAAAATAAGTTTTGTCTTTCAAAGAAATATCAAATCTCAATCTAGTTTATCACCAAACAATGTATTTTTTTAATTAGAACCATTGTATTCTGTAACTATTCCAACACATTAAGTCTATTTAAATTGTTTTTATGTATCTTCCATGTACGTACGAACTGAATTGTTCAACGAATTTCTGATAAGGATAGTTAATTTTATTCATAAATGTTACGTTGCGTATCGTATACCATATTTATTGCTCTTGTTTCCACTCCAAATCCGATAGTACTCGAGGAAAAGTATTTATATTTCTTTTAATCTTTTTGAACTTTTTAAAGTCGATTCAGTTTAAATATATTATGCCTATTTATAGATATCTTATGAAAATAGTTTGTAGATTGGATAAAAAGAACTGATAACTTTTCATAAAATAAGTAAGGCAAAAGAGATAAAATTTTCTGGACTGTTCTCAAAATATATTCTTCGTGATGTTTTATAATTAATTTTCCAATAAAGAACAGCTAATAAGGATACTTTTCGAAGAAGTGAACAAAATAACGTCTGAACAAACACAAAATTTAGTTAAATCTATACCAAAACGACTTCTAGCTGTAATTGGTGCCAATGGAAACTACAAAATTTTAATTTGAAAATTACATTACATTTTGATGCTTATTTATCAATTGTTTGAATACTTATGCGTTACATATTTTTTAGTTTCCTAGAAAAATGTATTAATGAAAATTAAATTTATAATTAACACCAAAAGCCAATGAAAACCACTAGAAAAATTTATCCGTTGTTACCACCATAATATTATCAAATTTGTGAAGTAAAAATTAATTAACAACTGTTAAGTAGGTTAAAAGAAATGTAACTAGACTTTGATGTTTCTTCTATTAGAATTAGATTGATTTAATAGAAATTCCGTATTATGAGAACTAATAATAATACCTTATTGCATAAGTTAAATATTATTTGGCGATTAACATTTCCAAATGAACGTTTAAAACAGTAAAATATTATATCTAGGAACTATTTTCCTAACGAGAAGGTCAAGATATGACACATTAAAAGCAAGATTGCTATCAATACATGTTAAAGTCTAGATAATAGGGATCTAATCCCAAGGCTCGACAACTCACTACAAGAATACAGAGAAATTAGTCAAGATCAGACAAAAACTTAAAATTGCAAAAAAAATCTAGGAACTAGTCAAAAATAAATATATTTGGATCTTATTTTAATATATATATATATATATATATATACACATATGTATACATACATACATATATATATATATATATATATATATATATATACACATATGTATACATACATACATATATATATATATATATATATATATATGTATATATATACATACATACAAATACAGTACTTATATAAATACTAGAAAGTGTTGAGTTTGTATTTATCACAGAAAAGGATGCCTTCTGGGAAATGGTACCTGAATAAGTCAACAAATTACTCTTTAGTATGGGACTAAAACAAACTTGTCATTATTGTGACGAAATGTCGAGGATCCAGTTGTTAATGCAACAGTGAAGCTTGCCTCAAAGCGTTCATTCCAAGAATTACACCTCCAAAATAACAAATTCATGGAGATGCCAGTGACTACTTTCAGAGTAGTATGATGCCTCCTAATAATTACCTGGTGAGACAACAAGTCACTCTTCATTGTGCAACCAAGATACATTCATTATTATTACGATGAAGTGTCAAGAATCTGCAAGAACAAGTCACAAAGTAAAGAGCTGTTTAAAAAATGAAGCATTTATTCTGTTACACTAAGTGCGTGAAAGGTAGAGGGAACTATATAGAAAAATAACCTTAATAAATACTCCTGTATGTAGAACAAGAACTGCTTTACTTATTAAATATATCCTTACATATTAATTCTTGTAGTTAAAGCATGTCCTAAAGGATTTATTATTAAAAAAATGTATTTCATTTAATCATTTCTTCGAAACTGGCTCTTTTGCAAATTCTAGACGTTTTTTCTTGTTTGATTCACTTAATGCGGGTTTTCTTCTAGAAACTCGAGTTCGATATCCGTCTCGGTGAATCGTTCTTCTTATTGTATCAGCACTTACACAATTGTTACTAGCGCTGTTTGTAACTGCAGCTAACTTCGGAGCACTAACTCTGGGATCGTGGTTCACTTAATGCAGAATTTTTCTTTCTTGTTTGGGCGTTGTTTTACTTGGTCGACCGATACGAATTTTATTTTCTAGTTTTTTTCCCCGCCTTATAACACTTAATTATGCTATAAACAGTATGGGCGACTTCTTCCCAGAATTTCCCCGAGTTCACTTAGTGTTTTATTTTTTTCGTGATATTTTATAATTAATTTTCCAATAAAGAACAGTTAATAAGGATACTTTTCAAAGAATTGAAGAAAATAACGTCTGAACAAACACAAAATTTAGTTAAATCTATGCCAAAACGACTTCTATCTGTAATTGGTGCCAATGGAAACTACAAAATTTTAATTTGAAAATTACTTTACATTTTGATGGTTATTTATCAATTGTTGAAATACTTTTGCGTTGCATATTTTTTAGTTTCCTAGAAAAATGTATTGATGAAAATTAAATTTATAATTATAAGTGAAACATAATACATTTAAGTAGAACAAGATAATGAGAATTCTAAAACAACGCCTTTAATTTAAAGAGAACATAAGTATTTTGTTTAAAATTCCCAACTGTTTGAATACTTTTGCTGGCTACTGTATATATGTATATATATATATATATTCGTAGGTGCCCCAAAAATTATATAGCTTCAGGGCCCCCTGATGTACAGATCCGTCCCTGGTAATAATCAATAAAAAAAGATATTTTTGAATGTTTATTTTAGTCACATTGTTCTTTCTTTTTACGATTTTTTAAAATGTTTTTATTGTGTGCACGTTTTACTTCAGGTAAATGTAACCTTTAGTCTTCGTACATATATAACATTTCTACCCATACACCTCCAATATTTTACAAAGTATCTTATTTTTTTTATTTAAAACATTTTTATTAGAAATTGTATTTTAGTTTATAGTGTAATAATAATTCAAGAACAAAAATTACAAAAACGAAATAAACATGTTATCATATAAATAAACAAAATTATATTTAACTGGTATTAAGTTTTTATTTGTACAACATTATTGTCCGTACGTTCCACGTTGTTTTCATTGTCGTATCAGTGTGTATCATTGATATTGAAAATAAATAAGCGGCTGATAAGAAAACAATGAACTAATTTTTATTTGGATTCGATATCGGATATTAATTTTTATTTTAGAAATTAATATCAAACTTTTTATTAAATAAGATGAAGACAACATTTTGATATTCATTTATGAAAAGTAATAAAAACACTTACTCTGGAAGGTAAATCTCTTTGTCATATAGCAAGAACTTTTTAGTATTTCAAGGTTTTGATGGCAATAAAATGAGAAAAAAACAGTTTACAGTTTGGAACTATATAATTAACTTTAATAAACGTGAAATTACAATCGAGACAAAAATGCGTGTGTGTTTGCACCAAGGTCGAATATACAGGTCTGGCAACGAATAGCAATTTCAATGACGAAAACGGTATCGCTTGTTGGTCGATATTTTTAATTACGATTTCCGCCACTACGCGGTACCATCCGTAGAGGGAGACACTTCTATCTAACCATACCTTACTTGTCACCGCTCTCGTAATAATAGCGTTTTTTATTAATCGAAATTTCATGGGAGTATTAAAAAGTAATAAAATGTCATAGAATATTAAAAAAGATGATAAATGTCGCGGATTTACACATGTTTCATAATTTTGGCTTTGTTAATACATATTTAAAATTCGCGCTTTAATGTGAAAGATAAGGGAGGGAGTGTATCTCTTTACGGGTGGCGTCGCGTGTTGGCGGAAATTATTAAAAAGTTCGACCAACAAGCGATACCGTTTTCAAACCGTCGTTGCCAAACCTATATGCAAGACCGTGGTTTGCACAGAGTGTGTTATTGTTGATGTACATGTATCTATGGCAACCAGGACGGTGGTACCACAAAAAAACTAAAAATAAGAAACTAAACATATAAAATAACTAAATTATTAATATTTCAACCCAACTGAGGGTAAAACTAATTTCATTACACAATATATTGTTGATAAACTTCAAAATGAAGATAGGCGGGTAAAATTATTAAGAAATTCGGAAATATAAAAATGTAAGTGATAGAATTGAGCGTCTTTAAAATTCCCATGAGAAGTGTTTGAAAACCGTTAACTATAGAAAAAAGTAAATGATCAAACAATTCGCAGAATTCTTTGAAAAATGGATAGAATAGAAGAATTCAAAGGAAAAAAAACTTTACATAAGTAAGTAAAATCCAATTTTAAGAAACAAATTTGCCAATTTACACGAAAACAAAGATCAAAAGTTTCGATAATTTGATCGGATGAGACGAAGATAAATATATTTATTTCTGATGGAATTCATTATGTCGGGGGAAAGACAAATACTGATCTTAAAATTACAAATACACTTTATTCTGTTGAGTATATGTTAAATGTGTAAGTTTAATGGTCTAGAAGTGTTCTTTGGATGGTGACAAATTAAGGGGACCCGGTGGTCTAGCGGCCTAAAATTTAAGCTATTTTAAAAATTTTTTTTCTATATGAGGGTAATGAATAATGCTTTCAAATTTTTTTACACTTATTTTATTACTAATAAACTACACAAAAATGAAAATAAAGACAAAAAAAAAATTTTTTTTAAATTAGAAAAATGATGCTGAAGTCTCCCTCTCTAAAAAAATGGAATTGCGTGGTGAATGATGATTTATCTCTCCCTCTGATCTGAAATAAAACAATTGACGAATTTTTAATTAGTATAAGTATAGCTATCGCAGGACGGTAGAATAAAAAAAAAAAATTTGACAAAATGGCGCGTAGTCAAAAGTACAAGTTTGAAAACGACCAGTATTTTTGAATGTTTTGTTAATAAAAAAAATATAAATATTTTACGGAAACTATTAGTTTTCATTCCAGCGAGAGCTAGAACTATTCAGAATAACATATTAAAATTTCAGACAAATCGGTCAAGTAGTTTTTTTTTTCTGGCCCCCGCAAGACGAAAAAAAGTAGTTTCGAGATAAACGCGTTTAAAGTTTCAAGCAAGTATATATTCTTCTACCTACCTGACCTTCTAATGGGCTGTAGATCCTGAAATACTCTGAATTTCTTCATCAAATTTTAACAGTATATTTTTAAGATACTATACTTTCGAAAAAAAAATCGATTTTTCGAAAATTCTAGACCACCGGGTCCCCTTAAATTGAAAATTTTCAATCTATGGTATTATAGATCAATATGTTTATCTTACATTTTCAAATTCCAACAAGATAATAAAAGCAAGCATGAAGTAGGTGTTCAAAATTGGCTTTTTAGAACGTCCCACAACAGTTCGTTTACTCGTTCAAATCAATATTATAAATTGATATAAATGTTTGATCAAATGTTTTTAGAATTATTACAGATTATTAATTCAATTTCCAAGTTTAGAATCGTGTTTGTGTATATATATATATATATATATATATATATATATATATATATATATATATATATATATATATATATATATATATATATATATATATCAGTTTTAAATAATATTTTTTTTTATTAAAAGAGAAGAATATTCATTTATCAATGAGTTTATAAATGGCTATATTAATTATATATATGTATAATTATGTAATTATATATATTATAAATTGTAGTATGCGCAATTAACCCTTATTTTTAATAATTTTATTCCTCTCAAGATTAAAATTACTAAAAATTTTTATCAGATTTTTGTACACTTTACTAAATTTATTTATTTTTACAAATTCCATTTATAAAAAATTTTACAATATTTTCCTATTAATAATTTATTTTAGTAAAAAATCCAAAATAATAAAAATATTTTTTCACAAAAATCCGTAAATTATATATGTTATAAATTGATATAAATGTCTGATCAAATGTTTTTAGAATTGTTACAGATTATTAATTCAATTTCCAAGTTTAGAATCGTGTTTGTATATATATATATATATATATATATATATATATATATATATATATATATATATATATATATATATATGTATATATATATATATATATATATATATATAAAGTTTTTAAGTAGTATTTCTTTTTTTATTAAAAGAGAAGAATATTCATTTATCAATGAGTTTATAAATGGCTATATTAATTATAACTTCCCAATTATAGTTTTGGTATTTTATCACAATTCACCTCTAAAAATCCAGATATGAACTTCAGAGGTAATTTAAAAATATCTATAAGCACCCTTTTTTTCTAATGAAAATGTAGAGAAAATAATAATGGAAGAGTGAGAAGGAATTGACTAAAATGCTACAGTAAAGTTAATGTACATAAAAAAATCGTCTCAGTCAATGAATAAGCTATTAAATATTAATAATAGCAAAATAAATATTTCGAAATGATAATTTTAGTATAAACTTCAAGTGTACGGATAGTAGTGCTGTAAAAATAAATAATGTACATAAAAGCACATTATTAAATAAAGATAAATTTATTTAATTATACAGTAATATTCTTATTTTTTCATTCCGTATTTTATTGTTAGATAATTGATAAATCGTAAATAAAAATAAACTGTGGAAATAAAAATAGTTTTTTTAAAATAAAATATATGCATTTTATAAATACATTGTGTGTGTGTGCAGACAGAAAAAGTTGTGGACTGTATAAAAGTTTATGGATATAGTATAAGTAATTTCAATAATTAATTTAATATAGATTTTTCGGTACTTTATCGATTGAAGGATAATAGCATGACTATCGAAAATCGTCTAAATAACAATGGAAATGATTAATAATCAATTAAAGAGCATTTTTGATAAGATTTTTTTTGTGGTTTGTGGAAGAATGACACTTTGTGAAAATATACGAGTGAAATTTAAAAAAACTGATTGCAGCTACAGTATATTTATTAAGGTCATTTTTCTACACAATCGTCTCTAACTTTTGTTCACTTAGTTCAACACTTAATGAACTTCTGGATTCCGTCTTGGAAGAAACTTTTTGGCTTCTCGAGCAGCCATTCTTACGTTGTATTAATGATTTCCTTGTCATAAAAAGTTTAACGCTTAGACTTTTTTGATGGCCCAAAAAGATGAATCACTAGTGCTAAATCGATACTATATAGTGGATGGTCTGGGAGCTCAAAACCTAGATCCTATATACATTGGTTTATTAGCCGTACGAAGTCAAACGTATTGGAGTTGAATCACATCCTTCGAAAGTTTTCTGCGCCTCTTGGACTTGATTTTGGCTTCAGTTCTCGCAAACATTTATAGTAATTATCACAATATATCTTCAAGTGTGAAATGAATTAAAATTGCACCTTCCATATTCCAAAAAAGTGTCATCATTAACTTCTTTGCAGAAAGTATTAAACTTTTTTGGTGTTGACGATGACAAATGTTTCCATATTAAACTTTTCCATTTAGTCTCTGGTTGATAATGATGGATTCATGTTTAATCAACCGTAACTGAGTCAGAAACGAATTGTCTTCTGTTTATTAGTACGATACAAAAGTAACTGCGCAAGAGACCTAAAGGTTCCTTCTAGATGGAATCTAGTAGGTCGTTAAGCGTTGGACTAATCGCATGGAAATGGGAAATTATGGATAAAAATACCTTTAATAAAAATTCCCTGTTTATTATAGAATACAAACTTGACATTTCTAACTTTACTTTTTGACTTGTCCTTGTAGTGTGTTGTGACATTTCATCTTTAAATTTAGCATGTTTACTAATTTATTACTACGAAACAAATTTCTTTGTTCGCATTGTACAAAAATCTAAATGTATTTAACTTTCCATCATGTTTTGCGTCTGTGCAATTTTTTTCCGTTCGTTATGAAACTTAATTTTTATTAAATTATCGTGTATATCAGTGGTGTTAAACTCATATATGAACACGGGCCACCAAATTCAGTTTAAGAGAGTCTGCGGGCCGCAGACAAAAGAGTCACCCAAAAAGAAAATTTAGTGAGCGAAAAAGTATTTTATTTATATTCGAAAATAACTCTTAAATTTTACATTTACTTTTTTCGTAATGAATTTATAAAAATTAAAAAGTACATTAATTTTAGATATTATTATCAAATGTTACAGTTTACTGTTTAGATATTATTATAAAATTTTAAATTGAAGAAATTAAAAAAATAATATTTTTTACTAGAAACGACATTTTTAGCAGAAACTATTTTATTAATATCAGGTGTTTTTTTTGTGATAATGACATTTTTACTATAGATGTTAAATGTTTATTTGTCAATCTTGACCTGTGTGAAGTCTTATTAGTCTTTAACCCAAGGAGGCTATAAGAAGGAGAACGAACTCTGTCGATTTTGCCTATTGTAATCAATTCACGAAAACCGGCAATCGGATGGCGGCACTAGTGTCGGTGAAAGGACATGCGCAAAGGCCGATGCGCACAATTCTCAGTACCACAATATCTATTAAGAACAGCTGATTGTGAAAAGAGGCAATTAGTGGCAACTAATTTATTGTTACCGATTTGTTACAATTTGTTACCGATAGAAAAGAAAACATTGCTTTTTGTTCTTTTCCTACACACTCTTTAATGCAACAACTCTTGGTCATTTTTTTGCGCACGGTAAATCATTTACTAACAAAATCAACGTAAACAAGACAATGAGAACTTTCAGGTTAGAATACTTTTGTCACGTGTTTTTCTACGCAGTACGTTCCGCGCATAAGTCCCCTGGTTGAAACTCGTACGCCACTTTTCGATGCCGCCAAACACCGAAGTTCGTTCTCCTTCTTATAGTCTCCTTGTTTTAACCCTTTGCGGTCGAATGTCGCCATGCGAGCGGCATCACACTTTTACTTACTAGGTCGCCGCTAGAGCAGTAAAAAATAATTTCGTTATCTGTACGATACAAAAACTAAACCCATTTTTGTAGTCAAATAATTATTATTCTCTAATAAACACAATATTTTTTACTTAACATCTTACATTTAACTCTTCAGCACATAATTTCACTTTATATAAAAAGTATATTCGACCCAGTGAGAAATACAGTCGAAAAAGTTTTCATCCGTAAAAGGGTTAAAAAGGAAAATAATTGTTCACATAGTTATGTACTACCAAACATTATCAAGATTCTTGCTGCAAACATACGCATTTCAATATAATGTTCTGGGAAGTACAAATAAAAATTTGGAATATCAACTTCATTATACTTTCCTTTTAGCATAGCGTTACATGAATTTCTGCACTGAATTTCAATCAGTTCCATGTGGATGTTACTTTGTAGTAATAGTTTAATAAAATTAATTTAAAGCTGTGGGCCACGGGCCTCATTCTAGAGCCTTGCAGGCCGCGTGTTTGACACCACTGGTGTATACAAATCGTTATGAATTTGTTATCTTTAAAATGTACAAAAATTGTAAATTATAGTATCAACTTTCTACATTTCTTTCAATGACAGTTCGATATCAAAAAGAAATCACTCTTTTAACAAAGCGTGTGCTCGTCTGTACGTAACGTTAGTTTGCAAAGTATTCATAAATTGAGATTTTATTATTAATAATGGAATGTATTAAAAAAAGCATATATGTATTGTAAGTTAATAAATGATTAGATGTCAAGAATAAATAAAATGTTGACGATTAATATTCACGCGTTGTTCTTATTGATTGTTCAACTGCGATTTATTTTCTATTAGCATGCTGAAAAATCAATCCTGTAAATATCAATTACGACATTTACGTTGCATATTCAATCAGATAATGTCAAGGCCGTGTGCTTGGTTGTAAAAGCTGCAATCCAGAGAGAGAAACCCTCTCGCCATAGCTCTGTTATGAGTAATCAAGACGATATTATTGTTTCCCTCTAAATATATATAAGCATATACATCCATACAAATGTTTCAAAATGTCTACTATTTGACAGTTTCATCTGCAGGGTTGTAAATGTGTGTGCTTCATAAATACAATAATTTTCGGAAAAAATGTTCACTATTATTAACAGATAAATATATTTATGTATAAATAATGCAGATTTAGTATAAAATTAATTGTATACATTGAACGTCCACAGAACTATCAAAAAATAAACGAAATATGGCTCAAGTAGCCTTTTATTCATCTCTGCTCAAAAATAATGAGAACAAATTTATTATGTATGAAACTTTAATCCATTTGTGTACAAATAATGAAGAATTTTTTCGTCACGATGATTCGGAAAACGGACAACGTTTATATGAAGGGTTCAGAGCATTAAAAGAGCATGTAAATGTTATCTTGCCTCTTGTCCAAGATATATCTGAAATTGCACCAAATTATGATTTCGATGAAAGTGTTCCAGGGAATGGATTTCGTAGCTTTCTCTGTGTCGTCGATTCAGCAGTAACTCATGGTGTTACGTTAAGTCGAAAAATTTGTATTAAAAGAGATAATATCTTGTTTCGGAAAGGATTATTTGTGAGGTAAGATTAGTTTCGAATTAAATTTGTATTGTTTTATTTATCAGTGTAATGTGTATAAAAAAAATTAAAATGGATGATGTTTAATGTACTAAATATTTGTTTTTTTTTTTTGTTTTTAAACATAACTCTTTTCTCTAAAAAAGTATCGATAAATTTCACAAATGAATTTTTATTCTCCACAAATCACACATTTTTTTCATAAAATGTTCAATAATTGGTTATCATTTAAATACTTATTGATAGATAAGATTTATTATTAGATGTTTTATTAAAATGCTAAAGTTTGTTTGTACTTTAGTGCTTTGAGGATAATGGGACTCTGATCAAAACACACAGAAAATAATCAGTATTATTAGTAATCATTTATGAAATATTTTGATTAGAAAAGAGTTTTTGAGTTTAAGAGAATAAAAATTAATTTGTGAAATTGTAAATTTAATCATCGTGCTAGATAACTATAATTACACTGATTATTTTATTATTCATTGACAATATTTTAAAATTAATGTTGATTGAAAAACATATTAATATTTAAATATGATTTAAATGTGATTTATTTTGAATAGTTACAAAACTACATGTAAAAATAACGTTAATCATTATATTTTTCATCCATAAATATCACAGTTTTATTAATTTTATTGTCTTGATTTAATTTTTAAATATGGCTGAATTTCGATTGTATTTTATGTAAAAATAATCTTACAAGTTTTATACTATTTTCCATCTTTTGTAATAGGGAAATTGAAGCTTCGAGTCATTTATTTGCAAGTTTAATTATGTGCCTACAACGTTTACAATTAATAGCTGATTATTCCACTCCAGGTGACTTATTTTCAAATGAGAATCATTCCGCTATTGATTTGTTAACTTATGGTTTTGAAATTAATCAGTATTGTTTTTATGGACGATGTTTAGGATTTCAGGTAATTTAATAATTGTGTATAAAATAAACAGTATTATTATTTAAAAAGATACAAATCATGTACACATACATATACATATATATATAAAATTCCTAATATCGGATAAAAGTACATTCTGATTTTCCATGTATCAGTTAACTTGTTTTACTATATAGTTTGGAAGAGTGCAGCCATTCTCATATAAATGAATTGGTTGGTTGTTGAATTTCTATTTGACTTTTTTAATTAGTTGTTAGAACAGTAAAATAAGATGAAATTATATTTCTACATATACATTTATAATGTATAATTTATCTACTTTACATCTTTAGCTTATTTAGTTGTATACCTTTCATCTTTTACTTGTCACAATGTATTCGAGTGAAAATAAGAGATTCCTATAAAATCAGGTAGCAGGTTTCTAATATTGAATATTAGACATTAAAAAACATTTATATTCTTTTAGGTAATAAATTAATAATTACTGAATTGGTTTCATGCATTAACTAACAAATCAGTGATAATGAATTTAAAAATTGTGTCATTTTCCATACAACTGTAATGTATTTTCATAACTATGAATTTGTTTGCGATAACAAATTTAGATTAGAAATAAGTGAACTGTTAGTTTTATGGGCAAATATTGACAAAAAAATACAATAGATGGAAAGCAACAAATTTAATAACTATAAAGTCATCATCAGTTTTGCAGAATTCAATTCTCAGTTAATGGATCAAATCGAATGATTGAGTATTATCTCATTTTATGTTTAAAAGAAGATTGACATTTAATTATTATTGCATCCTGCTGAAACAAAATAATGAAGAAAATCTTACTGTAAAACCTTTGTTAACATTTCATCTAATATTGACCATTCATGAACATCAAGATTGTGAAGAACTCTTGATATCTGATGATGACAACATGAAGGAAGATGTATGGATTTATTGCCATTAATAATGTAAATTAGAAGTCAATAAGAAAGATTGTGGAAGATTTGTCTAATATCTGTGCCTGGTGGTGTGTAGTTTGCTCATAGAAAAAAAACAAACTCATAATTATTGTACAACACTTAATCTAATATATTAAAAAAGTAATATATTGAACTCCATCTGCGAATTTAATTATGTATCCAGATTATAAATATGTTAGGATTAGTATAAAATTGTTCTGTTTTTAATTTAATAATATACATCAGCAAAGAAATTAAATACCTTTATTTATTTTCTCAATTCTTATTTGTTAGTAAAGACATATATTAATAATACTTATTGTCCAATAGTAAGAGCCCATGTTTTATAAATGTCAAAGGTGAAACTTAATGTTTTTGGAGATATAAACTCAAATAAAACTTTTAGTACCAATCGATTATAGTGTTTGTAAAATGGAATACAGTAATAAAAATATTAGAAAATAGTTCAGTTGGAGCAAATAAAATTCTTATAAGAACTTAAAAATAAATTATCCGATATTAGGTTAATTTATATATATACATGTATGTATATATATATATATATATGTATGTATGTGTGTGTGTGTGTGGGAGGGAGAGGGGGTGATGTAGTAAAGGTGTCCTTTATTTTTAAAAGTCGAAGGGTACAAATTCATGCTTTCTGATTTTTTCCTAGCATTAAAAAAACTAAATGAAATAGAATATATTAATATAGAATATTAATAACCCATACTGACTTAGTATGAATGTTGCTTAGTACACTAACATGCATGAATTTGTTTTAATCATAACATAGAGAGTAATTGAGAAACGAACATATTTTTTCAAGTTGATCTTTTTATTATTGACATTTTTTAATGTGATATAAGAATACAGGATAACAATGAGTATTTTATAAGAAAAAGTTACTTTTTTTATACAAAATGATATATTCATAAACAGTCGAATTTTTTTTATTCATTTGCAAATAACTACTGAATTACATGGACTTCTTTGTGGGGAAAAATAAAACCAATTGAGTTTGTTTGTGGTGTTGGTTGATGAGAAGAAACAGTATGTTACAATATGTTCAAGATTATAAATGATTGTGTTCAGATTGTAAAAAAGATACTTTAAAAAGAAAATTTATAGAATAACTCAAAGTGAAATATTTTTAATGTAATAAACAAGATATACTTTTTATTCTCATTTATACACTACTCTATTTACCCTTATCTATCCTATACTGTAGTTTGTGCTAACTAGAATTTTTCTATTTCTAATCAGCACAGGTTAATTAATTTTCATACAGCTTAAATTTTATGCATGTGTAAATTTATAACCATAGATAAAAAAATCAGAAGTGTGTGTAATATTGTATTTAAAAATCTTTTTTATTAAAATAAGGGACAACATAGTTTGCATATATACTTGTGTGAAAAATACAATTTAAACATTTTCAGTTCTGTGAATCAATGAGAAATGCTTTAAAATTCATTTCTGTGTGTATGGCTGGATTTTCAGAAGTTTATTACAATCGTGGATCTATATTTTCTAAAGCGACAAGTTCAGTATGGCTTTCTGGAAAGTATGTACTACTATTAATGTTTGAAAAGAAAGTGAAATATATTTCAGTTGTATATTTTTAAGTAAAATAAAAATATCACGTACTTAGATAATTGTGATTTTAGGTATCTTATAGATCCAGAATTAAGAGCTCGGCGTATTGTTAATATATCACAGCATGCAGGAGTCGGATTTTGTAAATCTTTTTGGCTACTAGCAGAAAATGACATAATGCAACGAATTCCAAGTATAGTTTCACATAGTGTGGCAGTAAATAAAGTTATATCAATCCCTCCAGAGCCATTACAATATAAAAAGCCGAATGATACATTTGTAGATATTCCTATACCAATGTCACATATTGGATCGGCTCCAATTCAAGTTCGGTTAATAAGCAATGTAATAAGAGAAGGAATGGTATGATTAACTGTTTATTTTTGTGTATATATTTATATATAAATTAATACAGACAGTTGAGAAATTAATTATTTACTGTTCTTGATTTTGTAATATTATTTCTAATAAAATTATATAAGTTGTTAAAAATAGTAGATTTATTCAACTATCATTTTGTGAAATTTTTACAAAAAATATAATATTTCATTGATTATGTAATATCAAAAAAATTGTATTTATGTGTACATTCTTTAAATAGTTACTTTTACGTTAGTGTATTTAATAATTAAGAATATTTAATTTTGCTCCTTGTAGGTAGGTGCTGCAAGTTCTAGCAAAGTTCAGCCAAAAAGTAAAGGCCTGATAATTCACTGCCACGGTGGAGGCTTTGTAGCGCAAAGTTCTCGTTCTCATGAAATGTACTTACGTCACTGGGCAGTAAAAGCCGATGTGCCTATTTTATCGATTGATTACAGTTTATCACCAGAAGCACCATACCCCAGAGCTACAGAAGAAGTTCTCTATTCATATATATGGGCTCTAAATAATTGTGAAATATTAGGCACTACAGGTACTTACTTCTGGATCAATTTTTAAACAATGCTTGAATAGTTTGGGCTTCTTGGTATTCAATTTTTTTTATTTTTTAATATATGAACATTATAAAAATGTTTAATTGTTTTATTCATGTAGCTATATTGTATTGTTGAATTAATTAGTGTCGATTAAGTTTTTAGTTAATAATTCATTTTTTAGAAAGGGGTTTTTTTAAAAAATCAATTATTTAAAATATTTTTTATTTTTATAATTTTCTCTTATTTTAGCTGAGCAAATCGTGTTCGCTGGAGATTCAGCTGGTGCGAATCTTATATTAGGTTTAGCAATTCGTTGTTTAGAAATGGATCTGCGTAGACCAGATGGTGTATTTTTAGTATATGTTCCTGTTATTGTTAATTTTGTTGCATCACCTGCAAGGTTACTTTCTATTATGGATCCTCTCATTCCATTAGGATTTCTTATACGGTGTTTAAAAGGTAAAGAAGATAAAAGTATAGGAAATCAGACTAGATAATTGTTTTAAGGCCAGATTAAAATTTGAAACACTTTTCTAGCTTACTGTTGTCCATGTGATCCATGTAAAAAGTCAGAATTTGACAATAAATTTGAAAAGAAACAACATAAAAGTGTGAATAATTCAAGTCCTGAAATGGAGAGTTTTGAAGAAGTTTCTGAAAGTGATCTTGCTGAGCTTCAAGCACATAAAAGCCCTGGTTCAGAATTATCTGATACTTTAACAAGTGTTTCATTGTCGAGTCAACCAAGTGCCAAATACAATACATTTGTTCATGTCAACAATACAAACGATATTCCAAGAGATCCATCTGATATAAATATCGAATTGAATCAAAAATATGTATCAGAGTTTGATACATTCGTTAATGAACTTGAGCTTGGTCAGGATGCTATACAAGACCTCGAACAAACTGAGAAACGTGGCCTATCAAAATTTATGAATTCTATAACAGATACTTTTACTAAATGGGCTAATAGTGTTCATTTTAGTGGACCTACAGATGCAGAAATTGCCCTTGATATGGATGAAGACAATATGAAAAATTTAAAGGAAGAGTTCAGTTTTAAAGTTCCTAATGATCCTTATTTATCTCCGTATTTTACTAGTAATGAATTATTAGAACGCATCCCTCCTTTACGAATATTGGTAAGTGTTCTATTATAACTTTTTTCCCATTAGAAATTGAATAAGATTAGATTGTTAATCAGATTAGTTAAAAGATACAAATATTTTTTTAAATTAGAATAAATTAAAAAATATAATTTTAGATGATGAACATGCTAAAATGTAATTTTGTAATTATATTTTTTTTTTTGGTATATATCTCAATAGGTGTGTCTCATAAGATTTCTTAGTCTGTAACAGCAAACAGTCGATTAAATTTAAATTAAATACATCTTAATGTTTTAAAAAATATATATTAAACATTTTTTTTGTTAAAGTGTATTAAGTTAAATATTGATCGAAATTTAGCAGTATCTAATTGTCAGTTATTTTAAAATTCCACACAAGGATAGTTGTAAAAGTATGTCACGTGAATCACGCAAGGGCATCGCTTCTATAGTAATAAAATGGATATTCTTGATGTTATAAACAGGCTGTAGAATATATGTTTAACGAATTTGTATTATAAATCTTTGATTGATTTTTGTCCATATATGTTTTATAAAAGTGGTGAGGAGATAAAAGTTAAAATAAGTGATGTGACTATGTTTGAGCATGTTTTAAACCTATGAAATATGACATTTAATATTCTATTTAGTGATTTATGTGTACTATCATTTTGATAAGGAAAACTCTGAGGGTAGGTGTGTAGAGAATAACTATTAACATATGAAAGTGAATTTAGCAAGTTCAGAAATATAGTATGTTCTTTTACAGGTATTTTTATATGCGATTTTTTTGTAATTACATTGGAGAACCCTGGACTCTGAGATATGCAGGTGGTGTCTATATACACGTTTTCTGACTTTTAATTAAGATTTTTATTATTTTTATGTTACAGCCATAAATATTTTGATTATTGCCCTTATTCTTAAAGTAGAATATATTATATAAAATACTTTTAAACTGATATTTTTTTGATAGCAATTTATAATGATAAAGTAATGAAAATGTTTCACATTGACATTTGTTTTTGTATCAGAATTAGCGTGTGCTGAAAGGGATATAAATATTATATATGTGTGTGTGTATGTATATGTACATGTGTGTGTATATATATATATATATATATATATATATATATATATATATATATATATATATATATATATGTAAATGCATACATATATACAAACAAACAAACATACATGCTTGCATACATACATACTTAACAGTGAAATTTTTTGGTATTGTTAATTTTTGTTTTATTTATTCTATTAAATTTCTCAAGGCAACCCTCGCAGAGCTTTATAAAAATACTTGTATTTATAGTCAGAATGGGATTTTTTTTAGTTAATATCATATAAAAAAGGAGAGTACAGTATTTTTACATTCTCTAATGAAAACTAATGTCTATATGTGCATACAAATATCCAAAAGTTGCTAGTTTGATAATATTAGTTGTGAGAAAATAAAACATTTCTATTTTATTTTTCTCCTGTATCTAACATTTACAGTGCTTAATTAACATCTCTATACCCATGAAAAAATATTTATAACTTGTTTTATAAATGAACTAAGCTGCATGATCTTCATTTATAATTTTTTGGTTACTATATTAAAAATGTCTAAGATTGTTCAGTGATGGTGGTATTTTAATCTTTAAAATCAACAATATTTCTCCTGAATCTCAAAATATAAAGGTATACTTTTTTTATCTTTGATTTCTTTTGTGGTCGAATACCAGATACCTTCAATTGATTTCATTTCTGTTAACAATAAACTTAATTACTTTTTTTTTTCATTCTTCACAAAGAGTTAAAAATATAGTACATCAAATATATTAACTTTTTTAAAGAGCACAAATAATCTGCAGGATAGTTGTTTTCAGACTCACACATTTTGCTGGATTTCCTTTTGTTTTTAGTCTTGTGTGGCAATTCCTATTTTCACAAAATTATTTTAACAGTAATTGCTTATACCGCCCCAACCTTCGTGTGAGTCATCTTTGATAGATTCTATTCTTAAATGAAATAATTTAGCTTGATCTACTGTTGAATATGAAGGGAAAGACTTGCATATCAAGATATTTAATCTCCATTGAAATGTAATTTACAATAAATGCATGGAAATAAAAATTTTATATAACATAATTGGACAATTGACAAAGCTTCTAGCAATAGAATGATCTGTTAATTCGTGTTTAATTGTAATCAGGCCAGTAACTATGTGTATGTTTCTCTCTCTCTCTCTCCACACACACTCATGCACGCACGGAAACCCTGATTTAAGATGCTTTAT
>CM068318.1:34478455-34510955 GCA_034766995.1 Acanthacorydalis orientalis | reverse complement strand
ACAATTTTGTTCTACAGAACCGAAGAACGTTGTTAATGGAAAAATGAAGACATTGCTTCTTTCTTAGTAAGTAATGTATGTATTTTATTCATAATTTATTAATGTATATATTTGTTTCATTTAAGTTTTCATTAGTATAAAGATTAATCATAGATTTCTTGCAGATGGAAGTTTATTTATGACATCCATGATAAGCAAACTATTGTGTTTATGTATGTATGTATATACATATACATACATATATACATATATATATATATATATATATATAAACTTAAGGGGCATCATGACTCGTAGCTTGCACGGTCATCTAAATTCATCAAAACAGCATTTTTTGTTCCGTATGATCATGGCTAACATGGCTTTGCACAGTTAAAGTTCAACATTTCAAGCTGTAATCGCTGCACAGTACATATAGAATTTTTACCCTTTATAAAGTGAGATTGATTTATGTCAATTATTTTTTACAGTGTAATTTTCAAATTATTGATATGAATATATAGTTATTTACATGATAATCAATAATATTAAATATAAATAAAATAATGAAACTTCTTGCTCTAACATTTTGACATAATTCATTTAAATGTATATTTTAAATATTCTAATGTATATAATTTATAAATTTATAATTGTTTGACTAATAATGCAAGATTGTAGTTAAGACGTACTTTCATACTAATGCTGAGCAGCCATGCTACCTGAACTCTACAAGCCTAAAGTCAAGATGCACCTTTAATTTTTCAAAAAATATATTTAATCAATCAAATGTTTTAAAAAAATAAAAACTTATTGAAACAAATTATGTATCTGTGTGTCCTATATGTGCGTGTGTGCGCTATATACAAATACTATTTAATATTAATAATTGTATAAGTAGGTAGTAATAATTGAGGTACAGATAAAATGAGCACAATAAATTTGACTATTTTTAAAATTTAATACAAAATGAGTTTCACTTTGAGCGGTAGTATTCGTATATGCAAAAAGCAGGCACACACGTATATGCACGTACACGTTCTGTATTCACACATATAAAGTTTAAGTATGAAATATATAAAACTATATTAATATGAAACATCTCTGTTTTTAAAACCATGGTTTTAAATAGTTTTTAGATTAATTGAATATGGTGCAAAGCTAAACATTGACATTTTTTTCCAAAACACATTCTTTCCTTTCTTCATTTTCATTCAGTATAAATATATAAAAATTCTATTCCTCATTTAAAATATTTAATTCTATAACTGTATATTCAAAAGTTTTCAAGCATACTGACTAATTATATATAAAAAACTTGATAAAATATTACATTTAAAAAATGCTAAAAAAAATATTCCGAGATATTTCCTTCATTATAAATAGCTTTATATGAAGATATGCATATTAAAATAAATATATAAATACAATGTTAACAGTAATTTTTCAATATACTTCTGTGTTTGATGTATGCACCCTGTTGACTAAGTATTTAATACGATTAGTAAGTGTATGTAAACATACATATTTCTGTATATATAATACATCCTTGTCGTATTTTAAAGTGACTCTTGGGCCTTCCTCAAGTACAAGTGTCAAGCACAAAAATTCATGACTTGCACTTTGAAAATATTTTGAAGGTCCGTAAAAAAGCGATTTTTTACTAAGATGTGAAGCATTTTTAATGATCTGTCAAAGCCTATGACTTCTCTAGTGGAAGACAATGAGAAAACATTAATACATATCTGTAAGGGAAGAGTGATTTCATTACCATGTACTGCTAACACGAGTAGTCTAAGCTACGAGGGTTGGAAGACCAACTAAAAATGTAATGACCAACTGGCCATCAACCTTCCAGCATTAGTAGTTTGCACTACTCGTGTCAGTACTACTTGGCAACGAGATTATTCTTCCCAAATAGTGATAGGTGTTCCGCGAAGGAAAACAGTTCGTCTTGTACTGTTCAATCTATGTGTTAGTGGCATGCCACATGGCATTTTTTATGGAAGACACAGCGGTCGGTAATTGTGTAATTAAGATAGCTGCCAGTCATCTATGCAACTGTATTAATAACCTCATACTCGATGGGTCTCCAATCATGTGAGTGGATCTGACTGCCAAAGTGTTTCTAGGTACATGGTACACCAAAGTAGTAAGCCATGTTTTCTTACAAAATCAGGAATCCATTGAGCGTGAGGCTACTGCATAAAGTTTACATGTTGATCTGGATGATTGCAGATGACTTAATTTTTTTAACCACAGAGTTCGAAAGAGAGTTATGCAGGATATATATATATATATATATTAATATATATGACACACACACATATATCCCTGAAGCATGCATTGTGCTATAAGAGTAAATACAGATTATTAAATTGTATGTGTGTGTAAGTGTGCAAACCTCTCTCTCTATATTATATATATATATATATATATATATATATATATATATATATATATATATATATATATAATTAATAAACTATTTTAAATTATTACTCTAAATATTTTTTGCATAATTAAAAAACAATTATATAAATATAATATTTATTCTAAATAAAAAATATTGAAAGTATTAATTTGTTTTATTGAAATAGGGTATATATTTAAAATTGAGCATTGAATTGAATTTAATTTTTAAACCTTTATTTTTTTATTGGAGTTCATTTAGTTATTTCAAAAAGGAGATATGTTTATTTTTATGTAATTTTAATATTTAATCAAGTAGTGAGCCATTCTATTTTCTAAAAATACAACCTAAATTTACATTGCCAAATTCTGTAAATCAGTCATTTTTAAAAGGCACTAAATAGTTAATTTCTAAGATACTTCTTAGAAGGTATAACGTTTTCAATTATTTCTTTTTCAATAGTGTTCCTATATTATTATATTTAATGCATCACATTTTGGACAATACACTTATGTAGAAATTGTTTCAAAAATGACTTTGTTTTAATAAATCAATTAAAGTTTGATTTTGATGTTATAGTTTGTTATAGAGTGCAAAATAAATTCAAAAAGAATATAATAAAATCCATATAAACATTATACATACAAACATAGAGTATGTAATAATGAATAAACATTGTATACTTGCAGCTTTTAAATGAGCTGTATTCTAGCTACCTGCTTTTCTTACAGAATCTAACAAGTACATTACATGTTTATAAACATTCAACCTCATTAAATATTATTGTAACATTAAATTACAATATTATGGCACTTCTGAATTATTTTAATATAATATTTTTTTTATTTAAAATATCCATTACCATAATTTACTATACAGTAATGAAAATGTATCATTCATTCATTCACTCAATGAATGACAAAAATGTAATTTAAAATGAGAACATTTACATATACAAAATGTATATATAACAAGTTGCTCTTTAAAAAAATACATTTTCTTACTAAGTTCCATGTTCAAATTCCTGATACCCTTCAGCTCCTGTAAAAATGACATCAATCCAAATACGCATTGCTTCAGCTGTAGGAGCCATTAAATGGTAATATCTTTCATGAGTTTTTACGATGAAAGTTAGCTGTGGATTTGGTGATTTAACACTGTTTAAATGATCAAGATAAACTTCCTCTATTACCTACAATAAAAGTATATAAAGTATTGTAATTCAAGTGAAATATACAGTCTGTACTTATTTACATTTCAATGAGACTAATTTTTTATGTTTATTAATTCCTGATAATCGAGTAAAATATATTTACTATGACATTAAATAATAAATTATATTTCTTAAAAAGATTTGATATTAATTAAAAAATTAATATGAGAGCCAGGTAATCTTTTGGTAAACTGATATACTATTAATATATATATATATATTTATATATATAACACTGATATGTTACCTGAAAATAGGCGCCACCACGTGGTTTTCTTTCACTACGATCTGAATAATATACAAAAGTTCGTTTCATGCGATCAAAAACAAACCAACGTTTATTCCAGCCATGAAAGCGAGATCCCATTTTGCTGAGAAATCCACGACAAGTTGCGCTATCAATGGAAACATGTTGACATAAATCAACTTGATGTCCTAATAAACAAAAAATATATCAAAAATAAAATATTTTTTAAATGGACAACATAAAATTACACACACACACATAAATATATATATATATATATATATATATATATATATATATATATATGACACACACACACCCTCACCAACATTTGTTTTGTCTAAAATTGACTGCCAGCCTGTGAATGATTTTTGGACGTTTCACAAAATTGTGCCTGATAATAAGTTCTATGTTTTACAGAATCGGCTATTGATATATGGAGTATCTAATGGGGATTTTTGGACATCGCCCAAAGGTGTTACAGACCAAGTGATTTTTCGACATTGTCTAAAAATCAAGTGCCAGACCCAGTGATTTTTAGACATTGTCCAAAAATCGTCTCACAAACACAGTGATTTTTAAATATTGTTCATAAATTGTCCTTCAGACCCAGTGAATTTTAGAAATAATCTAAAATTCTCTTAGACTCAGTGATTTTCCGACTTTGTCTAAAAATTGTCTACTCAACTAGGTCTAGGTCTGGGTATAGGTCACAATTAACAGCGAGACGGCTAATATCATTCATGGTTAGATGCACCTTAAAATTATTTATCACATGGTGTGCAATGGATGGAATGACTTTTCAAAAAGACCAAATTTTGACCAAAAAACTCATTTTTTACCAGTTTCTCAGCTATAAGTAGTCGAAATTAAATGCAAAACGGCTAATATCATATATGGTTAGATGCGTCTTAAAATTATCTATCAAATGGTGTACAATTCGATTGAAATATTTTCCAAAAATTCCTAATTTTGACTAAAAAATAAAATTTCAAACTAGTTTTTCAGCTATAAGCAATCGAAATTAAATGCGAAACGGCTAATATCACATGTAATTAAATTCGTCATAAAATTATCTACTACATGGCGTGCAATTCGATTGAATTATTTTTCAAAAAATCCTAATTTTCACCATTAAACCCATTTTTTAATCAGTTTTTCGGCTATAAGCAGTCGAAATAAATTTCGAAATGGGTAATACCATATATGCTTAGATTCGTCTTAAAATTATCAATCACACGGTGTGCAAATCGATTGAATTATTTTCCAAAAGGACATAATTTTCATCATTAAACCCATTTTTGAACTAGTTCTTTGGCTATAAGTAGTCGAATTTAACTGCAAAACGGTTAATATCGCACATCGTTAGATGCGTATTAAAATTATCTATCACGTAGTATGCAATTTGATTCAATTATTTTCCAAAAAAACCTAATTTTGATCAAAAAACACATTTTTTTAGCCATAAGTAGGCAAATTAAATGCAAAACGGCTAATATTGCACATCGTTAGATGCATCTCAAAATTATCTATCTCGTGGTGTGCAATTCGATTTGATTATTTTCCAACAAAGCATTATTTTACCCATAAAACCCGTATTTCAACCAGTTTTTCGGCCAAAAGTAATCGAAATTAAGTGCGAAAAGGCATATATCGCACATCATTAGATGCGTCTCAAAATTATCTATCTCGTGGTGTGCAATTCGATTCGATTATTTTCCAAAAAAGCCTTATTTTACCCAAAAAACCCGTATTTCAACCAGTTTTTCGGCCAAAAGTAATCGAAATTAAGTGCGAAAAGGCATATATCGCACATCATTAGATGCGTCTCAAAATTATCTATCTCGTGGCTTGCAATTCGATTCGATTATTTTCCAAAAAAGCCTTATTTTACCCAAAAAACCCGTATTTCAACCAGTTTTTCGGCAAAAGTAATCGAAATTAAGTGCGAAAAGGCATATATCGCACATCATTAGATGCGTCTCAAAATAATCTATCTCGTGGTGTGCAATTCGATTCGATTATTTTCCAAAAAAGCCTTATTTTACCCATAAAACCCGTATTTCAACCAGTTTTTCGGCCAAAAGTAATCGAAATTAAGTGCGAAAAGGCATATATCGCACATCATTAGATGCGTCTCAAAATTATCTATCTCGTGGTGTGCAATTCGATTTGATTATTTTCCAAAAAAGCCTTATTTTACCCAAAAAACCCGTATTTCAACCAGTTTCTCGGCCAAAAGTAATCGAAATTAAGTGCGAAAAGGCATATATCGCACATCATTAGATGCGTCTCAAAATTATCTATCTCGTGGTGTGCAATTCGATTCGATTATTTTCCAAAAAAGCCTTATTTTACCCAAAAAACCCGTATTTCAACCAGTTTTTCGGCCAAAAGTAATCGAAATTAAGTGCGAAAAGGCATATATCGCACATCATTAGACGCGTCTCAAAATTATCTATCTCGTGGTGTGCAATTCGATTCGATTATTTTCCAACAAAGCATTATTTTACCCATAAAACCCGTATTTCAACCAGTTTTTCGGCCAAAAGTAATCGAAATTAAGTGCGAAAAGGCATATATCGCACATCATTAGACGCGTCTCAAAATTATCTATCTCGTGGTGTGCAATTCGATTCGATTATTTTCCAAAAAAGCCTTATTTTACCCAAAAAACCCGTATTTCAACCAGTTTTTCGGCCAAAAGTAATCGAAATTAAGTGCGAAAAGGCATATATCGCACATCATTAGATGCGTCTCAAAATTATCTATCTCGTGGTGTGCAATTCGATTCGATTATTTTCCAACAAAGCATTATTTTACCCATAAAACCCGTATTTCAACCAGTTTTTCGGCCAAAAGTAATCGAAATTAAGTGCGAAAAGGCATATATCGCACATCATTAGACGCGTCTCAAAATTATCTATCTCGTGGTGTGCAATTCGATTCGATTATTTTCCAAAAAAGCCTTATTTTACCCAAAAAACCCGTATTTCAACCAGTTTTTCGGCCAAAAGTAATCGAAATTAAGTGCGAAAAGGCATATATCGCACATCATTAGATGCGTCTCAAAATTATCTATCTCGTGGCTTGCAATTCGATTCGATTATTGTCCAACAAAGCATTATTTTACCCATAAAACCCGTATTTCAACCAGTTTTTCGGCCAAAAGTAATCGAAATTAAGTGCGAAAAGGCATATATCGCACATCATTAGATGCGTCTCAAAATTATCTATCTCGTGGTGTGCAATTCGATTCGATTATTTTCCAACAAAGCATTATTTTACCCATAAAACCCGTATTTCAACCAGTTTTTCGGCCAAAAGTAATCGAAATTAAGTGCGAAAAGGCATATATCGCACATCATTAGACGCGTCTCAAAATTATCTATCTCGTGGTGTGCAATTCGATTCGATTATTTTCCAAAAAAGCCTTATTTTACCCAAAAAAACCCGTATTTCAACCAGTTTTTCGGCCAAAAGTAATCGAAATTAAGTGCGAAAAGGCATATATCGCACATCATTAGATGCGTCTCAAAATTATCTATCTCGTGGTGTGCAATTCGATTCGATTATTTTCCAAAAAAGCCTTATTTTACCCAAAAAACCCGTATTTCAACCAGTTTTTCGGCCAAAAGTAATCGAAATTAAGTGCGAAAAGGCATATATCGCACATCATTAGACGCGTCTCAAAATTATCTATCTCGTGGTGTGCAATTCGATTCGATTATTTTCCAAAAAAGCCTTATTTTACCCAAAAAACCCGTATTTCAACCAGTTTTTCGGCCAAAAGTAATCGAAATTAAGTGCGAAAAGGCATATATCGCACATCATTAGATGCGTCTCAAAATTATCTATCTCGTGGTGTGCAATTCGATTCGATTATTTTCCAACAAAGCATTATTTTACCCATAAAACCCGTATTTCAACCAGTTTTTCGGCCAAAAGTAATCGAAATTAAGTGCGAAAAGGCATATATCGCACATCATTAGACGCGTCTCAAAATTATCTATCTCGTGGTGTGCAATTCGATTCGATTATTTTCCAAAAAAGCCTTATTTTACCCAAAAAACCCGTATTTCAACCAGTTTTTCGGCCAAAAGTAATCGAAATTAAGTGCGAAAAGGCATATATCGCACATCATTAGATGCGTCTCAAAATTATCTATCTCGTGGCTTGCAATTCGATTCGATTATTGTCCAACAAAGCATTATTTTACCCATAAAACCCGTATTTCAACCAGTTTTTCGGCCAAAAGTAATCGAAATTAAGTGCGAAAAGGCATATATCGCACATCATTAGATGCGTCTCAAAATTATCTATCTCGTGGTGTGCAATTCGATTCGATTATTTTCCAACAAAGCATTATTTTACCCATAAAACCCGTATTTCAACCAGTTTTTCGGCCAAAAGTAATCGAAATTAAGTGCGAAAAGGCATATATCGCACATCATTAGATGCGTCTCAAAATTATCTATCTCGTGGTGTGCAACTCGATTCGATTATTTTCCAAAAAAGCCTTATTTTACTCAAAAAAACCCTTTTTTCAACCATTTTTTCGGACAAAAGTAGTCGAAATTAAGTGCGAAAAGTCTTATATAGCACATCATTAGATGTGTCTCGAAATTATCTATCTCGTGGCTTGCAATTCGATTCGATTATTGTCCAACAAAGCATTATTTTACCCATAAAACCCGTATTCAACCAGTTTTTCGGCCAAAAGTAATCGAAATTAAGTGCGAAAAGGCATATATCGCACATCATTAGATGCGTCTCAAAATTATCTATCTCGTGGTGTGCAATTCGATTCGATTATTTTCCAAAAAAGCCTTATTTTACCCAAAAAACCCGTATTTCAACCAGTTTTTCGGCCAAAAGTAATCGAAATTAAGTGCGAAAAGGCATATATCGCACATCATTAGATGCGTCTCAAAATTATCTATCTCGTGGTGTGCAATTCGATTCGATTATTTTCCAAAAAAGCCTTATTTTACCCATAAAACCCGTATTTCAACCAGTTTTTCGGCCAAAAGTAATCGAAATTAAGTGCGAAAAGGCATATATCGCACATCATTAGATGCGTCTCAAAATTATCTATCTCGTGGTGTGCAATTCGATTCGATTATTTTCCAAAAAAGCCTTATTTTATCCAAAAAACCCGTATTTCAACCAGTTTTTCGGCCAAAAGTAATCGAAATTAAGTGCGAAAAGGCATATATCGCACATCATTAGATGCGTCTCAAAATTATCTATCTCGTGGTGTGCAATTCGATTCGATTATTTTCCAAAAAAGCCTTATTTTACCCAAAAAACCCGTATTTCAACCAGTTTTTCGGCCAAAAGTAATCGAAATTAAGTGCGAAAAGGCATATATCGCACATCATTAGATGCGTCTCAAAATTATCTATCTCGTGGTGTGCAATTCGATTCGATTATTTTCCAACAAAGCATTATTTTACCCATAAAACCCGTATTTCAACCAGTTTTTCGGCCAAAAGTAATCGAAATTAAGTGCGAAAAGGCATATATCGCACATCATTAGACGCGTCTCAAAATTATCTATCTCGTGGTGTGCAATTCGATTCGATTATTTTCCAAAAAAGCCTTATTTTACCCAAAAAACCCGTATTTCAACCAGTTTTTCGGCCAAAAGTAATCGAAATTAAGTGCGAAAAGGCATATATCGCACATCATTAGATGCGTCTCAAAATTATCTATCTCGTGGCTTGCAATTCGATTCGATTATTGTCCAACAAAGCATTATTTTACCCATAAAACCCGTATTTCAACCAGTTTTTCGGCCAAAAGTAATCGAAATTAAGTGCGAAAAGGCATATATCGCACATCATTAGATGCGTCTCAAAATTATCTATCTCGTGGTGTGCAATTCGATTCGATTATTTTCCAACAAAGCATTATTTTACCCATAAAACCCGTATTTCAACCAGTTTTTCGGCCAAAAGTAATCGAAATTAAGTGCGAAAAGGCATATATCGCACATCATTAGATGCGTCTCAAAATTATCTATCTCGTGGTGTGCAATTCGATTCGATTATTTTCCAACAAAGCATTATTTTACCCATAAAACCCGTATTTCAACCAGTTTTTCGGCCAAAAGTAATCGAAATTAAGTGCGAAAAGGCATATATCGCACATCATTAGATGCGTCTCAAAATTATCTATCTCGTGGCTTGCAATTCGATTCGATTATTGTCCAACAAAGCATTATTTTACCCATAAAACCCGTATTTCAACCAGTTTTTCGGCCAAAAGTAATCGAAATTAAGTGCGAAAAGGCATATATCGCACATCATTAGATGCGTCTTAAAATTATCTAACTAGTAGTGTGCAATTCGAATCGATTTGTTTCCAAAATAGCCTTATTTTACCCAAAAAACCCGTTTTTCAACCAGTTTTTCGGACATAAGTAGTCGAAATTAAGTGCGAAAAGGCATATATCGTACATCATTAGATGCGCCTTAAAATTATCTATCTCGTGGTATGCAACTCGATTGGATTATTTTCCAAAAAGACTTAATTTTGACCAAAAGCTCCATTTTTCAACCAGTTTTTCGGCTATAAGTAGTCGAAATTAAATGTAAAAAGACATATATCGCACATCGTTAGATTCGTCTTAAAATGATCTATGTAGTGGTGTGCAATTCGAATCGATTAGTTTCCAAAATAGCCTTATTTTACCCAAAAAACCCGTATTTCAACCAGTTTTTCGGCCAAAAGTAATCGAAATTAAGTGCGAAAAGGCATATATCGCACATCATTAGATGTGTCTCAAAATTATCTATCTCGTGGTGTGCAATTCGATTCGATTATTTTCCAAAAAAGCCTTATTCTACCCAAAGAACCCGTATTTCAACCAGTTTTTCGGCCAAAAGTAATCGAAATTAAGTGCGAAAAGGCATATAGAGCACATTATTAGATGCGTCTCAAAATTATCTATCTCGTGGTGTGCAATTCGATTCGATTATTTTCCAAAAAAGCCTTATTTTACTCAAAAAAACCCTTTTTTCAACCAGTTTTTCGGACAAAAGTAGTCGAAATTAAGTGCGAAAAGTCTAATCCGAGTTAATTTTAGATAATGTCCAAAAATCGTCGTCAAGCTTGAGTCATTTTTGGACAATTTCCAAAAATCGTCGTCAAACCCGAGTCAATAATAGACAATGTCCAAAAATCGTCGTCTAATATGAATCAATTTTAGATAACGTCCAAAAATCGTCGTTAATCCCAAGTAATTTTTAGACTGTCAAAAATCGTCGCCAAGTCCGAGTCAATTTTAAACAATGTCCAAAAATCGTCTTTAACCCCGAGTCCTTTCTAGACAATGTCCATGAATCGTCCATCAACCCGAGTCGTTTTTATACAATGTCCAAAAATCGTCCTTCAACCCGATTCATTTTTAGACAATGTCCAACAATCGTCCATCAACACGAGTCATTCTTAGAGAATGTCCAAAAGTCGTCCACCAACCCGAGTCATTTTTAGACAATGTCCAAAAATCGTCCATCAACACGAGTCATTCTTAGAGAATGTCCAAAAGTCGTCCATCAACCCGAGTCATTTTTAGACAATGTCCAAAAATCGTCCATCAACACGAGTCATTTTCAGACAATGTCCAAAAATCGTCCATCAAACCGAGTCATTTTTAGACAATGTCCAAAAATCGTCATTCAACCCTAGTCATTTTTAGACAATGTCCAAAAATCGTCCATTAACCCGAGTCATTTTTAGACAATGGCCAAAAATCGTACTTCAACTCGAGTCATTTTTAGACAATGTCCAAAAATCGTCCATCAACACGAGTCATTTTTAGACAATGTCCAAAAATCGTACATCAACCCGAGTCATTTTTAGACAATGTCTTAAAATCGTCCATCAACCCGAGTCATTTTTAGACAATGTCCAAAAATCGTCCATCAACCCGAGTCATTTTTAGACAATGTCCAAAAATCGTCCATCAACCCGAGTCATTTTTAGACAATGTCCAAAAATCGTCCATCAACCCGAGTCATTTTTAGACAATGTCCAAAAATCGTCCATCAACCCTAGTCGTTTTTAGACAATGTCCAAAAATCGTCATTCACCTCGAGTCATTTTTAGACAATGTCCAAAAATCGTCCATCAACACGAGTCATTTTCAGACAATGTCCAAAAATCGTCTTTCAAAACTAGTCATTTTTAGACAATGTCCAAAAATCGTCCATTAATCCGAGTCATTTTTAGACAATGTCCAAAAATTGTCAATCGACACGAGTCATTTTTAGACAATGTCCAAAAAACGTACATCAACCCAAGTCATTTTTAGACAATGTCCAAAAATTGTCCATCACCCCGAGTCATTTTTAGACAATGTCCAAAAATCGTCCATCAACCCGAGTCATATTTAGACAATATCCAAAAATTGTCCATCACCCCGAGTCATTTTTAGACAATGTCCAAAAATCGTCCATCAACCCGAGTCATTTTTAGACAATGTCCAAAAATCGTCGATCAACACGAGTCATTTTTAGACAATGTCCAAAAATCGTCCATCAACCCGAGTCACTTATAGACAATGTCCAAAAATCGTCCATCAACACGAGTCATTCTTAGACAATGTCCAAAAGTCGTCCATCAACACGAGTCATTTTCAGACAATGTCCAAAAATTGTCCATCAACACGAGTCATTTTTAGACAATGTCCAAAAATCGTCCATCAACACGAGTCATTTTTAGACAATGTCTAAAAATCGTACATCAACCCGAGTCATTTTTAGACAATGTCCAAAAATCGTCCATCATCCCTAGTCGTTTTTAGACAAAGTCCAAAAATCGTCCATCAACCCGAGTCATTTTTAAACAATTTCCAAAAATCGTCCTTACACCCGAGTCATTTTTAGACAATGTCCAAAAATCGTCCATCAACACGAGTCATTCTTAGAGAATGTCCAAAAGTCGTCCATCAACCCGAGTCATTTTTAGACAATGTCCAAAAATCGTCCATCAACCCTAGTCGTTTTTAGACAATGTCCAAAAATCGTCATTCACCTCGAGTCATTTTTAGACAATGTCCAAAAATCGTCCATCAACCCGAGTCATTTTTAGACAATGTCTAAAAATCGTCCATCAACCCGAGTCATTTTTAGACAATGTCCAAAAATCGTCCATCAACCCGAGTCATTTTTAGACAATGTCCAAAAATCGTCCATCAACCCGAGTCATTTTTAGACAATGTCTAAAAATCGTCCATCAACCCGACTCATTTTTAGACAATGTCCAAAAATTGTCAATCGACACGAGTCATTTTTAGAGAATGTCCAAAAATCGTCCTTCAACTCGAGTCATTTTTAGACAATGTCCAAAAATCGTCCATCAACACGAGTCATTTTTAGACAATGTCCAAAAATCGTACATCAACCCGAGTCATTTTTAGACAATGTCCAAAAATCGTCCATCAACCCGAGTCATATTTAGACAATGTCCAAAAATTGTCCATCACCCCGAGTCATTTTTAGACAATGTCTAAAAATCGTCCATCAACCCGAGTCATTTTTAGACAATGTCCAAAAATCGTCCATCAACCCGAGTCATTTTTAGACAATGTCCAAAAATCGTCGATCAACACGAGTCATTTTTAGACAATGTCCAAAAATCGTCCATCAACCCGAGTCACTTATAGACAATGTCCAAAAATCGTCCATCAACACGAGTCATTCTTAGACAATGTCCAAAAGTCGTCCATCAACACGAGTCATTTTCAGACAATGTCCAAAAATTGTCCATCAACACGAGTCATTTTTAGACAATGTCCAAAAATCGTCCATCAACACGAGTCATTTTTAGACAATGTCTAAAAATCGTCCATCAACCCGAGTCATTTTTAAACAATTTCCAAAAATCGTCCTTACACCCGAGTCATTTTTAGACAATGTCCAAAAATCGTCCAATAACACGAGTCATTCTTAGAGAATGTCCAAAAGTCGTCCATCAACCCGAGTCATTTTTAGACAATGTCCAAAAATCGTCCATCAACCCTAGTCGTTTTTAGACAATGTCCAAAAATCGTCCATCAACCCGAGTCATTTTTAGACAATGTCCAAAAATCGTCCATCAACCCGAGTCATTTTTAGACAATGTCCAAAAATCGTCCATCAACCCGAGTCATTTTTAGACAATGTCCAAAAATCGTCCATCAACCCGAGTCATTTTTAGACAATGTCCAAAAATCGTCCATCAACCCGAGTCATTTTTAGACAATGTCCAAAAATCGTCCATCAACCATAGCCGTTTTTAGACAATGTCTAAAAATCGTCCTTCAACCCGAGTCATTTTTAGACAATGTCCAAAAATCGTCGATCAAGCCGAGTGATTTTTGGACAATGTCCAAAAATCGTCGGTCAAACCGAGTGATTTTAAGACAATGTCCAATAATCGTCCATCAACCTTAGTCGTTTTTAGACAATGTCCAAAAAACGAACATAAACCCGAGTCGTTTTTTGACAATGTCCAATAATCGTCCATCAACCTTAGTCGTTTTTAGACAATGTCCAAAAGTCGTCCATCTTAACAAGTCATTTTGAGACAATGTCCAAAAATCGTCGGTCAAGCCGAGTGATTTTTGGACAATGACCAAAAATCATCGATCAAGATGAATGATTTTTAGACAATGTCCAAAAATCGTCCATCAACCCTAGTCGTTTTTAGACAATGTCCAAAAATCGTCCATCAACCCGAGTCATTTTTAGACAATGTCCAAAAATCGTCCATCAACCCGAGTCATTTTTAGACAATGTCCAAAAATCGTCCATCAACCCGAGTCATTTTTAGACAATGTCCAAAAATCGTCCATCAACCCGAGTCATTTTTAGACAATGTCTAAAAATCGTCCATCAACCCGAGTCATTTTTAGACAATGTCCAAAAATCGTCCATCAACCCGAGTCATTCTTAGAGAATGTCCAAAAGTCGTCCATCAACACGAGTCATTTTCAGACAATGTCCAAAAATCGTCCATCAACACGAGTCATTTTTAGACAATGTCTAAAAATCGTACATCAACCCGAGTCATTTTTAGAATATGTCCAAAAATCGTCCATTAACCCGAGTCATTTTTAGACAATGTCCAAAATTTGTCAATCGACACGAGTCATTTTTAGACAATGTCCAAAAATCGTCCATCAACACGAGTCATTCTTAGACAATGTCCAAAAGTCGTCCATCAACACGAGTCATTTTCAGACAATGTCCAAAAATTGTCCATCAACACGAGTCATTTTTAGACAATGTCCAAAAATCGTCCATCAACACGAGTCATTTTTAGACAATGTCTAAAAATCGTACATCAACCCGAGTCATTTTTAGACAATGTCCAAAAATCGTCCATCAACCCTAGTCGTTTTTAGACAATGTCCAAAAATCGTCCATCAACACAAGTCGTTTTTAGACAAAGTCCAAAAATCGTCCATCAACCCGAGTCATTTTTAAACAATTTCCAAAAATCGTCCTTACACCCGAGTCATTTTTAGACAATGTCCAAAAATCGTCCATCAACACGAGTCATTCTTAGAGAATGTCCAAAAGTCGTCCATCAACCCGAGTCATTTTTAGACAATGTCCAAAAATCGTCCATCAACCCTAGTCGTTTTTAGACAATGTCCAAAAATCGTCCATCAACCCGAGTCATTTTTAGACAATGTCCAAAAATCGTCCATCAACCCGAGTCATTTTTAGACAATGTCTAAAAATCGTCCATCAACCCGAGTCATTTTTAGACAATGTCCAAAAATCGTCCATTACCCCAAGTCAATTTTAGACAATGTCCAAAAATCGTCCATCAACCCGAGTCATTTTTAGACAATGTCCAAAAATCGTCCATCAACCCGAGTCATTTTTAGACAATGTCTAAAAATCGTCCATCAACCCGAGTCATTTTTAGACAATGTCCAAAAATCGTCCATCAACCCGAGTCATTTTTAGACAATGTCTAAAAATCGTCCATAAACCCGAGTCATTTTTAGACAATGTCCAAAAATCGTCCATCAACCCGAGTCATTCTTAGAGAATGTCCAAAAGTCGTCCATCAACACGAGTCATTTTCAGACAATGTCCAAAAATCGTCCATCAAACCGAGTCATTTTTAAACAATGTCCAAAAATCGTCCTTCAACCCTAGTCATTTTTAGACAATGTCCAAAAATCGTCCATTAACCCAAGTCATTTTTAGACAATGTCCAAAAATTGTCAATCGACACGTCATTTTTAGACAATGTCCAAAAATCGTCCTTCAACTCGAGTCATTTTTAGACAATGTCCAAAAATCGTCCATCAACACGAGTCATTTTTAGACAATGTCCAAAAATCCTACATCAACCCGAGTCATTTTTAAACAATGTCTTAAAATCGTCCATCAACCCGAGTCATTTTTAGACAATGTCCAAAAATCGTCCATCAACCCGAGTCATATTTAGACAATGTCCAAAAATTGTCCATCACCCCGAGTCATTTTTAGACAATGTCTAAAAATCGTCCATCAACCCGAGTCATTTTTAGACAATGTCCAAAAATCGTCCATCAAGCCGAGTCATTTTTAGACAATGTCCAAAAATCGTCCATCAACACAAGTCATTTTTAGACAATGTCCAAAAATCGTCCTTACACCCGAGTCATTTTTAGACAATGTCCAAAAATCGTCCATCAACCCGAGTCATTTTTAAACAATTTCCAAAAATCGTCCTTACACCCGAGTCATTCTTAGACAATGTCCAAAAATCGTCCATCAACACGAGTCATTCTTAGAGAATGTCCAAAAGTCGTCCATCAACCCGAGTCATTTTTAGACTGTCCAAAAATCGTCCATCAACCCTAGTCGTTTTTAGACAATGTCCAAAAATCGTCCATTAACCCTAGTCGTTTTTAGACAATGTCCAAAAATCGTCATTCACCTCGAGTCATTTTTAGACAATGTCCAAAAATCGTCCATCAACCCGACTCATTTTTAGACAATGTCCAAAAATTGTCAATCGACACGAGTCATTTTTAGAGAATGTCCAAAAATCGTCCTTCAACTCGAGTCATTTTTAGACAATGTCCAAAAATCGTCCATCAACACGAGTCATTTTTAGACAATGTCCAAAAATCGTACATCAACCCGAGTCATTTTTAGACAATGTCCAAAAGTCGTCCATCAACACGAGTCATTTTCAGACAATGTCCAAAAATTGTCCATCAACACGAGTCATTTTTAGACAATGTCCAAAAATCGTCCATCAACCCGAGTCATATTTAGACAATGTCCAAAAATTGTCCATCACCCCGAGTCATTTTTAGACAATGTCTAAAAATCGTCCATCAACCCGAGTCATTTTTAGACAATGTCCAAAAATCGTCGATCAACACGAGTCATTTTTAGACAATGTCCAAAAATCGTCCATCAACCCGAGTCACTTATAGACAATGTCCAAAAATCGTCCATCAACACGAGTCATTCTTAGACAATGTCCAAAAGTCGTCCATCACCCCGAGTCATTTTTAGACAATGTCTAAATACGTCCATCAACCCGAGTCATTTTTAGACAATGTCCAAAAATCGTCCATCAAGCCGAGTCATTTTTAGACAATGTCCAAAAATCGTCCATCAACACAACTCATTTTTAGACAATGTCCAAAAATCGTCCTTACACCCGAGTCATTTTTAGACAATGTCCAAAAATCGTCCATCATCCCTAGTCGTTTTTAGACAAAGTCCAAAAATCGTCCATCAACCCGAGTCATTTTTAAACAATTTCCAAAAATCGTCCTTACACCCGAGTCATTCTTAGACAATGTCCAAAAATCGTCCATCAACACGAGTCATTCTTAGAGAATGTCCAAAAGTCGTCCATCAATCCGAGTCATTCTTAGAGAATGTCCAAAAGTCGTCCATCAACCCGAGTCATTTTTAGACTGTCCAAAAATCGTCCATCAACCCGAGTCATTTTTAGACAATGTCTAAAAATCGTCCTTCAACCCGAGTCATTTTTAGACAATGTCCAAAAATCGTCCATCAACCTGTCATTTTTAGACAATGTCTAAAAATCGTCCATCAACCCGACTCATTTTTAGACAATGTCCAAAAATTGTCAATCGACACGAGTCATTTTTAGAGAATGTCCAAAAATCGTCCTTCAACTCGAGTCATTTTTAGACAATGTCCAAAAATCGTCCATCAACACGAGTCATTTTTAGACAATGTCCAAAAATCGTACATCAACCCGAGTCATTTTTAGACAATGTCCAAAAGTCGTCCATCAACACGAGTCATTTTCAGACAATGTCCAAAAATTGTCCATCAACACGAGTCATTTTTAGACAATGTCCAAAAATCGTCCATCAACCCGAGTCATATTTAGACAATGTCCAAAAATTGTCCATCACCCCGAGTCATTTTTAGACAATGTCTAAAAATCGTCCATCAACCCGAGCCATTTTTAGACAATGTCCAAAAATCGTCGATCAACACGAGTCATTTTTAGACAATGTCCAAAAATCGTCCATCAACCCGAGTCACTTATAGACAATGTCCAAAAATCGTCCATCAACACGAGTCATTCTTAGACAATGTCCAAAAGTCGTCCATCAACACGAGTCATTTTCAGACAATGTCCAAAAATTGTCCATCAACACGAGTCATTTTTAGACAATGTCCAAAAATCGTCCATCAACACAAGTCATTTTTAGACAATGTCTAAAAATCGTCCATCAACCCGAGTCATTTTTAAACAATTTCCAAAAATCGTCCTTACACCCGAGTCATTTTTAGACAATGTCCAAAAATCGTCCAATAACACGAGTCATTTTTAGACAATGTCCAAAAATCGTCCATCAACCCTAGTCGTTTTTAGACAATGTCCAAAAATCGTCCATCAACCCGAGTCATTTTTAGACAATGTCCAAAAATCGTCCATCAACCCTAGTCGTTTTTAGACAATGTCCAAAAATCGTCATTCACCTCGAGTCATTTTTAGACAATGTCCAAAAATCGTCCATCAACCCGAGTCATTTTTAGACAATGTCCAAAAATCGTCCATCAACCCGAGTCATTTTTAGACAATGTCTAAAAATCGTCCATCAACCCGACTCATTTTTAGACAATGTCCAAAAATTGTCAATCGACACGAGTCATTTTTAGAGAATGTCCAAAAATCGTCCTTCAACTCGAGTCATTTTTAGACAATGTCCAAAAATCGTCCATCAACACGAGTCATTTTTAGACAATGTCCAAAAATCGTACATCAACCCGAGTCATTTTTAGACAATGTCCAAAAGTCGTCCATCAACACGAGTCATTTTCAGACAATGTCCAAAAATTGTCCATCAACACGAGTCATTTTTAGACAATGTCCAAAAATCGTCCATCAACCCGAGTCATATTTAGACAATGTCCAAAAATTGTCCATCACCCCGAGTCATTTTTAGACAATGTCTAAAAATCGTCCATCAACCCGAGTCATTTTTAGACAATGTCCAAAAATCGTCCATCAACCCTAGTCGTTTTTAGACAATGTCCAAAAATTGTCCATCAACACGAGTCATTTTTAGACAATGTCCAAAAATCGTCCATCAACACGAGTCACTTTTAGACAATGTCCAAAAATCGTCCATCAACCCGAGTCATTTTTAGACAATGTCCAAAAATCGTCGATCAACACGAGTCATTTTTAGACAATGTCCAAAAATCGTCCATCAACCCGAGTCACTTATAGACAATGTCCAAAAATCGTCCATCAACATGAGTCATTCTTAGACAATGTCCAAAAATCGTCCATCAACACGAGTCATTTTTAGACAATGTCTAAAAATCGTCCATCAACCCGAGTCATTTTTAAACAATTTCCAAAAATCGTCCTTACACCCGAGTCATTTTTAGACAATGTCCAAAAATCGTCCAATAACACGAGTCATTCTTAGAGAATGTCCCAAAGTCGTCCATCAACCCGAGTCATTTTTAGACAATGTCCAAAAATCGTCCATCAACCCGAGTCATTTTTAGACAATGTCTAAAAATCGTCCATCAACCCGAGTCATTTTTAGACAATGTCCAAAAATCGTCCATCAACCCGAGTCATTCTTAGAGAATGTCCAAAAGTCGTCCATCAACACGAGTCATTTTCAGACAATGTCCAAAAATCGTCCATCAAACCGAGTCATTTTTAAACAATGTCCAAAAATCGTCCTTCAACCCTAGTCATTTTTAGACAATGTCCAAAAATCGTCCATTAACCCGTCATTTTTAGACAATGTCCAAAAATCGTCCATCAACACAAGTCATTTTTAGACAATGTCCAAAAATCGTCCATCATCCCTAGTCGTTTTTAGATAAAGTCCAAAAATCGTCCATCAACCCGAGTCATATTTAGACAATGTCCAAAAATTGTCAATCACCCCGAGTCATTTTTAGACAATGTTTAAAAATCGTCCATCAACCCGAGTCCTTTTTAGACAATGTCCAAAAATCGTCCATCAACCCGAGTCATTTTTAGACAATGTCCAAAAATCGTCCATCAACCCGAGTCCTTTTTAGACAATGTCCAAAAATCGTCCATCAACCCGAGTCATATTTAGTCAATGTCCAAAAATCGTCCATCAACCCGAGTCATATTTAGACAATGTCCAAAAATTGTCAATCACCCCGAGTCATTTTTAGACAATGTTTAAAAATCGTCCATCAACCCGAGTCCTTTTTAGACAATGTCCAAAAATCGTCCATCAACCCGAGTCATATTTAGTCAATGTCCAAAAATCGTCCATCAACCCGAGTTATTTTTAGACAATGTCTTAAAATCGTCCATCAACCCGAGTCATTTTTAGACAATGTCTTAAAATCGTCCATCAACCCGAGTCATTTTTAGACAATGTCCAAAAATCGTCCATCAACCCGAGTCATATTTAGACAATGTCCAAAAATTGTCCATCAACCCGAGTCATTTTTAGACAATGTCCAAAAATCGTCCATCAACCCGAGTCATTTTTAGACAATGTCCAAAAATCGTCGATCAACACGAGTCATTTTTAGACAATGTCCAAAAATCGTCCATCAACCCGAGTCACTTATAGACAATGTCCAAAAATCGTCCATCAACACGAGTCATTCTTAGACAATGTCCAAAAATCGTCCATCAACCCGAGTCATTTTTAGACAATGTCCAAAAATCGTCGATCAACACGAGTCATTTTTAGACAATGTCCAAAAATCGTCCATCAACCCGAGTCACTTATAGACAAAGTCCAAAAATCGTCCATCAACCCGTCATTTTTAGACAATGTCCAAAAATTGTCAATCGACACGAGTCATTTTTAGACAATGTCCAAAAATCGTCCTTCAACTCGAGTCATTTTTAGACATTGTCCAAAAATCGTCCATCAACACGAGTCATTTTTAAACAATGTCCAAAAATCGTCCTTCAACCCTAGTCATTTTTAGACAATGTCCAAAAATCGTCCATTAACCCGAGTCATTTTTAGACAATGTCCAAAAATTGTCAATCGACACGAGTCATTTTTAGACAATGTCCAAAAATCGTCCTTCAACTCGAGTCATTTTTAGACAATGTCCAAAAATCGTCCATCAACACGAGTCATTTTTAGACAATGTCCAAAAATCGTACATCAACCCGAGTCATTTTTAGACAATGTCTTAAAATCGTCCATCAACCCGAGTCCTTTTTAGACAATGTCCAAAAATCGTCCATCAACCCGAGTCATATTTAGTCAATGTCCAAAAATTGTCCATCACCCCGAGTCATTTTTAGACAATGTCTAAAAATCGTCCATCAACCCGAGTCATTTTTAGACAATATCCAAAAATCGTCCATCAACCCGAGTCATTTTTAGACAATGTCCAAAAATCGTCCATCAACACGAGTCATTCTTAGACAATGTCCAAAAGTCGTCCATCAACACGAGTCATTTTCAGACAATGTCCAAAAATTGTCCATCAACACGAGTCATTTCTAGACAATGTCCAAAAATCGTCCATCAACCCGAGTCATTTTTAGACAATGTCCAAAAATCGTCCATCAACCCGAGTCATTTCTAGACAATGTCCAAAAATCGTCCATCAACCCGAGTCATTTTTAGACAATGTCCAAAAATCGTCCATCAACCCGAGTCGTTTTTAGACAATGTCCAAAAATCGTCATTCACCTCGAGTCATTTTTAGACAATGTCTAAAATCGTCTATAAACATGAGCCGTTTTTAGACAATGTCCAAAAATCGTCTATAAATACAAGTCATTTTTAGACAATGTCCAAAAATCATTCGTGAACACGAGTCATTTTTCGACAATGTCCAAAAATCGACTATAACGATTTTTGGACATTGTCTAAAAATGACTCGTGTTTATGAACGATTTCCGACATTGTCTAAAAATGACTCGGGATTATAGACGATTTTTGGACATTGTCGAAAAATGACTCGTGTTCACGAATGATTTTTGGACATTGTCTAAAAATGACTTGTGATTATAGACAATTATTGGACATTGTCTAAAAATGGCTCATGTTTATAGACGATTTTTGGACATTGTCTAAAAATGACTCGGGATTATAGTCGATTTTTGGACATTGTCTAAAAATAACTCGTGATTATAGACGATTTTTGGACATTGTTTAAAACAAACTCGTGATTATAGACGATTTTTGGACATTGTTTAAAAATGACTCATGTTTTCGGATGATTTTTGCACATTGTCTAAAAATGACTCGTGATTATAGACGATTTTTGGACATTGTCTAAAAATGACTCGTATTTATAGACGATTTTTGGACATTGTCTAAAAATGACTCGTGATTATAGACGATTTTTGGACATTGTCTAAAAATGACATGTTTTCGGATGATTTTTGGACATTATCTAAAAATGACTCAAGTTTATAGACGATTTTTGGACATTGTCTAAAAATGACTCATGTTTGTGGACGATTTTTGGACATTGTCTAAAAATGACTCGTGTTTGTGGACGATTTTTGGACATTGTCTAAAAATGATTCGTGTTTATAGACGATTTTTGGACATTGTCTAAAAATGACTCGTGTTTATGAATAATTTTTGGACATTGTCTAAAAATGACTCATGTTTGTGGACGATTTTTGGACATTGTCTAAAAATGACTCGTGATTATAGACGATTTTTGGACATTGTCTAAACATGACTCGTGATTATAGACGATTTTTGGACATTATCTAAAAATGACTTGTGATTATAGACGATTTTTGGACATTGTCTACGAATGACACGTGTTTGTGGACGATTTTTGAACATTATCTAAAAATGAATCAAGTTTTCGGATGATTTTTGGACATTGTCTAAACATGACTCGTGTTTATAGACGATTTTTGGACATTGTCTAAAAATGACTCGTGTTTGTGGACGATTTTTGGACAATTTCTAAACATGACTCGTGTTTATAGACGATTTTTGGACATTATCTAAAAATGAATCGTGGTTAAAGACGATTTTTGGACATTGTCTAACAATAACTCATGTTTATGGACGATTTTTGGACATTGTCTAAAAATGACTCGTGTTTGTGGACTATTTTTGGACATTGTCTAAACATGACTCGTGATTATAGACCATTTTTGGACATTGTCTAAACATGACTCGTGATTATAGACGATTTTTGGACATTATCTAAAAATGACTCATGTTTTCCAATGATTTTTGGACATAGTCTAAAAATGACTTGTGATTATAGACGATTTTTGGACATTGTCTACGAATGACACGTGTTTGTGGACGATTTTTGAACATTATCTAAAAATGAATCAAGTTTTCGGATGATTTTTGGACATTGTCTAAAAATGACTCGTGTTTATGAACGATTCTTGGACATTGTCTAAAAATGACTCGTGTTTATGAACGATTCTTGGACATTGTCTAAAAATGACTCGAGTTTATGAACGATTTTGGGACATTGTCTAGAAATGACTCGTGTTTATGAACGATTTTTGGACATTGTCTAAAAACGACTCGTGTTTATGAATGATTTTTGGACATTGTCTAAAAATGACTCGTGTTTATGAACGATTCTTGGACATTGTTTAAAAATGACTTATTTATAGACGATTTTTGGACATTGTCTAAACATGACTCGTGTTTATAGACGATTTTTGGACATTATCTAAAAATGAATCGTGGTTAAAGACGATTTTTGGACATTGTCTAAACATGACTCATGTTTGTGGACGATTTTTGGACATTGTCTAAAAATGACTCGTGTTTGTGGACGATTTTTGGACATTGTCTAAAAATGACTCGTGTTTGTGGACGATTTTTGGACATTGTCTAAACATGACTCGTGATTATAGACGATTTTTGGACATTATCTAAAAATGACTTGTGATTATAGACGATTTTTGGACATTATCTAAAAATGAATCGTGGTTAAAGACGATTTTTGGACATTGTCTAAACATGACTCGTGTTTATGAATGATTTTTGGACATTGTCTAAAAATGACTCATGTTTGTGGACGATTTTTGGACATTGTCTAAAAATGACTCATGTTTTCCAATGATTTTTGGACATTGTTTAAACGTGACTCGTGTTTATGGACGATTTTTGGACATTGTCTAAAAATGACTCGTGTTTATTAACGATTCTTGGACATTGTCTAAAAATGACTCGAGTTTATGAACGAATTTGGGACATTGTCTAGAAATGACTCGTGTTTATGAACGATTTTTGGACATTGTCTAAAAACGACTCATGTTTATGGACGATTTTTAGACATTGTCTAAGAATGAATCGTGTTAATGAATGATTTTTGGACATTGTCTAAAAATGACTCGTGTTTATAGACGATTTTTGGACATTGTCTAAAAATGACTCGTGTTTGTGGACGATTTTTGGACATTGTCTAAACATGACTCAAGTTTATAGACGATTTTTGGACATTGTCTAAAAATGACTCATGT
The DNA here is from genome assembly GCA_034766995.1 of Acanthacorydalis orientalis. Classification (NCBI taxonomy): domain Eukaryota; kingdom Metazoa; phylum Arthropoda; class Insecta; order Megaloptera; family Corydalidae; genus Acanthacorydalis; species Acanthacorydalis orientalis. The sequence continues at coordinate 34,486,157 of CM068318.1, read as the reverse complement.
TTTCCAATGATTTTTGGACATTGTTTAAACGTGACTCGTGTTTATGGACGATTTTTGGACATTGTCTAAAAATGACTCGTGATTATAGACGATTTTTGGGCATTGTCTAAAGTGACTCGTGTTTATGAATGATTTTTGAACATAGTCTAAAAAATGACTCGTATTTGTGGACGATTTTTGGACATTGTCTAAAAATGACTCGTGTTTGTGGACGATTTTTGGACATTGTCTAAACATGACTCGTGTTTATAGACGATTTATGGACATTGTCTAAAAATGACTCGTGTTTATGAATGATTTTTGGACATTGTCTAAAAATGACTCGTGTTTGTGGACGATTTTTGGACATTGTCTAAAAATGACTCGTGTTTATGAATGATTTTTGGACATTGTCTAAAAATGACTCGTTTGTGGACGATTTTTGGACATTGTCTAAAAATGACTCAAGTTTATAGACGATTTTTGGACATTGTCTAAAAATGACTCATGTTTTCCAATGATTTTTGGACATTGTTTAAACGTGACTCGTGTTTATGGACGATTTTTGGACATTGTCTAAAAATGACTCGTGATTATAGACGATTTTTGGACATTGTCTAAAGTGACTCGTGCTTATGAATGATTTTTGAACATTGTCAAAAAATGACTCGTGTTTATAGACTATTTTTGGACATTGTCTAAAAATGACTCGTGTTTATGGACGATTTTTGGACATTGTCTGAAAATGACTCGTGTTTATAGACTATTTTTGGACATTGTCTAAAAATGACTCGTGTTTATGAACAATTTTTGGACATAGTCTAAAAATGACTCGTATTTGTGGACGATTTTTGGACATTGTCTAAAAATGAATCGTTTTCCAATGATTTTTGGACATTGTTTAAACGTGACTCGTGTTTATGGACGATTTTTGGACATTGTCTAAAAATGACTCGTGATTATAGACGATTTTTGGACATTGTCTAAAGTGACTCGTGCTTATGAATGATTTTTGAACATTGTCTAAAAATGACTCGTGTTTATGGACGATTTTTGGACATTGTCTGAAAATGATTCGTGTTTATGGACTATTTTTGGACATTGTCTAAAAATGACTCGTGTTTGTGGACGATTTTTGGACATTGTCAAAAAATGACTCGTGTTTATAGACTATTTTTGGACATTGTCTAAAAATGACTCGTGTTTATGGACGATTTTTGGACATTGTCTAAAAATGACTCAAGTTTATAGACGATTTTTGGGCATTGTCTAAAGTGACTCGTGTTTATGAATGATTTTTGAACATAGTCTAAAAAATGACTCGTATTTGTGGACTATTTTTGGACATTGTCTAAAAATGACTCGTGTTTGTGGACGATTTTTGGACATTGTCAAAAAATGACTCGTGTTTATAGACGTGTTTTGGACATTGTCTAAAAATGACTCGTGTTTATGAGCAATTTTTGGACATAGTCTAAAAATGACTCGTGTTTATGAATGATTTTTGGACATTGTTTAAAGTGACTCGTGTTTATGAATGATTTTTGGACATTGTCTAAAAATGACTCAAGTTTATAGACGATTTTTGGACATTGTCTAAAAATGACTCATGTTTTCCAATGATTTTTGGACATTGTTTAAACGTGACTCGTGTTTATGGACGATTTTTGGACATTGTCTAAAAATGACTCGTGATTATAGACGATTTTTGGACATTGTCTAAAGTGACTCGTGTTTATGAATGATTTTTGAACATTGTCTAAAAATGACTCGTGTTTATGGACGATTTTTGGACATTGTCTAAAAATGACTCGTGTTTATGGACTATTTTTGGACATTGTCTAAAAATGACTCGTGTTTGTGGACGATTTTTGGACATTGTCTAAACATGACTCAAGTTTATAGACGATTTTTGGACATTGTCTAAAAATGACTCATGTTTTCCAATGATTTTTGGACATTGTTTAAACGTGACTCGTGTTTATGGACGATTTTTGGACATTGTCTAAAAATGACTCGTGATTATAGACGATTTTTGGGCATTGTCTAAAGTGACTCGTGTTTATGAATGATTTTTGAACATAGTCTAAAAAATGACTCGTATTTGTGGACGATTTTTGGACATTGTCTAAAAATGACTCGTGTTTGTGGACGATTTTTGGACATTGTCTAAACATGACTCGTGTTTATAGACGATTTTTGGACATTGTCTAAAAATGACTCGTGTTTATGAATGATTTTTGGACATTGTCTAAAAATAACTCATGTTTATGGACGATTTTTGGACATTGTCTAAAAATGACTCGTGTTTATGAATGATTTTTGGACATTGTCTAAAAATGACTCATGTTTGTGGACGATTTTTGGACATTGTCTAAAAATGACTCAAGTTTATAGACGATTTTTGGACATTGTCTAAAAATGACTCATGTTTTCCAATGATTTTTGGACATTGTTTAAACGTGACTCGTGTTTATGGACGATTTTTGGACATTGTCTAAAAATGACTCGTGATTATAGACGATTTTTGGACATTGTCTAAAGTGACTCGTGTTTATGAATGATTTTTGAACATTGTCTAAAAATGACTCGTGTTTATGGACTATTTTTGGACATTGTCTAAAAATAACTCGTTTGTGGACGATTTTTGGACATTGTCTAAAAATGACTCGTGTTTGTGGACGATTTTTGAACATTGTCAAAAAATGACTCGTGTTTATAGACTATTTTTGGACATTGTCTAAAAATGACTCGTGTTTATGGACGATTTTTGGACATTGTCTGAAAATGACTCGTGTTTATAGACTATTTTTGGACATTGTCTAAAAATGACTCGTGTTTATGAACAATTTTTGGACATAGTCTAAAAATGACTCGTATTTGTGGACGATTTTTGGACATTGTCTAAACATGACTCGTGTTTATAGACGATTTTTGGACATTATCTAAAAATGAATCGTGGTTAAAGACGATTTTTGGACATTGTCTAAACATGACTCATGTTTGTGGACGATTTTTGGACATTGTCTAAAAATGACTCGTGTTTATGGACGATTTTTGGACATTGTCTGAAAATGATTCGTGTTTATGGACTATTTTTGGACATTGTCTAAAAATGACTCGTGTTTGTGGACGATTTTTGGACATTGTCAAAAAATGACTCGTGTTTATAGACTATTTTTGGACATTGTCTAAAAATGACTCGTGTTTATGGACGATTTTTGGACATTGTCTGAAAATGACTCGTGTTTATAGACTATTTTTGGACATTGTCTAAAAATGACTCGTGTTTATAGACGTGTTTTGGACATTGTCTAAAAATGACTCGTGTTTATGAGCAATTTTTGGACATAGTCTAAAAATGACTCGTGTTTATGAATGATTTTTGGACATTGTTTAAAGTGACTCGTGTTTATGAATGATTTTTGGACATTGTCTAAAAATAACTCATGTTTATGGACGATTTTTAGACATTGTCTAAAAATGAATCGTGTTTATGAACGATTTTTGGACATTGTCTAAAAATGATTCGTGTTTATGAACGATTCTTGGACATTGTTTAAAAATGACTTTTATTTATAGACGATTTTTGGACATTGTCTAAAAATGGCTCATGTTTATAGACGATTTTTGGACATTGTCTAAAAATGACTACTGTTTAAGGATGATTTTTGGACATTGTCTAAAAATGACTCGTGTTTATGAATGATTTTTGGGCATTGTCTAAAAATGACTCGTGTTTATGGACGATTTTGGACATTGTCTAAAAATGACTCAAGTTTATAGACTATTTTTGGCCACTGTTTAAAAATGACTCATGTTTGTGGACGATTTTTGGACATTGTCTAAAAATGACTCGTGTTTGTGGACTATTTTTTGACATTGTCTAAACATGACTCGTGATTATAGACGATTTTTGGACATTGTCTAAACATGACTCGTGATTATAGACGATTTTTGAACATTATCTAAAAATGACTTGTGATTATAGACGATTTTTGGACATTGTCTACGAATGACACGTGTTTGTGGACGATTTTTGAACATTATCTAAAAATGAATCAAGTTTTCGGATGATTTTTGGACATTGTTTAAACATGACTCGTGTTTATAGACGATTTTTGGACATTGTCTAAAAATGACTCGTGTTTGTGGACGATTTTTGGACATTGTCTAAACATGACTCGTGTTTATAGACGATTTTTGGACATTACCTAAAAATGAATCGTGGTTGAAGACGATTTTTGGACATTGTCTAAAAATAACTCATGTTTGTGGACGATTTTTGGACATTGTCTAAAAATGACTCGTGATTATAGACGATTTTTGGACATTATCTAAAAATGACTCATGTTTTCCAATGATTTTTGGACATAGTCTAAAAATGACTTGTGATTATAGACGATTTTTGGACATTGTCTACGAATGACACGTGTTTGTGGACGATTTTTGAACATTATCTAAAAATGAATCAAGTTTTCGGATGATTTTTGGACATTGTCTAAAAATGACTCGTGTTTATGAACGATTCTTGGACATTGTCTAAAAATGACTCGTGTTTATGAACGATTTTTGGACATTGTCTAAAAATGACTCGTGTTTATTAACGATTCTTGGACATTGTCTAAAAATGACTCGAGTTTATGAACGATTTTGGGACATTGTCTAGAAATGACTCGTGTTTATGAACGATTTTTGGACATTGTCTAAAAACGACTCGTGTTTATGAATGATTTTTGGACATTGTCTAAAAATGACTCGTGTTTATGAACGATTTTTGGACATTGTCTAAAAATGATTCGTGTTTATGAACGATTCTTGGACATTGTTTAAAAATGACTTTTATTTATAGACGATTTTTGGACAATGTCTAAAAATGGCTCATGTTTATAGACGATTTTTGGACATTGTCTAAAAATGACTACTGTTTAAGGATGATTTTTGGACATTGTCTAAACATGACTCGTGTTTATAGACGATTTTTGGACATTATCTAAAAATGAATCGTGGTTAAAGACGATTTTTGGACATTGTCTAAAAATAACTCATGTTTGTGGACGATATTTGGAAGAAGCCGAAAAATAACTTGTGTCTGACGAAGATTTTTAGACATTGTCCAAAAATCACAGTGGATGACAAATAATTTTTGGAAGAAGCCGGAAAATAACTTGTGTCTGACGAAGATTTTTAGACACTGTCCGAAAATCACAGTGGATGACAAATAATTTTTGGCAGAAGCCGGAAAATAACTTGTGTCTGACGAAGATTTTAGACATTATCTAAAAATAACAGTGGATGATGGTCATATATTTTGACCAGGCCGAAAAATTACTTGCGACTTGATAATCAGTTTTAGACATTGTCTAAAAATCACAGATGATGAAAGCGAATGTTTGCAAGAGGTCGAAAAATCACTCGTGTTTGACGAAGATTTTTAGACATTGTCTAAAAATCACAGTGGATGATGGACATATATTTTGACTAGGCCGAAAAATCATCTGTCTTGACAATCATTTTTAGACATTGTCTAAAAATCACATGCGATGATAGGCATTGTTTACAAGAGGCCGAAAAATCACATGTGTTTGACGAACATTTTTAGACATTGTCCAAAAATCACATTGGACAACAAATAATTTTTGGATGAAGCAGGTTAATCACTTGTGTCTGACGGTGATTTTAGACACTGTCTAAAAATAAGAGTGGATGATGGACATATATTTTGGCCAGGCCTAACAATCACCTGTCTTGACAATCATTTTTAGACATTGTCTAAAAATCACAGGTGATGTTAGGCAATGTTTGCAAAAGATCGAAAAATCACTTGTGTCTGACGAAGATTTTTAGACATTGTCTAAAAATCACAAGCGATGATAGACATATCACTTGTCTGACGTGGATTCTTAGACATTGTCTAAAAATCACCGTGGATGACAAATAATTTCTGGAAGACGCTGGAAAATAATTTATGTCTGTCGGCTGTTTTTAGACATTGTCCAAAAATCACAGGCGATGAAAGACATATTTTGACGACGCCGAAAAATCACTTTTGTCTTGACAACCATTTTTAGACATTGTTCAAAAATCACAGAGCGATGATAGACAATATATGGAAGAGGCAGAAAACTCACTTGTGTCTGATGGAGACCAGACATTGTCCAAAAATCACAAGCGATGATAGATATATATTTTGATGAGACCTAAAAATCACTTTTGTATGACGAAAATTTTTAGACATTGTCTAAAAATTATAGTGGATAATATACATATACTTTAGCGAAGCCGAAAAATCACTTGTCTTGACAATCATTTTTAGACATTGTCCAAAAATCACAGACAATGATAGATATATATTTTGAAGTCGAAAAATCACTTATGGAGAATTTACACAGTCCAAAAAATAACAGGCGACGATAGAAAATGTTTGTAAGAGGTAGAAAAATCACTTGTCTAACGGAGATTTTTAGACATTATCCAAAAATTATAGCCGATGATAGACATATATTTTGACAAGGCCGAAAAACCATTTATCTGACGGAGTCTCTTAGAAATTGTTTTAAAATTACAGTGGATGACAAACAATTTTTGGAAGAGGTCGAAATATCACTTGTGTCTGACAGTGATTTTTAGTCATTGTACAAAAATCACAGACGATGATAGACATTTACTTTGACGAGGCCGAAAAATCACTTTTAGACATTGTTTAAAAACCACAGTGGATGACAAATAATGTTTGGAAGAGTCTGAAAAGTCATTTGTGTTTGACGGTGATTTTTAGATATTGTCTAAAAATCGCAAAAGATAGAGCTATATTTCGATGAGACCGAAAAACATATGCATGCATAAACACACACACACGTCTCATTTCATCAGATATATAGAGAGAATGGATAACCAACTTTTGAAGGTATGATATTAAGATTTTTGAAATGAAACTAACTATGTTAGATATAAATTTTTAAGGCCGGGACGAAAAAGTGTTACAGAAGTTGTTTTGAGGTGGAGAAGGGGATCAAGACATAGAGAGGATGCTTATGAGGAGGCTTATACCTAAATGGCAGAAGCAAACAATGGTTTAGTTAACACTGTCGCTCCGTTCATAAATATGACTGTTACACAATCCCAGTTATTTGGTGTGACAGTGACAGCATTTGGCGAATTCTGCGTTGCCGAGTGTAAAATGACAGACGAAAAGAGGGAAAAGCAATTGTAATTGTGGGGATTTACTATTCTCTGAATTAAAAAAAAGCATGATATGATCTGCTTTATACACCGTTCATTACCATCATAAACTTAGGGAGGTACAGTGATCCTTGGCAAAGAAGAGGATAAACTACCAATGATTCTCAATGGAGATATTATGCCAATTTTGTTTTGAAGATTCAGCAATAATTGTTAATTTTCTACATGAAAAACTTAATTTAAGTATGAATACTGATCCCATAATAACAATGACAAAATCGGGTACTACTAGGTCTTCTTCTTATACTAAATTCCATCTTTTGTTCTCTCTCCTACACTAACTCTTAAAATAATAATAAACAAAATCGAAACCATTTATTAATCATGCATGATACCATGTTCTTAAAACTCAACTAACAGCAAAGATTACACTTCTGATGTACATGCTGTAACAAGCACCCTTTTTTTGTATGAACAACAATAGTCTTTCTCCTTATTCAAATTTTATTTCATAATTAAACAAACATATTTATTATTTATT
>CM068318.1:34398455-34470955 GCA_034766995.1 Acanthacorydalis orientalis | reverse complement strand
GAGAGTCTTATTCGTGCGGTCAACCAGAGGAGTTGACTTTAATATTTGCACTAGTCCACAATAGAACAAGTTCACAATTCGGAATCGGATCTGCATTGATTCATTACTTAAAATAAAATACACTTATTATTAAATTAATAAGTGCGTGCAGTTTGACATTGCAGAAGGTCTGCATATGTTTGCTGCACCAACTCAATCTTGTACACATACAATTGTATGAAAATGTCCAGAAAAAAATACTAATAAAATATTTACTTATATTATACGATATATATATATATATATATATATATATATATATATATATATATATATATTTATATTATACGATATATATATATATATATATATATATATATATATATATATATCCAATCCAACAAAACTGGAAATTATACACACAAACTATAATTGTATAAAAATGTCCAGAAAAAGACCATCACAAAACATTTTTCTATAGAAATGTATAGAAAATAATACTAATTAAAAATATTTATTTACCCGTCACGCATGCCTAGAAGATATACGCCAGCATAAAAATTGTAAAAAAAAACACTATACACAATTATTTAAAAATGGCCAGAGAACAGTATCAATAAAATATTTATGTATTTACTTACATTACACATGAAAGTTATACCGCTAGCATAGGTACACATTCACTACACACATTTGTAGAAAAATATACAGAAAATAGTATCAATCAAAGCTTTATCTGCTTATTTACAAGACAGACACATGGGTACTAATGAAAGAGCAATTTATTTATTTATCAATGTGACGGACATATGGGTACCTATAAAATATTTAGGCACCAATAAAATATGCCCAGGCAGGCACGCACGCGCAGTAGGCAATAAAAGCATAACTAGTATTTATTTTTTATATAATGATATTCTTAATCCAGAAATAGGAAATTATGAAATAAATTTATGCTTGAATGACAGAAAATATATACTCGTAATAGATATAAATTTATGTAAGAAAAATTACAAAGTGTATTAATTTTATAAACATTAATGTTACAATCATAAACAATTAAACATTTACTGACATATTATCCATTTGTCATATAATGCTACTATATATTGAAATTTTTGGTGTTCTCAAAATGTTTACATAAAAGTTGTGTAATAATTTAATTATTTTTCTGATATGAATAGCAAATATACATTGTAAATAATTTAATATTAATACTTGTACATAATATTATATGTATTTATTAAACAAATGTCATTTCATTTCAATTCTTTAAAGGTTCTTGGTGTGCAGCTGTATGAATTTGTTTAGATATTGTAACTTACAGGTGTATGATGATGAATGTATTTCTATATCATGTAACTTGTTTAAAAATATACAAGTATAATTTAGTTTTAAAGTAAGAACTTTTTATGCATGAAATTTAAATGAGTAATTTTATTAAATTTATAATAAAAATTCAATTATGTTGAAGTGAAAAAAAAAATAGATTGAATTTAATTGAATGAATGTGTTTAAAAACCTCAAATATACTATTCTTGACATAATTAACAATTCAAAACTTTAATACCTTATTATATGATTTTTATGAACGTGTATGTTATTTAACTGAAAAATGTACATTTTATATACAACACGAAAAAGCTGAATTAATAACGAAAATAATGATTTGTATCTTAAAGCTTCAATTGTCAATTCATTTACTTATATTGCTCTGCAAGTTATATTATCAAAATAATATATATATTTTTTAATATTATACTTAATAAGGCTACCAGTGAACTCAATCTATTTTATAAATAAAATATATTTTTTAAAATATCAATCACGAACTTACTTTTCACTAGTACTGCCACCATTTCCTTCATTACTCGTAAATGTAGATTCTTCTGAACCAATAGAGTTTAAAGAATTACATTCTCGTTGCCTTCGTTCTTCCCATTGTGCTCTCACTTCATCTTGTACACGTCTTTTTAATTCAGATACACGTTTTCTTTCTTCTTCAATAACTTGTGATCCTTGAAATAAAAATATATTAAAATAATTTAATACTGAAAAGTTGAAATAGTTCACAAGCATTTACCTTGCTGTACAAGATGTAATTGTCGATTTCGTTCTATCTCTTTTAATGACTCTATAGTTTTCCTACCCAAAGAACCAGTATTTTCCCCCATGTCTATCGGTGCATTTGATGTCACTTTACTAATTCTATCTATATCATCCTGGCTAGGATATTTAGAATCTTTACTCAAGTTTCCTGTTTCATGTGATTTTTTATTATTAAGGAGACTTTCATGAAACGATAAAGACATAATATCTGGAACATTACTTTGACTAGCATTACAACAATCGTTTAACGATATTCCGTGAAATGATCGAGACATAACATCGGAAGTGTCCTTATTCGATAAGTCACTTCTTTGTTCGTTTTGATACATCTGTGAAGATATATTATTATTTTGACTAGAAGTAGAAGTTTTATTGGTGGCCCTTTTTCTATCTTGTGTTGTCTGATCATAATTATTCCTATCTGATCTACTGTCGGTTTGATGTTTTTTAACATCATGATCTGCATGCTGCAATTTATTGTTAAGTAATGTATTATTAGGCTCTTTTTGACTTTTACGGTAAAAATCTACAGCATCACTACTATCATCATCACTTAACAATTCATTATCAGAAAAATTATCTATCATTTTTTGACCTGACACAGATTCTAATTCACAATTCAAAACCCTTAATCTATTACGCAAATCTTTAAGGTTTCTTAAATAACTGATTAACTGTCTTTCAAGTCGCTTCATTTCATGATTTGAATAATCAAATGTTGTCTTCTTTTGATTATCAAGATCTAATATTTGAGACTTTTTTTGTTCAATTTTGTATGAAAGATCTTGAATTTCTCGCTGCAATTCTTCTCGTGTTGCTAACATATTAGCTTCTTCTTCAAGATGATGAAATTCTAAATCTTCAAAACATTTACGTTCGGTTTCTAGAGCCTCTTGAGCATTTGACAGTTTTTCATTCATTTCTAAATACTTTGATGAATTTTTATCTAATACTGAAACATCTTTTTCTAGTCTGAATAAAATAAAAAGAACTAGATTAATATGCTTTCCCATTTATATTTAAATAGAATATATTATTTTTAAAAAAATTACTTACTGAGATACTGCCTCCTGTGCATTTTGTAATTTTTTCCTTGTTTCTCGTTGTTGACGTTCTTGGTGCATTCGATTATCTTCCATTTCCTTTTCCATTTGACGTGCTCGATCTTGTAATGAAATTCGCCCTTGTTCTAATTTTTTCAAAACATTTACTTCAGATTGATGTTCCCCTGATAGTAATGACTTTTCCAATTCCAACTGTAAACAAATGTATACTTTATAAAAAGAAGCATTTTTTTAGTATACCTTTTTTATTATGTATTTATGGTAAATTTAATTATTTCTGAAATATTTTCTATAATTTTTTGTTTCATACATATTTATAGATGTAAGAATGCATATATATTTTTTTACCTCTCTTAATAATTCTTCCTCTTGTATTTCAATATCTGCTATTTTTTTCTTCATATTCATAATTGCTAATTGAATTTCATTTCTTTCTGATAATAACATATCCATACTTTTATTCTTCTCTTCATTTATTCTTTGGTCTGAGGACATATCCGGTATGTAATTTTTATCCCACTCTTCGGATTTTGCAACTTGTTTATGAACAGTAAATTCTTTGATCTGTTCAACATTTTCATTAACTTTTTTACTTTTTGCATTTCTATCACAATCAATATTTGTAAAATTATTATGTGCTTTATGATTTAAACTACTCTTTAAATTAGACACTTCATGTATTAAATTTTCATTCATAAAACAATCCGATATATTTTTCATATTTGTGTTGTTACTACTAGTTGAACCAATGTTTGATGATGAATAATTTACATGAATATTTTTTTCGTCTGATTTACTCTGACCTGATAATCGATCACACATTTCGACAAAGTCATAATCATGCTGATCATAATTATTTATACTTTGTTTTTCTCTTGATGAACTATGAAATAAAAAAAAAATAGTTATTAATGTATGTAATGAATAAATATAACATTAAATATACCATCTACAACATACCCATAACTGTCTTTATGTGCTGTAACATATGTTTTTATCCGTGTTCTGGGGGATTGTGGATGGTAATTCATATTTCCGCTTTGGTTTGCAATTACAACATTTTCATATGGGCTATTAACACTCCTTACTGAATTTGCAAATTGGGTAGAAATATTTTCATATCTCATATTTGTCGTGTCCATACTTGGGAATTTATTAATAGAAACATTCTCGTAAGAGTTAAGATTATTTCTTGTGCACCAAGTGTTTTTAGATGGTTGATTTAAGTTTGTTGGGTCTATGTCGAATTTAAATACAGGTTCATCTGTAACTTGATAAGCTGGTGATCTTTTATCACGTGGTAAAGACCCATTTGTTTTTATTCTACAATACAAAAAATTATTTCACTTCATTACTCTTATAAATCATTCACATATGTACACTCTATATATTATACATTACCTATTAGGAGTAAGTACAGGTTTCATTACACGTTCATTTTGTGCTTGTTTTTCATACTCAGCACACATATTTAGAATTTCTTCAAGGCGTGCTTGCTCGGCCTTTTCTGTCTCTTGTTCTTGCATTCTTTCTTCAAGTGCCTAATTCAATAGAAAAATGTGATTTATGTGTATTTAGGTACTAAAAAAATAAAATTATTACTTGATTTCTTTTTTGTTCTGCTTCATTTCTCCGTACAGTAAGATCTTCAATGCTTCCAGATATACCCATTACAGGCTGTTTTGATTTATTTAGTTCACTTAAAGATCCACTTTTTCGTCTAAATGAATAAGATGGCTCTTGTACTGGTGAAGTAGGACTAGGAGTTGTTGAAGATGTACTTTTGTACGAAAGATTTCGATTGTAATACGGTGAAGGTGTCATTAATTTATTATCTGGTAACGGTTTACTGTTGATACAATTATTTAAAACATACTTATCGACATTCATATTGGAATTATAATTTTTTGACGATTGGGAACCTAAATCAGATACTAAATTTGGATTTGATCCACTAACACTTCTATATGAAACATCTTGAATTGAATTTGAATTCTGACATGATACTGGTACAGTATACATACTTTGAGACATTTCATTAACGTTAATATAACTGTTTTCTTTCGAATTTCTCTTTGGTATACACCCGTTTTCAAATATGACTACAGCAGCACCCGTTTTGTGTTTACTTAAATCAATAATTCTTGGTTTTTGTTCTCCTTGGTTTTTTTCATTCATATGACATACATTTTCTGAATAATTCACTGCAGAGTTCTGCAGATTTTTATACAAACTTGTTGGCGACTTCCCAAGAATATCTTTAGCAGGAGCATTTACAGTAACAAGATCACTAGTAAAAACTTTCGGAGAGTACGATTGTTCTTTCGACTGATACGTTGATTTTTTGAGATTCTGAGATGCAATATGTTCGAATTTGAACACTCGACTGAGAAAGGAATTATCTTCGTGTGTTTCACTACTATTATCATTATTTAACGATTCACGAGGGCTTTTTCTGGGAGGTGCTACAGGTGGTTTTCGATGACTACTTGATGTATCTTCTACAGGAGGAGAAAACTGAATAGGACTCATTGATATTCGCATATTTGGTAACACTGATTTCATAAGTTTTGCTTCAGCAGGATGGTTAAAGCGCATGTAATTAGAGCGACCAATAGTTATCATTACACCTTAAAAAAATGAAATTTAACCCATATATTCTCTAAATTAATATAAAAACTTGAAATAAGTAGTTATAAATTATAATTTTTTCATAAAAAAAATTATTGATTATTCTAATTATAAAAATATATCTAATTATTGATTGTTATTGATTATTCTAATAATGATTATGTGTATTTTTATGATTATTATCCCCAAAGCAGTAAGATTTCCTGTACCTTAGCACCCTGAGGATAATGAATTGTCATGAAATGTAAATAAATCATCATCAAAATAGATGATTGTTAAATTTTTGATAAAAAAGCATTGTAAAGAGTGGAAATTTATTTGTGAAAATGAACTTAGTCACAGTATCGAAAACTATTATAATTACGATAAAATTGTAATTTGCTTGTTCTCGTTTCGTCAAGAAAGATTTAGAATAATCACTAATGTAATATTATATTTTTTAGGTGATTAGCAATCTGAACTTCCTGACTATATTATCTACTCTAGACTACCAGATAATCTAGACTCTGTATTTATTTATTTATAACAAAAATGCTTCTAAAAATTAAACCGTATCAATCAATTAGTGTTCTGTACTTTTTTATAATTAAAGAACATTTCTATATTATCATATTTAAAAAATTGAGAAATAAAATTTTTTATCATATTTAGAAAATACACTAAAAATAATTAATTAGAATAAAATCAAATACATGGATGCTGTTTTACAGATGAAGATCAGCTGGTTGCTTCGCAGGATAAATCAAATGCCCATATATAGATTTTGAGACTGTAGCTAAATTTACTTTCATAAAGGAATTCTTTTTTCGCCCCACAAACTACACCAAAAAGTTACGATCAAAAATATCCAATAAATTATTATTGATTATTTTCAATGGTCACTTTTGTGCATTTCGATGACAACGCCATCATCCTTAGAGAATAAAGTTACTGAAAAATTTGGATTTTGGCGGTAACTTGGCGCTCTGAGGATGATGGTGTTGCCATTAAAATGCACATAAGCAATAATTGAAAATAATCAATGATAATTTATTGGATATTTTTGATCGACAAATTTTGGTGTGTGGTTTGTGGGATGAAAAAAGGATCATTTGCGAGAGTTCATATATAGGTTTATATCAAGACAAAAAATCATATGCATACAACACTTGCAACGCATCATGCACGCGCGCTCATACATACATACTACAAAGTTTCTGAACAAAAAATGTTCAATAAATTGTTATTGATCATGTTTGATTGTTGCTCATTAAGACGATCAAAAGATCAATAATGATATTTATTGAACATTGACAAGGAAATTTTTATGGTTTGTAAGGTGAAAAAATAATGCAGATGTGAAATTGAATGATTTGTTTAATATACTCGGTACTAGTGATACTTTTAACTTCCAGTTAACATTTCAAATGAAAATCTGGCATTGAACATTAAAGAATGCTAACAAATCCGTTTTAATTATATAGTTAAATAAACTCCACTATTTATTCCCAATTATTATTAATTTTGAACCGCTTTACTTGTTCAAAATATTAATTCAAAATTTGGCAATAAATACAGATTTAACACATTGGCGACGGAAACGGGATTTCTCGTTTTAAGTGATGTGCATGATTTCTTGATTGTTTCCAGATAACGGTATTTTTTTTGCTTTCGAACATTATCAATCCTGTTACTGGGGATATTTTCAATTTGGTTTTTGACTTCGGAGGGACCGGTAAATACATAAAAGTGTTCAAATAATTATAATAAAAATTAATTCTGTTTTAAAATTTCATACTTTCATAATGAATAAGGAAGACATCTTTGCAGAGGAATTTTGTGAATATTTTTCAGATGTACCGAGTAATAGTAAAATTATCGCAGTTTTATTACACACCTTCCAAAATAATTGTATATGTCTAAATTCGCCGGTCCCATGGAAAATTTTAGCAAAACATTAGCGGTCGGCAATTTGCTAATATAATATAGATGGTGCTTTAAGAGCAGAAAACTAACTTACAATTTTATTAATATTGTTATGACTAAAAATAAGATCGTATGTAAAAGACCATTTATTACCTTGTGCGAGACGAGTAGGAGTTGCAACGTGCAATCCATCAACGGTAACATTTTGCGACACGGGGAATAAAGTCACCACACCGTTATTGTTCTCAATATGACAATGGACTGGTTCAACTCCTGTTCCTTGCACTAAAATATCAACGTTACTTCCAGACCCTAATGTAACACGACCTGTAAAAAAACAAATATACTGCAAACATTGCTCATAAAAAAGTGCATATAGTTAATTTAGATAGTTCATAAATTATAAACATTTCACTGTTATGAAATATAATCAAGGAAATTCAATAATACAATTTTTTGTACTTATAGAACCAATATAGTTCGTCTCTTATAAATTATTTTATAAACGTTTTTTTTCCGAGAATGAAAAATCGCCATCGAGATACGCACAAGCAATAAACAAATTACCAATAATCGATAATCAGAAAAAAAAGTAGTTTGTGAGGTAAATGTAAAAAATATTTGTAAAGCAAAGTTACTCATAGTTCATGAAAATATATTGTGCTCAGACCGATGATATATATGAGTGTCAAATAGTTGCACTCTTAAATTTTAATCTTTTCTTTTTTTGTTTTTCCTATCTAACTCCCAGCGTGGGAGTGGTCTCGGTCCATCACTTGCATCCATCTTTGCTACTGGTCAATTTCTTCATCTCTTGGATGGTGCTTCTTTGCTGTCTTCCAAACTATTTTATGTATCCTTCATACATAGTTCTTGGTCACCCTCTTCTTCCTTGGAGACTTGCTTCTAAACATTTTCTCATTTGATCTGCATGCATGTCCACATTACTTCAACTGTCTCTCCTCCAAAATATCTTTCATGCCCAGCACCTCCAAACTTTTCCTAATCCTCTCATTTCTTATGTAGTCTTTCCTTGTTTTCCCTGCTACTCTTCGCAAGAACTTCATTTCCGCTCCCGTCACGTGTCTTATGTGCTTGTCGAGTGTTGTCCAGCTCTCTGCTCCATATAAGATTGTTGGTAGGAACATTGATTTATACATATGCAACTTGGTCTTCTTCTTTACCTCTTTCTTTCCTACCATTGTTTGACTAAGTTAGTAGTAAATTCTGTTCACCTTCTCAACCCGGCTCAGTACTTCTTGATCGATCCTTCGACCTCTGATAATTTTGACTCCAAGGTAGCCGTACTCTACAACCCCCTCTAGTGTCTGATTAGTGTATGTTATATGCAGATCTCAATCCTCATCTCCTCCTATTCTCATTACGTTACTCTTATTTGTATTAATTTCTATTCTTTTTCTTTTAATCTCCCCGTTCCACTCTATGACCATTCGTTGCAAATACTCTTCCGATTCTGCTATGAGAACTACATCATCAGCATAGATAAGGTTCTGTATCAACACTGGTTGCACGCTCCAGTATCCGACAGTTGCTCTGGCAGTTCTTCTTATACAAATTTTGTGGATGAAATTGAAAACAATAACTCATAATTAAGTATTCTACATTACAATACAAAGTTACAATTGTAAATATAAAGCAAAATGAAAATATATTTACTTAGATATAAAATGGAAATTCTTCAAACCCTTTTTAAAGTATTTTTTTATAATACGAAGCCGGTTTCAAGAGTAACTTGCTTGGATATTAGAGACGACAGCTTCAGTTTTAAAGTGTACTTTACTTTTCAACATAATCTGCTCGAAACTCAACGCACTTGCCTCAACGTTTTTCCAGTTTCGCGATTTCCTCATGGAAATGGATTTCTCCGAGGTGTTCAAAATAACCATTTGTAGCCTCTATCGCCTCTTGATTCGATCCAAATCACTTTTCATCACAGAAAATATCAAGTTTTGGGAACAGATGAAAGTTCGAGGGAACCAAATCAGAGGAATACGGTGAATTCAGAAGGATTTCAAACTTCAATTCAATAATGCTTGAATAAGCCGGTGCATTATCACGGTGCAACAACAATTTTTTCTTGGTCATTCCGGGACGGGTTTCCGCGATCACTGCCTTCAACTTATCCAAAAGTGCAACGTGGTATTTAGCCAGCATCTATTTTTACCGTCAAAAAGATAGTCGATCAAGAGAATTCATTTTGCATCCCAGAAAATTGACGCTATCACCTTTCTAGCCGAGTGAAATGTCTTTGCCTTCTTCGGAGCCGTTTCACCGAGTTCATTTCACTGTTATGATTGTGTTTTCGATTCTGATACCTAATGGTAGTGAATTCAAGTTTCGTCCATGCTCACAAAATGTTACATGAAATCTGTTGGATTCTTCTTAAACAGTTTTAATAAGTCGGCCGATGTTCGCGTACGAACTCGTTTCTGTTCTGTAATGAGCAAACGCGGCATCAATCTTGCGGCATCAATCTTGTTCGTACGCAATTCATTATCCAAAATGAAATGAGTTCGTTCATTTGAGACACCTATGACTCCAGCTATCTTGATCACTTTCACTCGTTGGTCGGACAAAACCATATCGTGGACTCTATCGATGATTTCTGGCCTGATAGCTTCTCTTGGGCCTCCTGAGCATGGTTCATCTTCGATGTTCGTTTTGCTACGATTAAATTCATTCATTCAAAGTCGAACAAACTCGTAGGAAACACAGGATTCGCCCAATGTATGAAATATCCGTTGATTTCCTTTTTTTTTTAAAAAAAACTGAATCAAATCTCAAAATTTGATTTTATGTACTTTGAACTTTCCCACCAAACGTTCGTGTTGAAAGAACTGTTGAAACGAAGAATTAATGACAGAATGACTTGCAACTTCACATGCGTTAGTAAAAAGGATTGAATTATATGAAAATATATACAGCTGTCCCCGTCTCTCTTAACGGGTACACATATCAAATTATTTTCCAAACTGCCCTCGTATACGGAGTTTCTTATTAATTATTACTTTATTATTAAACATATAAACAGTCAAAACCATTTTATTTAACGAAATGGCTAATTAAAAATTATAGGTTTCATACAAACAACAATTCAAACCAATAGAGAGCAATGAAAATATGCTGCTTTTTACTTGTATGACAAAAGAAATGAAATAAAAAAATAAGACTATTTATTGCTGGTAAAATTTTAAATACGAGAAAGAAGGATGAACTCCAAAATGTATATAAATATATAACAGCAATATCTAAAGAAGGAAAGAACGCATTACACCTTTATGACATAAAAAACAATATTCAACACAAATATTGTTTTTTATGTAAATGTAATTTTTATGAAAAACCAGATGAATCTGAAATTTCAATCGATTATGTATATCATGTAATGTGAAAAAATATAAAAAAAGTATTACAACATTTATTAAATAATATCTGATGTAAATGATAATTATTATAAATAAAACACGTTAAACAACAACATAACGAGAATGCAACACAAGATAAAATTGTGCTAAAGTTCAAGATATAAAGGTTGATATTTTTTCATTAAAATATCAATTATTCTTTATATTAGATAGAATTGTTTCAAGGGCAAATCTAACAAAATTTAATTATGATACATTTAGTAGCCATCTCGACAATTAATTGTCTTCAAATGAAATATTTATGTGATCAATGAAATGAACTCATTTATTGATACATATAAACTTTTTTTAAGATATTAAGAAAGAACATATATATATATATATATATATATATATATATATATATATATATATATATGTATGTATATATGTATATATGTATATATATATATACAGGCACACTGCGAGTTACGTAAATTTGCAGTTACATAATAAATCTTCAAAATTACAAAAATGAAAATCTTAAGAATATCAGCGTGCATGAACATGTTTGCTGCTTTGCGCAGCTGCGGCTTTATTTTTATTTACAATAAAACCCCAATTGTCTTCTTTTAAAGCAATTTTGTCAAACCTTTGTTGTTTATCCTTAGAACGGAATCGAAACGCAAAACAGAATGCTCTGGTAATAAATCCAAAAAACAAAGGTCTGCAATTATTTTAGAAGAAAAGTTGAAAATAGTTCGTATGTATAAAGACGGGAAAATTCTATCAACAATAGCTCGACCTACTTCGACACTGAATACAATAGTGAAGGATAAAGTTCGCATTGTTGAAAGCATGAAGGGTGCGGTATGTTGGACAGAACAATCATTACCAAGAAGAGGCTGAGCTCGATTTCAGAGATGGAGAAATTGTTATCTCACTGAATCGAGGATCTAACACAGAAGAGGATACTGTTGTGTTTACTAATGATTCACGAGAAGACTAGGTCTTTGTATAAGGATTCATAAGCGAAGGCCGGCATCACAGACACGAAGAGTGCATTTAAAGCTAGTGCTGGATGGTTCCAACGATTCAAGAAGCGTACAAATCTGCACAACATCAAGTTCAAGGATGAAGCAGAAAGTGTAGATACAGATGCGGCAAATAAATTTCCTGAACTTCTAGCTGAAATAATCGAGAAGCGGAAATATTTGCCTGAGCAAATCTTTAATGTCGATGAAATGGTTCTGTTTTGGAATATGATGCCAACAAGGACATGTATTGCAAAAGAGGAAAAATCTATGACTGGATTTAAGGTCACAAAAGATCGGATCACTGTTATGATTGGTGGCAACGCTTCAGAGGACTTGACACTTAACCGATTACAGTGTACCATTCCCAAAGAAACTCTGCGCAGAAATAGACCATAAGTTTAAGCGTTTCACGGAGGGACTGATTTTTTTAGGATCAATTTATGCTCTTGCTTGTCATAATTTGGAAATAAATTCGAATTCGAATTGGATTTCGAAATCTGGGGGCTGCAAATTAACACCAAGAAAACACAATGCATGGTCATTGGGTCAAACGGTCGGGTCATCGAGACGGAAAAAGGTACCATCAAAACAACCTCCCAATACAACTATCTTGGGATTATAATAACATCAGATGGATCATATCAAAAGAACATACTGAATAAAATTGGGAAAGGGAGGGCCATTACTAGCAAGCTGCATTCCGTAATATGGAGTATGGACATCTCGTTAAAAACAAAAAAAAAACAATTATTTCAATCATTCGTAGAAAGCTGTGCCACCTAAATTCCACTCATCATAAAAAAATGATAACTATTGCCAAAAACTATAAATTATTTCCGAGTTATATTAAAGCAATAAGACTGAATAAAGAATGCGAAATAAAAAATTACAAATGTCATATATAATAACCAGGAGGCTTCGCCCCCTACTCGCTACGCTCGCAGATCCCCGAGGAGCTACACCACCGCTCGTTTCGTTCGCTCACGTTAAGTGTTAACAATTTTTGAATGAAAAATGAAATAAAGATATTGTGTAATGAAATTAATTTTTTGATTTTAAACGAAACCGTGCAAATAGTAAAACTGAAAGGAAAACTTATTGTAAATTTATTCTAAAACTACTGCGTACACGATATTCGTAAATTATTTGTGTTCTTTTGTGCCCTGAAATTTGATACCCTGCTTAGAGGTACATTTGGAGAGACCAATAACAAATGGCCGTACCCGAATACTGTTTCATTGGAATCGACGAACATGACGATTTGTGAAACATCGGAAATGATCGGGAATGGAAATGGTTAAGGTGCTACTTCTAGGGTGTAACGGCGGGAAGCGGGGAAGTAGCGAGGAAGTGGTCTATACGAAAAAAAATTTATGGAAACTGTACGATGGAATTATTTTTTATATATAGAAAGACATTACAAATTTTCATTTTCATAAACAAATTTATGTATCGCCTCACAAATGATAAAAAAGTCATCAAAAATATTCAATAAACGATTACATAGAAAAAATAATCTTTTTTATTAGTATTACCTTAGTGCTCTGAGAATAATGACATCGGCATCAAAATGCGCATATGAAACAATCAACAATGATCTAAATTATTTATTAAACGTTTTTGATCTGAAAAAATTTTTGTAGTTTGCGGAATGAGAGAAAAATTAATTTATGAATGTGAGTTTAGTTACAGTGTCAGAACTGTACTATAACAAATTTCTAGTTTAATTTTTGTACGATTTTTGTTCAGAGTTGTTTTTTGTACTTTATCCATATATTATTAAATGGTCGATGAAAATAAAACAATTTTTATAGATTGTTTATAATGAAATATATATGTTAACATAACACAACATACAAAAAAATAAAGTGCCAGTTTGTATAATAAAGTGAACTTTCTCAAGTAACATTAATGTGTAACGTATTTCACCGCGAGACACTATATGATACTTTTCAATATTGATAAAGCCGAAGTTATTTTTAAGAACATCAAGCTGTCAGCACATACTCAAGACGCTCTGCATATCTAATGTGATGAGTTCAGATTATGATTATTCTTATGATATTGTTCTCTTACACAAGATCATTTAAAGAGTGCACGGCTATACAACTCAAACGAAACGACTACCGAAGTTATTTTTATCTCGTTCAGTCTAGCGACGTTCTTCATCATTGTTGTTTATTTTCCTTACTAATTCTGTTTGTCGAGGATGTCGATGCACCACAGGAAGTGAATGTTTGTCAGCGACATGCCGATCATATAAAATGTCGACATTTCTATTCTGTTTTTGTACCATGATTTAATGTATTTCATTACTATGTGTAAAATAGTAAAAAAATACACTAGATAATTAGTAAGTAATCTTTAATAATATTCTGAAGCAATTTGTCACACACACAGATATATATATATATATATATATATATATATATATATATATATATATATATATATATATATATATATGTTAATCATTCTATGTTAAATAAAACAAACAAAAATGTTCAGTGCCGTCTCACTAGTATCAAAGATAATTAATTAATTATAAGACTGGTCAGTAAGATTTCCAAATATAAAATCTAGTAATTAGCATTACAAAGACAATCAACTGGTTTATAACTGTAGACCTACAACTGAATTTGAATAAAAGCAGAAATACGTAGCCTCGAGATAGGTTTTATAACAATATCGTTTTTCTGTAATCGTAGTTAGTATCCGACATAATTTTATCGCAAGTAATTTTTAACCTCCCAATAATAAGAGAGAAAATATAACTAAGTATCTTCATTTTTCAAATTTGCTGTAAGTGCGTATTTCAACCAATTTTCACATTTTTTTTAAACACGTTAAAAAGTATTAAATCTCATATTATAAATATATACATGTTGGGAATGAAGTTAGTTGTGTAAATCGCTTCCAATAGTTTCTAATACTATTTATAAATATTTATATCTATCTATCCACCTGTATATATATATATATATATATATATATATACATACACATGTGTGAGTGTGTGTGTGTTTGTTATGTGATGTGTTCGCCTCATAAGAAACTATAAGCAATGACAATAAATTTAAGTTTTAAATTTCAACCTCCCCTATAACATTTAATGTCTCCTTGATACATCCATATATATATATATATATATATATATATATATATATATATATATATATATATATATATATATACATACTGGATTAGTGCAAAAGTTCGTATACGATTCAATAGGTGGTGTTAAGAGTGCCGCATGGCGACACTCATGATTGAAATGTATTCATGTTATATATCGTTTGAAAGGCGACAATCACAGCTGTCATTTAAGCATCAGACGTATTTGCTTCGATTCGATTTGTGTGTAAGAAATTTTTTTGAAAATGGACAACGAAAAGATACACTTTCATCATGTTATGTTGTACGAGTTTGGGGAACGAGTAACCGTTGGCGCGGCAACGAAAAATATTCGGGAGGTTTATTTGGACCATACACCATCACTTCCAACTGTTATAAAATGGTTTGCTAACTTTCGACTTCGTGACTTTAACGTCGAAAATCAATCAAAAACAATCAAACCTGCTCTGGATGGCCTACTGATATCGACGACGATGTTGTACGCGCTTCAGTTGACAATAACTCACGAATTTCGATGGAACAGACACTCAAGTTGATAGACGATTTCATTTCAGCATTTAAAGAAGCTAAAGTTCACGCTGAAGCTCGATACTAGTCGACCGCACTCGTTGTATGAAAAAAACAAGTTTGATCGCATCTCTTCAGCAGTTTCTTTGCTTGAATGCCTCAACAGAGCCTTTTTTGGATCGGTTGGTGACTGGCGATGAAATTGATCTTGTACAACAATGTCCGATTCAGACGAATGTGGAAACAAGCGAATGAAGGGGAAGTATTAGTCGCTAAAGTTGGCTTGCATCTGATGTAGGTGTTGCTGTGTGTTTGGTGGAACTGCAAAGTTGTTGTTTACTTTGAGCTGTTCCCACGAAGCGAAACGATTACTAAGGAGAAGAACTGTCAATAACTAACCAAACTGAATGCACCAATTAAAGAAAAGTGTCCGATTTTGGCCAGTCGCAAGAGAGTCACCTTCCACAAAAACTGACTAGAAAAACTGAAGCAGTTGAAATGAGATTTCATATCGCATTCATTGTATTCTCCAAACATTTCATCTTCCGATCATCATTTGTTCTGGCCTGCAGAACAGTTTAAATTGTAAAAAAATTGACACCATGGAGGCCGTCAAAAAGCACCAACACTCTCACCACTTTTTTTTCAGAAAACGCAGTTTTTACGAACGAGGAATCCATCAGCTACCTGAGTGTTGGAAAATGATTGCATAAAACGATGGTGAATACATAACTGTTTAATAAAAGAGTTCTCTGCGAAAAATAATTGGCTGAGATTCAATTTCAAATCGTATACAAACTTTTACACTAACTCTACATATATATATATATATATATATATATATATATATATATATATATATATATAGATGGATAGATAGATAGATAGATAGATAGCGATGTATATAGCAATCAACTTTTCGTACCCAATCTCTCCCGTTCCAGTGTTGCTTTTATGGTTTTTTCTAGCCTATGCAGTTCAAACTTTTTTATTATTCGTACATTATATTTGACCTTTTTACTCAAATATGTATTAGAGGTACGATATCAGAGAAAATTATTATAGTACATTTTGACAAATAGTATATTTGTTAATGGAATTACGGAATTCCATTATTCCATTACGGAATTTATTACTAGTATTAGATTAGTAGAAAAATAATTGCGGTTTATAATCTTTAAATTCATATAGATTTTTCTCTTTTGATTTTCCTAGCTGTTTTCAGTGGTCCACAACTGTCGGATGACTAACACCTAACTTTTGACCAAGCTCTCGAATTGTTGTGCGTGATTCTTATTCAACTAATGCCTTCAGTCGATCGTTATGAACTGAAGAAGGACGCCCGCGACCTTCATTTTTAAGGCTCTCGTCCTCAATACGAAATTTTTGTAACCATCAGTACGTTAACAGTAGCCACGCCAAAGGGATCGTTTAGTTTACGAGCAGTTTCTACTGCTTTACCATTTTGAACTCATACAAAAACTTTGATATTATTTGCTTCTTTTCAATCTTTAATTCAATAGCTCAATTTGAAGCAAAATTAATAATAAAACCAAAGTCGATATTACCAAAATATAGACCGAAAAATGCACTTTAAAAATGATATTAACATAAACACAATTAAATGACACTTTCATTGAAAAAAATAAGGTTAGAATTCAAAAAACAAAAACCGCAATTATTTTCCTACCGACCTAAGATATACAATTTATAATTAGAATAGGAAGAAGAATGCACATTATTTTTTTTATTCTATATGGATTCAGACATATTTCGTATTTGTATATTTTTTGTATGTTTTTGTGTAAGCTTTGCTGCGAAGTTTTTGTTTTTGGATGAACAACTGCTTAATTCTATTTCTATGAAATCTGTAAATATCTCTGACCACATGTTTCATATTAAGTTTATGTATTATTAGTCAAAGTTTCATCTTTGTCAATTTACTTAAACCTTAAGTAAAGGTACGAATGAAGTACAATTATAAAAATTATATTTTATTTCGTTTCACTTTTTATCTATTAAGTACAAAAAGTGGTCGTACTTTTTTAGCTTAAATCGAAAAAAATGTTAAACCAAAATGTTAATACGCAAAATGTTATACCAAATTTTATTTTAAATTCTTGAAATCAAAGACTTTTATAAATATACTACATTGGGGTAAAATAAAATATTCGAAAAATATAATTAAACGAAGAACAGTTCAGTATAGAAAATATTTAAGAATAATAAATATACTTCAAAGTATAAAAAAAATATTCAAAAATGATCAATAATAAATTAATGAATATTTTTAATCAGAAAATTATTTTGTAGTTTGTGGGGCGAGTGAAAAATTAATATATGAAAGTGAATTTAGTCACAGTCACAGAACTTATGCTGATTTTACATTTATAACTCTTTAATCTACTGTTTTTGTTTTTAAGGTGGAAAATATTACATCAGATATTTTAAAGTGATTTGAGATAATATTACTTATTATTATAGTTGTTTATAATAATAAAAAAAATGTCTTGCACTAAACAGTCGTTTCATGTCAGTGCTAGCACACATCAAAATGGTGAGGGTAAGGGTGTGTGTGTAATGTGATGAGATATTAGGTTATGGTTGTTATATAACGTCAATAGATGTGTGTAGTATTGGAATTATTTTAGACAGAAAGGTTGAAGTAGAATGAAGACAATATTTATTTTCCATAGATATACAATACGTATATCTCCCTTATTCTTATAACATCCATATTCCAACTGTTCATTGACCTCTTTGTTTCACTCTCTGGGCCCCAGTCAAAATTTTCATGGGTTTAGTTCTTCTTCTTTTTAAATATGTTCTGCTCATTTCCATTTTATTATTATTATATCTGTAAATTATATTTGTTTTCATAGCTATTTTATTCTTTTCTATTTTTCTTTATTTTTTATAAGTCATCTCTTTATGCTGTGTGGTCTATTTCACCTGTTACTGCATTATTCTGACATTCAAAATCCACGTTTCAATTCCATCAATGAAGACAAAAATATATTGTTTTTTTTTTTTACTTTTTATATACTAGGGTAAACGTGAACATTTTTTTACTCGAAGTACTTAGTTATATTTGTCATATAAATTGTATTATACAGAATTTGTAAATCAAATAATAAACTTGTGAATAAAAAAATCCGCTAAAGTTTTGTTCCAAAATAAAAATCGTACAAGATTCTCACCTGGTGGTAAAGGATGCAATGTGACAGCAGTACTAAGACGACCACCACCAAGTGACACTAGATGGGGCGTTTCTGTATGCACACGCAACGCACCGCCTGCGTCTTGTACAGCTAACGGTGCAATGCTTGGCTCCCCCACGTCCTTTATCTTCAGTGACTGCACAGACGACATGGCTAGATCGAGACGCCCAGACATCTAAGTTAAAAGAAGTTCTATTGAATGAATTGGTTTTTAAAAACACGATAGGTGCAAATGAAAAGTGTAGGAAAGAAGAATGTAACTTTTTAAAAAACTAAATATCCTATTCTTTTCAAATGTAGAAGAATTAGCTTTTATTAAAGACAAGTATAACAATAATTTCCCAGAAAAATAATACCGAAGATCTATTAACTGTACTTTAATACCTTTTTCGATTTATACATATGTACATATGTATAAATAATAAATGTACATATATACATACATACATACATACATACATACATACATACATACATACATATATATATATATATATATATATATATATATATATATATATATATATAACCGGTACAAAAAAATAGCACCACATTCAATATTTTACGACACTTATAAAGTACTACTTAATTTGTTGTTTTAATCTAATGACATGTAGTGTCAAATGTTTGTTTATGATTCAGTGGTAAGAAAATCATAGGAATTTCTTAGAATTACACTTCAAATAATAGGAAATCACTGTTTTTGTCAAGAATATCAACATTTCAGTATGTAAAATAATAGCACCATTTCATTTTTTAGAAAGAGTTTTTAGTGATAGAGTGTATTACTTTGTTTGGCTTATTATAATTAAAGGTAAGATAATTACATCATTTATAATTAGCAGCTTATTAATTTAAATCTTTTAATTAGTTGAAATGGATTATGCTAAGCATTGCAGAGAAGAGCAATGTTTAGTGAAAAAAATTTAATTTCAGAGAGTAAAACCTATAAATTGATTAGAGAAGTAATTAAGTGTTCGAACAAAATGATAATAAATGCTGAAAATTATCGAGAATGAAGAAATAAGAAGAAGAAAAGAAAATCACAAGTGATGAAAACAGTATAGTTGTTAGGTCGAAGAAAAACTCATTTATCACATCAACAAAAATCAACAGAGGCTAAATTTACAAGTAGATACCTAAACTATAAGAAAAAGGTTTATCGAAAAAAAAAATTCACTGGAAGATCGGCGATTGAAGGTGTCCGAAATTGTTTAGGTAGCGGGTGTCTCAGATTATCGCACGTATCACATCCGAACTGAAGAGTAAGGTATTAAAAAGCCATCGGCAAGATGGTTGCCGCGTTTGCTGACAATTGGCCATGAACGCATTTGAGTGCGAACATCCCAAGACTGAGCGCATCGAGTCCTGGGGTTGGTGAGCGCAGCGAGCAGGGGGCGAAGCCCCCAATTTAATATTATTAAACAAAAATAATGAACTAAGAAAATAACTATTTAATAAAAAATAAAAATTCTATCAGTATCTAGTATAATGTAGGGAGCAGAGATAGCACGGCTAGAAATGCTAGATTTCAGCCAACTTTCATGGCAGCCTTGCTAGTCATGAACACGTAGTACGGAAAATCCTGCGTTTTGATTGGTTTACATGAATAATTTGAAGCCGTGATAGCCATGCACACCGTCTAAAGATGTGTTGGCTACTTAGGCGAAGTGTATTGCTTCAAATTATTAAGATACGCTATTGAAACCATAGTATGTTCTGTATCACATGATGACTAGCATGGTTTTGAAAGTTGCTTAAAATTCATCATTTCAAGTCAAGCTAGCCATGCTCCTCAAGCAGTACTAGATGCGCATATAATTTTTACTATTTATTCAATGAGATTACTTCTGTCAATTATTTTGCATTATAAATTTTCAATTATTATATTGCAAAAATATAATCGTTTACAAGATAATTAATATTAAACACAAATAAATCAACAAATGTTGTTATAACAACAATATCATATATTTCCTTTTAATATCTATTAAAAAAAGTTTTATGAATAATGTCAATGAGTGTTTTAACAGCTACAAAAACAGACACTAGCTAACCATTCAAGTCTTTAGTAAAGACTGGCATGCACTTTCATGTTAAAGCTATGCTGGTCGAGCTCTACAAGCCTCAAGATGTACCTTTACAGAGCAAAATGCTAACGAGAATAAGAACCAATATGCTAATAAAAATAAGATTTTTATCAGTTGTAATTAAGTAAAAACATAACTGCAATATTTCGCAATATTAACGGAGCCTTTGAAGAAAAACTTCCAAAAATGATAAGTTAAAATTGATTTCGAAAATTTCGCTCCGACGATAATGGTTTGTACCTAAAAAAATGTTTTACTTCACAAACCACATTTTTTTCTGGTCAAAAATGTTTCTCAGTGTGCATTTGTCTGTATCTTAAGGTTCTTGGGCTGATAGTGGCATCTTCATTGGAACCGTATAAACAATGATCGAAAATAATCAATATTTTTTGAACATTTTTAATAGGAAAAAATCTGGTTTGTGGAATGAGTGACAAGTTTATTGGTGAAAGTGAATTTAAACCACGCACCGAAGCTGGAAATAATCATCCTTTTTAAATGATTATAAACATACAAACATTTTTTACAAATAATTTTCATTTGTGAGATGGTTTACGTCTGGACTGTCTATCAGAATTGGTAACGTTACTAATTTTTTCTATGCTTAATGACAACAGAGTAATTTTTTCCACAAAACGCAGTTTGATATCACAATGATATTCTAAAAATGTGGTAAAATTTGTTTTCACAAATGAATTCTTTTTTCACATTACAAATTATAAACAAAAATTCTGGTAAAAAATGTCTGGTAATAAAACATAAAACATGAATAAAAAAAACTATAAGAATATAAAAAACTGAATTAGTAAAAGAAACGATGTTTGTATTAATCTAAAATTCATTATTTATTTTTTTACCTAAACAACATTTTTAATGTATAAATATAGTCAGAATGTCATATTTCATTTGTGTGTATTTTAAATTAAGGAAATTAATGTTATTAATAAAATGTTTTCAATCGTGTTTTCAAGTTAATTTTAATCTTATGATTCAATATGATCTACATTTAGATGATCTGCAGTTAAGATACATGTGCGACTTGACCAAACATCTGAGAATACTTAAAAATAGTTTTAATAGAGTCCTCTTTATATTTATTAGTTAGTCAAGAGTAAAAATATATTATTTAAAATTTTTTTAAAGTCATAAAGTTCATGTTAACATATTTAGAACCTGATCATAATGATTGATTCGTTTTATACCGGAAGATAAGACTTACCGTTTATGAATATGTTAAATCATTGGAAATATTAGTGAAGATAACCTTGAAACTATGTTTAACACTTATTATTTTTCGTCGAATTCTTCGGTCATTTGTAACATAGTTTCATTTCAACATTCGTATATATTTAAAAATCATTAGCGTAAACTTATAATATTCGCGTGACATTGTACATTCGGTGTGTTTGTTCATAAAAATTTATGAGTCGTATAGAGTTAACACAACGACTATTTAAATAAAATAAAAAATACGATTACACAAGCAAGGTTACAATGACAATTATACCAGGTGGATAAATAATTTCTTCTTAATTTAGTATTACGTTTTTATATTTTATATATATATATATATATATATATATATATATATATATATATATATATATATATATATATATATATATATATAATACATTCATGCGCATATATGCAAAAAATGTAACAAGTGTTCGTATCTTTTTATGTAACATTGCATAAAAATAATCAATTCCAAGCAGTCTTGTAATTGTAATTCATTTATTATGAAACATCATTACTCGGCTTTAACTCATTTAAAATGTATAGTTTTAAAATAGGAAATATGCTTGGAAACGATCATGAATGAATTCTTTCTTCCCCTCAAAAATACATAAACGTTCTCTGGTCAAAAATGTTCAATAAATTGTTATAAATCATTTTCGAATTTTGCTTAAACGCATTTCTACGGCGATGGCATCATCCTCAGAGTGCAAAAATACAGAATTATAATTTTATATTTAACTAAAATCGTTTTCACACACTAATTTTTCACCCGCCGCGCAAATGATTTTTTTTCTAATCAAAAATATGAATGTTAATAAATGATAATTTATCGTATTTAATTTTTCATTATGGGTATTTCGACAATGACGCCATTATCTTCAAGTTGCAAAGATACAGAAAAACCTCAAATATTAATTAATTAATTAGTAGACATTATGTAATTATATATATATATATATATATATATATATATATATATATATATATATACACACATACATATACATATAAGTATAAATTTAGAGAGAATGTAAGTTAATGTTATATACAATAGAAAAAGAAACACTCCCAGTATTACGTACAATATATTTTATGTGCCATAATATATTTCTGGCACTGTGAATAAATTCACTTTTACAAACATTACTTTCGCTAGACTATAAAAAAAATTAATTTTTCTGTATATAAATGGTATAAGAATGATGACATTGCCATCGAAAAGTGCATAAGCAACAATCAAAAATGATCAATAGTAAATTATTAAACATTTTTCATCAGAACAATTTTATGTGGTTTATGAAGTGAAAAAGAATTCATTTTTGAAAGTGAATTTGGCTACAGTATCGAAATTGTATTGTGACTAAAAACTTTGATTTTTTTGAAAAAAAAAACCAAAAACATTTGCAATGATATTTTATAAAAAACTTAAATATTTGTTATGATTTATAGGGCAAATGAACAGTTAACTTGTGGAATAAAATTAAGCCACAGTGCTAAAACTAATTGTGAAGATAAAGGAATTAAAAGAATGGACATTAATTTTTCGTCCTTACAACACAGCTATAGAATAATAAACTGTAATTAGAATAAAATTAAAAACATTTCAATAAAATATAAACAAACATGTAAACATTCATAATCGATGTTTATATATTTAAGGTATTTATATTTACACTCTCCATTTTTATGTTACTGTACTATGTATTGTATTTTTCTCTTTCGCAAGCGAATTATTTTTGTACTCCATAAGCCACACCAAACTTTTCGATCAAAAATATTCAATAAATTATTATTTTCGATTGTCGTTTACGCACATTTCGATAGCAACGCTATCATTCTCAAAGCGCCAAGTTATTGAAAAATCTATTTTTGCCCTTTTATAAAGTTTAAAGACTATACATAATCAACCCTCCTGTAACGCGACTAATTCGTACCGCGTTATATGGAAACAGTGTTAAGTGAAACTCAGAAGTACATCAGGTTGATTCGTTCTGAGTTATATGAAAACTGCATTCTCAGAGCACTATGTTATTAATTTTGATAAAAAAAAACAGCAATGGTGTATTGTTTATGCGTTTACAGGGGAATTCCCTGACAACTGACACTAAAAAATGGTAATGAACGTGCATGAAAAAAACAGAGCAATTCCTCATTAATTTCAACTGTAAAAGTGTAATAGAAAAATTCATGCTATAGGAAGACTTCTTAAGCTAATTAAGTTGTATTATATAGAAACCGTGTTGTAAGAGTACCAAGTTATTGGAGCGCTGTAGCAATTTTTACTTCGCGTTATAACGAAACCGCTTATGAAAGTACAACGTTATAGGAGGGTTTACTGTACGTATATATATATATATATATATATATATATATATATATATATATATATATATATATGTATATATATATATATATATATATATATATATATATATATATATGAAACACATATATTGGGTCATCCCATCAGAAATTCAGTATTTTCATACAGGTGAAAATGGATGATGTAATACTTTGCAATTTATATAACGAATCAGATGCATGTGCTGCTTAATTGTATGTAACATTCTTTCAGTCTTATCGTGGAAGGTTAACAGTGATCACGCAAACTTACAAGAAAAAAATATTAGTTATCATGGAGGTGTCAGAAGAACATATTAGACATATTTTGCTTTGGGAATTTCATCAGAGAAAACGGTCGTTACAACCGCAGTGAAAAATATGGGAAATTTCTGGTTCAGATGTTATTGGTCTTAGTAAAGATGGTTTCAACGATTTCGGTCTGGAAACTACAGCTTTTGCAGATGAAAAAAGACCAGGACGTCCTCAAGAGTTTGATGAAAAGATCCTGCGAACACTAGTGGAACAAAATTCTACTTCAACGGTAGAAGAATTAGCCAAGCTCAAATCAACGCATTCAACTATTTATCGACACTTGAAAATGATTGATAAGGTTTATAAGCTGGATCAGTGAGTTTCACACGAGATACTGGACGTTAATTTAAAACAAAGTGTAGATATTTGCACTTCTCATCTGTGCCGATTGGAAAATGATTCGTTTCTGAATAGAATTGATAATGGCGATGAAAAATGAATTGTTTATAACAATATTAAACATCAAAGACAATGCGTTGACCGTAACGAAACACCATCTTCAATTGCGAAAGGAAAACCTCATTCAAAAAACGTTATGTTGTCTATTTGGTGGGATATTGAATGAATTATCAATTACAAGCTATTACCAGAGAATCGAACCATCACAAAGGAGTTGTATTGTGAGCACTTGATACGGCTAAAAGAATCCACCGATGAAAAACAGTCAGCATTAGCCAACAGAAAAGGCATAATTTTTGAGCGCGATAACGCACAACCTAAAAATTAAGTAGCTTGAATGGGAAGTTATGACTCTCCGCCATATTCCCGTGACCTAGCTCTATCGAATTATCATCTGTTCCGAACTCTCCAAAATCACATCAATGGAAAACGGTTTAATATAGAGAGTGATGTCCGAAGGGGGCGCGACTTAATGCAAAGCCAAAAAAGTTTTATCATCAGAATATTGAAAATTTAAGATTAGGATGGAAAGAAGTTGTAAGTAATGAAAGAAAATATATTTTGGATCAAAATTAAAACGTCAATTCTTTTTCGCTGTTTCAAAACTTATTTGAAAAAAATCGCATTACTTATGGGATAACCTAATATAAGCATACAGTTTTTTATCAATTCCGTAATTATTTTAGATACAAAAGTAAACATTTCTACAATCACAATATTTTCTTATACAAGATGAAGTGTAGTAAAAAAAAACGATTATATAAGTATAATTTGAATTAAAATGTCACTTCTGAATAGTTACTGAACTTCTAGAGGAGAAATATAAAATTAAAAATCACATAAAGAATAACAATACAAATAATAGATGGAAATCGTTTCAACAAAAATATAAATAGCGAGAAAAATATAATAATAAATAGACAAAAAATAATCAATACAAATAACAAAACAATGGACTAATCTTATAGACTATTAAGAAAACAGATATTAATCAATAGTGTATTTCTGCGTTCTGTAATATGTAAATGTTATATATATATATATATATATATATATATATATATATATATATATATATATAAATATAACATGACGTTATTTATCAAAACAACAAATTATAATAATAAATGTACAACGTGACAAGAAAAAGTGTATATCTGCTAACATATTTATAACCATTTAGAATTCAAATATATTCAATTGGCTTTAATTCGCAATATATTTGAATCAACAAGTATCAAAATATATTCATATTAGATCATATATGGTTTTGTTCTATAGAATGTCAGACATATGTGTATTTATCAACTCAATGCTGCCGTTTACGTTCTAAATATAATTAATAATAAGAAATAGGAAATAACGAAAATATAGACGGGCTTGAATATTGATGATTTTGTTTTCGTACAAATTTTTATTAAAATGTGTTTTTGTGATACATTAACAATTTATATTACATTATAAGAAAGTATCTAAATTCGAATAATTAAATATATATTCACTCACATAAATATTCTACTTCGTTCTAACACCTACAATTTTTAAACACGTATCACTTTATTTTACCATCTAAATCGTTTAAAGAGAGAAACTTTCATAAAACTAGTATATAACCAATCAAAATTGACGGGAAAATAGAAAAAAACATAGAAAGAAAAAACCCGTTATTGTTTTTTACAACATAATATATTTAAACATAAAAAATACATAAGAATGAAACTTAATGAATGAAACATGAATCCTATCCATTGTGAAAATTTTCTTATACACCACATTCGTTACATGGCGGTAAACGGCCACGTTGCAAACAAAGTGACAAGAGAAATGTGAGTTTTTATTAGGATGGTGTAAAAATAAATGCGGTTTTTATCATTTTAAGTTCGGCGCCGATTTTTCTAGTTACCGTTATCTTTTGCTATAGTCATATGATCTATCATTGTAAACAATGAAATTAGCACTATTTACTTCAGCTTACGTCTATTGTTTTCATTCTTTAGTATTGTTGGATATAACTTCTTAAATTACTCATGGAAAAAAAGCAAATTCGCACGATTTTATTGTATGAGTTTAAACTGGGATGTAAAGCAACAGAAACTGCTCGAAATATTACAGTTGTCTTTGGCTAATAGTTAGTTAGTGAACGTAAAGCTCAACACTGACTCTAAAAATGTTGTAATGGAAACGAAATTGTCGATGAGCAGGAAGGCCGTGAACATTCTTTAGATATAGACAATAATGGTTTAACCATTAATGAAACCGACCCACGTAGAACAACTCGAAAGGTGGCAGAAGAACTTAATGTTGATCATACAATAGTTGTTTAACATTTGAGCCTAATTGGAAAAACAAAAAAGTTGGATAAATGGGTGGCGTACGAACTAAGCGAACATCAAGCAATTCGGCGATACGAAGTCTGCTTTGCTTTTTTCTTATTGATCGCATTGTCATATGTGATGAAAAGTTGATTCTCTACAACAATCGGAACTGTTCATCACAGTGGCTAGAGCGAATAGAAGCACCAAAACAGTTTCCTAAATCGAAGCTTTACTAAAAAAAGATTATGGTCACTGTTTGGTGGTCGGCAAGTGGCATCATTCACTACAACTTCTTAAATCTTGGCGAACAATAACAGCAGAAAAACATTGTCAGGAAATTGAAAAAATGCATGAGAAGTTGCATTATTTACGGTCAGCATTAGTCAATCGAAGAGGATCAATTCTTCTTCATTACAACGCCCGACAACACGTCTCACAACTGACTTTAAAAAAATTAAATGAATTCGGTTATGAAACCTTACCTCCCCCACTTTATTCTCTGGGACTGTCTCACACGGCCTATTATTTTTTTTAATATTAGAGTAATTTCCTACGAGAGAAAGTTTTCAAAGATCAAGCATCAGCTGAAAGTGCTTTCGATGAATTCGTTAATTCCAGGACTCCAGAATTCTACCTGGTAGGAAGGAATAAACAAACTTGTTTCCCGTTGGGAGAAATGTATACAAGCCAATGGTATTTATTTGATTGATAAATATAATTTTTAACTGATATATGCGTCATTATACTCGATACGTAAAAACCGCAATTATTTTTGCACCCACCTAATATATATATATATATATATATATATATATATATATATATATATATATATAGGGATTCAACTTAAAAAAGAACACAAAAATTAAAAAAAACATGTTATATCTGATTTAGTATTTTAGTTTAATTGTATTTTAGTACTGAATTGAATTAAAATACTAAATAAAAAACAGCATGAATTTTCTTAACTCCTGCACCCCTTTTAATACTTCCATGTGGAAGTCTAAATTGAATCATCCCTATATATGTATATATACAACAAATTATGTGATAATTGACGATTAAATACGTAATATATATATATATATATATATATATATATATATATATATATATATATATGTGTGTGTGTGTGTGTTTAGCGCACAATATCTTGAGAAATATGTGCAGGCCAATGGTATTTATTTTATTTAATAAATATAATCTTTAACTGGTATATGTGTCTTTATACTCGATACGTAAAACCGCAATTATTTTTGCACCAACCTAATATTATTAAAACAAAAGAAGATAAGAAAGAATGGTAATGCGTTGTCTCATTATAGTTGACTAACTACTGTTTCATAATATTTTCCCATATATTAATTATATTAAAAGTTAAAAGTTACATAAAAATTAAAAATTACCCTTTCTGAAAGTAAAACGATAAAAAAATGCATGAAAAAGTTTATTCTGTAAAAAAATTAAATAAATTCTGAGAAAACTGACATTACCTGTATGATACTATTGGTATAAGAAAATTTAAAACATTTGCAAATAAAAAAAATCAACAGGATAGATCAAAGCTATTAAATAATCAAGAATAATAAATATTGACTATTGTATGTAAAAAAGTAAGCACCAAGCAATAAAAATAATCTATGAATTAAATGAACCGCGAGGAATAATAATGAATAACGAAACTAGTAAATAATCTGAAAATAAAAACTTGTAGTGATCGAACTTCAAAAAATCACATTAACAGAATTAACATAAATAAAAAGACTGAAATTGATGAGAAATACTTGAACAAGTCACAACATTTATGGACGACTTATTTTTAATATTAAACTTAAATTCCGGATTTCTAATTCTTCTGACAGAAAGAATATAATAAAAACTAAAAGAGAACTTAACGAAGAAACATATTGTCCGAACAGTTGCACGTGGAACAGTCGTAACAATAGAGTGGGATGAAGGTCGGAGGCTGGGGTTAATCATAGATCATTGATAGAACAATGGGTAACGTTGTTTATTTAGATATATTGAGACATATTCTAAAAGGAGCAACTATAAAACTAGATATGGTGAATTGTTTTAATTGTTGTAAGGTTCGTAGGAATTGAAGTCATCGATTTATTTATATATATATATATATATATATATATATATATATATAGAGAGAGAGAGAGAGAGAGAGAGAGAGAGTAGGGGGGGAGTTATGGCCATTTACACCAATTATATATTGTAAAGATATAATTTTTTACGCACAAGCACACATACGGATGTACATATACAATATATAGGCGGTTGAACTTAGGTTTGCACATGGAAGTATCAAAAGAGGGCACAAGGGTTAAGAAAAGTAATATTATTTTTTATTTAGTATTTTATTTCAATTCAATATTATGCAATTGAACTAAAATACTAAATAGGAGATAACACATTTTTTAAAAAATTTTGCGTTTGTTTAATACTTTCCTGTGGAAGCCTATGCTGAATTATCCTATATATATATTATATATATATATATATATATATATATATATATATATATATATATGTAATATATATATATAAAAATATATATATATAAATATGAATATATTTATATATATATCCATATATATATACATATATAAATATATATATATATATATATATATATATATATATATATATATATATATATATATATATATATATATATATATATATATATATATATATATATATATATATATATATATATACAGCTCTGTGCAAACAAATAGCACCGCAATCAATATTTGACAAAACTTATAAAGTACAACTTAATTTGTCTTGTAATCTAATGACATGTAGTGTTAAATGTTTATGATATAATGGTAAGATAAACATAGAAATTTCTTAGAATTACGCTTAAAATAAAGGGAAATCCCCGTTTTTGCGAAGAATATCATTTCAGTGTGCAAAATATTGCACCATTACATTTTTTAGAGAGAATTCCTAGTGAAAGGTTGGAAAATTAATTTTTTTGTATTATTACAATTAAAGGTAAGATAATTACATAATTTATATTTAGTTACTTACTAATTTAAATCTTACAATTAGTTAAAATAGGTCGTGTAGGCATTATTGAGAAGAGCAACGTTTACTGACAAGAAATTTAATTTCGGAGAGTAAAACTTATAACTTTATTAGCATATTTTCCAAACTCGCTGTACCAAATGTATAGCCCTTAGTGGATGTTGAGAAATGAAATCATTTTTTTTTTCAAAAAAACGGTGTTTAACTTGTTTTTCACCATACTTATCAAACAACCCACGTTTACCAAGCGTCAAATAGTATAAATATATGTATATATCTATATTTGTGTATATGTGTGTATATATATATTTTTATAAAATTTGAAGTGAAACTTTTTACCTGACTATGGAAAAAAGGAAAAGGGTAATGTTTTTCGCGTGTATGTGTTAATATTTCGAGTGTGCGTATGTATGTAACTATGTTCATTTGTTCCTACCTAGAACCCAAACAGTTGGACCAATTTTGATAACCAAAGTATCAAACGATTTGTTTTAATCTCTTGATTGAAAATGGTTGTATAGTTTTTTTAAAAAATCAAGATACCGGCTGTAAAACGCCATTTCGTCAGAGACGAAGGAGTGCCTCTGTAACTTCAAAACGGCTCGATCACTTTTGACAAATAAAGTGTTAAAATATTCGTCTCAATCGCGCAAGTGACATTGGGTACATAAAAATTAAGAATTCAATTACACAAAAAGGAGTAGAGACCATTTATAGTCTAAGATACACTGCAGGCAAAAAATTTAAGATCACGCGCCACAAAAAAATGATTGAACTTCTTGTAGCTTCAAGTATTTTTAAAATTTTTGAAATCCTTTTTAACTATGATAATTAAGGAAGGATTCCAACTGTACCTGAATTTCGTCAGTAATAAGCGAAAGTAATAATAAATGTATAGATTTATCCATTTTAGTGACTTTTCCTATTTCAAAACTATTGAAAGAAATCTTTGAAAGTTGTGGCGTTGAATGTTGAAATTTGCTGTTATTTTTCTCTTTGAATAAGATCAAAGAACACACTATAAGTCTAGTCGATACGAAATATCATCTTTAGCATACATTTTGTAACACATATTTATGTCTCCGGCATTTCACGAGCAGTCAGCAAAACGCATATTTTTATGTCTCCGGACGGTAATGTGTTAATATTCATAAATTCATTTAAATAATTTTCGCTTTTTTGTCGAGTGCGTGCTATTACATTATAAGAATTGTATAAGAGAATTTTTATTCATTTCAATAATTTATAATTTTTTTTCATTTCATTAAATATTTATTTTCATACTTGAGCATCCAAATTTATTAATTTTCTATTGTATTCAATTCAGGACTCGTTTACAGAAACACACGAACTTTACTAGCAAATTTAAAGAAATTCATTATTAATTAAACATTCATTAATTAGAAAGCATTAATTAATAAAATGACTGATGAAAAAAGTACGATATTCGACAGAACCACAGAACATATGATTACTGTTTTGTATATGTACATTAACTTAAACACTATTGCGTCATTTGTAACCACAACAAGTAGGAAATAAGAGATGTGTTGATCATATGTATGTGCAAATATGTTAATGATCATAAAATTCACACTTGATGACGTGCATATATGGAACTGTTCAAAAAGGTCCACCTTGTTCCTATTTTCGGCTCAATGCAGATTGTTCTTATAACTATTAGGTAATAATACATATTACTTAACTGCAATCATGTATCTTAACATCTTCATGTTTTTTTTTTCTTTTTAAAAAAAATGAAATCGGTTTTAAGTGTTTTTTTTTATAAATTGCACATGTGGTAAACTGTCAATTTCATTTATTTATATAAACTTAATGTTTTATTTTTATGAATCAAAAATTAGTTTCTGTTGTTTTATTCTTTTTTATTTTTGCGAGTGTTGTTTATCTTAATAGGATAAATAGTAGCAATTTCTGCTCATTTCAAAAATTTCAAATTTCATGTAATATATAATTCTGATTTTTATTTTCACTGTATAAAATGACAATGAATTACCATATTTACTTTTTTGGTTTTACTTATTATTGGATTTAGTTTTTTAGTTTTACTTATTATTAACAAAAAAACAAAAATGAAGTGCGGCCTGGCATTCAAAAGTGTATAACGGATACTAAGATGATAATAATGTACTGAGGTGCTTGGAGTTATTATAAATCAAAATTGTTAGTCACGAGATGTATAATTGTTGATTCTCGAAGTTTCATTTACTGTGGAATATACTGATATAACATCAGTAATGGAAGAACGAATCAGAAACTCTAGGATTAGAGCCTCATACTACCTTGTTAATGTGCCCGTCAATGAGGGGCGATATGTTACAAGACTGATATATTAGTATATTCTACCTACGAGGTGATGTCACAAAAAATAAAAGCACATTTAAGAGGTAAAAGAAAATTATTTTGCACACAAGATTTTTATTAGTCATTTTTACACGTCCTCTCCTTACTTCTATGTTTTTAGTCAAACGCTCGATGAGTTTCTGGATTCTATCTTTACAAGAAAAA
This sequence comes from Acanthacorydalis orientalis, assembly GCA_034766995.1. Classification (NCBI taxonomy): domain Eukaryota; kingdom Metazoa; phylum Arthropoda; class Insecta; order Megaloptera; family Corydalidae; genus Acanthacorydalis; species Acanthacorydalis orientalis. The sequence continues at coordinate 34,437,724 of CM068318.1, read as the reverse complement.
AATTATTCTTTTGAGCAGCCACCCTTGCACACAATACCTCGTACAACTAGTAAAACCAAAATTTAAAATTCATTTAAAATGTACGATCGAATCTATAAAAATACAAAGTATATCTCATACAACTAATAAAATCAAAACTTAAACTTTCACCATTCAACTGTAAGATCGTACCTATCAAAGAAACAAAGTAAAATTTTAAAAATTGTAAAATATAGTGATGAGAGTGTATATTTTGAAAACGGCAGTAATAAAAATGCATGAAGATAAAAAAATATGACAAACTTAAGAAAAAAATAAAATGTGATTGGAAAGTGACTGTGATAATAATAAAATGATTAAACAGCAGTAAAAGTCAAAATTTGGAACTCAAACAGCATGTTTTGATAAAAGTTCAATTCTTGAATTTATTTTGTAACAATTATTATTTTTTGTATGAATTAATAAATAATTATTGTTCGAAGTTGATATTTACTTCAGAACTCGAAACAAAAATCACATAATTATGATAGTTTTTAGAAAAGAATAAATATGAACAAGAAACCGATTGGTGAATGAGATTCTCTGTTTTTACGTTTAATACTTTTAGAAAGAACATTAATAAAAAATAAAAAGGTAATGCACTTTACTAAAGGAGAAAGTATTGATAAATTGATGAATATTGAAACGAACCAAAGGTTATATTCCAATAAACCTGTAAGACAATCAATTTTTCCTCATCTGTCTTGTGACAACGATTTATTCTCGATAGTTCGGCGAACAGAAGTTTTCTAGATACGAAGCAATTCTTTGAGATTTCGTAGCTTGTTTGCGGTCACTGTGGTACTTAATATGTTCAACCCAGCATGGATCACCGGTGGTCCACAAGCTGTGCTTTTATTTGGCGGTATAAGCTACCAGTGGATGGTCCACACATAATTTTCACCATTAGGCAGCATAAGCCACAGGTAGTTCACATATATGTTTCCAATTATACGAGTATTATACGTACGTACTCGTATTTATAAAATCATAATTTAAGGAAAACTGCATCTAAATGTAAAGTCATATGAGGAGGCTAAATAATAATATCAACTGTGTGTAAACTGAACTAGCAATTAATAATACACATTCACTGCTTATGATTAACTAAATGGCAAATCACTGATAACGAAACGAGCAAAGTGCAGCCAGAAGAATATTCAGAGTATGAAAAAGTGCACCGGGTTGAACGTGTTCAAGTGCTTTTTCAAATCGTAGACCTGAACACCCGGAACGAAGTCCATAAGGACAAGTGTGTGATGGACAGCGTCATTGGCTCTTTCGTTTCTGCCATACCTACGTGACTGCACACCCAACAGAAAAAGTTTTCCCCCGTGACTAAGGATGGGATATTTATAAAAAAAAAAGCAAAAAAATAACTGAATGCATTAAACAGGTAGCCAATATCTATCTATTACAATCATACGCTGTGGCTTAATTCACTTTCATAAATGAATTCTTTCTTCAGCTCACAAAGTAAAAGACATTTTTTTTGGTCGAAACTGTTAAATAAATTATTAATGGTCATTTTTTATTGTTAGTTATACATATTTTGATGGCGATCACATCATTTTCAAAGCACCAAAGTAGAGAAAAATCTGAAATGAGCATTTTTGTCCAGAAAAAATGTGAAATGAAAAAACAATTAATTTGGGTAAGTTAATATTAATTTAAAATAAAACATATGACATTGGAATCACATTAAAGCATATTCTTTTTTGTTTGTGATTTACGACATATTATAATTCAAAGTATGGATAATAATATGGATGTTAAGTGTGTAATTATTATATTTAACTTCATTACTCCAAATAACATGTTCATGGTATATAATCATTCAAATTTTATTTATTTTTGTATGCTACTTAATATTAAACAGTATGTCTTAGTCATACATCTTATTTAACTGATTTATCCATTTGACCTTTTTTACTATAAATAAAATGATGTGAAATAAAACTGAATGTTAAAAACCAAGCCATATAAAAAAATGTAATATATTTGCAAACATAATATTTTATTATTGACTGAAAATGTACTGCGACGCAGATTCTACAATATTTATACGATTGAAAATTAAATTCTACGAAAATGAGATAATTGATATAAATAGCAATAAAAAATACTTTTAATCTTATGGGATTTTAATTATTTGAGATCATCTAAGATCAACGACCATTAAGTAGTTGTGACAATGGTTCTGCTCAGCCTGATAAGCGCTGAGTGTTTTATGAAAAAATTTTGAACGATTGAGAATACAGACCGGCTTCGTTGAGCTGCTCACTGTTTTAGTGGAGGTAAAATTTTTACTTTCGATTTAGTGACTAAATTTAAAAAAAATGTTTTCACATTAAATGTTAAAAATGGGTGATTAAAAAGAAGATTTCTTTTACATTTAAGATAATTAAAATCCTTTTTCTGATATTTATGCAACATTTTTCCATTTTTATTATACTTGAGTTACAATTGAAAATAATATCCGAAAATTAATATAGGACGACACACACATACTCATAATATATGGACATTAGGAAAAACATATCAATGAATTTCGAAATTCTACAATAAAACAAGTATATCAAATCGATATACAGTCGTTTAGAAGGAACTGAGCGCCCATTTTTCATCACATGAGCATAAGCAATAAACTTTCAGTGAGCGCTCTGTCAGTTTATTACAGTCAATCACTTAATAGCTGCAAGGATACGTTTTCAACATGCTAGAAGATTTAATAGCTTCCTGACTGTTTTTATTTACATTTAGATATTTTGAAAATATCTGATATTTTTGTAACATTACTGTCAAATAAAAATAAACTAGTCTGTTACTACTTGTTAATTTATTTGTTATCCCTTTTATTGTTCTTCAGTCAAAACCGAAAATGTTCGAATACTACATTGTTATTATTAATTCAGTCTGTAATATAACGTGGTTACAATCGATGTAACACACGTTCAAATAGAAACATTTTGACTTTTATTAGAAATTAATAATTATCTTATTTACCTAATAAATGGTGACACATGTACTGAAGATAAAACATTTCCAAATATAACTTACTTTTGAATAATAAAATTATTTTTATGAATAGCAATAACTTTTTGAGTTACATACAAGTTGAAAGTGATATCTTCTATGTAACCAAGTGCTTTTATTGTAGAAAAACACTACTGTATTCTAAATTACCTTAAAGAATAATTGATACTTATCAGTTAATAAACTAAATCTGTTACATAATATTCAATTCAATTATAAAAAAGTTGGTGTTACTACACTGTTCTGAGAAGACGCCTTATTTGATAAATTTTTTCCAATACATCTTTAATTCATTTTGTTGCTTTAGTTTGACTCTTGATGAATGTAATAACTAAATAGAAAATGACACATTAATTTCAAGTTATTTCAAACAAGATGATAGAATTGTCCATACTCTAACAAAACTATATGATATTTTTTTAATAAAAACATACACGTCGCTATATTTTAATTCAATATTGAAAGGTTTTGATTATGTATAGCATATGGGCTGCTATATAAACGTATTCATCAGTTACCTGACAAATGGAGCAAAGTTATATAAAATAATGGGGGATATTTTGATAATTGAAATGTGTTCCATTTTTTCTTAAATATTCACCTTATTCATCTGTATAAAAAACAACCAAATGGATTTTGAATTAAAGACAGATTTTTCTGTACTGTGGCACTCTGAGAATGATCGCATTGTTATTGAAATGCGCATAAGCAACAATTCAAAACAACCAAAAATGATTTATTGGAGATTTTTAAGCAAATGATGGTTTCTGGGATGAAAAAAGAATTCATTAGTGAAAGTAAATTTTCCACAAGTTTATACTTTAAATTTAAGTACATACTTTATATTTACAAACTGTATAGTGAGTATAAAGTATATAAACCTACACTGCATAATTTCATATTCGCATACATTTTGTTTTCACAAAAATATTCTAATATTGAAAAGTACACTTAACTTTCGTGGTATTAAGTGCTAATTATTAAGGTACATCAACTATTAGTTTATTTGCTTAACTTATACAGTTATTCCGTTTGTATTCGTACACACATAGTACATAAATATTATAAAAATATCTATGTATTACAATATTTTTTTGTTATTTTATAAACATATTTTACCTTAATCTACAAACATTTACAATCTTTGTTGTTTATAAAAAGATCATACCTAAATAAAAAAAATATTTTGCAGTAAAATGAAATATTTTAATAAATTAAGAAAATAATTCTTGATGTATTGGTAATTTTAGTCGATAATTACATTTATTAGCCCGTACGATACAAAATAATACATATATAAAAATATACGTGGTAACCTTCTTTCAGCACTCCACTTGTAATGCTCGTAATACTATCTACCGAGGTTTTAAATACTTTTAAAAGATACAATGTAGGATTACTATTCAATTAAAATGAAACTTGATTCATGTACGAGGTTTGGCAATTTAATTCCTGGACTGACCCTGCAGCACTGGAACCATGTTAAATTACACCAAATATATAGCAGCTTATAATATAGTTCACAGTATTATCAACAGAAGATGGTCAAGCGAAAATCGAACAGCTGTTATGCATAAGCTAGCACGAGCCGTCATGGAAAAACGAGTGAATAATAAATTTTACTGTAAATTAGGGGAAACTGCAACATAAACTTATGAAATGTTGAAAACTGTACGGTGACAACACATTAGGTCGTACTAGCGTATCTGAATGATTTAAACTTTTCAGAGATCGACATAAGGATGTTCAAGATGATGCTACAACTGAGCATCTCTGTCGATCTCTCGAAATGCAGATTCGATCACAAAAATTCGTGAAATTCCGGCAAGAGATTGCAAAATGATTTTCCGAATGATGGAAGATGAGTTAAACATCAATAAGAAGACAATTCGACAAATTTTACATGAAGATTTAGGAAAGAGGAAGATCTGCGCAACGTTCGTCCAGCACAGTGTTACGGATAAACAAAAACAGAGAAGAGTTGTATTTGGCGCAAATTTCGTTCAGATTTGTCGCGACAATGCCAATTTTTGTAACTGCATTATCAACGGTGATGAGTCATGTGTGTTTTAGTATGATCCTGAGACAAAACACTAGAGCATATAGTAGATTGTAGAAAATCATCACCAAGACCCAAAAAATTTCGTTTGCATAAACCCATAATCAAAACCATGCTCATTACCTTTTTCGATAAACAGGGTGTGATCCATAAAGAAGTTGTAACTGAAAGACAAACAACTAATAGTGCATTCTACGTTGAAGTGATGAAGAAATTATTGCAACGCATTTCTCTAGTGTGGTCGCAATTTCAAGAAAAGGGTTGTTGGTTCTTGTTGCATCACAATGCACCTGCCCATTTTGCACTGATTGTGAAGTCATTTCACATTAAATACGGCGTTATTAAAATCAATCATCCACCCTATTCACCTGACTTGGTACGAGTAGACTTTTTTCTATTTTCTGAAGTGAAAACTGTTTTCAAAGGAAAACGATTCCAGGACGTAGAAGATATTAAGAAAAATATAACCGCCGAATTGGAAGCAGTTTATTTAGACACATTTGCTGACTGTTTAAAAATCTTTTAGAATACTGCAATAAGTGTATTGAAGTAAATAGAGATTACTTTGAAAAAATATTAAACATTTTTCATATTACTTAAATTGTGTTTGGTTGCATTGTCCCAATTAAGGAATTAAATTGACAAATCTCGTATATTGATTGTGTTCGGCCACCTTTATTTTTAACGATCTGCAATTCTTTCTATTTCTCTCTAACCTCTCTATTGATGGAATCAGATGAATTATATATTAATTACACTGGTCAACATACATTTTGCTCCCGATATAACAACAATAGAATTAAATAGCTCCGATACTGTAATCTTTTTTAGTAATATTAAAAATTCACAGTTGATTCGCATTTCATAGAAAAATCTGAAGACATTGCTAGAGAAAATTAATTTTACAATCAATACTCTTGGAGAATTTGTGCTGATTTTAAAGTGATTGTTACACTTATGGGGATACAACAAAGTTACACCAAATACTATCGTTTCTTTTGTAAACAGGATAGTCCCGATAAAGCGAACCATTATCTTAAACGAGAGTGGATGGAAAGAAAATCCTTCACGCACCAGGAACTCAAAAAATACAACGTCCTCTTTTAGTGAACAAACAAAAAAATCATAAATACCTCCTCTTCACATCAAGTTAGGATTGATGAAAAACTTTGTGAAGGCAATGAATCGTGAAGGAGAAAGATTCCAATATCTCCGGTAAAGTTCCCTAAAATAACTGATACCAAAGTAAAGGAGGAAATATTTATTGGTCTTCAAATCAAAGAATTTATACGGGATTCAAATTTCGAAGATAAATTAAATGTAACAGAAAAGAGAGCATGGAGATCAATGATTGCGGTTTTTAAGAATTTCTCAAGAAACAGACAGGACGAAAATTACAAAACATTAATGGAAGGTATGTTGGAGGCATTTAGAGTAGCAGGCTGCAATATGTCATTAAAAGTAATATGTCATTTTTCCAGAAAACATGGGCGATCTCAGTGATGAGCACGTAGAACAGTTTCATCGAGAGATTTTGGAAATGGAACGACGTTATAAGGTCAAGTGAAATCCTGTAACGCTGTCGGACTATTGTTGGACTTTAAGGAAGGAATCAGTAGATGTTATTTCTAAAAGAAAATCTCAATTTCGAAAACATTTTCGTTCATAAATATGTACAATATCAATAAATGTACTTAAAAATTGCAAAAAAAAATATTTATTAGTACCTAAAAAATCCGAATCAACTTTAATCATGAGGATGATAGAAATTTTTCTAAGGAGGACCTCTTTTAAAATCAGTTACAGGAAAAATTCGGAGATCCGAAAAAAACTTCAATTTGTTGACTAGTGTTGTTTTATAACAGTGAGCACGTAAGAGTCTATTATATATTTAAGGGGACCCGGTGGTCTAGAATTTTCGAAAAATCGATTTTTTTTCGAAAGTATAGTATCTTAAAAATATACTGTTAAAATTTGATGACGAAATTCAGAGTATTTCAGGATCTACAGCCTATTAGAAGGTCAGGTAGGTAGAAGAATAAGTGGAGTGGATAACTTTAAACGCGTTTATCTCGAAACTACTTTTTTTCGTCTTGCGGGGGCCAGAAAAAAAAACTACTTGACCGATTTGTCTGAAATTTTAATATGTTATTCTGAATAGTTCTAGCTCTCGCTCGCTAGCTCTCTAATAGTTTCCGTAAAATATTTATATTTTTTTTATTAACAAAACATTCAAAAATACTGGTCGTTTTCAAACTTGTACTTTTGACTACGCGCCATTTTGTCAAATTTTTTTTTTATTCTACTTCCTGCGATAGCTATACTTATACTAATTAAAAATTCGTCAATTGTTTTATTTCAGATCAGAGGGAGAGATAAATCATCATTCACCACGCAATTCCATTTTTTTAGAGGGAGACTTCAGCATCATTTTTCTAATTTAAAAAAAATTTTTTTTTGTCTTTATTTTCATTTTTGTGTAGTTTATTAGTAATAAAATAAGTGTAAAAAAATTTGAAAGCATTATTCATTACCCTCATATAGAAAATTTTTTTTTAAAATAGCTTAAATTTTAGGCCGCTAGACCACCGGGTCCACTTAAATCAATATTTGATATAAGTAAAGGTTGTTATATAATGAGAAAATACTTGAAACCCGCGCTATAATGTATACATCCTACGTGCCATTATGTAGTACTAGCAAAAATATTAAATACAGTTTTATAAACATTTCACTTTCGCAAGAAAACAGAAAATCTAAAGTTTCCCTATACTTTCTAAGAATGAAGGCATTACGAACGAAATACATACAGGGAATAATCAAAAATGATCAATTATCATTTATTAGACACAATTTTGGTTCGTGGGATAGTTGAAATATTTTATTTATAAAAATGTTCTATTTGCAGTACACAAATATAATATGGATCTATTTTTTATTTATAAATACTACCTATTATTATACGAATACGAATGAACAGGATTGTATGAAGACATATACGTGTCTAATATTTTACCCGCATCGTACAGAAGTGTTCATATTATTTAATAAAATAGAACACTTGGTTAAAATACCAATGTCATACACATCAGAGCTATTGATGGATTCCTTTTAGAATTAGTAGTTATTACAAAGTCCAATCCAAATATAATTCTATACAACCATGTAAAAATATACGTATATGTATGTATATATATATGTATATGTATATGTATATGTATATATATATATATATATATATATATATATATATATATATATATATATATATATATGACTACAGTGTAATTATTTTGTAATATAGATAACACTATGTAACTTGAAAATGATTACCTAATGGTTCGAGTATTTCTATTTGTGGTTTAAACGACGCATCATATACGTAGGTGTCTCTTTGTTAATTGAAAAGCGACGAGGTTAATTTGAAAGTAATTTATTTTGAATCATTATTAAGGAATAGAATAGAATATAATTATAGATAAATTAGATGATATACAAAAAGTAATTCTTTAAATAATGATAAAATGTACACCACATGTAGTCTAACAACAATAAAAGAAATATTTAAAATGAAACATATTTATAATAAATTAATAGCTTTAGATCAGAGGTTCCTAACATTTTTCATGCATTGACACCTTACAAAAAAGTATTTTGTATCGACCCCCCTTGACAACTGGAACTACTTTTGCGTCTCCCTCGCGACATTAAAATATTTCATGTGAGTTTTTGATGAAATATTTGTAGTTTTGAAAATAATAAAAATGAGAGTGAAAAATGTTTTTAAGAATTCTTAATTGACTGTACTTAATAAATGATGATTATTATTATCATTAGCTTTGTTAATAAAACACGGGAGTACATTGAAAACAAAAATACAGTTGAATATTTACAATAAAATTTAATAAATTACATTTTTTTTAAAAAAAAAAAAACAATATAAAAATATATATAAATTATAATACAATTTATAATTGAATATAAATATATCTATTAATTCACTAAAGTTTGACGTTAACTCTCCCGTTCCGATGCAGTAAACTCATTTGACAACCTGTTTTTATTTGCAAATATCTATAATAATATTTTTAATTATATTTATTTATTTTCTTGTCATCACACGCTATATTGATACTAATCGCTAGTGTAAGGATTGACCTTGATGTTCAACTAGTTAAAAATCCTTCTCTTCCTTCAAAAATAGTAACTGATATGAAAAACGTTGGCGGTAAACTATGTTTACTGCACCGGTTTTCAAAAGGCACAGGGCTGCAAGCGTTAATGTGTTGATGGTTCAGCCCATAGATGAAGACTCTCATGATTGAACCTGATAGATTGAAACAATATTTGGTATGTTCCATTCAAAGTTACTTTGCAAAAATCGTAAATCGCCACGTTCTGATATATTTAAAAAAAGTTATAATAAAATTTATCTACTTTTTAGTATTTTGTAGTGTACACGATTTACAATATTGTTTTTGTAAGTTAGCAAAAAAATTTTATTTTCATATTTTTATGTAATAACAGCCTCCGATATCTGATTTATCGCCCCCTAGAGTGTGCACTTGGGGACAGTATGTACGAATGTAGAATATGTATTCAACCCCAATCGACCTTTTGAGGTTCATCAACTCCCAAGAGGTTTTTATACCGACTCCGTTGGGAACCAATGCTTTAGACCACGAATTCAATAAAGATTATTTTTATAAGGTTTCTCAATAAAAAGAAATACAATAAATTTTATTTCATAAGAGAAATGGAATTCATTTTTTCCTTTGATTCATATAAATATCTGGTATTACATTACATTGCGCTATGTCGCGAGAATATCACACTGACAATTATTGACAAAGTCTGCAAGAGTTGTGATAAATGTATGCGGACGACTAAGCGATACGATTTTTTTTAAACAAAAAGAAAGATTAAGCAGAATTGTAGTAGTATATAGATTAAGAAAATGAATATGAAGTATGAAGAATTTCAATACTGTAAATTCGAAAAATAAGCGACATACAATACTAATGTCTCTATCGATTTGAATTGATATGAAATGCACTTAGCTAAACGTTAATTTGGTTTTACAGTATTTTCCTTCTTTTCATTTTAATAAAAAAATGTATATAGATGGAGTATATAAGCTTTGAAAGGATATAAAAATTACAAGAAAAAAACGTTGTTCGAGTTATCGAATAATAATGAAATGTATGTGACGATTTTTAACATAATACTCATATAATTCGAAAATGGCTCCTATACAATTATCTTAATCAACTAGACTCCCTTCCAATCACGCGATAACTAAAATGAAAATTTGTGAAAGAGTTTAAATGTAAATTCCAGAAATAGGAAATTACAAGCACCAAATAATTCAAAAAGATACTGGTTGCGGAGTGGATAAATATCCGCATTGAAATTACAAAAAAAAAGTGGAATCGATGTACCAAATAGGTTAATTAAAGTAATTAGAAGCAAAGCATCCAAACGATGTATAAATGGTTACATTTGTAAAATTTATGGTCTACATTCTCGTGATAAACATGCTTTGTACAAGTACTGATGTGAGATGATTTTGTTTTCATTTTGTATACATTTGTCTGCTTGTTGTTGTTAATGAATTAATATTTTAAATCATGCAATATTTAAAATAACTTATTGTAATGTGGAATATTTAAAAAAAATACTTCAATTTAAGGGTGTGTATGTGTCTTTCAATTGATAGCTTTCTCGTGTATGGATATGACTGGGAGTAACTATGTGTGTGTGAGAGTGTATATATATATATATATATATATATATATATATATATATATAAAATAGTTTTAGCCATAAAAAACTAAGTTTGTAAAAAATAATTAACTGCCTTGTTTATATAGATATACTAACACTTCTCTCTCTCTCACTATCTCTCTCTCTCTCTCTATATATATATATATATATATATATATATATATATATAACGATTACGTTGCTATATATCTGATAATAATTATATAGACATAAATTTTAAAAAATATGTTTAGTGTTTCATTCGGTTGCATGTACAGGCTTACAATTGAGAAGTGGGCGAGCGCAGCAGGCCGGGGGTTGATGAGCGAAACGAACAAGGGGCGAAACCCTCTAGTGTGAGTGTGTGTCTGTGTATATATATATATATATATATATATATATATATATATATATATATATATGACTAGTATGTGTGTGTATAAAAATTAATTCGGTGCATTTAAATTGAATTAATCGTAACTCTGTTTCAAATTAAAATATTTTTTCACAGTTTTAGGATTTTGAAGTGCCAACGTTTGATATTTAAAAACATTATACACCTCGGACAAGCAATTGGCATTACCTTACAAAACAGTAGTGAACACGATGGCGTCCAACAGGCAGCGCATTAGGCATTGTATACTTTTCGCATTCCAGTTGAAAAAAATGCTGCATTTGTTCGGCTTTGAGGGAAGGTATTATTGTGACGCATAAATCATGCAAAAAATGTTAAAACGGCGTGCAGTCTGAAAATGCATTACTTCATCGACTCAAAGCCGCCATATTTTTTTCGACAAAGGATTTGTCAGTCACCTGACAAATGAAACAGTTATATAAAATAATGGAAGATATTTTAAGGATTGATATGTATTTTGTTTTTGGAAACATTCATTTTTTTAAAAAGGTACCTAATTAATTTGCACACCTGATATATATATATATATATATATATATATATATATATATATATATATATATATATATATATATATATATATATATATATATACAAAGACACACATCTCTGCATATATATATATATATATATATATATATATATATATATATATATATATATATATAATAATCAATAAAAAAAGTATAACGTTGCTTGTTTATGTAGCGGCAAAGATACTGGTAATTAGTATACTTGAACTACCATGAATTAAAAAACCACCGAAAATATAAAAGTAAGTAATATTTTAACTAGTAAACTAAACAATATATAAAAAATAAAAATAATTGTTATTATTAAAAGTAACCTAAATTGTTTTCTGAAGAAATTGTGGTTGGTTAGTTTAAAAAATATAATACTACAGATGTTCAGTTTGGTATCTTTTTATGGATATTGGCTATGTTAAATACTTTCATCCGAAACTGTATATCTACATATATACATACCGTATGTTACTGTATTAATACCAAAAGGAATACTTTAGCATTTTCCCAGATAAAAAATCAATTATTCTCATGGGAACGAACACAAAAACTTTATCGTACTGCGGCTCAATACGATGCACCAAAATTTATAATTTACAGTATGCTCATATCTTTAATAAATAGTAATCTTTTGATTAAAACATTAATAAAGAACTATGAACATAAACATATTGTTGTGGTTTCTAATAGCTGTAAATATCACTCAAATTACTAAAATGTTGAACAAAATACGAATGGATAAAAAGTTGTAACAATATGTTTTAAATAACGAAAATTGTACATTTTTAATATATCTGTTTTGTACATCTCCGTCCGCATCAGCATGTGAATAGCGATATAACACTGATAAAACGTTCGTTTTATTGTTCCCTGTACAGCGTTTAATGTTTGCAACAAGTTATGATGTCATAACTGCCTTGATTAGGTAATCATCTCCAATGACGTTATTTGTTTTGTTCAGCGAAATTTGTCGTTAGTGTTCGCGACACGCATCACTTACAGAATGTAAATAACAGTTTTCTCCTACAAACATCAACGTTTTTTTATACATGAATTTTAATTAGCTCAATGAATATGTGCATGCAATGAAAATTGAAAACATCATATAGTGGCTACAGATTATATATTAGAAAGTAATAACTAATACAATAATTTTCTTTTTTAAAATGAAATTTTCTTAATTTATATGCAAAAATTAAGTATTTATTCCTTAGTGTAAGTATTCGGACAAAGGTAAAATATGAGTTAATTAACTATTTATTAGAAACATACAAAAAAGAATTCTTCTTTTAACGATCCATATTCATCATTAAAATATCTACTTTCATATACATATATATTATATATATATATATATATGAATGTAAGTATGTATGTATAATAGGTAAGTACACTATTTTTAACAGAAGCAGCTGTGCAGCATGGTTTTGTCGCAATTACAATTTTTACCTGATAAAAGAGCAAATACACTTTAGTATCTTCCTTTTTCAAAACTGAGTGCATAACTCTGCAAATCTTTTTAACTTTTTTAACATACTACAAAGTGTTATTTCTGAAAATTATATACAGTAAAATTATAACTATATATTTTAAATACCAGGAATGAAATTTCACAATACTATTATTGGTAAAATATAAACAAAGAATGAATAAATGCAATGAGAAAATTTTTAAAAATGTTTTAGAAATAAGGTAATTCTTATCGAATCTATAGACACATCTAATGTAGAGGAAATTAGATTTTTTTATTCCCTTTTGTATAAACAACTGGAATAAAATAAAACAAATAGGAAATGAATTTCTTTCTAGCAAAAATCTATTTTATTTTTAAATCAAGTCATGATTCAAACAAAGAATATAAAATGACTGAAAAAACTAGAATTTCGTCGTTTGTGTATGTGTACCGTATACATACATATATGTACATATATACACAATAAATATATATATATATATATATATATATATATATATATATATATATATATATGCACATATGCGACTTTTCACTTATCCACAATTCTTAATAAAATCAAGACTATATTTATTGCCGCAGTTCGACATTTATGAAAAATAGTGACGGTTTTAAAACAAGAAAAACAAAACCATATAAAATATACAGTTCATATTAAAAATTCATTTTTTTGCTCTGTTTTACACTCCATTTAACAGAACGATGAACGGTTCTTTCAGTTCATCAGTATGCAGGTTATGTTATGTATGCATACATGAAACATATTTACATCCACAACGAATGATCAATTATAACATTTATAATTGATTTCGCAGAATTCGACCGTTATGAGTAGGAGGTTAATCCTACATTTATGTATAAACTTGTGCCAGCAACTAATATTTTAAATACAATGTTTATAAAAAATATAAGCTATTATATATATATATATATATATATATATATATATATATATATATATATATATATATATATAAATTAACCGATCGATAAATGGATAGGTAAAAAGATATAGAATATAGAATAAATATAATAAGTTCTTCATTATTTAATTATTATAATAATTAGATAATTTTTCTTTATATTAAAACTCAGATTAAGGGTGAGAAACCTTTCGACTGGAAGGCACTTATAACCCCACGTACTTCATGTACAGTAAATTTTAACAGTTACACTGAAGCACGTACCTAAATATAATAGTAAACCCACAATAAATTAAAATTAATTAATTAATGTCTTTTTAGCAGGCCACAAATGAATGAACGGTTTTTTACTCACGGACCAAAATAAATGCTAATTGCTAGCTAATTTGAGATAACCTTTTAATTCAACAAAGTCAAATTTCATTTTTATATATATTTACTATACAGAGAAAAGAAGAAAAAGACAAATATGAAAACTACTCAAATCCAAATGTCGTTTATTTTATTATCGTTAATCTTAATTTTATTATTGTTGTATTTCACGTGCTTATATTGTTGTACAAATATATTTTCTGTTGTAAAACTATGTATATTTTTTTAAAGCTACTTGTATTATACAAAAAAATAATAAATAGGGTTAACTTTTAAAATGAACTAAGATTCAAAAAGTAAAAAAACAATTATTAAAATTTGGAGTTTCTATTTTTAAAATATATGTCAAATACTCATCGCTAAAAACTTATTTCAAAATATCAAAAATTTGCAAATATTTTTTTTATATTAATATAATCTACCCCAACCATAGAACCATGGATAAGAATGATACGTTAGTCATAGAACAATGGATAGATCGATAAGAGCTGTTAATATTTTATCGTGTTTTAAAAATAACATTTTTTTTTATTTGATTGAAACACATTTCTACAATAATTTATAATCGATGGAGATACACAATTGGATAAAATATGCGAAAAGGCGGCATCCAACAGCTCAAAAATCCGTATCTATAAACGCTGCAAATTCTCCATCCCTGATTTATATGAGTGTTATTTCAAATTAAACGTTAAGGTAAAAATATTTACAAAAGAATTAATATAAGTATGGAATGGTTCAGTAATATCAACCTATACTTGCTTCATTTTCTACGCTTGACAAAAAAAAATGGATAAAAAGATACTAAACAAAAATACAATATCTGATAAAATTTTCAATGATAACGTTTACCGTATTAGTAATAAATTATTACTGTTCTGACTGTTCAACAATCATTATTTCTAACTTTTTAACATATTGTTTTTAACTTTTTGCAATCCAGCTGTGTCTTGAAGCATAATCATTTAACAGTGACTAAACAAGTTTGTCTCATTGTTTACTGAATTATTTAAATAATTTTTTCAGCACTGGTTTGTAATCTGTGAAGTTCTCTAACTATTCATAACTATCCACTTAATATTTTAGATATTCTTCATTCATTTCATTGGTTAGTAAATGCTTGTTTCTTATATCTTAAAATGTATTACAAATACTACAAGTATTAATTCTTAAAGATTTATTATTCTTACAATACTTTTTTTGTAAACCTGACACGTTTTTTTTCTTACTATTTTTACAAAAAATGTACCATGACCTAACTTTGTTAATTTATTTAAAGGTTATTGTTTAAAATGTATACCTGACTTTCGCAGATGAATTTTCCACTCGTCCTGTCAACCGGAAAAAAAATCTGATCAAAAATGTTCAATAATTAATTATTGATCAATTTTGGTTGCTTCTTATGCGTATTTTGATGAAGGTAGAATAATCTTCAGAGCGTTAAATACAGAAAAAGAATAATTTTTTTTTGTTCTCTAACGCTCTAAGAGTGTAAATAGCATCACTATCGAAATGCAGATAAGCAACAACCAAAAATTATCAATAACCAATCATTGAACATTTTTGAACAGAAATATTTTGTAATTTGTGGAATAGTGAAAAATTCATTTGTAAAAGTCAATAATTTACAAAAACTATATAAACTAATATATATATACAATACAAAAACTATATTATCTACTGAATGATTATGCTATATATATATATATATATATTCTAATTAAGCATTTTCATAAAACTGCAGTAATTACGATAATATATTTTTCATAATAACAGACAATAGAGATCCCAGTAAAACAATAAACCGGAAAAATATTTTAAGTAATGATTGTGTAGGCATCTTAACAAGTAATCTGTATACTTTAAAATTATATTGCATCAATAAATTTGATAAAAGTACTTTCTTTTCTATCTAACCATCGGTTATTACCTGTGTATTAAACTGTTTACAAAATTTAATTATCAGTTTCTTTGAATTGTATATAAATTATTATATAATACACACACACACATATATATATATATATATATATATATATAAGTTAACATGCGGTATAATTTTGCCACAATTAGATTTTTACCTTTTCGACAACAAATTAAAGAATTATAGTTTAGTATCTTCCTTTTTCATATTTACTGTGAATGTATAATTCAATCAATCTTCATGATTTTTAAATACGTTAGAAAATATTAACTCTTAAAATTATAAATATACACTTTGTATGCTAAGAATAAAGTTCTGTAGATCACTTCCAATAATTTCAATACTATCTATTAGTAATATCTGAACAAACAACGAATAAATCCAATGTAAATATTAATAATTGCTATTTGAAATGACTATATATATATATATATATATATATATATATATATATATATATATATATATATATAGACACACGCATACAGATATAATAACCAGACGAAAATAGAAATGATAGAACAATATAACAAAAGGAGAACACAAACTAATTAAAACAGATTTTACTAGTTATAAACAAGATATATAGAGGTCCCAGAAAGAAGCGAATGAATAAGCAAGATAAAAATATAATAAGCTACTGAAAGTTATATATATATATATATATATATATATATATATATATATATATATATATATATATATATATATATATAAACAAAGAAACATTTTTTCTTGTCTATTTCTACAGATGCGTTTTAAAGTCTAGAATAGCTTTCTTAAAAGTAGATATTTAGAGTCGTGCAATATGAAAAAATATGTGTCATCTTTTCAGCATCTTATTATTTTTGAGTGCCATATTTTATTGTTGTGTGTTAATGTGTGTGCATATATATATATATATATATATATATATATATATATATATATATATATATAATTAAATATAATTTTACAAGCCTTGTGCATTTGATTTGTGTATTAAATATGTATGAATGTAATTAATAAATAAAATATATTATAATTATATAATGAATAAGGCATGAGACAATACTACACAAATTCTTTGTTCTAAAACACATGTAACATTTATTTAAAATAAAACTGAAAAATGATATATGTTAAGGTTAACATTTCATAACAATAGAAATATACATTAAACTTTATAAAATAAATTTAACCGTTTACATCGGAACGTTCAAGCAATACGCAGTCTACATTACAGTTCGACACTATTGTTATTACTGCAAAATGTGTAGTTCACAGTGGTGTGCATTCGTTGAATAAACATTTAAATTTCGCATGAATACGTTATAAAGAAAGAGAAAAACCACAAAGTATTGGTTATGTTCAATCGACTGAATATCGGGTGTTGTCAGTAAGAATTTCGGTTGAATAATGGTAGACACAAAACGGCTTACGTGATTACTTAATGTTAGTGACAGTAAAAAGTTTACACTCTTTTTTTTTCTAAGATATATCATATGAGTATAAAATATATCATATCATATATATATATATATATATATATATATATATATATATATATATATATAAATATATCACTTCTTGAAAAGTAAAGAAATATTCAAGAAACTAGTACATAATCAGTCAAAATCGACGGAAAAATAGAAAGAAACATAGAAAGGAAAAACCGTTTACTGGTTTTTACAACACAATATACTTAAATATAAAAAATACCTTAATACATTGAACGAAACTTAATACATTAAACTTAAAACCTATGAGTTGACAAACGAACATTTTTCGTCACCACAAGTACTCCTGCGGACAGGGTGACGAGAAATGTAAGTTTATATATATATATATATATATATATATATATATATATATATATATATATATATATATATAAAAGAGAGTAAAATGGAAATATAGATATTTTTTTATAAATATTTTCTATTGAGTTGTCTTGTATTGAAAGTGGAAAAATAGTATTTTTAACATTAATAGTTAATATTTACTAAATTCACTTTCACAAAATAATGATTTACACATTTTTTTATTTAAACATTCGATAAGTAATTATGTATTTTAATAAACTAATACCTATTTTTTGAAGAGTATAGGAAATGTGAAAAAATATTATTTCTGAGAATGATGACACTGACACAAAAATTCGCATCAGTGTTTCAAAATACAATACATTAATACAACACTTGTTGAATATTTCGATGAAAGGAAAAAATGCAGTACACATTTATTCCTATTGACAAAGAAAACATTCTCGTCGCCATAGATAAACATTTCTTGTAACATGGACTTTGTCCTGCGGACAAAGTGACGAGAAATGTGGGGTTTTATTATTTAGAATAAATAGATAAAAAACGTTTATTCTATATAAATAAAATTTAAGGGTATTTTTCTATATGATCTCCCCTAACCTTGTTTCTTGCGCATTCACTCTTGCACCGAATTAATAAACTGAAAGGAACTTGTTTTTGATTCATCTAGTTACCATTAATAAGATATGGGTCCATCATTATAAAACAGATAGTTTGTCACAGCCTTCTACGAGATAGTCGATGACAAATTTTTGGAAGATGTAACATGCAATTTTTGTTCATTTCACACTTTTAATGTGATATATACTGTGAATTTTTGGAGAATAAAGCCAAAAATCAAGTCCAAGAGACGTGGGACATGCTCGAAGAGCGTGATTCTGCTTCAACACAACGTTCGACCTCACACGACTAACAAAACAAATCAGTATATTCAAAATATAGATTTCAAGCTCTGAGACTACCTACGATACACATAGTCTCGATTTAGCACGAAATATTTCCAACTTTTTGAATCATTCAAAGAGTTAACAAGACAAAAGTTTCTTCTGATGTCATTAAAACGGTGCGAAAGTAGTTATGCTAAGAAACTAAACATTTTTTCTAGAACGAAATTCATGAAACGTTGAACTAAGTGAATAAACGTTTATGAGTGAGGGGGGACTATGTAGAAAAATTATTTTAATAAAATCCTATATGTAGAATACGAGTTCTTTATCGCTTAAATACTGCGATACTTTTTGACTTGTCGTCGTAATTAAAATTATTTTTATGATGTTTATGTATTATTTTAGCAGTTATTATTTTTTATTTAAAACTGACAATTAGGGAAATCATATACTTATCCTAATTCGTAGTATAAAAACTTCTAATCCACTGTATACCCTATATAACCGTTGTATACCCTAATTGCATGGAATACAAAAGGTTAAAAAGAGGTGCTAGTGAAAAAAATTCTAAATTTTCCTCTAAACTGCCAATTCTCTGTCGATAATTATAATATAGTACAGAAATGCCAAAGTTCTATTATATTAAAAAAAAATTGATATTGTTACACACAGCTATTTTATCTTTGTTTGTATTAGAAAACTTAGTAGACTAATATATAATACTAAGATACCCGAACACATTCTTTTCGAATACTTCTTGTAAGGTTGGATATATTTAAAACTAAATAACTTAAATCTGAATACAAATAAACGAAATTCCTATTGTCTAAAATAAATTTTATTTTCTATGTTTTATATTGTTAAACATTCAGTAAGTTAAACCTGAACGCACGTTTTATTTTTAAAATGTTAAAATAACTGCATTACAAACCAACTTTTTTTAAAAAAATAAATACATAAATATCCGAGTCAAAATCCTAATTACATAATATTTTTTTCATGAAGATTTCCATTATCTACGAACTAAAAAAGTTAACAATGTGTTTTGAAAACAATATTTTTAAAATAATGATGTGAAATGAAAGTCGATTGCGGATTTAAAATAAACTTAAAAATATATTATAGTATTAATTAATGTTAATGATGTATCATTAATTAAAATATTGTTATTTCAAAACAAATGTACAATGGCTTGAAACTTCACAATACAGCTCCGACACTGGATAAATTCCCTTTCATAATTTTTTTACTCATAAACAATAACACATTTTTCTTGTCAAAAATGTTCAATAAGTTATTACTGATCATCTTTCACTACCGCATACGCGGATTTCGACGCGATACAGTCATCTTCAGGCGCCAAGGTACAGATAAGATTTTCTAAAATAATTTATTGAACAGATTAGTAAAATGTGTGTGGGCTGTGGATGAAAAAATAAATAACTTAGGAAAGTACTGAAATGTATAATAAAATGAATTAGTGGTAACATACAACTTATAATTAATGTGAATTTTATGGGAAAAAAGTTATTTCAAAACGTTCGATTTGACAAAAAAATAAATTGAAGACTTTATATATATATATATATATATATATATATATATATATATATATATATATGTATATATATATACCGGATGTGTATTCAAGATTTTTGGTTAGGAACACACTTAAAAAACTACAAGACTGAAGATTTCATAAAAACGAAAATGTTTATTTCATTACAAAAATGGATTGATGATAAATATATTTCTTGGTAAGTACATACTTTATGTGATCATGAATTAAAAATTAAAAAAATATATTTTTATGTTTATTTGGTACAAAAATTAAAGTCGGTCAAAATTTATCTAATGGATTTACCGTCACAAAAGGATTAAGACAAGGATGTTGTATTTCCCCAACCCTTTTTAAGATTTACGTAGAACACCTTTTACGAGACTGGAAACGAAAGTGTAATCCTTTGGGTCTTCCTATTAATGATGAAACCACAATATATACCTTGCAGTTTGCGGACGATCAGGTTCTTATAGCGCAGGATAAGGAAGACCTCGAATACATGGCCAAGAAGCTCAAGCGAGAATATGAGAAAGGAGGGCTAAAAATGAATATTGGCAAAACCAAATATTTATGCGTAGGGGGAACTGCAACTACGGAATTATAATTGGGCAATGATGAAAAAATAACAGCCTGTGAGGTATATAACTACTTGGGAGTGAAACTTAACAGGGAAGGTAAAGACTCAATGGAAATACGAGGAAAAATCGCACAAGGTAGAAGAGCTATTAGGAAATTAAATACTATTTGGTGGGGCCCCACAATATCGAAACAACGAAAATGGCATATTTACCAAACAGTGGTTAAAAGTATAGCCTTATATGGAGCGGAGGCATGGTCAGAAACAGAGGAGGATAAAAGACGAATTGCGGCCATGGAAATGGATGCTCTAAGAAGATCCTGTGAAATATCAAGAAGAGATCGAATTAGAAACGAAAGGATCAAGCAATTAATGAGCGTAGAAGACAACATCATTGAAGACATTGAGCGGAAACAACTCACCTGGTACGGCCATGTCAAGAGAATGACCGATACAAGACTGCCTAAGCAAGCGATAGAGTATTTACCTCTGGAGCGACGGAAACGAGGTCGCCCACGGAGATCTTGGAGCGAAGGTATCCGTAAATCGATCAGGGAGAGAGAACTGGACGAACAGCTGTGTCAAAATAGAAAGGAATGGAGGGAAAAGTTGAAGAGCGGAAAGCGTCGACAGACTCTATAAACCGCATATATATATATATATATATATATATATATATATATATATATATATATATATATATATATATATGTTTATTTGGTTCAGTATACGATACACATACAAATTCATTCATATTATTTTATATATAAGTTATATTTCATTCGAAGAAAACAAATACCTTTATTTTATTAAAAGGCGATTTTACTTGGTCGATAATAACGTTATTCGATAATTACATCCATGAAATAAGAAATTACATATGAAAATACTGAACTGATAGGATGCAATCTTTCACTAACAATCAAGTACTAACAAATTTCAGTCAGCAACACAAATTCACCAGACTGTAAATAAATTTGGTTAAGAATCATTATTTCCTCTTGCGTACTTGAGAGATATTGTACTAATGGTTTACCTACTCAAATGATAAGTTGAATAACTATATAAATTATATATTAATAAATATGTAATGACTTCTATAAAGTAAGGTCAAACGAAAAGTACATACAGTTTCTCCCACTTGTATTCGTTCATTAGATAGCTACGAATTAAAAGTGCCTACCTGATTGAATTACAAAAATGGCACATTTGATTGGAAGTAGGTAATTTTTACAAACGAGAGCAAGGCAACATTTTTCAATACAATGAGAAGAAAACGATTTAAAGAAAATACGTTGAAGATTTGTATATACGAAATCAATATCATATTCAAACTAATGTGAAATATGGCAGTGGATCAGTTATGATATGGAAGTGTTTTTCCGCTTCTGATATTTAGAACCTTCATTTTATAGACTGACTTATAGACAAATTTAAATACATTAATATGATAAAACCAAACTTGAAGGACAATGCGACTCATTTGCAAATATCAAACAATTTTATATTCTAGCTAGATAACGAACATCAATACGAGGGTGATTTGACAAGTCCGCGGCCTAACATATAAGTGGTGGTAATATATTAAATATTTGTGACGCATTACAAAACGATATCTATCTTATACATAACCTCAAAGTCTATAATTAATGTGGTACGCAGTTTGTTGCGAGCATCAATTTAAATAATGTTTTTTTTTTGTACCGTTGTTGAAATGCATAAGGCTGAACAACGTGCGATGATAAAGATGTTTGTCAAAAAAGGCTTACCGCCAAAAGAAATGTTTAATAAGGTGAAAAATGTACTGGGTGATAGTGCACATTTGTATACAACCGTAAAAAAGCGAGTAGCTGAATTTAAATGTGGCCTGCAAGCTTAAAAGATAACCCGCGTAGTGAAGATCCAAAAACTGCAACGACAGAAGAAATCATTCACAAAGCTCACGATATTATCTTACAGGATCGGCAATTGAAGATGTCCGAAATTGTTAAGGTTACGGGTATCTCAGATGAATGCTTGTATCACATCATACCTGAAGAGTTAGATGTGAAAAAGCTATCGGTAAGATGGGTACCAAGTTTGCTGACAACTGATCATAAACGCATTCGAATACAAATTTACCATGGCAGATTGCATCGATTTAAGAGGGATACGACTCAATTTATCCGGCGATTTGTGACTACAGATGAGACTTGAATTCACCATTACACTCCGCAGTCAAAACAACAATCAAAGCGATGTAAACATTGTGATTCTCCGTCACCAACAAAAGTTTTATGCAAAATCAATTTCATCCGCTAGAAAAGTTATGGTTTGAATGTTTTGGAATGCTAAAGGGATTCTGCTGCTTGATTACCTTCCCAAGGGTCAAACGATAACAGGAGAGTATTACGCAAAGCTTTTGGATCGACTCGATCAAACAATTCGTGAGAAAAGACCAGGTTTATCAATGAAAAAAATTATTTTCCATCAGAACAATGCACGTCCACATACAAGTGTTGTATCCCTGGCAAAGATTTCACATAACTTAAAAGAATCCTTAATGGTAGACGATTTTTGTCAGATAAAGAACTAAGTACAGTGAATCACTATTTTGAAGAAAATGATTTTCGGGGCAGCATAAAAGCACTGGAGTATTGCTGGATGAATTGTATTGAAGTTCAAGGGAGCTATATTGAAAAATTAAAGTAATTTAAAAACACAAATTATATTCTTTCATACTGAGTCCGCGAACTTTTCAAATCACCCTCATATAAAGCGTATATAACCTAAGAATAACTTCTGTACAAATGTTCCAAAGTTAAGGAAAATTTGTGAACAGGCATTAATTTTAGAATCCAGAAATCGAAATTACAAGTACCGATGAATTGAAAAAAGACTAGATGCAGAGTAGGTAAATATCAGCTGTAAATTTATCAGAAAATTAGTAAAATCAAGGTACAAAACAGGTTAATTGAAGTAATGAAAATCAAAGACTTCCCAACGAAATATAAGTTACAACATTTTGACAAAATTGTAAAATTTAGGGATTATTTTCACGATAAACTTGTTTGGTAAGAATAAGAATGTGATATGATTTTATTTTCATTTTGTATACATTTTTATGTTTGTTGTTGTTTATAGATTAATGTTTTAAATCATGTAATATTTAAAATAACCTATTATTATGTAGAATATTTTTAAAAAAATGAATAAATATATTCATATTTAAAAATGTGTACATTTTTTTAATTAATAGCTCTCTCATGTACTAATATGGCGAAGTAACTGTAAATAAATTTATGCGAAAAAATAATACCCAGGTTATAATCAGTTTTATTATAGTTAATTGGAATAAAAAAAAATTGAAATTATTTTTTTCATTATTTTAAATCCTGAAATAATTATTTTGTATCATATATATATATATATATATATATATATATATATATATATATATATATATATATATTATATATATATACATAAGGTTGATTTAAAAGAGATACTAAATGTACAAAAAATCATATAGGCATTTATAAGCATTATTTCGGCCACATGTTACAAACACTTCTCATTACTATACACGTTTTTTCAGACCTCTGACTAGTTCATACCGTATTTTAATCTTATCTCACCGAAATTTTATAATATTAAATGAATTTAAATAACTACATTTATACACGATTATTACCTATTGTTTTTTAACGATAAATATATTTTTTCTTATTAAGCGTAACTAAAAACTAATTTAAAAATAAATAATGTACTATCAACGAATATTTCGAAGAAATAACATGTTTAAAATATAGGAGCATGTTTATATATATATATATATATATATATATACAATACCAGATAAATAATTCGTGATCTTTTACTATTTTTAATATAATCATAAAGATAACTGATTTTTTATAAACTGATATTGAATTGTTTGTAAACAAAAGGATATTAAGTAGAACGTTTTTTTAACAAAAAGCAAGCATACAATTGTAAAATAAAAAAGTTTTAAGAAACATTTGTAAATCTTGTCACTTTTCAACATGTGAAGTAAAACTTATATAGCATTTTTAGATATTAACACTTATGATATTTTGACAATTGAAAATAAAAATGATGTCCCAAAAATTAATAATTTTTGTTGTTTGTAAGAGAAAAGGAATTATTTTGTGAAATACACTAGCATGCCACTACATGTTAATAGGATATTTTTAGTAAAATAAATTAACAATTGTTATAACTATTTATTTAAATAAAAACATGTCTTAAAATTAAATTTTAAAACTTACATATGTTACGTAAGAAGAGAAAAGTTCTATCGCACATCAACATAAATAAACTGTAAATTCCAGTCTAAATAAATGTTACACTATTTCTATCATGTAATTCTTAGTTTATTTATGTTAGTGTGCAACAGAACTTTTCTAGTCTTGCATTCATGTGTTTATATAAATGTCAAATTTTAACTCTTTACGTTTAGAATAAGCCAAGTATTCATTTAATAAAAAGTTTAAAAACGTTGAAATAAATCACTCTGAAAAATAACATTTTCATAAATGAAATTATTTTTTCACTATGTAAAAAGAATTCATGTGTGAAAGTGAATTTATCCGTAGTGTCAGAACTAACTATATTGTGAAACTTAACAGTCAAGGAATTTACAGAGAAATGTTTGAAGTAGTTCACATAATAGTATTTTTAAAGTAATGAAGCTATAAAAAAAAGAAAAAATACATGTTCTACACAGCCATCAGAAAGTATAGCTGCTATTAAAAATTTAATTAATTAAAATCATTTATTACTTATTCGAAAATATAAAAATAAACTATTATTATGTTGTTTTTATATTAAATTTAGATACACTGCATAGGATTTAGACAGGGGTAAACATGGTCAACTACCCAGGGCGGTAAATTTTGAGGGGAGCGGCAAATTTCCGAAAGTTGGAAATTTTATTTTCAATCACATTTTCGATTTACAGGTAGCTCAAGTGTGAAATGAAAAACTGAATTTGAAAATTTTTGTAGTTAAAATTTTGTTTTTGAACTTTATGTAACAGAATTTCATAAATTGCATTTTTTTAATAAATTAAATGAATGGACCATTTTACAAATTTTTTAGTGATCATTAATTTTTTTTCAATTGAAATGTTCTCAAAATTACCAACAGTCACGGATTTCTCTTAATTCATTTAGAAAAAAATTTATGGGGGGGAGGCATTTGATTGTTTATTAGGCTTAGACAAACAAGTTTACAAACAGCGGCACCTAGTATAAATCCGGTCCTGATTCTACATAACAAATTGAAACTGAAGATAGGCTTTTTCTGCATCTTACCTCTTTTAAGATGATAGCATCGCTATCAAAATACACATAAGTAGTAATCACAAATGATCAATAATCAATTATTGAATATTTTTGATCAGAACAAATTTCATGGTTTGTGGAGGAAATAAAAAATTCATTTGTGAAAGTGAATTTATCCACAACAGCAGAACTATATTGTACAAAATTACACTTTTAGATACTTTTTAAGCTAAACAACAGCCGACGGGTGTAAAAGTAAAGAGTACAACAAAAATAGCGAGACAGTAAAAAAATAAATTTCATAAATTTAAAAACAGGTGCATTTTATTGTCGATAGTGAGAATACTTCATTATACTATCAAAACGTCTCAACAAAATTCTCTATATTTTTCGAGAAAGAACTTTCAACAGGATGAAGCAAAGGTAATTCATTATAACAGAAATAATTATACTAAAAAATTAGATACATCACCAGTTAACAAACAGATGAAAGGAATTCGGAAGCAGAAGGGTGGTCAGACATAATAAAAATAAAGATGAAACCCCTACACAAACATATGTGAATTTTACTATAAACTGATGAAATTTGGTTATACTATTATAACGTTTCAATAAAATCATACATATTTTTCAATGAAGAACTTCTAACAAGGTTAAATAAACGTAATTACTTCTAAAAGAAATAACTCACGTTTTTTGTAAATAAGAATTAAAAAAATGCATGTAAATTGATAACAAACGATAATCTAAATTACATTTACATTTTTTAATATTAAATCTTAAACGAGTTAAAAAATAAATCACATTATTTACAAAATGGTCTATTACATTAATTTTAACTTCATTGTTCTAATAAAATTATTTTAAAATGTACTTCAAATAACACGAATAAACAGAGAAAATGCCAGTTGTAAGAAAAAATAATTATAATTAGTACTGAAAATAGTTAACAAAAATGGTTTATGAATGAATTTAAATTTTTTTTTAAAAAGATTTTCGCTCTTATGGGGGCTCCTTTAACACAATACTTTTGAAATATAAACGACATACTTTTTAATGACATTTCAATGAAAAATATTAATTAAATATATATTGCCGATTTAAAATAATTCATTCAAAAACAATATTTTGCATTAAAATATAAAAGCTTACTCATAGGCTACATTTCTAGACGTAATCATTCAAAACTAGTTGCACTTGCAGATGAATTTTGAAACATTATTAATGCACTCCAGTGCTATCCATGTTATTCAGAAATTACTTTTTCTGGTATAAAATAATATGCAAGAAAATAAAATCTGTATAGGACTTTATTTCAAAATTAAATAGCAGTGCAAGAGGTAAAACAATTTTTAAATAATTTTTACCTTATTCAGACTCGGACATCCAGTAAAAAAAAACTCTTAAACAAACAAATATATATATTAAAAAGAGAACTTATACACAAAAACGAATCAATATTTTTTTAAATTTTGGATACATTTATTAATATTATTATTTACATAATGTCCCGGTAGTCTTCGTCATTTTGGATAAATTAATTGTCTGTACTTTACTACTAGTTTCGGTACGAACGCCATCCTACGTAGATGTGGAAAATGCTATACATGCATACATACAAACATACATACATACATACATACATACATACATACATACATACATACATACATACATACATACATACATACATACATACATACATACATACATACATACATACATACATACATACATACATACATCATACATACATACATAGACACATACTATCATACATACATACATACATACATACATACATACATACATACATACATACATACATACATACATACATACATACATACATACATACATACATACATACATACATACATACATACATACATACATACATACATACATACATACATACATACATACATACATACATACATACATACATACATACATACATACATACATACATACATACATACATACATACATACATACATACATACATACATACATACATACATACATACATACATACATACATACATACATACATACATACATACATACATACATACATACATACATACATACATACATACATACATACATACATACATACATACATACATACATACATACATACATACATACATACATACATACATACATACATACATACATACATACATACATACATACATACATACATACATACATACATACATACATACATACATACATACATACATACATACATACATACATATATATATATATATATATATATATATATAAAGTCTTAAACATCTACATGAGGATGTCAATCAAGTCGAAACGAGAAGTGGAAAACAGATACTTAGTTGACCCAGAGGGACGAACACCACCAGGACAACAAATCAATGAGGTCACAGGTGTAAAAACATATAGTTATAATTATCATTTATGACAACACATTCAAATTTGAAAATACCTTGATTTCAACTTGATAAAAAGTTTTGACATTATTTTTTAGATTGGTAGGAAAATAAGTGCGGCGTTTGTTTTCTGAATTCTAACCGTATTTTTTTAATAAGTGTCATTTCATCGTGTTCATGTTAATATAATTTTAAAGTGCATTTTTCGGTCTGTATTTTGGTAACTCGACTTTGGTTTTATTAATAATTTTACTTCAAATTGATCTATTGAATTAAAGATGGAAAAGAAGCAAAGAACAGCATTTTTTATGAGTTCAAAACGGGTGGTAAAGCAGCAGAAAATGCCCGTAAACTAAACGATGATTTTGGTGTAGGTACTGTTAAGGAACGTACGGTACAATGGTGGTTCCAAAAATTTCGTACTTGGGACGAGAGCCTTGAAGATAAAGAAGATCGCGCGCGTCCTTCTTCAGTTCATATCGACCAACTGAAGGCGTTAGTTGAATCATAATCACGCACAACAATTCAGAATCTTGCACAAAAATTAGGCGTTTGTCATCTAACAGTTTTGGACCAATTAAAACAGGAAAATCAAAAAGCTCGGCAAATAGGTTACGCTTGAATTAACTAAAGAGGATTATTTTTCTTCCAACCTTGTATTAATAAAAACTAAAAAAATATGTTTAAATATAAATAAAGACGTATTTATTTTTGGACATCATGAATAGTTAACTTTATAAGTTGCAATATTGGTCATTTTTTCTTGAGTTCAACGTGACAACAATATAACAATGTTCAATCGTCATAGTACATAAATTCGTAAATCTAGCCCTAGTGAAACATGAATTGGGCCCCTGTGTCTGACATTTAATACAAGAAGACACCTCACCCCACTGGGTAGCAGCGTAATGGTTACACTTTAGGAGTTCGTAAGTTGAGAGTTTTACACGTTAAACGAGAAAAAAGTTAGAAGATAATACAAAAAAGGAGCATAAGAAACAAAAAATTATATACACATATTACAGAAATCAGTCTACTCTTGTTCAAATATAGAAGTCTGAATGTTTTCGTTATCAGTGTTGCCATCTTTCACAGACTATCAACTCACAAGCTATGAAACAAGCAAAATTTCAATGATTTATAAATATTTTTTTCTAAAATAGTTCAGAGAACCATAATAAAAGTTAACATATAACTTTCTTCAAACAACTCTAACGATGACAATTTCGATTTTGAAATTCGAAGTGTTGCTACCTTCTGTTCAAATGAATGGATGTATTGATTACTCTCATTGGGTTATATCTGAGTCAGACGAAGAAGATATTAGTTCTAAAAATGTTTCAGTTGCTGAGATATTCAGACATGTAGCAAATAAAAATCAAACAAAAAAAAATTGAACAAAGTAATACTCATATGGCAAAAATCAGAAAAGTTACAATACTGGTATTGAATATTATTTCATAAACATGAAGGATATTTAATTAGTGTAGATTATATAATACAATGTCTATCAAAAATTTAACACACGGGTTTGTTCGATGGGAAAAATAATGCTTTATAACTTCTATTTTTGTAAATACGTTTCGACATTTTTATGTTGCACAATTGACTGTAAGCGTCGGAATAAAATGGTTACAAATAGATAACAGGATATTTAAATCTTGACGAATTTATCATAAAAAAATCACGATTCTATGAAGAGTATTAACTATTTACGACCTAACGGTGCGTTTCATAAAAATGAAAGACCACCGGATATGATTTCACGTTAAATAACTAAATAAAGTGTACATAAATTTTTACCTTCGAATAATGTATATGCATGATTTTTGATGCATTAACACCAATACACATAATGTATATATATATATATATATATATATATATATATATATATATATATATGTGTGTGTGTATATATATATATATATATATACATACATGAATACACGGCCTTAATCGAAAAATAATTTGCTAACAATAGAAAGTAATATTCTTACTTAAAAACGGATATATTAAATAAAAAACAACTAATAAAAATGTTTATGTATACGTACACGGTTCTAACGACTACATAAGTAACCAATGTAACATTTAAATCCTCAGAAATAATATAAACATATTCACCACTTTTTTGATAAACACATTTTATACACACACACACACACATATATTATATATATATATATATATATATATATATATATATATATATATATATATATACACACACGCACTCCTATATATCAAAAAAAGATAGCTACTTTGACTCGATGAAGTTTTAATACATTTTCGGACCTCTTCCACTGTTTTAGCACTTTTTGGATGTTTTATGCGTTATAAAAACTTCCCTCAAAGCTGAACAACTCATTCCAGCAGTTTCGGCCGTATTTTTCTCAACTAAAATGTGAAAAGTATGCAATGTCTAATATACTATTTTTCGGATGTATTCGTGTTCACTACTGTTTTGTGAGGTTATGCCAATAGCTTGATTCTAAAACGACAAGAAAATATTTTAATTTAAAATATAGTTATGATTAATTTAATGTAAAGACACACAATGAACGTTTACACCTAATATATTTAAAAAGCTGTCATTAACAATGATTATATATGTATACATACATACATTTACATATATATATATATATATATATATATATATATACACTAGGAGATTGCATTGAAAGCCACTGTTTTGTTGAGTATTTATTTCAATAATAAAATGTGTGAATACATTAATCAAAGTATTTGCCCTCGGAAGCTATAACTTTTTCCCACTTTTCTAGCAGAAGTTGAATTTTCAACTTCTCCGTAGTTATGGAAAGGTGTATCTTCCAAATCGTGTTGCATAGATCAGAACAGATGATAATCGGTTAGGGCCAGGTCCGAAGAATACACTGGGTGCGAGAGAACCTCCCATTCGAGCTCCATCAGTGTTTGCTTCACGACTATAACAGTATGGGGTCGAGCATTGTCATAGAGAACAATCACTTTTCGGTGATTTGATGCAATTGATAGTCGTTTTCGCATCAAATTATCATTCAAACGCTCCAATTGTCGATAACGTTCGGCGGTGATTGTTCCCTTCGGTTTGAACAGCTCATAATACACGACAATATCCACATCCCACTAAATAGATAGCAATGCTTTGTGGCCGTGGATGTTTCGCTTTGGTGTCGACGTTGATGGTTCGCCACGATCAACCCATTATTTCTTATGTTTCGGGTTGTCAAAATAGATCCATTTTTCATCGTCGGTCATGATACATCACAAGAAACTTTTCCTTGTATGCCTTGCAAGTAAAGAAATCGAGATGTTTAAACGATTATCAATGGCATTTTCGGTCAATTCATATTTCTGCTATTTCCCTTCTTTCTAGATCTTTCCCATGGCTTGTAAACGTCATGAAATGGTTGATTTATCGACCTCGAGCTATTGAACAAATTCTTTGAGTGTTTGAGCAGGGTTTTCATCTAATAGAGCTTGCAGTTGTTCATCTTCGAACTTTTTCGATTGATCTGGCCGTTATTTGTCGTAAACGGCACAATCACCACTTTTGAATCGTCGAAACCAATCTCTACATACTGTTTCCGATGGAGCAGACTCACCAAAAGTTTTCGCAAGCAATCGATGAACTTCAGCTTTACTTTCTTTTCAAATCAACATACACATAATCGAAAGTACATATCGGAAAAACAACTTATCGCATTCTATTTTAATTCGGTTATGTAAAAGCACTTGTTTAAACAAAGGATAGTGTCTGATAACTGAATTTTAGTGGAAAATGTTTACATTTCTAAATGACATAAGACATCTGTCACCGCCCACAGCATACGCACCTAGAGCCATCTACACGTGAACAGTGACTTTCAATGTAACCTCCTATTATATATATATATATATATATATATATATATATATATATATATATATATATATATATATATCAAACGACTACGTTGCGATATATCTGTGACAATAATTATATAGACATAATGAGATTTAAAAAATATGTTTATTGTTTCACTCTGTTCATGGCAGGTTTATAATTGACAAGTGAGCGAGCACAGCAAGCTCGGGGGCGGATGAGTGAAGCCATCAGGGAGCGAAGCCCTCTAGTGTGTATATATATATATATATATATATATATATATATATATATATATAAAATCAAAATTATCCACTAAATATTCTATGACGTCGACTTATTTATTTGGGACGAGATTTCTATGATACCCAAATATGTTTATCTTTCTTCTTTCTCTCTCTCTCTCTCTCTCTCTCTCTCTCTATAATATATATATATATATATATATATGTATAAAACCAAAATTATCCACAAAAAATAAACAAATTTCATGACATCGACTTATTTATTTTGGACGAGACTTCTATGATACCCAAATATGTTTATTGTTTTATTCGGTTACTTTTACATGCTTGTAATTGACAAATATATATATATGTGTGTGTGTGTTTCATAAAAGCATTTATCATTTATTTATTAAGCTAATTAATAAATAAAAATGTAAATTACTAAATGTTTAATGTTAATTTAACATTTAATAATAATACAAATATGTGGTATTTATAATATAAATATGTGGTTTTTTAATAGACAGAAGATACATTTACTAGTATCATAAAAATACCTCTTTACTTACTTAGCAGTACAATGAAACTTAAGTGACTAAATATGTTATTTTTATACATTTAATTTTTGCTGTTTACGTCACATCCCTTTGGTAATAGTGTTTGTATTAATACCAAGGGAATGAGTATTTCCTGTGATTGAAATTAATTTTAAGAATTATACATTATAATTCAATGTTCTTAAATGAAAATTACCAAATTCGCAAATGAAGTTCTTAAATATTTAAATATATAGTAAACTTACTAGTGGATTAATACTACAGGAAAATATAGAGTAAAAAATCACTAACGTTTAAAATACCAAAGAATTAATCTACTTTTTTTCAAAAGAAGCAAATTATGTGCGAAATATTTTTATTATTTTGTGATAACAAATAGGGATATAAATATTTACAATTGAAGCATGAAAGAGATAAAAATGTAATGTACAAAACAGTCGAAACATATATATATATATATATATATATATATATATATATATATATATATATATATTGAATGGAAAGCCACACTTTGAAGCAAAACTGAAAGGTACATCCAAGACTGCACTGTATGCAGAAATCGCAAAATTTCAGAAGGAAGACGGGGAAGTATGTGGATTTGTGAGACATACCGGGCCTCCATCTCAGAATTACTTCAAGAAATACCACAGACAATCAAAATATAAACAATATATGTATTCCTCTTATTAAAACTTTTTATTTCGATAAAATCTAATAACAAATAAATATTTTATCACTTTTATTCTCAAGTACCTACAAAATTATTCATTTAGTATGAAATTAATTTATAATTGTCAAGAACGCATGTACATAAAAAAATGGAGTGGAAAGGATTAAACTTGTATATAAAAATATTCGCATTGTTATACTTGGATATCTGAAATACTATGTTGTTTAACATTTATCTGGCATTGTACACAAAAACAAATAACCTTTAAAGGCGCCGTTATACCCATAACTAAGATTTAGACTATAAAGATAACACAGCAATTTGTATTTATTTTTTATATCCCATTTCCCCTTAACGTGACTTTTCTTATCTTTCAGTAACGGAAAATGTAAATAAACGTATGTTTAATTACTATATTGTTAGATTAAATGTATTTACATCATAC
Source organism: Acanthacorydalis orientalis (assembly GCA_034766995.1). Lineage (NCBI taxonomy): Eukaryota > Metazoa > Arthropoda > Insecta > Megaloptera > Corydalidae > Acanthacorydalis > Acanthacorydalis orientalis. Next base: position 34,402,905 of record CM068318.1, on the reverse strand, counting down.
TTTATAACAGTGATGTGGAACGATTTGTATGTATACCATGAGACTGGAGTCTATATTGGTGGAATTATGACTTTTTTAAAAATACTGTTCATCCGAAATGAAATCAAAAACGAAAGAAATGCATATTAGAAAATAAACTTACGTACACACACAAACGATCACACATTCCAAGGTTTGGAAATTCAATTAATACATTTTCACTCTACAGTCGACCCTCCCATATTCGCAAGGGTTAAGGTCGCAAGACTCCTATGAAATTGAAAAAATCTCAAATATCTCTAAAAAAAATTGTAAATATCTCTAGGCCTCTTAAACCTTTTAACTCTTAATACTGTTTACCATATTTAATATATAAAAAAGTAAAACAATACACTGTACTGCAACAGTATGTTTTATAAATTTAAAATTATAGAATTATAGAAAATAAATTTAAAATTATGGAAAATAAAAGAATATAAAAAGAATATAAAAAGAATATAAATAGAATATAAATTTAATAAATTTATACAATATAAATTTAAAATTATAGAATTAAGAATTATAGAATTTTATCAAGTTAAGGTAGTCAGAAGTTCTTAGCGCACTGAAACTTTTTACAAAATTTAACTTGTAATAAACTGGCCAATGGCTGTTTTAAAAACGGGATATAGTTATTACTTTGTTAATTTATTTACTGTTATATACTTAAAGTGACCGTTTTTATACCTTTCATTTTTTCTTCTTTTCAAGTTCATGTACAAATCACACTACATGTTACAGTATCAAAACCCAAGCTACTAAATGTCCTGGCATATTATGTGTAGAGATTCATAAAGAATAATATTACAAACCGTTTTACTTCTTATCCTAGGTGTTAAATAAATTTTTTATTATTTTTTCATTTGTCTGGATGGGTTAAATAATTATTCCTTTAATTTTTTCTTGTACAATCCGAAATTTTCTCGTCTTTTTATTAATATGATTTGTGTGTTTATTTATGGAAGCAAATGCTAAATAGATTAATAATACATATACACGATTTTCCAATAAGGACGCAGTTTTTTAATTTGAAATAAAATAGAATTTGCGCTGAAGTGTATTGTAAATAATACTTAGTGGCATGTCATTTTTAATGAAAATGAATATCGTATTAGTGATTGCTGTGTGGTTTCTTACATTTTTTAGTTAAAATTTTCAACAACATCCTACATAATCTTACCAATTACTCTTCGAATTTTATCTTTTAGATCGGAAAATGTTTTGTAAATAGCGTACACCTGTCCTTTAACGTGACCCCAAGGAAAGTAGTCCAACGGTGTTAAATCACAGGATCTCGGTGGCCAATTAATGTCTCCATTTCTGTAAATAATACGACCAGGAAATTTCTTCGTCAATAAATCAATAGTTTTACCAGCTGTGTGCCTTGTTGCACCGTACTGCTAGAATCGCATATCCTCCAGTTCTATAGCATCCAATTCTACCCATAAAAAAATGATTATCATGTTTTGGTATCTATCTTCATTCACAGTAATCGCTTTACCGGCCTAATTTTCAAAGAAGTAAGGTCCAATGACTTCACCGAACCAAAGTGCGCACCAAAAAATCACTCTTTCTGTATGCAGTGGTTTTTAAACGACCACCCTCGGATTTTCTTCACCTCAGATTCGGTAGTTTTGCTTGTTAACGTAACCAGAAAGTTCGAAATAAGCCTTATAGCAAAAGATAAGTTTTTCAGAAAAACCGTGTTATTCCAGTATCCAATTCATCATCAAAATACAAAATATCAACATCGCTTTACGTTTCCACGCAAATTTATTATTATCAGCTAAGACGTTGAACTGTTTTTTTTAATTATGTAATCATTAACTTTTTTCCCCAAGCTCGGGGCCCTTGGCGGTCACCAAGTCTGACACCCACTTAACCCATCACTGTCTACAGGAAATCTAAAAAACGTACTGCAATTGCTCTTATAATACTTTCGACCAATATTTTTTTTATTAAATATCGGTAAATGAATGCTATTAACACTATATTAGAAAATTTTATCGGTAACAGTAAGTCTGTTAATAAATAAATGTTGCAACTTGCTTGAATAATGAATCACTTATAAAAATTAGAAGACTCGAGAAGAATTATAATTAAATCCAGTAAATTTGTTTCTTTTTAATTTATAATATAATAATAATAAATATAATGATTTATATTCAAAATTATGGAAGTTCTCACTCTCTCTCTTTATATATATATATACACACACACACACATATATATATATATATACATATATATATATATATATATATATATATATATATATATATATGTGTGTGTGTGTATGTGTGTGTGTGTGTGTAGACAAATTAGTTCTTCGCTTTTTCTTGTTAACTAATTCTACTGCATCATTATTTTCTACCATGAATGTTATAAAACAATCAGATGTAAAAAATAGTTTGATGAATATAATAGTCATCATAAAAAATATTTTTTTCATGAATCCTAACACTTTTATTACTAAAATAAAAATCTGAAATATTAATGAAAATCACCATATTCCTATAACTGACAACAAAAATTGCATTATTGTGGAATTATTTTCTATTTTTACATATCAAGCAATTAATACTAGATATTTTTTTCAAATTTTATGTTAAGCAAACTCTAAAAAATCGCCATCCATATTTTATGACATATTTAATACTAGCCATGAACTATTCGATATATTTTCCATTTTAAAAATGAAAAGAAATACTTGAACTATAAATGTATATCACTTATACTGCACCATAATTACATATTCATTTTATATTCTATTTTCGATGTTTCGTGACGAAAAAAACATATCCTGCCGATAATAAAAACAAACTATTTAAACTCTGATATTTAAAAATATCTTCGTCGGAAATACACGTACACGTATAATTAGTGGGTTGTATAATGAAATGAAAATATCTCTGTATTATGAAATATCGTTAAATAATTTTCAAAAGAATTTTTTTACACCGGTCTGTATTTTGGCAATCATCCTAAACGTAAATATATACAGACATTGCTGATTTTCAAATTCATCAACGTCAACAATCTGGCAGGATTCTATGTAAAGGTTGTAAGTAAATGATTCTTTTATGAATATTTCTTTCAAAACGATGTTTTTGTAAGAAGTTGTGTTATAGTGATTAAATACTTCTATTGTATTCCTAGTGTTCATTTTTTTTATTTTAATCGTTTTAAAACATTTTTATGATTGAATTCATTAAGAGTAAAAAGCAAACGCTAAAAAATATGTAGAAACTTGAAATTTCAAAGAAGACTGGCTAGATGACACACGTCTAAGCGTCTCATTAATATCTGAGTTTAGAACTCAAGCTTCCGGCACATGACACAGTAAGAAAATGACTGTCTCAATCATTTAATGAGCTCACATCTTAATGGTACTCTAAAACAAGAACGAAAAACAAACGACTTTCGTGCGATATTTTCGAGTAGCTTAACAATAATTTTAATTACCTATACTAAAATAATCCAAACAACAGAATAAAAAATACTAAGGAAATGCCATATTCTTGTAGCAATAGGAAACAAATCCATCACAAAAAAGGTACAAAAATATAACGTACAGAGGTACAGAGCACATGTTGTTATACTGTGTCACACTCTCTCTCAACAGCATATTAGTAATACTATTGTAACTACAAGTAATACTATTGTAACTATCTCCCCATTTTCCTGTTAACATTCAATCAGTGCATTTGTTCCGAAAAATATTTTGTTTCAAAAACAATAAGTTACTATAGATAATAGTGCTCATAAGTCAATAAAGCAATTACCAATCCAGGCAGGGCAGTTAAAATCTACTACTAGTCATGTTTCATTAAAAATTAATTAATATGTACATCAAAAATAATTGTTATTTAATAATTACAATTATTAAATTAGAAAAAGAAAGTGTAATGTTTCCATTTACTTTAACTAAAATATAGTAAATGTCATTTTAGTTTTCTTTCAGCTTAAACTTGGTATTATTTATATGCGAATTTGCAAAATTATTGGATATGAAGTATCAAAATCCATAAATTGTGTTAGAAATTCATATCATTTGATAAAAATACTGGATGGATACATCAAGATGTAATTTAATAGATTCATATTATTTTTTTAAAAAAATGTAATAGTTGTAGAAACACCAAACGATTAAGAATATTAAAGAAATAATAAATGTTTGTTATCACATGAAGCTATCCCGTCATTTTACTCTTGTCAATAAATCAGTGTACTTAATATAAAAAAAATGTGCTTCCTTTTTAAAAAATAATACCTTACTACACTTTTTTCAATACTATGATTTAAATCCTGGGTGCAAAAATTCATTAAGAAAAAAACAAATACCGTTTCATGAATAGATTTAATAAGTTTACTACAATTTTTTTTAATATTTTGTATATTTTTTATATTTAAAAGAATTCTTTAAAATTGA